>CAJQUW010015244.1:0-676609 GCA_907163375.1 Prostheceraeus crozeri
AAATTACGGTAATTTATTTTTCGGGTACTTACCGTAAGTTACGGTAATTTATCCGGTAAGTTACGGTAATTTATGAAATATCGGCTCCCATCACTTATTTATCTGCATATTCTAACTTAAAACCTATTCATCAAAGCAGCTAAACTTCCAAGCTTAGGTTACAATTATTGTAGACCTTCGAAAATGTTATTCAGTACATTTGTAGGCAGCAATTATTGACATCTACAACCCGAATATTGGTCTCCAGCAATTGCTAAAAGTAGCATATCCTATTTATTTTAGATTTTAGTGTCATAAAACTCCACAAGAATTATCCTTTTTTTGTTAAAAATTTTTATGCTACGAATAAGCATCCGCATTATAGCTACAACTTTTAGTTTCAAAACCTGTGGGCTTTTGCTTTGATGTGTTTATCTACAACTATGTAAAATAATTTTGATATCAATTGCATTGAATAAAAACTATGTGATAATAATAAAGTATTTATAATAAAAAGAAAAACTTTTGAAATTAAGCTGCCTTATAGACAGCTGATTGACACGATTAAAAAATTCACGGTAAAACTAAAATATGATATTTGTAGAGCTTTTTGCTTTTCCAAAAAATATATGCAACAAATGAAACAAAGGATAACATACAAGGAAATTACTTGGCATGATTCGGTCTCTTTAACGATCATATAAAATTATGAGATATTTACAATTATACTGAGCTTATTACAGACATGTTTCAATGGAGACACATTTTTATTGTGGTTTCGTGGAAGGTCAAGTATTTGTATTTTAGCGGAAGTTCAATACATTTCGATAGCTCAGCGCTATCATCTTCAGGAGCAAAGATAGTACTTCAATCAAAGTTATGCTCAGAAATCACGAGCATATCAAATGACACTGTGTATTACTATCCATGAAAATACATGGAGATTTTCAATGACGCAAGTCGGTCTTTATGACGCAGAAAACCATTTTTACCAACTGAATTCGTCACTTCAGATACGTGACGTGACGCAAGTCGGTCTTTATGACGCAAATGGTATATTAGACGCAATAAGTATATTTGACTCAAGCTGAAGTAAATGAAAATTGAACTCAGACTTTTTGACGCAGTTCGTATATTTGACTCAAAATCATGAAATAAATTCTGAAAACTTCCTGACGCGTCCGAACAATTTGACGCATTTGGTATATTTGACTCAAAAACGATCGATAATGCAATGCGGTCGTATATTAATATCTAAATATATGGTCAGAAGTTCTCTCAACAATTTTATGTATCGAATAAAGCGCTTATCTCAAAAGAACAAGTTAACATGGAATCAAATAGGCCTATATCAAATGATGCCCAAGATTTACAATCTTAGTTCAGGCAGCGGTTCATGGTAAATTTTGCACAACAGAAATAAGGCGATCGTGCTTTCTTCCAATTCAATGTTATCCACTGTTAGAATTATTTTGTCAGGATAATTTGCTTTAAGTTTCAATGATCATCACACTATAAATGAGCTAATCGCAGGAGTAATTTTCTGTCATCTGAAACATTCATCGTAATCGAAACATAATTTGCAGAATGTTCGAATCGATTAATTAGAAAATTATCTCATGTCAAGTAATGAGATCGGAAAGTTGACACTCCTCCGTTTTATCAGGGGGGGGGGCACAACGACATGACTTGAATAGTAGCCTTGGCCACATTCTTTGGTTTATTCACAGGATCGTCAAGTATGCAAGTCATTCCTTGAAAATACATGAAACTGAAGGAAGGACTTGTGGAATTGAAACTCAGAGAAATTGCTTAGGTCTAATTTTTGGAATGTGAATTTAGAAAGGAAGTGGAGGGGATCACAGTATGGAAGTTACAATATCCGAAAGCAATGGACCTGCCGTGTTAGTCAATAAGATCTTTGTAAAGGGATAAAACAGCAGAGCATTTATAGGCCTCACACCAAGTGAGCAAAAATTAGAGGAAAAACTTGACAACAATAATAAATATGAATAAGACAAAGAACAAGAATAGAAGGATATCAGCAGATGTCACTTCCCTTCAATGATTTTCAATGATTTTTGTTATTTTCTTGATATTGTTATTTACATGAATTGAAGCCAAAATGTTGCCAAAATTCACTCTCAGCATTCGATAGGGCTATGAGGTTCTTAAAGATATTTTTATATGCTGGGATTAGAAAATGGGAAAATTTAAAAAAAACAAGAAAACGCAGTGGGCAGCACTGGTATGAATACACAAATAGACATACGATGATTAGACTCCTAAAATATCTGTCACATGCATGTGCAGATATCATCATTACGAGATAACATTACTGTCTACTTTCGTCTACATTGTACCATAGCTAAGTTACGCACATGATGATGCTGAAGCACTGCATGTCGCCTTCTTTAAATATCGCACCCCTCCGAGCAAACGGATACCCGATCAGCATCTTATAGATTCTCCGGATATCAACGGATCTTCACAGTTGAGCGGGACACACACCATTATTTCTGCGACAGGAGCCTTTGGATGTAATCCAGTCTATCTCCGCGGAAAACAATTTTTTATCCCAAGGAGATCCGTATCTTATAAGCGGATATGTTTGATATCCAACCGATATCTGGTTCGTTGTTTTTGACGGATATCCGTGCTATCGGCTGTGAATTCTGGTTATCCGCCTGGCATCCTTTTGTTAACAATGGATATGTAACAATCGCGACTTCGATGTCAGTTTGCTATCCCTACGCTGTCATCTAGTATTTGATTTCGATATTCGTTGGTTATACATTCGATGCGTGAAGCTATCCGCAAATGATGAACAATCCAAAAACCAACTAATCCTCAGATCGGATAGAAAATTGTAATCTATACAATCCGAGGGATCTACTGGCTTCTGGCACAGTTTTTGGCTGAAAGCCGAATAACGATTCTCATCTTACCTACTTACACGTACACACAACTAAAAACATTCATGCAATTCATGCAATAACAGAAAAAACAGACAAAAATGACAGAGATGCTGACAAGCCTCAAGCAACGTAAGTTTTATCCAGTGGATACAGCAACGCATCCATGAGGATTCAAAACTACCGACTTTGAGGTATACATGAAAAATTACTGAAAATACTTGTATTTTTCAAACATTAGGAGGCTTGCCAAATCTGAATGTGAATAGCCTCACAGACAGATTTGCATGCATAGAAAATGATCTGCAGAAAACTGCATATAAAAAATCTTCGTCCTATTGGCATTGAAATGTGTTTTTCTTGTGATCGTGTCTAGTAAGATAAGGAACCGGATAGAATTCGGCAGACGCGCAGCTTCGTGGTAGGCTTATTTCATTCTGTGAAAGTCTCATTTTCGGCATTGTTCCTAGCAGAATTTCGTTGTGGCTGTTTGACTAATTTCTGTGCAACTAATGATCTTTGAACTCTTGCGATCAGGCCATAGAAATGGATTAGGCCTATTCATGTATTCGGACCGCTCTGGGTCACTCGAAAGGAAGTAACACTGAAATCAATGACACACCACCCGGCCATAATGGAATGGCAGAAGGAATGTTAGGCTCACATAATAGGGTCCAGTAGTTGAAATGATTCCGAGTTTTACTAAGTAAACCTTCTTCAGAGAATTGTCGGGAGGCATGCACTTCTACTCTTCTATAATAAAATTGTCAATTCGAAGATGAAGCAAAACAAAAAATTCTTATAACGTTATGTTTCTGGCAACTTCTGCAAAAGATTTTGACCAATTATTGTAAGGGTAGAATTATTTAACCCACTGCGTAAATAACTATGCTTGTCCCTCCTGACGCTCTACTGACTTTCTGTTGTTTGTTTTTAGCTTTTTTGCCCCTTAAGAAGCATGAAAACACGAAGCGTCGGTCCTGTAAGCCTATATAGTTTTTATTACAATTTTATAGCCAATAAATATTAAATTTTTATATTCTTTTAAAAGAGAAATTTAAGCCAATATTCTCAACGTACTTTTGGTTTATCATGAAGAATCGTCTGTTTGCGACAATCGTATTCATCAGATACAGTGTGAATTCCAAAAACAATAATTAGTATTATAATATATATATAGTAGTTACTTATAGTACTTTATTATAGCAGTTCTATATTAGTATTATAGAACAATGATAATAGTACTAGTAGTTATCCAACGTTATCAAAATGTTGCCATTAGTTCAGGCCTCCCCAGTCAAAATACAAATTTTTCTAGGCTTTTAAGTTTTCAAAAATCTCTCGAAATCTGCACGAGCGAGATCAAACAAAAATGGGAGACATTAATTTGTGACGGCACAAAATGGGAAGCATCATCAGCAAAGCTATAGCGAAGGATGTAAGCCTAATATAATCCATGAAGACTGGAAACAAATGAAATAAGATGAAAAGCAAGTAGGCCTATACATGTAGTCTGCCAACTACGTTCAACTAGAATACTGCAGGTACTATAGGAATTATAGGAACTATACAAATCGGAATTCCCAGTTAACACACATGTAAATACAAATCTACTTGATGCACCACACAGGATTTTTCAGATGCCCTCACCGATATGTCCTCAAGCACAGTCTATTAATCAGGACTTTCGACTTTGATGCTCAGAGAAATTAATGAGCCAGTCGCTGCAGCGTTCGATTTTGTCCTTACTAGGTGAATTTGATAACTGTGAAGCAATGGGAAAAATTCTCCTAACAAATTATACTTTGGTGTAAATAACGAATCCTTTTTAAGAGATGAAAGAAGAAATAGAGACGGGCTGATGATACCCGCAGTACATGGAAAAGTACAGTACATGCAGTGGCGGCTCGTGCAGTTCAGCTCAAGTAGGGCGCAGTCTTAACTTCATTATTTAATCTCATAAGCTAATGTGGTCTCAGTTACAGCTAGCTACAATTAGTTATACTTAAGCCTTGACCTATATGAATGTGTCTAATTATGACATTACAAATTTGAATTGTTCCATTTGATTTAACTAACTGCGATCCATTCATAATAAAGAATTATTTCTATAGTGAGGACTCTCATTCAAGTAAAAATAGAAAATATGTTTGAATTCGTAAAAGGTAATTGAAATTAAAAAATCATTATTAAGTTCTTTCATTCAATTTAATTTCAAATTATTCACAATTTTAAAACTAAATCGGTTTCAAGGTAAAAATATGTCAAGAACTAATGAGTAACTTTTTCATTTGAAATTCGGAAGACTACAGACAAGGTTTTGTGGAACCTAGTTATTCGTAACCTTGGCGAGTCAATGCTTCTCAATACGAATTTTTCTTTATATGAAATGCTGAAATAGAGTTTTTCTTGAGAAAAATAATCTGATTGAATTTCAATCGAATCTACACGAGAGACATTAAAGAATAGTGACCGAGTGCGTTCGACTGCAGTCTGCAATGCTTGCACATGTTTAATAGAATTGACCTAAGCTTGACTTTCCAACACACGCTGCAGCGTTACAACTAAAAAGAATGTGCGAAACTGTACCAGAGGGACATCATGAGAGCGCCCCATCTCAGCACAATTTACGCGTGTGATGCAGCCAGAAATATTTGATGTATGCAAATGTATGATCAGCGAAATCTGTATGAAACGAGGCACATTTGCTGTGCGCCCCATCCACGAGACATAGGGACGGTGACGTCTTGAGTCACTTGAAACGCGCTTTGATTGATGTTTGGGCATTCTTGGTTATTGGACAGGTTAAGCCATCTACTATTCAGTTAGCATTCACTTAACTTGATGATGATTTATTTTAATTTTCTTTGATGTATTATCTAATGGAGGGCTACGCCCCAGGCGCCCATATGGACGGGCCGCCACTGAGTACATGCATAGGCTATACCCTCATTCAGGCTAAAATTCAAACCGCAAGCCATATCCATTATTATAACAATGATATGAGACAAGTCGTTTCTCAAAATAACAAAATGATGTATCTTTCAATGCGACCGAATTTCAATTTCGCCCGAAAGTCTGAGTGCTTTATTGTCTTAGAGTATGATAATAAAGCACTCTATTTGATTTAAAGCATATTTACCATTTGAAAGCAGTGCTATATTTTCTCTTAGAAAATATAACACCGGTGAGGAAAATAAAGTTCAGTTATCCTAGATCCACATTTCTCTCAAGTTAAATGATGTACATCTGTGATTTACGGCAACTCCAATTTCACAGTCCTAGATATATTTCAAGCATTGCACCATTTCTATTCAATATTATTCTCCTGGTGTCTGCTTTTGGATTTGTAATCAAATTATGTGCTACTCTGAGAGTTAGGTATATACACTAATTTGCGCTATGCTTTCGACAGCAAAATGCAGCTTCAAAATCTGTTTCACGGCAGGCCTATGTGAAATGGAGAAGATCCTTTTCAAGAACTCATACCTAAAATGCTGCTTCGTTTCTATGCCGCTATCTAGTTAGCTGCTTCTTGACAAGCATCCTTCCTTTCGGTCCATATTTATCTACAACCAAATTTGTGTACATACGCATCAGGCTAGTTGTATTACTTAAATAGAAGAATTAATTTTTAGATTATTTTCTGGTGTTAACGATGACTTTACTGTGTTTTATAAGCTCACTGCTATATAGCCGTTTTTCATTTGAAGCAAAATATAAAATTATAGTAGAACTTTGTATGCAATTATTTTCTTGTCCATTCCTGCAAATGCGAATATACATGTACCTATTTAACACTATGCATAAGGCTTATAGTCGTAGCAGCAGGATGTTGCCAATTTTATGTTGCATTTAAATTCCAATTAACAAACAGGCGAAACATGCCCATACACGCTTTCCAAAAGTTATATGTAATTGAAGCAACTGCAAAAACGTGAATTGTGGTAAACGCCATTAAAGAAATGGCACTATTTTATAGCATGCAGCTACTTTGCTGGGGGCTGGAAATGGACTTTCAATTAAGATATTGTTGAAATTTTGTTTCATAGGCATTAGAATGATAAGGTGGACCGGGGCAAGCTGTCAACAAAGTGACCTTGTAGAGAGAATGTCGAATAAAAGCACTTTAATTGACAAAGACGTCCCCTAGCTTTGTTAAAGTATAGGCCTTAATATTAAATTCATAGCACTATTTGTAAACTACGGATAGAATCTATGTTTTTCGTACTGAGTAGTTCGGCATTTTTTTACCTTTTTGCCCATGTTATTACTGTATGCGCATCAATTCATCATCTCAAACTAAAGAGTCATTTTCACAGTTTTCTGCTTGAGGTTCATGTGTGTTCTTAAGATTGCAGGTTTGTCAATTTTTCATGATTTGTATTGATTTTAGCTGTAGAGAATTTTGCTATGGGAATGCTATTGTGCAAAATTCGCAAGTGTGACGCGGCAAAATTCTTTCCCTATGAGAAAGCGTTTTTTCAAGGTGATAAATAACTGGTGATTGGATTCGCGCACGAGTCGACACTGAGAATTAGCTAGCTTTAAATGTCACGCTTGTGATTACAGAACATTTAAGAAATCGTATAGACTTGGCAGTTTTACTACTCGTTTGTTTTATTTTCTTTACCCAGAAACTATGCAAATATTTTTATATTTTGTAGACCATTGAATATTGATACTTTGCGAACTTCTGCCAAATTTATGGTTACATTATTGTGTAAAGTGACCATTTGATCAAGATGAATAATTCTAGGATTTGTATGGCAACTTGCCCTGAGCATGTTAACGCAGTTTTCATTTTCTGTTTTTATTGCATTTGTGCAAAATTTTTGCATGTCGCTAAGTGACGACTAAAAATTGCTGAGAGTTAATTGCCAAATCTGTCTAGTGCTCTATCATCAGTGTCTAACATATATTGGAAAAAAATAATTTCTCGATTTAATATGATGCATTTATGCAAGACAGGCGATCACCCTATTATATAGTCATGAAATTCAGCACCTTGAAATTTACCCACTTCAATTAGATTATGGTAGCCTATTTATTGACTATCTTGAATAATAAATTCTAAGGGGACCTCGTCAACCAGTCCCTCTGATTCTACCAGGCCATATTTGCATGCAAGCCTAAACTATATGAAGAGGTATAGACGTTCTGTAACTTACTCTGTGATGGTTGATCGTGATTATGAATGCATGATTCTCCCCTCCAACTTATTATGCAATCGTGAGTCAAATATTCAATATGCGTCAAAACGTCTGACTTGAGTCAAATAGTCCAACCCGTCAGAATACCGTCGTGAGTCAAAAAGTATGACTTGCGTCAGAAAGAATGAAAATCTGGAGTCTCCGAAACCGAAACCGGCGGAAAGTATTGAATGCATGTATTGAATACATCTCAGCAAAACTCACATGTACACCAAATTTGGTGAGATGCGAGCGTGCGGAACAAAGTCCATTTGCGTCAAAAAGTCTGACTGCGTCAAAATGTCCAACTTGGCGTCATTTTGTCTGACTTGCGTCATCTACTGACTATATGGAGATTGTGAGGGAGAATGGTGTTAGTAAGGGTTGGTATCCTATGCATGCGGCAGATAGAGCTGGGTTACATGTTAGGCATACCAGTTGCAGATTACCTGATCTGGCTAAAAGAAACCTGTTCATGCAGAGAAGTAGTCTTTCGAGAACTACAGGAACAAGAAATCATTCAACTCTTGTTTCATCAACATTGAATGATTTCTTGTTCCTCTAGTTCTCAAAAGACTACTTCTCTGTAGGAACGGGTTTCTTTAAGTCAGATCAGGTCATCTCCAACTGGTACCATGTAACCCAGTTCTATCTGCCGCATGCCTAGCCTACTAACCCTTACCAACATCATTCTCCCTCACAATCTTCATGTACATTCATGGATAGTAATATCCAGTGTCATTTGATATGCTCGTGATCATGTGCACAATATTGATTTGAATCACTATCTTTGCTCCTGAAGATGATAGCGTATAAGCTATCGAAATATGTATATCGAACTTAATTCACTTTTCCACCAAACCACAATAGATGACCAGTTTTCAAGGCCCATTTAAATGGAGATGAATTTCACAGTAGAGCAAAATCACTGTTGAGGCAATACTTAGTTCGATTAGTTATTTTTGTGATTTTAGAAGGGTAGAATCACAAAAATGTTGGTTGAGACATATCAGTGTAAGTCAGCTCACAACGAAAATGCTAATCATCATAAAATACGCGATACAGTATTTTCCGGATAATTCCCCAACCTTGTGACAAAGGCAAAATAACAAAAGGCATACTCATCCGTATTTGGGAATTCATCGATTTTAAAGTGGGCAAATGTTTCATAAAATTCATCGATTTGCGAAATAGAAAACATGACCAATTTAGTGGGTTGTTGAATTAACAGGGAAATACTGTATTGCGAGCTGAAGTAAAAGGGGCGTCGCTAAGGATATGCTGTTGGGGGGGTGTAAATAGATTTTACCTGATTTTTAAGAAAACAAACAAAATACCTGAAATACCAATCTACTTACATTTACCATATAAGTTATAATTGAAATGGTCTTGTAGGTAAATGCTTTAACGATTTATTCGTTCCCAGGTTTTACTAACATGAGTAGGCCCTATATCGAGCTAAAGCAGCTGTCCTTGAATATCGGTACTAAGCTAACTTAGCAACAGATTATCTAGCCTACTCTTACACAGACATACGTACGCTCTCTCAAGACTGTCTATTGCTTCGAAAGTGCTAAACTGTTCCCAATTATGGTTATTGAAAACTTGGATAGAATAGCGGCCTGACAGATTATATTGTATGAATACATCACATGATGGATTTCAGAGATACATCACAAGCTCTGAAATTCTCCTCTAGATCGACCACTTTTCTACAAATATTCTGATAACACACTATAAACGTTATTAAGTATAAAATATCCTTTCTTCATTCATTAATATAGACGAGTCTTTAATTACCGTAGGCCTAAAACATTTTCAGAGCACATTAGAACATGAATATCACTGAATCACATTATTTTTTTCCGTCTATTCTTCAAAATGGACCATTTCTTTGACAACTTCCGGATGTCGATGTCTTCACAAATGTCCTTTTCAATTGCAAGCAACATACAGTCATCTAAACGGTCACCAGACATGGAATTTCGCAATTGGTTTTTTATTCTTTTTAAAGCACTGAAAGATCGCTCATTTTTGCAGACCGATGGAGCTGCTGAAAGGAAGAGTTGATACAGTTTTGCAACCGATATAAACAACCCATAGTCTTTGGAACATTTCAAAGCCAATTGCGCAGCTTTACTTATGATGGCGGATCATCATACGTGAACGATTTTGAAGCATGATTGAAGAACACTTGCAGTTCATTGTGAATAGAAATGTAGGCTTCTTCACTGAAGACACATGGGAAATTTCTAACCAGATCTTTCGTTGAAATGACAGAGTCTGGTTTCATAGGATCGAGTGCTGAAAGAAATCCCGTAAATGTTGTTTTTATTGTAGTTAGCTTAGCCTCGAGTGATGTTATGAGCGTGTCTAAGAAAATGAAAAACTGGGATCTGTAGAAGCACAGGATGTTTCCTAGTTCGGTTGCCGTTGTATTTGTTCTCTCATCAATGCGACTTGGGGTCTTCGCACTCGGTGTATTCGACGAAAATCTGCTTCTGGGTCTATCCCAAAATTTCTAGCAACCACAATGGAGGCTGATACTTCATCATTAATCTCACTTTCTGCTTTTCTGAATCGTTGTAGTAACTCCAGTGTAGATGTCATTGCGATTACTGCAGCAGAAATGTCGACTGTTTCACCTTGAAGGAAATCGGCAAGCATTTTGGTCTTATACATGATATTTTTTCAATATCATGATACCACAAAAGAAATCAATGTTGACAATTGAATTAATCAAACCTGATGCTTTCGCCTTTGAAAGTGCATCGCCACAGTCGTCCGCAATACAACGGAGGACATCAATCAGACAGTCAAGACTTCGCCACACAGCCTCTACTGACTCTGGTCTTGCAGACCACCGGGTTTTAGAAAGATTCCGAAGCTTCAGGGCATTTTCAATATGATCTATCGATTCCTTTAGCTGGTGTACCTCTTGGTGCTCTTTGAGAAGAAAATATAAATCTGTTGAAGGATATCGAAGACATTCTGATCAAGGATGTAGATTCGCAAGCATGCTCTATTACTAGTTGATACCGTGTGGCAAGCACTGGATATAAGGCACTTCACGCCCTAAGGCTTCGTTGATCTTCTGCTGAGCACCTTTGTTGCAAACCAGACATGCTTGCAGTAGAATCGTATGTCTGAAACTGAACAGCGGACAAAGGGATCTGGCATGTGTTCAGTGACTTAATAATGTCTTGCGCTTGGCCTTCACCTGTCTTGTCGATTGTTTCTGAAGTTTTCACAAGTCTCTCCTCCACTTGTAGCGAATGTAGATTCACGTATCGTATAGCCACTGATAGTTGGTCAGTCATAGATATGTCTGGAGTAGTATCCGCCATAACACAGCACATTCCGGAATTTTCAACTCGACCTTTGATGACTTGTCTAACTTCCTCTCCAAGTAACTGAATGAACTCATCTGACTTTGAGGACTCATATAGCTTACACGATACTTCCGTACACTGCGATTATCGACCATGCTTTCATTGTTGGGTTATGACGGGATATTAACTGAACTAGTTGACAGAAATTGCCATCGCGTCATCTGAACCACCTCGAAGAGCCAGACCGTTTCTTGTCAAAGTTCTCACGATGTCCAGAAGAATTTCTATCACTTCTCTGCTCTTTTCAATTTGAACCTGGTTAGAAGCTAAATTCTCATGTTCTTGCTTCGTCAGTAAGAAATCGACATGATTATCCTGATGAACAAAGTTTACATAATCTTCAAGAGCTGCTGCATGTGATTTGCTACCAAAATGTGTTTGTAGCTTGCCAGATTTATTTTTGCCGCGACTACCTTTCATTTTTGACCAATCACCAATACCGACCAACCATGATATTTCGGCCTTCTCCCTGTCCGCTCCATGTTGACCAAATAACGAACAAACAAAGCAATAGGCCTTATCGTAGAAATGCTGTATTCCAGATATGGGAATTCTTTGAACCACAAAGGGGAGAATGAACTTTGTTTTCCTTTCTTTGACATCTCAGTGTTTCTAGGATAAATAGATAAGATAGGTTGACAGGGTCCATTACTTATCAAAAACTTCTTTTGGCAATCAGTTAATGCCTCAGGCCTTTTTCCTGGATCATGTTCGATTGACATATTTTTCTCTGCGGAATCCACACTGAAGTATCAGGAGAACGCATTACTCTATCCAATCCATTATCCGCTAAAGCTTTTGTTTCATTGATTATATTTGTGACTGATTTACATAACTCAGCAATTTCTGTGAAAAGAGACTCAAAGTGCAAAATATTTGGTCGATCTGAGACTATATTGGTAATCTTTTCATTGGCGAATTTCAATTTTCCAACACATTGCAAGTAATTATCAGTAAAATTTGTTGATGCTTCATCGTCTGTGATTGAACTGTCTTCGATCGATCCCTCACCTGAGACTGTCTGAGTAGCAACATGTTTAGAAATGAATAACTCGGTATTTTGGCTTTTCTCTGTTTGAGTTGCGACGTGTTTATGATATTCACTATTCTCAGCTGTTTGGAGTTGAATATGAACTATAGATTTGGGGAGATCAGTCTGATTAGATTGGGACTCAACAACTTCCTTTGGAGCAGTAATTTCACCAATATCGGCATCCAAATCGACCACATCCTGAAAAAAAGATTTATGGATTAGTATGAACAAATAATTGTACGGCCTATATTATTAGTATACTGTAATATAATACAAATTAAGAAGTCACGACTTTGTGACCCTCAAAATTAATACCGGTATCAATTTTCAACATCTGCAAGAATAATTTTAAATATCTGAAATTTGAAAATATGAAAATATTTCTAAGTGTAGAAATCCAAAAATATTTGGCCAGGGGAAGTCCTAGCAAAACTGTTTTTGTCTTTCTGAAAATCAATGTTCAACATCTGCAAGTAATTCTTACTCATTAGTCATTACTAAATTTCGCAAGTAAGATGTATTCGGTAATTTCCAATAGTTAATTACTTAACACAAATATACAGTTATATACACAATATTGCATTCCATCACAATCATTTGTATCTCCAAAATACATTTAATAAGTTATATTTTAAAATCTAAAACATTATTATCATAGGCATATAAACAATGCAACATGTATAGTCTTGTAAGTTTGAAATGCTATAAAAATATAGGTCGAATCAATTACAACAAAATTCATACAAAAGCTGAAATAAGAATTTAATTTCTCATAATTTTCAATTTGAATTTATTCTTAAATCAAAATTACTTTACTTGAGTTGTCCTGATGTCAATACTCATCATTTCCCATTAACATAAGCTTATACCATCAATGGGCTAGTTTTAAGAAATCTCAGATATCAGGTTTAGGATATCAGATTGCTTTTTGGATGAATGGTCGTAAATGTAGGCCTATGTCCTAAATTTCCTATATGAGTATGAGACTTACCGGTTTGGAACGTTTGTGCTGATCCGAACGATAATCTTTTCTGTGCAGCTTCGAGAACATCTCTGAATTTCAGACTCTGTCCAGGATGTTTGGATTCATTGTGGTATTTTCTGTTGTCGAAGTTGAATTCTTTATCACACCTTAGACAGATCACACGCTTTCTGTTCGACCTTTCTATTTTTTTTCTTTTGAAACTTGCCTCTACAAAGGAGATAAATCAATTAGAAAATATGCACGATGACCACTTTTGTTCTCCATCGCCTTACTACGATCAGCGGCCTATACGATATGTATTGAATACATTACATCAGATATATTGTAATGTTGAATAGACATACATTTACAAATACATAATTAATGGTTGCTAATTCATTGTCGTAAATTAAGTTATGATGAACTGTCGGTAGTTGTCCTCAGTTCTGATGTTCACATTATCCTGAATCTATGAATTAGTCAATACAATGTACCTCGTATATATACTGTAGGCCTATATTGAGATAACCTACGTAATAATTCAAGGAATTAGCTTACTAATTGAATTTGTTTTTAAAATAAATACAGAATGTATCAATTATCAACCTGTTTTGACATTACTTGTCACATTTACTCTAACAGCATATGCGTATAAATGTGGTATCTGTTGGAATCGAATTCCGATAGCTACAAAATGCAGTACAAAGGTTATGGAAATCATCAAAAATTTTTTATCATAATAAGTATTTTTAGTCATCATAAGGAAAAAGTCTACTTACCATTCATCTTCAAGTCGGTGGGCCCTTATAAGAAGCGATCAATGAAAAAATAAATTATTAATACAGCAAAAATGACACGGGAATAACACTAAATCACGATTCATGAATATCAATCTCAAACGTTTATTCGGTCTGAATCATTCTGTGAAGTCTGATTCATCATTTTCCCCAAAATGGAACGGCGGAACATGAAGCCTCGACAAAGACATGAGTCATTCATAACAAAGACCATGCCTTGCGCGCGGCTCGCGTACCCATAGAGATGGATTGTTAGTATCGCCGGCGTGGGTTCAGTAGAGAGGTAATCTGTGATCTCCACAGTGTAAAAATTTGGTCAACAAGACTTCGACAATTGTCAGAGCAGAGCGTGCGTTATTTCTTGGTAATATCCGCGTGACGTGTTCCTCGACTCCCTTCCGCTGCTCTGATTTGTCCAAACCACCGATGGCGACCTGAATTTCTTGGAAATCCTGCGCTACACCACAGATAACAGGCGTCAGCGTTTCCATCGGTGTGCAATTCTTCATTGTTCTAGCTGAGAAGATGGTGAACTATTCAGTTTCCGTCAATTTACTACAACTTCCGGTTATCTGATACACATGGTTTTTTTATGAAAGTTGTTCTCAATACGCTGGACTATCTGACTGTGAAGAAACCGGAAACGTACGACTACCACAGTGGAATCTACAGCGACTTAAAGTTGAAAATTGACGGATTCTCCTATTCAAAATGTGTTAAGATCTGAAGGTTTCTGCCCAACTAATAGGTTCCGCTCGTGTACCGCAAATTTCGCTGAATTTCCCTTCTAGTGAAGCTTACCGTGCGACACTAACAATCCATTTCTATGCGCGTACGGTACGTACGCGGCGTACCTGATCGTATTCATTAATCACACTTCTAGCAAACCGAAGAAGATAAACAAAATATTTAATTCTGTGGTTCCTCCTGCTCGCATATACAGTCATCCCGGGTAGAGGTCGTTTTCAGCGCGCTATGTTTGACCGCTTTCGCGTGACAAATCAATATCATCGACAGCAACTAACCATATACTTTCTGGTGTCTAGAAAGGGTAAGAATTTCCCGACATTATGAATTGTTTTTGTGACAAGACGTGTTTTTGTGTCTAAGAACAACGGCAGTGAATATTGGAGCTGAATCGCCGGCAAACCGGCGGTTTACCTGACATTTCTCATTTTACCTGAATCTTTTAATAATTTCATATTGGGGGGGTGTCACGGTCCCCCACACCCCCCCGGTCGCGACGCCTCTGCTCGTGATCATGTGCACAATATTGATTGAATCACTATCTTTGCTCCTGAAGATGATAGCGTTAAGCTATCGAAATATGTATATCGAACTTAATTCACTTTTCCACCAAACCACAATAGATGACCAGTTTTCAAGGCCCATTTAAATGGAGATGAATTTCACAGTAGAGCAAAATCACTGTTGAGGCAATACTTAGTTCGATTAGTTATTTTTGTGATTTTAGAAGGGTAGAATCACAAAAATGTTGGTTGAGACATATCAGTGTAAGTCAGCTCACAACGAAAATGCTAATCATCATAAAATACGCGATACAGTATTTTCCGGATAATTCCCCAACCTTGTGACAAAGGCAAAATAACAAAAGGCATACTCATCCGTATTTGGGAATTCATCGATTTTAAAGTGGGCAAATGTTTCATAAAATTCATCGATTTGCGAAATAGAAAACATGACCAATTTAGTGGGTTGTTGAATTAACAGGGAAATACTGTATTGCGAGCTGAAGTATATGTTATAAACATGCTGTCAACTTTGAGACCACTTCCTCAATATCTTCAGCTGTAAATACATAACCACCGCGCCTTGTATGCGCAGGTTCTTTTAAACGTCTTATTTCTTTCCTGTCAACAATAGAGGTATCCTCTACTTCAGGAAAAACATAAATTCCGAACTTGTTCACTCTAAGGAAAGAAACCAAATACTCGTCATTGTCAAGACTTTCAGTAATTTTTCCAATGAAGACTTTGTGTCTTAGGGACGGCCTAGATTTCACCGTTTCAAATATTTTGGCGGCAACGAACGTCCCGGATGGTACAGGTATGAACAAATCTTCTTCTGGAAGATCCCCGATGTCCATGTCACATTGTTCTTCGTCTGAAGAATTTTCGTTTTCGCTATCACTCTTGGCATCATCGAAATTTACCTCTTGGATTATAACAACCTGTTCATTCTTGTGGTAAATCAATTGGGATTTACTTGCTCCTCTTTTTTTGTTGTCCAGCGCGCTGTTTCATCTTCAAGTTGTAAGCGACGTAGGTTAAATCTGCTGCATGTTCATCTGATAATCTATTTTTTTCATATTTTGTTTTTTGTAACCCAAATCCTTTGTTTGAACGCTCGGTTGCAGCACTCGTGGCGCACATAGTCAAAAGAATCACAGCAACTTTCATCAAGGCTCGACTCGAACAATTCCCTTACCACCATAAGACAGGATCAGTAGCGCATGATACCATCTTTGCCAGATGTGCCTCGCACTGTTGAATATGTTACCTGACTTCGTTTTATATTCCAACAGGTCAGTTGTTACGTCGTCGACTCGCAGCTTTTCAAGGTTTGCCAACCTTAAGATCTTATCTTCTGCTGTTACCATCTGAAATTCAGACAATGTTCGACCTCGGAATCGCGGATCCAGCAAGTTTGCAGCGAAATGCAAGTTTGAGAGACAAAATTCTTTCCGTTTGTCAAAAGCTGACAGAATCCTTGCTGTTTCGCATTCTGATAAGAACGATTGGCTTTGAAGAGCTGTTTTGATCTATGTTGCCTCAGCAGCACCGATAGCATGCGAAATAGGTCGAAGAAGAGAAGCCACTTCGTCAGTCGGTTCCCAAAAATTTGAATTATCCAGAATTCTCAGCTGTAGATGTTGAGGTGCCTCGCAATTAGCATCAATGATCGACAATCGAAGCGCATTTTCAGATCAAGATTTCTTTTCAACATTTGATAGTAGCTTGCCCATCGAGTGGGAGTTCCAAGTTTGACACTAAGAGGACTGTGAAGGCGCAGGATGGATCGGGGAACATGTCTATAACGGAAGAATTTGGATATTTCACTATTTTCTGCTATAACTGTGCTGATCGACAGAACTTTTCGCATATCAGAAGCGAGTAAATTCAAGCCATGCGCCAAGCAACCATACGTGCTTATCCAAGGGAATCGATTTCGTATCTCGATCCACGCAGATATCATGTTGGCAGCGTTATCAGTCACCAAAAATCGAATGCTCTTATCCTCTACATTAGAAAATTCACAAAATTCATCAATCGCATTGCAGATAATGTCACTCATGAATTTTGCAGTGTGTCGCATTTCTTCTGAGTGAATACTTTTAAAGAAAGACGGGGTTGGAGTCATATATAAGACTTGAATATGAGAATCATTCGATATACACGACCAGCCGTCAGCGGACATACCAATAGATGGCGAATCTTTGCACAATCCTCGAACGTAATCGCTAACTCTATTCTTCTCCTTCATTAAAGTGGACCACTAAGATTTTGTCTGGAAGGAATTTGAAATCCTGGTCTTATCTTTTCAAAAAATGCACACCACGAATGATTGTCTGTCAAAATCAGGGGAAAAGCAGTCACATAAATTGCCTTGGTTAATGAATCCTCAATCTCAGTTTGCTTCGATGACCTAACGCGATCGATAAATGGTAGGATACCGTACTGATTTTGATTGTTTGAAATCGACACTGTTGACTGGCTGTGTGAAGGTTCTTTATCAGTTCGTGAAATCTTGGTGACATACATGTACTGGTGACTAATTGAAGAGGTTTCACTTATGCTATCACTATCTTCGTTATCACTTCCAGTGACTACGGTTACGTTATCTGTGGGCAGACTTCGAAAGGCCATTATCTTCATTCGCTTTCGTGATGATGCAACTGACTGATTGACAACTTCCTTTCTGTATAATTCTTTCACTTCTGGTTGGGCCTTTGAACATCCTTCGGTTAGATGGCATCTCATTCTCGTGGCGTTAGCGACAAATGAGGTATCACAATACTTACAAAATCCTTTCATTTTTCTGTCAACAGTAATTTTTGAGAAATGATTCCAAACATCGCAAAAGTTCTTCGGCATCTAAAAAAGAAAGTGATATGTGAGTTTTGAGATATAATGGAAATAAAAAATGTACCTAAAACATATAAATCTATCATATCCTCCAATTCATCAATGTCATTGAGATTAGTGTTGCGGAAACGGGAGCACAGAAAACTAGCGCGAAAAAACAGATGGCATCTAAAAATAAATATGATAGGCATACTATTTAAACCTATTCTATAGAATTCCACTGTAATTTAGCCTATTCCCAATTCACCTATTATATGTCTGCTGTGTTATGCCTACGCATATAAAACAAGGTTATGGAGACCTATCGTAAAGTAAAGTCTGATGTATTTTTTCATTAATGGATTTTACAGTTTATATGAGTAGACAACTGAATAAGTGATATCATAAATAAGTAACAATAACAAAGTATTGTAGGCATTCTACAAAGAAGCTCAATTATGAAATTTAAGAAGCGATCGGTATACATACATAGAGAGCCCCATGTTATAGTGACAGGAATCTGGATGGAATGTTCCAGTCAAAAGCGCCTCCAGTGGGCCTGGAAGCAATGGAGACGCAAACGCTTCCGCAACCCTGATTGAGATGCATGTTAATGGGGGTGTTTGTTTCCGGTAAGTGGAAATGATTTGATTTGAAATGTACTTTCTACAATTCACCGTTTTAATTCGAGAAATAAGTATTATGATTTGACTGATCGTTTGGTAATAAAATTTTTCCTTGGGACATGTTCCATGACAGAGTCGCCTAAAGTACGAGTACTTCAATTCCAAAGTCTTCCACATTTTGTTAGATAGGATAAGACACACCGTTGAGGTTTAAAAAGACAGACAATTGATTTACATGCTATTCCTGTTTTTGTGAAAAATCAGTTTTTTAATTAATCAATAATTGCTTTTCGATTGTCACGCACGCCGCACGGGACATCAAGTTTATGAATTAATGAAGAAATTGTAGTTGATATTTTTCTCCGTTACTGGTAGAGTGATGATTGTTTGTATCTGTTGAATTTTGTCACTTATACTAAAAATTGATTAATTATACAGCAATATACTAAAAGTTAACGAAAAATCGTTTATTTCAATTGTAGTTTTTTTCTATTTATCTCATTGAGAGGAAATGATACTTGATATCCTCATTTATCCTCATTCTGTGAGTATTTTATTTGCAAAATATGGTAAGTTAGATTAATAGCGCTTTTGTACATTTCTAATATTTCACAAAGAAATCAAAACTGTCCCGTGCGTGACATGTTTGACACTTTCTGAAATGCCATGAGAGGAAACCGCACCAAAGAAAGTGTTATTACAGTTGTGAAGGATCCCATGACTTTTTATGAAGCCGTTACTTATGTGAGCATGTCTATCATACACTGTAAACTGTCACCTCCTAAAATCGAAGAAATCTGCATCCTAAAGCGCGACACACTAGAATTTTAGGAGGTTGCGTGAAATAGAATGCTGACATACTAAAGAGAACAATAACACTAGTGCGCTAGCCTCCTAAAACGCTTTGCTTTAGGATTTTTTTATTAGTTACGAATAGTGTCTCTCTTCAGTGTGTGATTTAGGAGGTGCTGCTTTAGAGTGTACTGATTCTCATGGACGAAATTTCGCCAACCAAGACTATCATTGAAGACAGCCGTCATCTTGGGTATCTCAAGTGCACATTACATTTCTGAAAGTTGCGGCCTTTTCTTCAGTTAGGCCTATAGCATCTTAGGTGAAACGGGATAAAATGAGCAAAGTTTTGCAGAACATGGGGGAAAATGAGTATGTAGTTTTAATATAGGCTATGGATATTTTCTTGTTTCCAAGTTATCCGAGTTACATCGATTACATTGATTCCGATAGAATTTATTTTAAGAAAGTGATAAAGGGAAAAACGTATTTCAGCATCATCGGTTACTTCTGGCTCTTCCCCTGAAAATATTTGGGCCTTCGAAGGCGCTACATGGTCTATTATCTGATTTTCCGGTTCTGATGACTCACAGTGAATGTTTACTAAGAGTCCGTCATTAAGTAATCCAATGATTTTATTCTGTACCAGGGTATCTTTATTTGGTTATCATTTTCAGCGATGAAGTTTAACCTATCCTTACGTACATGAGCAAGATCTTTTCGTGTTCATCAGATAGTCTGCGCTTGATTCGAAAAAAAATCACATTTGCAAATTGCATAATTTAGAAAGACCCATCGTCATAAGGCTTCATTAGTGGATAAAGGACTACAGGTAGGCTAGAGAGCCGACATGATGCGTATTTATTTCAGACCACGAATCAAGAGACATTGAAAAAATTGAAAAAAAGTGGATAATATCTTATATACGCGTGTTAAAGATTGACGTGGCAAGAAAATGGTGCACAACAATGGAAATTTAAAAAAACCTCAGAATAACTATTTTCAGTTGAAGTTTGACTGTATTGATTTTACCCTTCACTTCTCTATTGGAGATAGATATTCTGAGTAGTTGATTTGAGACTTTCTGATTCAACTTTCATTTTAACTTGGAGTCACATACGGTCAATCATTTCCTTATCACAGTCCGATGTTGAGAACCATTCAGTTTTACGTAATTCCACACTGACTGTATCTGCATTTCACAGTTCATGTATTGCCTTGATAAAAATGAACGAAAGGCTTCGCCAACTCGTGCTGTTTGTTCTTCATTTACTAAATTAGCAAAGGGTCTGGATTTTCCACAGATGAAATTAGCAGAAAGTACACGTGCGACGAATGATCGAGTGGATTGGCGTAGGAGAGTGGTGACCACATGCACATCGCAAGGCGACCCCTGACAATAAGATGAAAAGTTTATTGCAGAAGACTGGAGAAGACAAATATCAGATAACTCTTTCTTTTCCTAGGCTGTCTTGTCTTAATCTTTAACATCATTTCTTGTCTTTCACTTAAGAAGTATTTCTAGTCTTGACCCTCGGCCCTACCTGTTCTTTTCCCCGAACACGGTCCTAAAGGGGCCCTTCAATATCTTCTAAACCAGTGCTCTGTAATCTTCTTGGTAGTCGTTCGCACTATCTTGACTTGTTAAATCCATTTCGTACATTTCATAGCCTACGAAAACTATTGAAAAGTGTAAGGGTAAAACCAGGAATGTGATTTTTCAACGTTTTTAAAGAAAACTGCAATTTAAGATTTTAAGACTCATACTACCTAGGTCTGTGTGAGTTATTTTTGTTTTTCTCATACAGAATGTCTATGTTTGTATTAATTCAGATTGAAAGAAATATTTTTCAAGGTGTAATGAATAGACGGAGTTATGAATATAATATTCATTGCGTAATAATAGGGGCCTACCAATAAATGGTTAAAACTGGCAATTCTATTTTCTGTGGACTGAGTCCTTATTCGGCAGATCCCGAAGGTGCATTGAGTACAAAATGCGACAGTAGATCATGTCAGTCTTGAACTCGCATCGCCACTGCCTTACTGCATGCGATTCCAGTAGGCCTACGTGTAATTATCACACCTATCTATTATATAAAACTGGAAATGGAACGGACTAGTTCCATTTCCGTTCCAAAATGGAAATGGAAGAGTGGTAGTTCATCTAGGTTTTCGGAAATACATGATTGCGATTGCGATAAGCAGAACTTATGTGGCCTACAACGTTTGAGCCAACAGATGAGGCGATCGAGTTGTAAAGGCTAATTGTACAATTTAGCATGAAGGTACCGCTGCGTCCTAGTGGTACAAAATACAGTAATTTGACATTATTAAGGGCGGATCAGTAGCCAAAATACGCTTATTGATCCAGCTAGGTTGCGGCGAAAGCCACTGCCGACAATTATAACACGACAAAATCATCAGTTATAAAAATGATTGATCTGATAAACTGGATAAACTCTTCAAACACAAGATTTCACACATGACTTTTTACATACGACTGAAAGCTACGGCAAGACCAGTATTACACCATCCAAATTATAGGTCCTACATCATAATACAGCAGACAAATTTTAACATCCACACTAATATATTTAGTGCCACAGCTCTAACATAATCAAGGAGATCTGATGACAATTGCCAGGTTAAAAGAATCGGTAATGTATCCAAAAATGACAAAAATGTTCAATTTGCTCTACATCGATAACTACACACGTTTTTAAAGTGAAACCGGTCTTGAAATGGAGAAAAATTTACAAGGAGTCAGTTAAAAATATATGTAAGAGTTAAAACAAAGTGGAAGACACCTCAATATCTGAAAAACAACAATTTTATAATAAATTACCCGGTAATTTAAATATATGTTACCCGGTAACTTACCGGGTAATTTACCCGGTAACTTACCGTCGGGTAAGTTACCGTACAACCCTATCATAAATTTAGTTTAGTAGCCAGGGCTATTTGTGAATTCTCATAGTGTTCTTGTTGGCCTACATGATAATCATCCATAGGCCTATCCGCAACATGTGTAAAATGAAGAGTGAAATAACCAGTTAAATCAACATATGTCTGATCAAGTCTTAGAACATCATGAAGCTATGAAGACTCAATCATGACATATTAGTTCACTTTGTTTATTTAAAACATAAAAGACAAATTTGACATTGAGTTAAAGGGTCTACAGTAGGCAAGACCGGATTTTAGTAGAAACTGCCCCCGGCCGAGAACGCCCTTTCTCGCCTTGATCTATGGTTCGTTGTATCATGATTTGACAGTTCAACGCGTCGTAAAATATGATGCATGAAAGAATAAGGTGATATGGACACTTTTACACGTTTATTAAGATAATGTGATTCTGAGAGTGCTTATACTTTTACTTTCAGTCTGAACATCAAATTTGATAGGAGTATTGAGAGCTGTTGATCGACCGTACAATAAATCCTTCTAGTCTCGAAATTTCGAGGTGTTCAATCTCGAGATTCGAAATTTGAATAATAGGGCGGGATTGCAATCCCTACAAGTCACTATGAAATAAATCATATCTGCATTTTACCATCTTTTCAAAGATATTTAATATTTTAATACATATTTTAAATATCCTTGCATGTTTTGAATTCATTCATGTCAAAGCAGACGAACTGTTACTACATCTGTAGGCCTTAGTTCCTAGTCTCATAGAGCGTCAATAAAAGGCGATGCCAGTGCTCTATGAATATTTTAAATTAAAGCTGCTTGAAATATCACTATGTAGATGTCTCTAACGATCTATCTTTCCTTATTGCAATGAATATGATGTTTGTATATAAGCTTATTTCAATTGCCTTGTCATTGCAAGATGTGAGATAGGCCTGTACTGGGTACTGTACTGATGATGTGAAATAACCCAGAAACATGTTTGCGGCTCCCATGATCGTTTAAAGAGATCTACATGGTTTTTCCGGAAAACACAACTGTGTAGTCTCTCCCCAAGCTTTATTGCCGATAAAAGTGATTTTATAAAAGAAACACCGGACCAACGTTTCGCTCACCGTCCGAGCTTGCTCACGGTCACTTGCATAAATGGCGGGCAAGAAGTACAAATTACTTTAAATAGCAAGCACCTCAAACACAGTTCTTAATAAGTTAACTCGTGCTTTCTATTGATTTCAGGTTCCAACATTCTAATATATCGACTTTCAGCAGTTCTAGCAAGTACAGGCGTACTGACTTGGCAAAGAATATCTAAATGAAAGTCACTGATGGTCATAGAGATATTGCGATGTTCGGCGATTATGTGTTCGGACAGAGCACTATGGCGGTCTTTATTGTCTATACTCCTTTTGTGTTCATGAAAACGAGATTTAATAGGACGACTGGTCTGTCCGATATACGCTTTGTTGCAAATACTACACATGAACCTATACACGACATGTCTGCTCAAACAAGTGTGGGGGGAGTTATTTTCACAAATGTCGCACGTACAATTATTTAGATTAGCATTATATCTTAATTTGTTGCTAATGCTCTTACCAGGCTTATTAATTACACTTACAGGTAAATTGTACTTTTTTATTCGACTTTTTATTTTGCGGTTGCAACTATCACTGATGAAATCAATGTCTAAAGTAGCTTTGTTTATTTCTTTGATGTATTCATTAGTACTGTTTTTATTTTTATTATTTTCTACAACATTAGAATGATTAGTTCTAAAGCCGTTATTAGTCAGACGAATTTTCATTTTTTCTACAGATTTACTTTCATCCTCAACGTTGGAACAACGCCTTTTGACATAATTAATACTATTTCTAACGAAATTACTCTTAACGTGATTGGGAAGCCAACAATCATTACGAAGAGTGATTCCAGAATGGCAACTTTTGGTATACCATTTGTAGTTAATCTCATCTTTTATGTAAATGCTTATATCAAGAAAATTCAATACATTATTCGGAGGTAATTCTAATGTAAACTGTATGTGTTTATTTATATTGTTGAAATTATTCAAAATAAGACTGCATAGGTCATTGTTATTGGGGAATGGTCCCATAATAATATCGTCGATGTACCTTTTATAAATTTGGGGCCTAATGTTATGGTTTTCCGCTAGAGATTTAAGTGCTAATGATTCTATGTGATTCATCATTATTATAGCGAACGGTGGGGAAAAATGAGCGCCCATAGGGCATCCCATCCTTTGCAGATAGGTTTTCCCATTGTAAGTTACTTCGTAATTATGACAGATGAAATTAAGAGATTTTTTCAAATCGTTAACACAGATACCATAACAGTTAATTTTATCCCAATGTTCCACAGCAAACTGGTACACGATTTCAATTCCATCTGATATTGGAATATTGCCGTATAGGTTAGTAACATCTAAGGAAATAAATGTCTCATTTTTTGACTGACAGTGCAAGCTATTAGATCTTAGAATTTCTATTAAATCTTCGGTATTTTTTAGGTGTGCAGGTACAAATTTTATCAGCTGATTTAAAAGGATGCTAGCCAATTTATTTATCCACCTAAGTTTGTGAGACAGACAGTCGATAGCTAATTCGTTATTTTCTATCGCTCGTTTATTCATAGAATGAGGTAGGCGAAATCTTGGGCCTATACTCAAGAACGTTTGAATATCCAAAGGGATATCAATGTTCGTTTCGTTAGTGATGTTGGTACCACAAAATCCACCACAAACTTAGGTGGATAAATAAATTAGAGCATTCCACTAATGGTAGTACTGATCAACTGTACATTCCTCTTCCTAAAAATACTGTTAGTATGCCTCCTAAAATGTCCGGAAATAAAGAACTAGAACTTAAAATGTTTCAACGTGATGCCAAGAGAGTCATCAAGAAAGAAATTAAGTACCATAAGAATACAGATAGGTACAAAAATAATGAAAAAATGTTTAAGGCTACTAAGTCTTTCTTTGATCTGAATAACTTAGTCTCTATCCCCTCTGATAAGTCGAATCGTATAGTTATTACCGACAAACTAAATATCATTGAAAGAACCGAGGAGTTACTGGCAGTTGAGACCAGTTACAAGTTACTAGATAAATCCAAAAACAACTCTATCGAGAATCAAGCTAATAGAATGGTAAGATCCATTACTAAAAGTAACCATATAATCGATTCTCAAAAGTTATTAGTTTCAGGTAGTCAACCTGCTAAATTTCACGTTTTGATAAAAGATCATAAAGCCGTAACTGACAACGGATGCCATCCTTTGAGACCCATAGCATCTGTAAAAAATTCACCAACGCAAAAATTGGACTGGCTGGCTAGCATCCTTTTAAATCAGCTGGTAAAATTTGTACCTGCACACCTAAAAAATACCGAAGATTTAATAGAAATTCTAAGATCTAATAGCTTGCACTGTCAGTCAAAAAATGAGACATTTATTTCCTTAGATGTTACTAACCTATACGGCAATATTCCAATATCAGATGGAATTGAAATCGTGTACCAGTTTGCTGTGGAACATTGGGATAAAATTAACTGTTATGGTATCTGTGTTAACGATTTGAAAAAATCTCTTAATTTCATCTGTCATAATTACGAAGTAACTTACAATGGGAAAACCTATCTGCAAAGGATGGGATGCCCTATGGGCGCTCATTTTTCCCCACCGTTCGCTATAATAATGATGAATCACATAGAATCATTAGCACTTAAATCTCTAGCGGAAAACCATAACATTAGGCCCCAAATTTATAAAAGGTACATCGACGATATTATTATGGGACCATTCCCCAATAACAATGACCTATGCAGTCTTATTTTGAATAATTTCAACAATATAAATAAACACATACAGTTTACATTAGAATTACCTCCGAATAATGTATTGAATTTTCTTGATATAAGCATTTACATAAAAGATGAGATTAACTACAAATGGTATACCAAAAGTTGCCATTCTGGAATCACTCTTCGTAATGATTGTTGGCTTCCCAATCACGTTAAGAGTAATTTCGTTAGAAATAGTATTAATTATGTCAAAAGGCGTTGTTCCAACGTTGAGGATGAAAGTAAATCTGTAGAAAAAATGAAAATTCGTCTGACTAATAACGGCTTTAGAACTAATCATTCTAATGTTGTAGAAAATAATAAAAATAAAAACAGTACTAATGAATACATCAAAGAAATAAACAAAGCTACTTTAGACATTGATTTCATCAGTGATAGTTGCAACCGCAAAATAAAAAGTCTAATAAAAAAGTACAATTTACCTGTAAGTGTAATTAATAAGCCTGGTAAGAGCATTAGCAACAAATTAAGATATAATGCTAATCTAAATAATTGTACGTGCGACATTTGTGAAAATAACTCCCCCCACACTTGTTTGAGCAGACATGTCGTGTATAGGTTCATGTGTAGTATTTGCAACAAAGCGTATATCGGACAGACCAGTCGTCCTATTAAATCTCGTTTTCATGAACACAAAAGGAGTATAGACAATAAAGACCGCCATAGTGCTCTGTCCGAACACATAATCGCCGAACATCGCAATATCTCTATGACCATCAGTGACTTTCATTTAGATATTCTTTGCCAAGTCAGTACGCCTGCACTTGCTAGAACTGCTGAAAGTCGATATATTAGAATGTTGGAACCTGAAATCAATAGAAAGCACGAGTTAACTTATTAAGAACTGTGTTTGAGGTGCTTGCTATTTAAAGTAATTTGTACTTCTTGCCCGCCATTTATGCACGTGACCGTGAGCAAGCTCGGACGGTGAGCGAAACGTTGGTCCGGTGTTTCTTTTCTTTTATAAAATCACTTTTATCGGCAATAAAGCTTGGGGAGAGACTACACAGTTGTGTTTTCCGAAAAATTATGGCATACCTCCCGTCAATAGTCATCCGAGAAGCTCTACATGGTTCATGATTTTGCATTGTGAAATAAAGATTCTACATCTAGTTATAAATGCACTGAATTTGAAGCATTCAGATTACACTTTGAGCTTGTAATAAAGCAAGAAATCGTTTGATATTATATCTGTTCGGTACAAGTCTTCTACTAGGTCTCCTTCAGGTGCACCGTTGGACAGAAATTGCAAAGCGGCATGGACAAACTAATGAAGTCTTGCAAGTTAGTACGAGTGGCATAAGGACGGGAGGCAGAGGATACACGAGAAGCAAAACTCAAATAATCTCAAAAAACCTAAAAAACATACAGTGGCCTACTTCGGAATACTTCCTCATAGGAGGTTAAATGAATAGTGACAACACTGTACAAAGTCAAAAGAATGTTATTTATCTCGGATATATGTCTGTATTTTGATGATATTTTCTTGATGCAATAGATTTTCAGAGAATACAATATGATCCACCTTTTACACATATTTTCTCCTTTTTGCAGCATCCGTCAAGAAAATAATCTCCCCAACCTTTTTCAATGAGCTGGAGATCGAAAAACAAATACAAAAGACTCTAAAAGATGGTAACGATATAGAGGGTGGACGAGAAATAAGAAAAGGAATAAAGCGCCATGCAGCAGACTAACAATTTGTGTATTACTTATGCGGTACCGTAATGATTTTTTAAAATTTAGATAGTATTGTATATTTTCATTTCATGATATAATAAACACAAATATCAGCAACATAACGTTTTCGCCAAATTTAGGTGTAGTACACTTATCCTCGTAACTGTAAGCATCTTTCCATTCTACAAATGTCTAAAATGCGACGTAGTTGGGAGAGACTACTTATATGTAAATAGTCTCTCCCAACTATACGTCGTATAGTGATACATCGCCGTTCTGTCGCCATGATATGGTTCCAGCTGCTGAATTCAAATATGTCTGTGACAAAAGGTGAATATATACATTATTAACATAGATATTGTTCAGCTTAGTGTCACAGACATATTTGAATTCAGCAGCTGGAACCATGTCATGGCGACAGAACGGCGATGAATCACTATCACATCGCAAACTCGTTATAAAGGCGATGTGTCGCCGTTTCATCGATACTTCGTTTCGAAGGCGATATGTCGCGATCGTTTCGATGGCGGTAAGTGGAGACATTTAAGTGATCGTTTCGATGGCGCATTTTCGCGATCGAAACGATGGCGCATTTTTTACTGGGTAGTTTGCGCGTCGTCCACGGTTGTCTGCGCTGCCGCTTGAACCACTAAGATGAACCGCTAAGCATGTTCTGTCTTCCCTGAGCATGAAATTGAGGTCCCATCACATTGTTTGGCCTCTGATACATGCAGACACATGAGACACAAAGTCTATATAACAGGACTGCCAACTATGCTATAAATTATATTGCAGCAATATCCCGCATAGCCACGGATGTTTGGGGTCATGTGTAATTACGCGTGGTTCACGCGTGAATTATGCGTGATTGAGCGTGGCATGTCACCTAGTGCTCTGAGCCAGACATCTCTGATTCAGTATCAGTAGCGGAACCTGCATCGGTATCCTCACTCGAATCTTGTGTGGGATTACTTATATCCATCAATGATACACTTTTTCCAGCTGCGATGTTGACCTTGCGACGAGAAGTAACAATTCGTTTATCCGGACGATATCTCATTTCTCTCAAAAAGGAACTAAACTATCGGAGAGATTTTCATCTGAGAGGTTGTTTTCTTCACTTTTCTCATCATGAGTAGATTCGGGAATTTGGCATATCACTTTCTCTCGATTCAGAGGTACAATACCAGTTTTTTCAAACCCTGCTACTACGTTTTTGTTTCCTCTCTCACCAAACTCAAGTTGCTCCAATGTTTTCTCTAGTAATGCGGGAAACTGATCCTTAGGCAAAGAAGATTGATTTTTCCAAGACCTCGCTTCCATTCGTCAAGGACATTTCTCCATGTACGCTTTAGAGGACCGAAGTATGAAACATCCAAGGGTTGTGTTAGATGTGATGAATTTCTGGGAAAAAATACAAAGGCAATTTTATTTCTTTCACACGCTTCAATTACATCCTTTGTTAAGTGACTGGCAAGATTGTCACCTATCAATACTTTTCTACCTGGATATCGTCTGAGGTAACGCAAGGCTACTTTAAAAAACCAATCGTAGATGTAATTGAATCAAACCATCCACTGGCTGACCTGTTATATCTGGCATTGGACGGGCCATTCAACATCCAAGTGTGCCACATCCCGGTGGCTTTGTAGACAGTGTAAACAGGAAGAATACTTCCATCCGCAGCAGCACAAAACATAGCTGAAATAGAAGATTTCGTGCAATTGACTACACGTTCCGGATGCTTGCAACCTTTTCGAACAAGACATTTCCTCGTGCCAGGATTATCCACAAAGCATGTTTCGTCGTAATTTAGTATATTGTGTGGAGGCACTCCCTCCAAAGTCTTGCTCAAGTTATCAAAATACTCATTTATCACACCTCTGCTAACCTCAGCTCTTGCCCTTTTGATGTTAGGAGTCATTCGAATCGTAACGTCTTTATGTCTTGATAAAAACTCATGGCCCAATCTTTCTCAGGGAGATTCCTTCGAAATTTCTTGATGTGGATATCTTTTGAATCTAGATAGGACTTCACAAACAGTCGTACTTCAAACAAATCCATGGGATAGCCCTATTCAGTACAAATAAGAATTTTCTGGATTAATTCTGTTTCAAACTCATCTTTAAGAGCTGATTGTCCACCTGGTTTCAATGTTTGTTGATGTTTAATCCGGCGCCCAGGACACTTTTGGAAACACCATACTTCTAGGCAGCATTCCGTATGCTTATACCATCATTGATTTCTTTCACGGCATTCTCAATTACTTCATGATCGTGGGCTTTGTATCATCTTGTGCCAGTTATCTTCTTATATTTTCGCGGCATCGTCTCGCAAAACTGGTGGGGTGACTTGGGACACCTGAAATATAAGGAAATATTATATAGTCAATAAAATCGATGTATACAGCAATCATGTGTTGAAATGTTATTAGACAGAAGCATTTACCAAAATAGAGTGATGATAAGTTCGGGTATGCTACATTTTTAGTTTTACAGTTTATAATCAGTAACCAACTCAGATAGTAAATAATTTATTTGACGAATAGAATACTCGCACATGAATATTTTTGTTGATAATTGATCCTGTGTTTGATATGTTATTTTGTTCATGAAGTGTAGTATCTATATTATCAAATAAAGCTGATTTGTTGTACCAAACAATGCGCTTGACGACGGACAGGGAACCTAAATATAAGGTTGATATAAAGTGAGGGGTGAATTGGGACAATGAAAAATTACAAAATATAATTAATCTAGTATATCGCGCCTGAATACAGCAACTTGCATTTATTTATCAATACACGTTATAGGTATGGACATATGTCCTCGTTGTAGATACCGGTACTTACACTTTGAATGTGGCTGCTTCTATCTAACCAGTTCAGATGAATTAAGATGGCAACTTGAAATCATATGATTAATTTGAATTAAAGTACCACTTAAACAAATATATACGTCAGCATAAATAGATTTATAAAAAATCCGAAAGATAAATTTAATTTCAGATAGCTTCTAAAAAGTGTAGCTAAATGGAATTTGATAAATTAGTTTTGATGATAGACAGGTAAATTGTCTCAAAATTCAAATTAGTCCCAATTCACCCCGCTGTCCCAATTCACCCCGTTCTACGGAACCTCAAGAGTCTGTTCAAAGTGTCATCATGTCAAAGGCAGCCTACCACCACTGATAGAACAAAAAAAATCATAATTAACTTTATATGTAAATGGGTCAACCATAGAGTCATAGAGTAGATATAATAGGTAGAGTGGTAACTCCGCATTTACTAAATCCCCAATGTGCAAACACTTTCGATTCTATTAAATGAACTCGAGGCCCAAATGTGAGATATGCCAATTTTTGCAGTTTTCCAGAAATTACAGCGGAATTGAGTGATCATAATTGTAATGCAAAAGGAATGATGGTATTTCGCAGATTCTCATGACAGCCTTGGAGATTTTATGTTTGCTAAATTAGCAATTGGATGGGTTCCTGCCCGCTGGGAAAAAGCTAGCACATATCTCGAGCGAATAGCGAGCGCATAGCTTCCGTTTTGTCTCGCAAAATGCTGGCGAAAAGCTTGCCAATTTAGGAGCTGCTGTTCGCTCGCGATTAGCGATGCTTTTCGAATGCTAATGTAGAACACTAATCGCTAGCTTCATTGAAAAGCTAGCTGCTCGCCTGATATTCGCTGTACCCTATTAGCATATATGAAGCCTAGTTTGCTGACTTACTGTAGACCAACCTACACATCTAACATAACACAAAAGCATGCTGCTCAACGTCATACTGCCACGAAATGCACATGGATCAACAGTAGTGGATGTGGAACTGTCAAAGCCATAACATTCGGAGACAGTGACAAAAAATGTGAGAAAAATGCAGAAGTTCAAAGTTTCTTCCTTACCATGAAGACTCAATGAGCTGGCTTGGCTACAATTAGTTGTATTTTCAGCATAAATTCCTGTAGACCAGCGGTTCGTGTCTAAAATGTAAAATAATGGAGCCTTTTTATTTACATGCAAAATTACAATTCATAAATGAACATTCACATTGCTTACCGTTTTCACGGATTATTTTTATGCAATATTTAGGCCACACGTATAATGATCTACTGTTGATCACTGTCATCTTGCCAAGAAACGCTCCAGGCTCAACGCTGCCAAACTCAAAACATTCTGAGGCAGTGGCAAACTGAGAACTCACATAAAAATTGTATTCATATCAGAAATTTAGAACTCACCTCTGCAAAAATAGTCGCCAATTTCTCCTTCCCGTCGATGCTCATTGAACTCGTTTGGTAGAGCCCGCGCCCATATTTGATATTTAATTTTGTTGGACATCGATTGCAGTCTGAAGTGTACGATAAAATTTTTATACCAGAGCCTCTAAAAAACCGTTGAGGCACAGCCTAAACGTCAATGTGAAATTTGTACAGTCTGACATCATATAACAAAAGCTGAAAGCAAATTAACACTCTTATTTAGCCATTGTTACAAAATGAACAAAAAGATAATTCATTTCTACAAATTCTACACATTTTAGAGTAAAAGGGTTCTAGCATGAATAATCCTACAGAAAGAATTCTACCGTTGGAGCATTTGACGTTTTACGAAAAATTCGATAACTTTAAGATTTTCGCAACATTATAGTTTTTCCATTAACTGAAATCAGCCTAAAGATCAAAGGAGGAAAATTTCAATGGTATAAATTATAAGCATGATGTTTCAATTGGCTTGGGAGTTGTCCATCTGATTTCATGTAATCAAAATCAATGGAAGATGATCAAGGTGCTCATAATTTTATTGAGGCGATTGCAAGATTGAAATTCTTTGAGATAATGTCAAAGCCCGATCCGTCGAAGTTTCAACATGCTGGCATTAACAACAGGTTTTGAACGTTTCACTTACTTCAATGTTATCCATATTGGTTCATAGATTGTAGAAAATACATATCTCGTTATTGAGTTGAAGCTGCAGAGATTCATAGTCTACAGCAAAGGTGTGTATAGCTATTACGCTAGTCACTACAATAGGAAAATAACCTATTTTTCTAAAACTAAAACGGGTTTCATAATGTGACACTAAAGTGAAACGACTCACCCATTTTTACATGGCTTCAACCGTTATCTTTTTCCGCAGTCATGAGGATGGGAATTAAATTGACACACAATCATAGATTTGCACCATAGAAATTGATAACAATAAAACCGCTAGAATGGAAGGAAAGCTTCATGCAATACACAATAGTGGCACAAAAATCGCACGCATTTTCACTTAGATGCACTTGTCAACGGCTGAATCATTGGGCCAGAATCAGTCACATGTGAAATTCTAAGCTTTTCATTGGTTCTTCATGCCACAACTTAGTTCCCCCGGATGTGCCGCGACCTTGAGCCAATTTCCATTCTAGTCAACTTCAGATAAACAATCTATTTCTATGATTTGCACAGCCTTGATCCTATACGCTCGAAGTGGTTTGTCAGAATCACAGTTGACCAAGCCGCGTACAAGGCACGACACCAGAGATCTCACAACTTGATGCGCACTTAATAATTGACACGATATCGGGCAGGCAATTGTTCGAATGATCGCAGGAAGTCTAGCCTCTTAGCAGACAGCCTTGTCGGGTTGTAGCTGCATTGTCATAACGACAGGTAATCGATGTACGCTGTTACAACCTGCGCTGCGCTCGGTGTGTGAATAATGCCAGTTGACGTCACACAGTGACTGTCTGATTCATAGAAATAAACTGTTTATCTAAGTGAAAATGCGTGCGATTTATGTGCCATTATTGTGCATTGCATGAAGCTTAATTTCCATTCTAGAGGTTTTATTGTTGTCAGTTTCTATGGTCTGATTAGACGGGAGGCGTGCGTAGGAAGTAAAACAATCATCTGTTGGAATAACACTAATTGGGAAACAACTAATTGCTCAGTGACCAAGTTGCAATGCAAGTTTGCTGTCCGATGCTTGTTGGGTAGCGATTTATTTTACATAAACTAAAAAAGTTGACTGAAACACAAAATCATCAAAGTATTGTGAATCACTGTCATCTGCACTGACTTTTAAGCAGAAAAATGTCGTTCATATGAACGTATTTTCATTGTTCGACACACTGGTTCAGTTCATTATTCGACATTTTAGTTCAGTTACAATGCTTGATTGTTGTAGTTGAATAGCTGTCTACTTTGGTCTTCAACACTGGACTAGACCATCAATAATGGATTTCTGAAGACTGATCTTTAAGGACAAATGACGACATGTTAAACGGAATTTCTATGTGTTTCACTACAGAATGATTAGGCTATAGAATACGGCGGAAGCACACTCTAATTAACTCTTTGATGACATCAAGAATTAATGAGAATAACTAAAATGAATCTGCATTTTTCGATTAAAAGCTTAGCGCTAACGTACACTATTTGCATTTTGCTCCACCATCTATGCGACTTCAAGCAACCGAATGTGTTTAAACAAAGGGATGTATGCTATAGCTGGTGATAGAAGCTAGCAACATTGGCTTTACCAGTCGCCATCTATTAATCAGTGACAACAAGCTGGCAAATTTCGCTTTGCCAATAGCTATCTATTAGCCAGCGACAAAAAGTATGCAAAATTCGGTTTGCCAATAGCCATCTACTCGCAAACTGCATTATCGCTAGCTACGACATCGCTTGCTCGCTCACTAAAAGCCAGCGAATAGTGAGCACTTTTCTCAGCGGGTGTTACTTTCATGCTCAACCTCAAGAATATTTTCTTAAGCGTGATCATATCATAAGCAACCTGCCACTGGCAGAGCAAAGTCACGTAATCAATGACAATGATTTCATTTAATTTTAGAAGATATAAATGGATCCAGATCTATTCAGATTCAATAAATAAAACATGAATTTGTGAATCATGAAATCATGCCGGTGGAAATTGATTTGAAAACTTGAAATTTCAGCCAAGAAAGCACGAATAACATCGCGACTTTTTCATGAAGACTTTCACTGTACTACAATTCATGAAATTCCCTTGATAATCAGCTTAATTTCCGCTTGTTTAGGATGATTATTAGCAAATATTCATTCCTTTTGATATCCAACATGTTGCATTCTACAGGTTATAGTATATAAATTGGCAAATTTTGACTTTTTTCAAAAGTGCTAAAATAATTTTTTGGACCACGGGAACGTGATCTCCGCAAAAAACTGAATCTTTTGATATAAAATTTTTCACTGTATACAGATACTTTTTTGAGTCGACACTCTACCTACATATACTATGCATAGAGTAAATATATTGGGCAGAGTGGTAGCCATAGAGTAAGTATGTAGGTAGAGTGTCGACTCAAAAAAGTATCTGTAAACAGTGGAAATTTTTATATCAAAAGAATCATTTTTTTGCGGAGATTACGTTCCCTTGGTCCAAAAAATTATTTGAGCACTTTTGAAAAACTTCAAAATTTGACAAATTATATATAACTGCCGAGAAGACTTCCAACAAATTGGATATCAAAAGGCATGAATGCTTGCTAATAGGCATCCTAGCTAAGCGGAAATTAGGCTGATTATCAAGGGAATTTCATAATCCTTATTATAATGGAAGTCTTCAAAGTCGCGATATTATATTCGTGCTTTCTTGTCTGAAATTTAAAGTTTTTAATACAATTTTCAGCGGCATGATTTTGTGATTCACTAAATTCATGTTTATTTTTTTTGAATCTGAATGGTGATGTGGACCCATATACATCCTACAAAGTTAATGAGATCCAGTGGCGTCGCGTGCGCCCAGAACAAACGCCTTCGCTTGGCATTGTAACACTATTTCTGTACCAGACATTTTTTATACTACAACACTAATTTTCATAAAAGTTGAATTTTTAATAGGAATTTCCCGAACAAATTTTAAGGCCATGTGAATGTGCGCATGAGAAGTGATTGCTCATGTCTCTTAACCGCCTTACTCAAGGAACTGACTACTATATCCTCTCTCTGTCCAGACCACATTTTCTCGAGAAAAAAGGAGGCAATGTCAACAGTTTCTTGCGTTTCTCATGGCCGGTCAGCCGCTCACATTTGAAATTTTGATGTATTAAGATGTCGTGTGTATTTCTGATTTCTTTCTCTGTGACTACTTTCAGTTTTTATATCAAGTGTTGGCCTACCTTGCTTGACGACTCATCTTTCCAATATATTCCCTTGGGACGAAAGGTGTGGTTATGATCTCATCTGCAGTACTAATGTATTGTCACATCAATCACGTAAAAGCAAATTATGGAATTCTAACGAATCTGGGTGTTCGAGTCAGATGCACTACTCTGCATTCATTGGAGAACGCTCATCATCTGATCGCAGTCTTGTCTGAACGTCAGCCATCTGCTACTGTCGACGTAGTGGCCTCTCTGACATAAAGAGAATCCAGGAACAATTGGGTTTGCGCTTCCCTTGCTATGTTTAGACACCGCGCCTCGATCAAGAATCGCGTAGAATTTCATTGCAAAAGTTAGAGAAGGCAAAGCATCATGTCTATCGGAAAAGCCAATATTGACGCGGGCGCGTGCGCTTACTGCCTCACGCGCACACAACTTTCTTTCGCTCTGTCTGAACATCAATCCTCCGTCTGAACACACGACCAGCTTGTGTGTCTAATTGTTCGAAGAAAACAGCTGTGATTCGAGCACGTGCTGCAAAACTGTTCTATGAGGTTGAGCGTCTTACTTTGAGACGGAAAGCTGTGCACAGCTGTCACGAGAAACTATCGAATTTAAATGAATGATGACACTTTTCATTTTATAATTGTTGGAAAATTATTTTTGAGGATGCGCCAAAGGCCTCGCAGGTACGGAGAAGACGCCACTGATGAGATCATTGTCTTAAGATCATGTGATTTTGCTCGACCAGTTGCAAGTTGCTTGTGATTTGATCACGCAAGAAGATTGTGTTGATCGAGGTTGAGCATGAAAGTAATACCAGATTACCAGGTAATTGAGTTGTTAATTCAACAAACATTACCTATACAAGGCTGTCATGACACGGACGATCTGTAAAACAACATAATTTCCTTCTGCTACCCCTATGTTATCTACTTCCGCTACCGGTCTACCTAATATACTTAGGCCTACTCTATGCTCTAGGTTGAGCATGAAAGTAATAGAAACTCATCGAATTGCTGATTTAACAAACATCACCTATTCAAGACTGTCATGACACTGAGAATCTGCAAAATATCATCATTCCTTCTGCACTGCAATCATGATCACTGAATTCCTTTGTAATTTCTGCAAAACTGCAAAAATATGCATATCTCACATTTGGTGACAATACCAGGGTGCCTGTGTCACTCTTGAGTTCATTTAATGAAATCGAAAGTGTATAGGGGAGAGCGAGGCACATTGAACCGTGGGGCAGCATGAACCACTAGAGTTTTCTCCGAAAGTACTTGCGACTGCAGCTTTATATGATTATATGTGAGTGAAGACATCATGCATGGAAGCTCCATGACTGTGACTGGCTTAGTTGCAAATGCTCTTGTTCAATACAAAATCACAAAAGTGCAAAAGTTCGACAAAAAAGTAAATTTTTGAAAAATCAGAAGGAGTGTTTTTTTCCAATTAGAGAGATATTGCATCTTTTTATTGTTTCTATAACCATTGATCATGAACTTAATTGAGAAGAGGTCGCAACGATTAAAGATTTGGGCATCAGGCTCAACCAGCATGATTTTGAAAAGAAGTCGATGTGGGCCACATTGAACCACATGATTTGGGGCAGTTTGAACCACGTGTTCAAACTGCCCCATTTTCAAAATGTCACCATGGGTGTATTTTGCTTGACATAGCAAAGTCACAACTCACCATTTGTATCGAAGATGCTTTTTTCAGATGGAGTGACGAGTTTATAGGTTGCTGACCAAGTCCCTCGATCTAATTTCAAACTGATTTTGTAATATATGTCTGATTGTTTGAACTATCTAATCTATGAAAACTGCTTTGTTAGAATAGCTTTAAGTGTTGTTTCTCCCTGTAATCGTGTCAACATGGTGCGCAACTACAAACCAAAAACCGATCGCAAATGTGATTTTGATTTGATGAAAGCGGCGGTTGAGGAGGTGCGAGGAGGTCGCTCGGTACGACAAGTCGCCCGCGATTCAAACATCAACAGGATTACTTTGTCCAGATATTTCAAGAAGACTGAATTGGTGGATGACCAGAAGCAAGTATTCCGCCAAAATTGCAACAGTAGACAGGTGAGTAACCGTGAAGCTGACAAATTATACATATTTCAAAAAACATGTAGGCCTGCTGGCTAGGTCAGTTTTCAATCCACGTAGGCCTAATACCAGAGATATGTCTGTGTTGGCCTATGTATCTCAAAATGGCACTTTTCGGGTTTCCCCCCACATTTTTTCTTGAATGAAAACAAGCTGGTAATCAAAAAAGTTAAGCTTCTGACAAGATGGGCTTCAGTGCTATTGTGCTGACTCATTCCTGATCTCAACCGTGCTATTCCCTATTCGCTATTCGCTGTCGCTAAGTACTATTGTGCTCGCTCATTGCCATCATTGCTGACTGCATGCATAGTAACTCGGGATGAATCTCTTCCGCTTGGAGCACGAACTTCACGACAAGCCGTCTGCAATTGCATTCCTACAAAGTCGTGGTTTGCTTCACAGTAGCCGATCCTGTGATAATGGTCATCCAATGGTTTTGAAATTGAGCGACCGAGAGACAGATGGAGGTGCAACATAGGGGATGTGGGGGGGGGGAAACCCGAAAAGTGAAAAAATAGTTGATGTAGCGTCTTAGGAATCCGTCAACATCTGGTAGAAATTCCAATTTTTCACACCATGACTAGGTAATCAGACACAGGCAAAAATTTTATTTATGTCTAAATATACATGTTGGCTAGATTTACGCATTATGACAATTAATAACTTCCAACGTATGTGTTGAAAAATGATTTCCGTGGGATTCGATCCCAGTGATATTGCTTGGTGCGCTGACGCTCTCTGGACTGAGCCACGGCGGCTGATGATCAAACAGCGGCTGCATTAATGAATCATTATCTACTGTGCGTTCATGACGCAGGCGATATCGTCACTAGCTATTTGAATTCTTCTTGCAGGTTTTCACTCGAGAGGAGGAGCAGGGATTAGAAGAATATGTTTTAAGCTGCTCAACGATGTTCCATGGATTGACATACCCTATACTCAGACGACTTGCGTTTGAATATGCCACCTTGAAAGGAAAAGCAATACCAGAAAATTGGATGCGAGATTCTACGGCTGGAAAGGACTGGGTTAGAGGCTTTATGAAACGACATCTGAAAATCTCTCTTCGATCTCCAGAACCCACAAGTATGAATCGAGCTCAGGGATTCAATCAAAATAAGGTGAATCATTTTTTCGATCTTTGGTCATAAACTCAGAGGAAAAATCGATATGGACCCGAATCCATCTTCAATCTTGATGAAACAGGGATTTCAACTGTTCAAGGCGTGTCAAAAGTTTTAGCCGCACGTGGCATGAAGCAAGTGGGACAAATCACGGCCGCTGAGCGTGGAAACCTGGTAACTGTAGTTTGCTGTGTAAGTGTCACCACCAGTAATGGTTTTTCCTAGAGTCAATTTCAAAGACCATATGATAAAAGGAGCCCCAGTTGGAACTTTAGGGCTTGCTACGTCATCAGTTTGGATGAACAGTGATCTATTCCCTGAAGTGCTACGTCATTTCCGGCTGTTCTACAGAGAAGCCTGCCATTCTTTTTATGGACAATCATGAAAGTCACCTCGGAGTTCACGTTCTCGAAATTGCTCGGTCAAACGGACTTTCAATCCTGACCTTTCCACCTCACACGTCCCACCGATTGCAGCCCTTGGATGTGTTAGTCTATGGTCCCTTGAAGGCTTATTACAAAAAGCAGTAAATGACTGGAACATAAGTTCTCCCGGAAGCCGAATTTCTATATATGATCTTCCAGAATGCTTCTCACGGGCATTTAACAGGGCCATGTCATACGAGAACATTGCTGCTGGATTCAGGAAAACTGGAATCTGGCCAGCGAACTCGGACATCTTTGGAGAGTCTGATTTTGTTGCAGCGGCTGTATTCAACGTTAGGCCTACAGACGGACAACCCCACAATGGAGCAGGCACATGTCAGTCAGATGAAATGCCGACTACATCAAGCGCAACAACTCTTGATTCAAGTTTTGAGGAGCTGAAGAAGATAAGACCACTTCCGAAAAGAAAACTCATCGACTCAAACAAGCCAAAGAGGTGGAGAGTGAGAGCTGGGTGTCAGCTTATATCTACTGAAATCGCATCGCAATCTTGCGAAGAAACCCCTTCAGAGGAGACACCATCGGTGGATCCGGTGAGAGACGTGGAAGTTGGTAGCTTCATTGTCGTCAAAATGAAGCTAATTAATTCAAAGAAAGACTTGCATTATGTCGCCAAAATTATGTCAATTTCGGATCTTTCCATTACTGTGGAATTTTATCAGTCCAGGAAATACCCGGCAAGTTTGTGAAGCCACTCATAGAGGATGTATCCGTCATCACTAGCAGTGATATTGTCATGTGCTTGCCAGAGCCTTCAAAAACTGATGAGACAAATCGCGTCAAGTCGATGCTTAGTTTTTCACTCAATCTGGAACAATATGATTGTCAGTGATTCTAAGTTCCATTTCATGATCGTTTCTAGCTTTTGTATTCCGGCAGGTCATGACCAAACTTTTAACTATAATGCTATGCAGGTAATTTCAATGCAGAAGATTTAGCGTTGTCCTATCTGGTAGATTGAAAAGCAAATTTTCGCAGAGCTTTAATAACAATTTTGTTTTTATTGTTATGCAAAGACTGCTTTTTGTCAATAAAATACTTTCTAGATATCATCCATGTTTCTATTTTCTGAAAGTGAACTAATAATATATGTCAGATAATTCGGTTTGGGTCTGCTAGATTGCCTTTGTGCGATTAAATCGACTGATTATTGAATGTGGTTCAAAGTGCCCCACGTGTGGGGCACGTTGAACCACTTCACTTCATTTTTCAAAATTCAAATTTTGAAAAAACTAGAGTATCCTGAGACTTCCAGCAACTTGCAAAAGTTAGCCAATACGCTGAATGTGTCGTATCTGTTGTACAAATCATTGTCTGCTTCATAATCTTGCGTCTACCCGGCAAAAACCAAAAACATGTTCAATGTGCCGCGCTCTCCCCTACACATTGGGGATTTGAAAAAAGCGGAGTTACCACTCTATACCTAATAGCCTATATTTACTCTATGGTGCCAATGGTGGTAACTCCGCATTTATTAAATGAACCACAGGGGCATATATACTCTTACCTGATGTGAATGAATTTTTCCACTATCCAGATGTATCTTGCGTACGAGTTCCAGCTGTTGCTATGTTAATACATGAAAAGTTTCTTTATTAATTGTTTTGTGCATTTCATCGGCAGCAACTGCGGGAAGCGCACTGATCTAATGATGTTATTATTTAGCAAACAGCTTGCTGGGTCAAACGCCCCATTCTAAGGAATTGTATTATAAAACTTGGCAGTTTATCTATGGTGCTTACTAAACTGCCTATTAGGCATAGCATATTTTTTTACTCGGGAAAGCTCCTGATACACTTAAAACTTGCTAGAAATTTAAAACTTTTTGTTTTGCCGCCGTTGTCGAACTTTAATTCAATTCACACGTCAACTGAACGTTTGAAATTTAGTTCTCCATGCTGACTATAACTACTTATTCACTTGAATAAATTGTTGTTAGAAAGATGTTATAATTTATGATCACGAATACCGTATTTACTCTAATAGAACCCGGGGGGCTCTATTAATTCAGATCGCTCTGACCAGGGTTCTATTAGAGGCCCGGGTTCTATTGGAGGCGGGTTTTATTTATACAATTGAAAATGAAATGATCACTAAAAGAAAAAAAAAATGACATCATAGAAATAATTGAAATGATAACTACAAAATGCGGGCTATTATTGTATTTTTTTTTGCTGTTTTACTCTCAGTATATTAAGTAGTTTATTTTTTACATTCACTTTGCTTGGCAGTGGCATATGGGATGGCTGAAGTGGAGAGATTTGATCCGTATCCGTACCGGGTGATTGTAATTTAGTCACAAAATTTCAAAAACTTCAGAGAGACACAAAGAAGAAAGCAAACAGTTGAAAAAATCCAGTTGAAAAAAATCTCTAAAAGGTCTCTATGTAAAAGTCTAATATATCATATCACTCATCAATCATTCGTCTTCGTCTCTCTCATTCGCGTTCATCCTCTTCTTCCTTCATCGTTCTACTCACAAAAGCTCTTTTCGCACAAGCGTGAGAGGGTATCATGGCATGCATGCCCTGAGGTCATCTTCGCAAACATGGTCATGACGCCGTGATGCATGGGATTTTGAGTGATGCGTTGATGTTGATGAGATCATCTTCTGCTGCTGAGTCGCCCCATGCATCATTCACCTCGCCGCTGGGTTGCGATAAGACGGAAATAGAGGATTTGGCCATTGCAACACACTCGTGAATGTTTGTGGTCCACAATAATCATCCTCTCCGAAGACGATCTTGGGATCAACTGGTTCAGTGAACGATCCCAAGACCAGTCTGGGCATTGAATCTAGCCTGTGCAGCCTCTGTCCAAAGACACCTGTGAAACATCCACTGATGAAAACGATTTTTTTTCATGACCTGGAACAGATCACAGCGGAATGAGTCTGCAAAGACGCCTGAGATTGTCAAAGAGATCCCTATATACGTCGGAGATAGTTGCCAGTCCTTTCAATCATTCATCCTCCCATCCCAGCGTTTGCCGCAAAAAGCAAAAACGATGTCCCATCGAGCTTGGATCATTCTTTTACGAGGACACGAGAAAACGAAAAAAACATTTGCATGCTCATGCTTTGGGTTGGCGGACGAACCACACGCTCCTTCTCATCTCGCATTGTGGATTGAGTGAGTTCGAGGCTCTTGTCTTCTCGTCCATCACAAAAGACGCACGAATTCGAGCCAGATTGGCGTCTCGCCCATCACAAAAAATGTCGCTGCAGTTGTACTTGAATTTGACACAATTGACGCATGGTTTCGAGTCACATGACGAATTTTTTCAAGTACAGCTATCTCACTGATGGAGTTTTTTTTTTTTTATTTCTTGTTAGGCTTTTGAATTCGGTGAAGTCGTTTCACAAAATAGTTTTTTGGTTGCTTGCCGTTGTCTCTGCACTCACTGTGCACACACAACTGCTCGAAAATAATCAAATGTTGTCTGATCCTGTATTGCGACCCAAGTTCCTGCTTACGCGTAGTCGTATATTCTCGATCGAGATATGACATCGCATCTACTTGCCATTTCCGACTTTTCTCAGATCGCCTTCATCGTCTATCTTCTCCTTCTGCCATCTTCTTGTCTTCTTCCGTCTTTTGCGCCTTTTCACTCCTATTTGCAGCGATCTTGAATTCCCGAGCTGATTTTTTTTTTTTCAGGTCAGTTCTTTTTCGCTCTTTGAAATCATTCTTTGAATGAAGAATTTCATTGTTTTTGCTTCTTCGCCATTCTACTTTCGAAGAATTACATCGATTTGTTTGCATGAAATTATTCAGACTTTTATTATATACTTCTCAGAACTTCTTTTTTACGACTTCGTCTCGACTGATACTAAAATACTCCAGTTAAAAACGTCTAAATGCACTCTTGTGTCTAGGCTTCGCGAGGCGTTTTTACGTAGCATTTTTCACGTATTGGAAGCTAGCAGGAGCGGAACCCGATAATACCGTCTGCTCTATGCTGCGATGTGTAATTGGTAAGTAATATACCAGCCCCGCGGCCTCTCTCAATGATAGCACGCGCTCGTATTTGCCCGATGTACGTTCCTACCCCGCCATTTTATTACCCCAATAAAGGGTCGCCCAAAACCGTGTTCTAAAAATGACATTTGTCTTACACTATAGATAACTTACGTGTAATCCCCCCTCACCCGAGTTCTATTTACAAAAAAAATTCCTTTTCAGACCAACCCGAATTCAGAGATCCTCCAAGCCCTCACCCCTCACCGGGTTCTATAAGAGTTCTAGGTTAAATACGGTATCTCGGTTTTATCAAAATGTTTGCAACAATCTGATAAAAGAAGTGAAAAGCCGCATTTCTAAATACATCGTTCGACGTTTATTATTTGAAAATGCCACAAGATGTATTTCTAGATACATGCGTCGTTCTATAAACTCAAAAATACTGATATTTGTTTTGGAAAGAAAATTGCTGTCAAAATCGAAAGTTGTTCATCTCAAAACTGAAAAGAGCACACCTCAACACTTTCCTCACTGGACGGTTTGCGATCGATTGATAAGTTAGACGATTCCTCTCTCATTGCCTTTGTCTGAAAAGCAAAAGAAAAATGGCTCCATCCGTCATCAGAATTCGGGACATGTCAAAGGACATGCAAAAACCAATCAAGTCAAAATTGCGGTCATTCGAAACGGCTACAGAGCAAGGAATTCGTTCGATTTGATTTTCACTTATCGATCGACCAACGGTCATCCTTGCTTATAGAAACGATCATTAGATCATCGATTAAAGCGCACCGATCATCGATTGATCACATCGATCAACAGAATCTGTACAAAAGGAGCACAGTTTTTTGTCTTTCTTTATAAGTTCGTAAATTTGAAAATCGGTAAAAAGCATGCGGACAGTCGTCTAGGTGAGTAGTTATTTTTTACCATATTCTGTTCGACTTCATAAAACTCTGTAGACTATCTGTAAAAGATCGATACTGAATCAGTTGTAGTTCTAGTTCGGCCTTTGGATACGTCAAATCGTGAAAATTGAAATAAATTTCTCAGTGCAGTTGGTATTGTAAAGATGACAAACTTGAGCTCTCGACCAATAGTCTCAAAGTCTCTTCATTTAATATTCGAAATTTTCATGAGGTGCAGTTTGTTGTAAAATGATTAAACAACAGCCTTTCATAAGTGGCTGCACAGAATATTTAGTCATTTCAACTCAAAATGAATACTAGTTGTAAATTTCCTCGTATGCATACATTTACATAGATAAGGTGGGAAAAATAACATCTTATGAAACAGATTCGATTGCCCACGAAAACAGATTTTTTCCCACGGAAGTGATGATGCGGGTCACTTTGAGAAATGACTAATTTTAAACTTCCCTCGAATAAACAGAAAAAACAATGGACTACAGTAGCATCGATTGCATCGCTTTTATGAGTTAATTATCATGCGTTGAAAAAATGCATTTTTGTCCAATAAAAAAAGCAAAATTCAAGAGCGTCGTTTTTTTTATTTACAAGTCGCTTTTTTAAGTGGCTTTGAGTCCACAAAAAGCACATCCAGACTGCCAAGCAGGGTTTTGTGGACTCCCATTGCTCCAATGTATTATTTTCACTTTTTGATGCAAAGTAATCGACTCAGTTTCATATAATCACTAACTTTCAAGCACACCAATGCTTAGAAACGTTATTTTGATAACTGAAAATCATCCGTGACACATTCTGAGTGCAGTTTTGAGCTCCCATTTAGGTCCGCCGTTGGCACATGTTATTAGCAAGAATGACGCATGATTTAGCATAGCAATTCAGCACATTAATGGAACAAAACTTTTTAGACTGAAAGTATAATTACATGACATGCAAAACGCACAGATTAAAACTGTATGCCTTGTTTGTATTGCTGGCGTGTGTACCTTATTATGCTACTTGTACCTAAACTCTGCTTCTAGAATGTGATCACAATTGGCAAAGAAAAACGAAGCAAAATCATGATCTATAATCGGAGCACTATAACTGCATCAAATGGGAGCTGATAGAACGATGGACTAGAATCGCAAAGAAACTTTGGTCTACCACATATAGGCCTATACAAATCTGGAGGCGATGTCACTATCAAGAGTAAGCTGAATTCAATAATTGCGTGCATTGCATATGAACAATGTTCGTACGACACACTGCTGTAGCTAAATGAGACACTGGGAACAAAAAGAGCTCGCTTTTCTGTCTGCTCCTTAAATATGTATTGGTCAGGTTATATGTGTACATGCATGATCGCATTCAAAGGAGTTGAGGACATATTCTTCGTTTCTTTACATATGCATGAAGCTTCGCCGCTAATTGCAAATGTTTAGCCTGTATTTAGACTTCAAAAAGTTGGTAAAGGCTGCCCGAATTCTTTGAGGAAGCAATAATGTTATTCATGTAATCTGCTCGCGTCAGGATGGCCTCAGTTGTAAATTGTGATACCATTTCCTATAGGTCTATAGCATAGGACCATCGTCTGACTTTTAGCTCGCAGATTTTACGGTGTCGGAGGTATTTATCCGCTACCTCCTAACCAGATGCCATTGTATGTACTGATGGATGGTAATCGGCTTTGAGTTGCTTTTTCCCCGGGCAGAGATATTGGATGGAACCATGGCTTCTTTATTCCAAAAAGAAACAGAAATGCGGTAGATACGCCTTGGGCCGACTCATTTTCTGTTTGCAGGTTTCTAATTTTGTAGGCCTACCATGTATATAAAGACCTTCACATACTTTGTGGCTTGGACACGACATCTCTATTAAAAAATTTCCGTTGGTTGGGTTTTCTTATACTCACAAAAAGGTATCAGAATGAGCTCTACATTCAGTGGCGATTTCTCAGGGTAATTAAGGTAACCAGTGTTTACTGTCAAATTGTCATGTTAAACCAACTTTTACGGTTTCATTCTTGCTGATAGAGCAATTCGTTCCAAAAGTAAATTTCAGAAATTTAATATTATTGATTATTACCACTATATTTGTTATATCACATATTAGATATATTATTATTAGTAACACACTACAAAGTTGGTTGCCTATTGATTCTAATTTTAATAGGTTTAAGTGTTTACTTGGGAATGACAGACAATAATCGCCGCTGACTACATTACATGTAATGTTGCAAGCATCAGCTGGTAACACCGGGATGGAATCTTCATCTTGGATCTTCTGTCTACATGCACACCTATTCGGTCAGCTTTATAGAGCACACGACAGATAAAGTGAACTCCTATTGCTATGTACAAAGCTATCTACAAACAATAGAAGCAAAGCGTCACTTGTTGGCAATCATAAACGGAAATATTCGAACATGCATAAACATGTATACATGTACAGAGAGAAAAATGGTAATTACAAAATATCTATACGCATATCAAAAAATCAGATAAGAGACTATAATCAAAGAATTCATCTTCACTATTTAAAGAGGGAGATGTCTGATTTATCACATATGCTTCAGCTATTCTGCATCGTATTTCTTTCGGATGACGGCTGATGATGCTGAATATGAGGATGTCTTTAGGACAATAGACAATAGACAATTGTGTTTTATGTCCGCTTTCAGATAAAAAGTCAAACAATTTAACAGAGAATGAAGGCAAATGTAGGAAAATATTGTAGATCTTTAAGCTATCGTGTCTACGTCTGACATCAATCAATTTTCTAATTTAATACACATATGTCACTCGAAATCTTATCGAAACACAATTCTAATTGTGGAATTCATTTTATAGAACAATGCACTGTTGAGGTAAATCTCACGTTAAACAAGACCACTACTTTTCAATATTTTAGGCATACTTTAACTGAACACAAGCAAATTTCGTATAATCATAACGTTCGCCTAATCTTAAAATACAAACTTCATGAGAAACCTGATGTTATAGACTATGCTGCCAGCCATTTTGTTAACAAAATATGCAGGTTTCCTGTAGAAATCCTTGGTCAAAGAAAACTTTCGATATGTTAGGCTGGATACCAATTTAAAATAAATATATAATTGTAAAATAGACCTCAATTTACCGCCAAACAGTTCCAAGACTTCCTGACAAGATGGGGCATCCTTCATGTGACTTCATCGCCGGAATACCCTCAAAGCAACGGTAGAGCCGAGGCCGCGGTAAAATCAATCAAAAAAGATGATTAGAGGATCGTATAAATCATCTGGTGAAATCGATATGGACAAACTGCTAGAAGCCGTCATACTGTACCGCAACACACCCTTGTATGATGGAAGGATCCCATCAGTGCTCGTATATGGTCATCCTGTCAAAGACTCTCTTCCTGCACACAAAAGGTATTTTAATCAAGATTGGCACGATATTGTGAAACAAATAGAATCGAAATCGCTTGATGCCCACGAAAAGGTAGAATAGGCTTACAACAGACACGCACGCGACTTGCCCAAGCTACACATGGGTACGCCCGTCGTCATTCAGGAGAAGAAGGCATGGAGAAGAGCCGGCACCATAATCGAAGTTAAGAAAAATAGAGACTTTGATCAAATTGAACGGTGGACGAGTTATCCGACGCAATCGTCGCTTCCTGCGGAAACGAGATCCAGTATAGTGGTGCCGTCATCCAACGATCCTGTGATCCTCAAGGACAAACCTACCCGCCTTCGGCGTCTAGTGAAACCGCCGAAACGATACATGCATGAACAGTGAAGATGTTATGTCTGACTTAAGATTTATAAACTGTCATTCTCATAACATCTCAGAAGAAAGGGAGATGATGTACTGTACGTAAATATACGTGATAATATGTGTTCGCTACTACAATGTAAATTTAAGTAGTAATATGCATCTGAGATGTAAGATGATATGTAGATGTGTATGCGCACTTGGTAACACAACTAGAGACGGTTGTTCCTAGCGGACGGTTGTTTTCTGTCTCCCGAGTCAGTGGAAATGACCTAGCAACGATACAACACTCCGCACGCAACCAAACCATCGCAGACTCTGTTATCCAAGATGCTCCTTTGATCTGTTGGAGCCTCTCTCTCATCTTCTCACACTGCACATCTATTTTATCATGCGCATCTCCGCAGATTGCGGGAAGATTCATGAAGGCTAGAGGACAATGGTCAAGATTCACAGCCAAAAATCATTGCTTGACAGACAGAAGCGTCTTGGAAGTCAAAAATGATTGAAGTTCGCGGACCTTGCTCCCCAATGCTGTATTCAAGTAACTCCGGCTGACTCAACGCCACCACAACTGTCGATGACATCCACGCGGAAGTAGAAGTTGATCATCAGAACCCACCGATATCCACGTCAAAAATCGGGAATTTCCGCGGCATTCCGCGGTGAAGGCTATTATTGCCAATATCTCATCAGTGTTATTATCCCATTTATATAGTCTCATCCCATTTTTCCATGCTCTCATGTCTCGTGCCATTTATTTCTATATTTTCATTTGCAATAATTGTATCAATGCCTGATTAATCAGCTGAAAATTGAGAATTGCCATGTGTGGGTTTGGTGGCTATGCGTGGGGTCTGTATTGAGCATCTTAAGTGGCTGAAACAAGATCGAAATCAATTTTTACAAAATTTTCATTTCAAAGATATGAACGAGTCTGGAAACTATTCAAGAACGATTCAAAAATGGTTCAAAAATCAAGAAAATCAAAAATGTTCAAAAGTGTCTTCTGTCAGTGTGAAAAAAACAGTGCAAGCAGGATTTCAATTTACCATGCGCCAATGAGTGCCGTGTTGGCGAGAGCACAGGTCCGTACTTTGGAAACCATCGCTCCATCGCTAAATTTATTAAAACATGTAGACATCGCGAGCGCTTTCGAGGAAAACGCATAAAGGAACATTTACCTCGTTGGCTACAAAGTTATGTGAGAAGGTCCAGCTGTGAGCCACCGTCATCTGTATGTAGGCATGCAGTCGATTGTAATGATTTTAAAGGATTTTCTTTTTCCTTCTTATTTTTCTATTTTTCACAGTTCTTTCAATGTCACTTCCTTGCGAATTTTAGAAGCCTTGAATATTCTGAATCGTGCACCACCCCTTTGTGTTCATAAAGAGTTTGTGTATATTTTCTTGTTGCCCTGGCAGTCTTGATTGTCAATATCTTTTGTGCTATCTTTCCGTCCGTTTGTGTCTTGAGTTTTATTCATTGCACTAGAGGCGCTCGCGATGTCTGCATGTTTTAATAAATTTACATTGGCGACTCTGTTTCTTCTGAAATGTGTTGGTCACAAGAACTGCTTCAGTATATTTTTAACTACATTGGAACTTCCCTGACAGCTTTGTCTAACTTTCATCAATGCGCGAAAACATGCTTGACGATCACATACAGGGATCCCTGATCGAAAATATACAAAACTTAGGGAATCGGAAGCAAGAAAACCAAAAAAACAGTCAGAGGCGAGAAGGCAAAAATCAAGAATGCCGCGGCGCGGCGTGAAAATCCGTCGAAGATCTTTAGCCCTACAGATCACATGCTCATTTATGTGGCTCCTGAAATGTTTTGAGCCTTAAAACAAGAACAACTTTGTTTTCCTTATGATATCTTCGCTTCATGAGTTTCTATTCTGGCTTCATACAAGCACAACATCAATAATCCATTTCGAGAAGTTGCGTACATGAAACTATCAAATCCGAAATCAACAACAGGGGAAGTGTAGAGTACCAGTGCGCGTACCAAAACTTGCTATTCTGATATCCAGCATGAATTTCACATGAAATCATATGTTGCTCCACAGCATTCCTATTTATGAGAACAGGGTGCGAAATGGTGAAAATTGAAAGAAAGAAATATATATATATATTTCAAAATGAAAATCGCAAAGTTTACAACATAGGATAAAATAAGATCGTCACACATCAAAATCATGTAAAGTCAAGTCAGTATAGCCATTGAAAATCGACGCTGATAATACACCAAATGAATTGTGTCTTCTGACAGTTTTACACAGAGGGATGGTTACACGATTGTTAATTTTGTGAGATATAATCAGGTTCAAAGGATGGTTTGTTGATTGGCTTTTATCAAACAGGAACAGAAAAGCTTTTTGACGCATGGCATGAAAAACACATCTTTTTTACACGAGCAGTTCTGGGAACAAATCATATTCCGAGCACGCCTATACATCTTATCGATCATGCTAGTTACCTCAAAATTCAATTTACCGAACAAAGGTGTACAATATAGCAAAACGTTTCGCACTGTGCTATCAAAAACTTGCCACAAATCATCATGATTTAAAACACTTCTGGGAACTTTTATGTTATACATCCGCCTCGAACAAATTTTTTCAATATTGGCAAAATGCATATTCCATTTGAGATAATCGGTCCAGGTTACACCCAATATTTTTATTTCATTGACAATAGCAAAAGGAAACGGGAACATGATGGAAAAATTACTTTTATAAATGCCCATCGCTTTCGTTTTGGACTGATTTAATTCGAGACAATTTCTTTCACCCCACGACTTGACATGGTAAAATTCGGATGTAACAATCTCAATACACTCCTTTACAATTTCTCGCTTTATAGGTGTAATTTCACAAATATCATCAGCATAACTTGCGATAAAGGTACAGTTAAACTTTGCTTTTAAATCACGGCAATATGTTACAAACAAGAACGGCCCCAAAAGGGAGCCTTGAGGAGCACCACTGCTCACTAACATGGGCTTACTTAGAACACTGCCTATGCGTACAGACTGATATCTGGCATCAAGATATGAACCGAGCCATCTGACAAAACCATTCGAAAAACCTAGATTCATCAGTTTATCAATCAGAATACGATGCGAAATTGAATCAAATGCTTTGGAAAAATCGTAGTTGGTGAGTATGCAGCCACCAATGTCTGGAGAGCCGAGGTATTTGGCTATAATATCATGGACACTGATGAGACAACAACAAGTGTTTGACATATCTGCATACGCAAATTGAAAACTCGGAATATGTCGCATAAACACAAAACGCATCGCTTTCAAAATTTGATGCTCAAGTAATTTCGCTGGTATGCTCAATAATGTAATAGGTCGAAATTGATCAGCAGATGGAGAACGACATTTAGGCACTGGGGCAACTATACAGTTTTTGAATGATGAAGGTACAATACGATTCAAGATAGAACTGTTAATGAGATGACATAATGGCTCAGCCAAAAAAGGTGAAGAATTATCTTGTAAAATAAGTTGGGAATCCCATCTGATCCGGTTGCCTCTTCAGTAGAAAAACTGTCCAGAAAACTGAAGACATCTATGGGATCGGCCAAAGGATTCCAGTCATCATCTGATGTCGGTAGATCAACTGATTCCTTACAAGTGAAAGAATCGACAAAACATTGATTTATGGCATTAGCAGCACTGTCAATGTCAGGGAAATTCATCACAAACTGGGATAGTGAGTTGTTATTGCTCTTCCCAGTTACATCATTGACGACATTCCATATGTTTTTTGATGAAGTCTTCGACTTCTCGATCCAGCGGCTTTTGCATCTCTTGATTTCATTGTAGCACTTTTCTTTGTAATGTTTGTACAATGAGAAATTCCTCTTGCGATACGCCATCCAACGCCTATTGATTAGATCTTTTAAACGAGGAGCCATCCACGGCTTGTCTCGAGATGTAAGAGACACCAAACTGGTTGGAAAAACGGATATACATTCACAAAGTTTATTGTAGAACATATCAGTCTTCTCATTCAAGTTTGGTTCCTTGTACATATCATCAAAACATATACTTCCAAGTTTCTGCATGAAATCGGATATATAACGTTTACTGATGTCAAAAACAATTCTACTTGATACAACATGTACGTTGTCCTGACTACAAACAGGACGTAACAATACTTGACCTTGTGATCCACGACGTCCTAAAGATAAAGGTGGACCAACAACTGCATGAGAATATATCTCATCAATGTTTGGGCTGACCATAATTTTGTCAAGAATATTAGAGCCACGTGTTGCAGATACAACTTTGTCGACAAACTCAAAAGTGGACTGAATCTCACAGGGATCAAAATTATTGAAATCTCCTTCCAAAATGATATTTACATCAGGGAAATCATTTGTAACAGAGTCAATGATACAACACAGTGAGTCGGATATCACACTACGTTACGCAACAGTTAGATTTGGAGGGATGTACAAAGAAATCATAGCAAAATGCTTGCTGTTGTACTTGAAAGAAAGACATCAAGATTCACAAAATTCAGTAGAGTGATTTAAACATTTAACCGGAATGTTTTGTTTTGTCCACACAGCTATTCCGCCTCCACGGCGATCTTTCCTATCACAATATGTTGATAGAATGAATAACACTTGAACAGTTTTCATGATTCATAAAATTAATGCAAACTAGTTGCCAAAATCTAACTCCCATTACCTACTTATGCTTACTTCTTGGCTGTCAGTTGTCAATCCTTTTGTCTTGGTTGCAGCTGTCAATCCTTGTCTTGGTAGGAGCACTGGCAGCTGTCAATCCTTCTGTCTTGGCTGCAGCACTGGCAGCTGTCAATCCTTCTGTCTTGGCTGCAGCACTGGCAGCTGTCATTCCCTCTGTCTTGACTGGCGTGTTGTCAGTTATCATTTTCATTGTCTGGGGAGCAGCCTGGTTCTGTTGATGGAAAGAAGAGTAGCTGGTTCAACATAGCTGAGAGAGAGAGAGAGATAGAGAGATCAATGAACTATGGATCCTGTGGATTTTATGAACACATAAAATAACACGGTGCGGTTCAACAGCTGTTCAATAAGTGAGCATGAACAAAAAATAGATAAAACAATTATTTCTATTAAACACATTTGCAATGGTTGGAATTTTCGCTGTGAAACTATTGAAACGACAAGATCCTCTTTGGTCTGGTGCAGCTCATCCATTCTAGAAGCTTTAGCGATTCCAACGACATGTTTCGCCCGTTCTCTGTCAGGCTAGACAAGGGACGTGACATTCAATCTAAATTATATAAAAACGAAGTGAAAGACACTAGTTGCAAAGAAAGCTAATACATACTTTTTAATCAACTACAACACAAAGAAAGGAAATTTCATTATTGAAGAGGTAAGCACAAAACATGTTCTTTTTACACACAAAGATCTAGAGCATCACGTTTAACGCACAATGCTTCTAAAATTCGTAGTGCACGTTCATTGTCAGATTTCAATACAATTTTGAAAACGTTATCGCACCTCAGGAGCGAATATGTCACAATTGCAGGGTGTCCGCGCAAATTTGAATGGAAATTTCCAGGTGTTTTCCAGGATTTCCAGGGTAAAATTCATTTTCCAGATTTTCCAGGGGGCGGGGACACCCTGTAATTGTTGATGGCGGGTCACAGCACTGTTGAGCACTCTAGTGGAACGTGGAGGACACTTCGCAATTGAAGACAATCAGTTTGGACCATGCTCCCGAATGCTCTCCTCTGGACGTCTTCAAAATACTTGCCAAGATACTTGCAACCACATGCACACACGAAAGAGTACATAAAGTTTAGTCGGAGAAGCAGCGGAAGTTTATCTGTTGTTTGCTTCATCTACAAGTCCGCTTCTACAAACATATTCGCCTCTGAGGCACGATCACGTTTCAAAATTGAATTGAAATCTCACAATGAACAGGCACTGCGAATTTTATAATTGTGCATTAAATTCTCTACATACTCTAGATCTTTGCGTACAAAAAGAACATTTTCAGTGCTTACTTCTTCTGTAGTGACATATCCTTTCTTGGTGTTGTAATTGATTAAAAAGTATCTACTAATTTCCCGCAGATATTAGCTTTCACTGTTCTTATATAATTCAGATTGAATGTAACCTCATCGACATCCATGTGAACTCCTGTGTTGCACACTTAACTTGTCAGTCCCTTGTCTAACTTGACAGAGAACGGACGAAACTGGAATGTTGAAGTCACTGGAATCGTTGAATTCGTTAAATACCACTCCAAATTGAACACCAACATGAATGCGGCTTTTAGTCCGGCAGCCAGAACGAGTTTCTGCAGGGAACAAGGCCGAAGATGAGACTTTCACAGAGTGATATACACCCTAAACCTGCTACGAATCTGCACGTCTGCCGAGTTCCAGTTGGTTCCTCTTCTTGTCAGAAACGATCAAAGAAAAATAATCCAATGGACGCAGATTGCAATTTTTGGTAAAATAATAATCACAAATACTAAGTCTGGAGACACAAAATTTTGACATGAATTGTTTTCAGGTCATTTCCTATCATGTTCATTCATCCATGTCTGTGAGGCTGCACATATCTAGATTTGGCAAGCCTCTTAATGTCAGCAAACACAAGTATTTTGGTCAATTTTATCCTCATTTAACCACTTTCTCGAAAACATTGCCAATCAGAAGCATGATAATAGCACAGCATAGGAAATGACCTGAAAACAATCCATGTTAAAAATTATGGCTCTAGACATAGAATTTGTACCGTAATGAGCGAAAACATTGAATAAATCATTTTTACCAAAAATTGCAATCTGCGTCCCATTGGATGTGTTTTTCTTTGATCGTGTCTGTCAAGAAGAGGAACAAACTATAACTCGGTAGGCGTGCAGATTCGTAACAGGCATAGGGTGCGCTCTGGCTGCCGGACTATTTGTTTTTGATTCATAAACTAGTCAAGTGAACAACTTCTTTCAGTTAACAATATCTGACGGGCAAATGGCTTTCAAAATAAATCTTGTATATAACCCAGCCTACATGCATGTTCAATTAATGAAACTGATATTTCTTGACTATCGAGCGGGTACTCAAATAGGAACATTGTGATGTGTAATCAGTTAGCGGTAGGGCTAATACTAAGCACAAGAACGATTTCGTATGGCAGAAGTAAATATATGCACTATGAAATCATTTTCTAGCATTTTGCGCAGGCTCAAGAACTGCAGGAACTCCAGCTCTGTTGAAAGCTCGTTTAATTGTATCATTCAAAGCGAAATTTGTTGATAAGTATGAAAGCAGAAGTTTTCTCCTAAATTACGACTTTATATTGATTATTGAAGTAAAACAATTTGAAACCCAACGTTTCGTCGTCCAGAGGACTTGTTCACGGTATTATAACAAAGTGGAATGTCTAGACCAGGGGTGCGCAACCTTCTACATTTGGTAGTTGTAGGTTTTATCCCCCCCACTCCTTCAAAATTCGATAAATCATGTTATACTGAACTGATCTTTATGAAACTTGAGGAGTGTCTAGATATGGATATTTTCTCTCTACAAATCAAATTTCATTCAAATCGGATATATAGTTGCTGCGCTACAGTCGATAACGCAATTTAAGAAACAACTACACGTTTATTCCAATAGCTATATTGTCTGATCTCTCACTGAGGAGCCCAGTAATCAACAATGTGCAGCAGAATTTTGTCAAACGGATCAGTGCCGTGAATGCGTGTGCATCACATAAACCCGCACAGATAGGAATCGAGCATTCCGCTCTACGTTTTGAGCGTGAGCACCAGTATGTGGGTCTACAAAATTGATGCTATGATTTACAGCGTCATGATGAAGAAACTGACTCACTTGGTTCTACGTTATCGACTGTAGCGCAGCAACCATTTATCCGATTTGAATGAAATTTGGTTTGTAGAGAGAAAATATCTATATCTAGACACTCCTCAAGTTTCATAGCGATCAGTTCAGTATAACATGATCTATCAAATTTTGAAGGAGTGGGGGGGATAAAAACCTACTAGTACCCTACATTTTTCGGCGAACATTTCGAAGGCCGAAACAATCACGGCCGCACTCAATATGTGTGCAAGCAACTAGGTCAGTAGCCAATCCTTTTTATATTCCACCACTCAAATTAGTTTTCCCTGATGAATGACGCAGTGAAAATCGCATAAAGGCCTACTTCGTAAAGAATGAGTTAGCAAGTTAACCCATATACGACCGACGGTCATTTTTGACCCGAAAAGATTTTAAGCTTATGGTGTTATCAGCACTTGAAAAGTTGAAAACATGTTTTTGTAAGGGCAACCGAAGGAGAAAACACTTTACTAAGCTATTGCAATAATTCATAAAGGAATCACGAGCCATACATAATACATTCATTCATCACAGGGCGATGATCTAGCAGGCATCCTTAATCAGGCCATGGACTTGAAGCTTACGCACGCAAACAATTCGAGGAAACTACAATTCCCTTTTGTTTCTTTTAGCTGATGACTGTAGCCATGACTGCACATGAATTGAACTTCCCTAAAATATTCTATTCATGAGTTATCGAACTGCTTGAACGCCTTCATCACTCTTGCGGGCGCGCATTTTTCCAAGCAGCATGGGTATAAAGATGTTCGACAGTTGCAAGTATAGTGACGATTGTTTTTCGATTGCTTTGAACTCCAGAAATATTTGCAATTTACATGTATAATATTCTTTTTCATTTAGGTCTACATCTTATTGTCACGGCCGCACTTTGCCTCTGCTACGGCCGCAGGTTGCGCACCCCTGGTCTAGGCAGACGGCCAGAACTCTGTTTACATGAGAGCGGATGATGACCAAAAACGTCAGCAATGAAGCTACATTTGCATTTATGGGATTCGCAAATTTTTGCACCAATGCGTAATGCCACCGATATATGGAAAGTCTCGTCATCTAGCGTTGGACTGGGCAAGTATCGTTAAGACAAGCTCCACTGATTCCCGGATCAATCCATTGATCAACGCCATCAATTCTTCGGCGCTGTTGAAACTCAATTGATTTGGAGAGAAATTCACCAACTGAAGAGTCACAGATGATAGATACGCCGGTAAAGCAATATCACTGAATTGAGGAAGACCTAAGCCACCAAGTTTTACCGGCAAAGTAGCATGTTTCCAATGTAAGTCGTCAAATTCTACATGGCAAATAGTACTGTTGCACAATTTCAACGAGTCGTCATAACAGGACAGCTCTGAAGGAAGCTTAAAGCAGGGAGCAGACCGGAGAGTATATGATAATTTAGGGACTGTAAGACATTTTTTCGATAAGAAAAATGCTGAATGAGAATCCAAATGTTTATTACGGTTTGTTAATCAATCAAAAACAACCTTCCTAGCTATCAAAAATTCTTGTGGAGATGAAGACACAATTGGAGAACCCAGTAACTTCTCAATTGGCGTAACTGTTATTGAAGGTAAGACACATTCAAGCTGTTCGAGAAAATAACTGAAATGATCATTTGATTGTCTCAAATTGATTGCCTCACACTTATTCGGATTCAATATCAAACCGATACTTGACAGTTGTGGGATAATGAATGCCTGTCGAGGAGTTTATAAAGTTATCACCTAAAAGCAAAAACGACTGTGATGAGTAAGCCTGTTGAGCCAATGGATATATTGACGGTATTCTCAAGTGTAAACTTTTTAGCATGTGATCCCTTCTCAAAGTATGAAATGCATTTTTCACATCCAATTTCACCATGACATGAGGATCATCCGAATCATCGTTCAACTTTGATTCTACATACTCTCTGGTTGCATGTACTGCAGCTTCACTTCCACCTTTCACGCCACAACCTAGCTGGATAGGTTTCAGTTCCAAAGCGACATCAGAAACGCAAGCCCTTACGAGTACCTTTGTTGCCAGGCGTCTCAAAGTATTGTCAATAGCAATAGGTCGTACACCTCCTTCTTTCTTCTTTAACGCAATCAAAGATGTCGAAAAGAAAAATTCTCTAATCCGATCAGGAAGGTCTCCTCGAGCAAATCGATTCACCAAATCAGTAAGGCTTGAGAGTAAGCGTTCTCCAGATTCTGATGTATCTCGACGAATAAGATTTCTTAAATGAGCGAGACGTAAACCATCAATTCCGCCGCTGCTGCTTGGAGGAAAAGATTTTATAGCTTTTGAAAACTTCTTCTCTGCTAAATTTTGCCACGAAATTCGAATTCAATAGAGAAAGAGCTCTCAAATCTGGTGGAGCATCAGGATGCTTAGAAATAATCAAGGATTTGACATCAGAAGTTATGTTGGCAATCACATCATCGGAAGTTACAACTCGAAGGTTTGATTAAGCACGTTTGCGAATAACTTCACTTTCAACAAGAACGGTAACCTTGTTGCGACTATCATTGACTTTGATATTCAATCCTTTACCTATGACATCTTTCGGATCGGATTCGTCAAACATTCAAAGTTGTCGCTTAGTAAAAGTTGCCAGAGAAACGTTTCGCTCAGAATCTTTGCCAGAGCTCATAAGTCCACGGGCGGAGAAGGGGAGCAACTTCATCCAATTGAAATAATCATCTGTCTGTAGGTCCAAGTTTTTCGCAAAGAAGCAGCAGCCATTATTCGAGCTCTCTTCGGTATGTTATTCAGCAAGCCAAATTTCCATTCATATCTTGAAACAAATAACATCTCGAGGATCAATATCAGCTGACTGGATTTGAGACAATTTACTTGAATTCTGCTGAAAATCGAGAAAACGCTGAACCTGCAAGCAGATAAGACAAGCCCAATTTTTCAACATGACAGATTGCCGTTGAGTTAGGCCAACAAAAGAAAGATGATATAAACAGTGGCATCTATCACATTTCCTCAAGCGTTTTCGTTCATTAACTTGATGACAATGCGAGCACGGTTCAGACGCATTAAAAATTATATTCAATGATTCAATCATGATGCTTTAGTTGTTAACTGTAATCATTTCAGTTCCGACGTCATTCGATAAATTCTGTTGGTTTTGAATATCAAATAAATTTGGGCCATTATGCTTTTCGTCGGCGCAGTATTGTTTGCGCTTTCTTGCTTTACTTATTCATGGTCACTGATTGCGCATTACTGGACAAATTCTGGCATAAGAAACGAGAGCTGTTATAGTTTCATCCAGATTAATTGACGATAACGATGGGATAGATTCTCCGTCTGACATGAAAAGTGTGTATAGTGCCTGATTAAGGAAAAGGTCGTAAACACTTCGGGTTCGAATCCGGTGTGGACCTGGGCACTATAAAAAGACTAATCTACCTAGTCTTCAATTTTTTAGAATTCCCATGATACAGAATGCACGAGACTAATGATGATATGATTCTATGATGACAGATTTTATTGGTATGGGATGTTACCTGTACTTATACGTTTGCCCAAAACGCTATCATTGAGTCGGCCATCACGCCTGGATCCGCTGCTAGAAGAGTTGAAGAATGCAAGCTCTCAAAGTATCATGCACTGCTTGAACGGGACTGTTTCGAACCACTACCCTTCGAAACGAGTGGTAGCTTCTTTGGTCCACGAACACTAAGGACCATTTCCAAGTTGGGTCATCGAATTTCCCAACTACAGGATGAGCCGCGGGAGGCGATTGGCTGTTTCAGCGTATCTCTCTGGCGATTACCAGAGGAAACGCTAGATCGATATTAGCAGCCACAATTTAGCGTTTTTCTTTTATATTTCATTTTTTCTTCAATTTCCTATTTTATTTATCTGTATTTATATTATTCTTTCAATCTCTTAGTATTACAAGTATAATATTGTTAATGTATCAAAAAATCAAAGGCTTTAAGGTAGAAGATAAGTTGTATTAGGAAGTGGTTTCAATATAGCCCATGCGGTTTGAATATAGCCTGTGATGATTCATTTTATTGAAAATGATTAATTGTGTTGCAGAACTATTACATTTGTTCAATATTAAAACTTAATCAACCTTCATCGGAAGGCGGCTTCCCTGTGTAAAAAAATGCATCGGTCCATTAATGGCCGATTGCCGTCGCATTGGGTGAGTGTCGATGGTGGACGTCACTGCCGGCTGCCAGATGGAAAGGTGATGGTAAAATTTTCTCTCTTTCTCCCTCTCCCAATTGAAAGACTAATTGAAAGGTCTCCAATTGAAATTGAATTGGGTCTCCGCTCCCAATTGAAAGCTCCCAATTGTTGACATCAGTCACAATTACGTAAGAATCCTCTTCACATCTGTGTTCACACACCTCTCCACTAGAGTAAATAACTTCGTCAATCGCCTGCCAAACTAATGATACAACCGGCCTTCATTCAATGAGTCACATAACAGAGGATGGGAGCGGAGAGAAACTGTATACTGCATCCAAGCGTCATTCATTTGCTCCCGGTCTATCGTGCGTGTTTTCACTTTCATCAGTCAGCTCAGCACCAGCGTTAATACATGTAGCCAGGGCCGTAGCCAGGAATTTGGAAAGGGGGGGGGGCTAATTTTGGATATTTGATAAGGCATGTATTCTATTAAATACGCTTATTATAAATACAATTCAAGTACACCTGAATGTATGTAGACAAACATATATAAATAAGTTTATTTCAAAATTTATGTTGATCACAAATAATTATTCGATTCGATCACTAAATTGTGTTTGGTCACGTTAAGTACATGTGTAAGTAAGTAAAAAGACATACTTACAAGTCGTTGGTATATTCTATAATGGCAAACGTCTGTTCACGGTCTGACAAAAGCGTCTTACGGCTTTGTCGATAATGTTACCATCTTTCATGGGCTCAGCAGTCATTTTCTTATGTATAAACATTAATGCTAGATCATAGTCTGTCTGTTCCCATTGTGGAGCGCCTGTTATTTTTGATATGTTCCAGACTTGAAAAAGAGCGTTCTCCAGTACAGGTCGTCGTAGGGAGGGTCAGGCGAATCTGTAATGAAAAAGGATTTTCATAGCCCTATTCGTACCAGGGGGACAGAACCCGCCCCTGTCTTAATTTTATTTTCGAATATTTGAACTTAATCTATCAACTTGAGCTTCTGTGGCTTTTAGTTATTGGGGATATGTTAAACATTGTGTTGAAATTTGGTTAGATTTAGAGATCTGTAAGGCATATTTCTAGCGCTATTTTGAAAACTACCTAGTTGTTAAACTGATCATATTCTATGGATTTTGGGCTCACGTCGCTTTCTGTGTCGTCTTAATTGATGTAACATACTTTTATAACATTAGATTGAAGAAGCACTTATCAGCAACATTGTATGAACATTCGGGAAAAAGTTTTCATCGCATTCCTTGATGGATAAATACTTAGCCTTATTCATCCGATCTCTTATCATTTCAAAAATTTGTATGAGTTGATTTTAAATATCTGGACTTGTGTAAGTTGCATTTTTTGGAGCATTCTTCAAGTGATCATGAAGATTGTTATCCCCGACATCTACAAAGCTTCTAAGCAACTCTCTAAAAATTCCATCATTCATAGATGCATCGGTCAGAATATCGTCACCTTCCTGACTCCCTCTGAGGGCAATGCCTGTACGACCACATGCGAGAATTGCACGCATAATCGACTGAAGAGCTTTTCTGTTTCTCTCGAGTTGCTCATTATTTTGACTCTGAATTTGACTCAAAACGTCTGGCGTATATGACTTATGTTTTTGTACGAAAACTAACGCCATTTCTTTTGCGATAAGATGATACTCTCGGTCATCATGAGTTGCAAGATAACCACCAGCGCCAGTCAACTTGTCATAACGATTCAAGGGCTCAGAGACTAACTTTCCTAGACATTGTTGACCTCGTCCACCTGATTTGCTTACTGAGAAAAGTGCGCAATATTTGCAAAAAAGACCACCTTTTATATGCGAATAGGCAAGCCATGGAAAACGGTCAAACATGGTTTTGTTTAGATAACGTCGACCTTGTTTTCCGCGATCAGTAAATACGTTTTTAAGATAATTCTCATCTGGTTGCCAAGGATTTTGAATTAATTCAAACATTAAGCTGTCATTATTGCTAAGACTCTTTGATCCGATGTGTTCGCCTATGTCCAAAATTGACAGCGATGATCTAAAACATAAACATAAACACATTTATAATAACTATAGGCCTATATATTAGCTTGTATATGTTTAACATACTTTATGGAAGTTTCCGTCAAGTCAGATTTCTCTTGGGCTTCTGTCGAATCGGACTTTTCTGGTATACTTGAAGTCGTAGCAGTCGATTTGTTTAGAGGAATGGATGGCTAAAAGATTAAAATGAATCTGAATAAAAATACTGATTGAACGGCTTTGATTTAATTCGATAAAGACTGTTACTAATATTTTACTAATTTTAGCAGATACTCTGATGCACGGAGTTTCTACGCTAATATAGGCCTAATACTCAGGCTTAAAACAAATACAAAATTTTCATTGTCAAATACAAATACTTCCGTTTCGCAATTTTGAAGTAAAAATACAAATACAAATACTTTTATTTTTATATGTGAAAATGCAAATACAAATACCTAGTTTTTGAAATATTTAAATACAAATACTCTTCAAAACAATTATATACAAATACAATACAAATACTTGTTTTTTAGAAATCTGAAAATAGAAACTCGACATTTCGACATTTCCGACATTTCCTAAACATAAGATTTTAAGTTTAAAATAATCTATTGATGACCCAGAATGAAAAATGATAACTTACATTTTTTCCAAAGAAAGATCGAATATCCATGTTTCCAGTTCTTCGCCTTTTGGCTGGTGGCTCTGGGTCAGACATATTTTAAAAAAATGCGTATCGTAGGAGTACACGAGATCGAATGAACACACACAGAAAGTGAAACTTAACAGATGGCAAGAATGGAGACTCGGAAAGATTCACACGTCCGGCCGAGTAAGCGTTACACCATTAAACAGATAGCATAGCTAGGATGCTAACTAACTGTTGAATTGGATAATGTGTCCGAAATTTTTGTTTACATTTGGCAACTAGTTGAACAACTCAATGATTATCAAATTGGATCTCGCTGTCAATCGCAACTTTCTTTGAAGTGGTCAAAGAAAGGGGTCTTGTTACTTGTACATTGCGTCACCAGACATATTGCAATCTCAGGTTTGAGATGAAATTTGAGAGGAAATTTAAAATTGATCTCATCTCTAAGGGGGGGCTATAGCCCTAGCAGCCCTCCCCTAGCTACGCTACTGCATGTAGCTACATCGTTCTGCGGTCTTAAGCATGAATTTTCAAAGCTTTTAACGACACCTCCAGTTATTCATTCGTGTTTTGGAGATTTAGAGGATTCTGTCGTATTTCGACGTTCACAACCAATTTTCATATTATACCGGCGCTTTTTTTCATTTTGGAAATAGTTCTCCATCTTCATCGCTACACGTTTTGATTCACATCTTTCCGACTCATTGACCTATAGTCTCTCCATCTTCGCTGAAAACCATTAAGTTGATGTGATTGATATTATTGCCGAAAAGTCATTTGAAGTGATTTCAAAATGTGATCAAATATTAGAACTACATACCGCTGCAGTCGAATAATCGAATAAAGCAAGGTGAGAATCTCCGAAGGAGGATTGGAAAACATGGAAATTATAATGAATTTTTTAAGGACCTGTTAATTGGTCAATTGCGTCATACTACAATTAGATCTGCGTAATTTTAAAAATCAGACAACTACAATTTATGATGTTCACTTTTCATACATGTAACGTGTAATTCGTGTATTCGCTATAGCTCGCAAATGTGGTAATCGGAAAAAACATTTCTGTGCATCTATACATACCTATGCATCTATACATACCGGAATTATGTAACAGAGTATGTAATTGAATTACTAGAATTTGTGTACAGTATGTTAAGAAATCTCTTAAATGATAAATTTTAGCGATAAATGTAAAAATACTTCGGAAGATAGGTACGATAGATGGACAGAAATGTTTTTTTCGATTACTGCATTTGCAAACTATATCGATAAAATATAGACGCAAAATATAAAAAACTTTTTCGAATGTTGGATTTGAACGTAAATGTCGTCTTTCAAACTTCAAAAGTCAGCATACTTAAATCTAAAAGATAAAACACCAAAGTTGTTGAAATCATGTCTTTTGTATCAATTCACATGTCAGATTGATCCTGATGCCCAATAGGCAAAAAGACGATTTCACCAACGAATAAGTGAATACATAAAAGGTAACACGACAGTAAGCACTCACTTAAGTGGATGTACTGCATGTAGCAATAGAATACACAACTGCTTTGAAGTTGAATATCAAGGTAGAAATAACTCAGAATTCCATTAGAATCATTGAAGCTATCAAAATAAATGAAAAATTACCTACATTGAATAGAGCATTAGGATATAGCGGAAAATCAGTGCTTCTAAAAATCTTTTACTAAAATTACAGTAGAATACACGAATTACACGTTACATGCATGAGAAGTGAATATCATAAATTGCCATTGTTTGATTGTCAAAATTATATGCATACAATTGTAGTATGACGCAATTGAACAGTGAGCAGACCCTTAAGTACAGTGTTTTTGAATGAAAGCAATTCACTCTACATGTATAATATGAGTTTCATTGATTCTTTCATTTTTAAGTACTGTTCAAAACCTTAAATTCGGTAGCTTTGAATTCTGATGGATGCTTTGATACATCCACCGGACTCAAAATTACACTTGCTTGAGGTTCGATCGGCATTTCCATTATTTCTCATTGGTAGTAAAGTATCATGAAAATCAGTGCTCGTCTGAGTGCATTGAAAGTTCGAGACCATCACTCTCTCGTCCTCTGGTGGAATTTAAAAGAACGCTACTTGAATGCATCCGTAATAATTATTATACCTGATGTTACTATTTATATATTATGTATTTATTAATTATTATATAAGATAAAATACAATTATTATAACATGGATATTATTGAGTTGTCTCAATGCTACAGGGGCAGGTTTTCATGCAGGATTTGTCGTTGGCATACTAATGGCATTTAGGGCGACAGTTTGATGGCGTTATGTCGATGCAACGTCATTGGCCCGACATCGACGAATCAGGAACCATAACTGTGTCGACCCAATGTCGACGCGACGCTGCTGGCCCGGCAACGTTTTTTTCACAGGGTTACAGTACTCATAACTATTTTAGGGGTGCACCGATTCATCGATGTAACAATTTCATTATCTGCCAATCAGTGGACTTTCGGAAATTTTAGTCAACTCAATGATTGATTGAAATACACTATTTCACTCTTTTAGATAAACTTAATTCAGCATGCCTACACTGCATACTGAACTACCGAAAGTTGAAGCCACTTTTTAATATTACGATGATGATTGAAATCAGCTAAATTCTTCCAAAGATCTAATTCTTCATGAAGACAACAGATGTTGGTCAAAAGGACTTAGGGCATATTTTCGCATATTATGATGCACAAATAGTATATTTTCCGCCGTGCCAGGGTAGAAGCACTGATGGGTGATTTTCATACACCTCTCCAAGTTCTTGAACATCCTGAGCCATGTCACGTGATTAACAAACGTCTGCAACCACTTCTTTTAACTGACTATTTGGTAGTGCAGAATTGTTTTGGCGTGCTTACTATACAACTACAAGGGTAACTCGGTTCAAATCAAAGCGTCGAACATCAGCGCTTATCCACGAGAGAAGGGGCGTGCAAGCAAAAAAAATTAATTTTGAGTAAATGTTTCATATTAAGTTTATGACTAATAGACATACCGAAGCTTATGAAATCCGGTAAAGAGCCCCGAAATTCATTGACTTTCCTGAGTCAAAAGTTTATCGCAGTTATTGCTCAAGTGTACTGTCGAGCGGTGGGAAAATGACTCTATTTTAGATAAACTGAAAATTGCATATAAACATCCAATCAAGACTTCATTTTTCATGATATGAGAATGCTGGAAACACTTTGCCTGGCACCTACACCGTGATAAAAATACAAGAAATAACGATGAAAGTTACCACTGTATGTAAAGACAAAGTCAGGACGAAATCTTTCTGTCTGCATAAATCGGGGTAATCATTTTTATTGCCTTTCCTTTCTCTGTTTTTTTTATGTACAGCGCATTCATCAGAGAATTCTATATCAAGTTTCATGTACATTTATGCATCAGGTGACATTCATGTTCAGATAAATTAGTGATTGATCGATGCATGTGAAGTCATTCCGGTGTGTTCGACAGACGAGAACTGGACGGAAGGCTCAGCGAATAAATGTCGTCTAACAACATCCTTGTGACATTCTTCATTTGCAAATTATTCAAGGGGACTGCTTTTTTCAAAAATATATTCTGTTATAGGAAGCAACTCATCCAGAGAATCCCTTCTCTTGCTCTCAATCACGGAGGATAATGGACAACTTCTCGTTTCCGGATAGACTTTAATATTCACTTGTTCTGATCTCATCCAGTATCTTGCACATCAACGCTATCAGAATACTTCATGTCTTTCTCGTGGTAATCATCATTTACTCTCATTTATCAGTTTGTAAAAATTTCATTGGTTGAATATTTCATCGGCTGTTCGATTTTACATCATTTTGTACATCATTCTCTATTTTGTTTTTAAAAATACCATCAACATTTAGGTCTACCTAACATGATTATGTAGATTTTCGTTGATCGCGAACTTGTACATGTATTAACTTCTGTTAAGGTTTATTGTTATCAAATTTTCTGCATCTTGTTCTACTAATTTCCCTGCTTGAAATTTAAAAATCGCAGCATTATAAATCATCTTCGTACATAACTTCACAATCTTGCATCAAATGAACAGTATCACGGATGCGATACATTTAATTTCATACCATCCTTAAAGGAATTTCATCAGAAATCATGATGTTGCATAAGGACATCACGAAGAATAAATACAGCGAATTATCTACAAAAATAAGGATAAACTGACACACAGACAGAGTGTCCCGACCGCTACGATTTTGAAATAGCCGCCACAATCTCAGATTGGACCAAAACTTCTTGAGGAGTTGTCTCAGAGAAAAACTAAGTCTCAAACAAACTTATTTTCAAGTTGAAGTCGTCAGCAGAAGCTGTGAAATTTGATTTTATGTACAAGAAATGTAGCATGTCAAAACCATCAGCGTCCCGACCGTTGCGGGACATTTTTATCGTTTCTAGGCAACGGTCAAATAAACAGAAGCTGAAACTTTGCATGCAAATAGCCATTAAGCATATTATATATCGTGTACAGTTGTGCTGCTACTGCGTCATTTTTAACAAGTTGGAGATTGCTTAGTGTCAAATGCCCCGACCGTTTCTCTCGCGGACTAGCGCATCAGCCTGAATTAACCAAAAATTCTCTTTATTCTTAAAAAATAAGCCTATGCATTCATTTTTGTTAAGAATGGATGGGACCATCATTTACCAAGTAGAGTCATTAACCAAGTAATTATGGGCCTTTTCAAACACTTGCGACATAACAGGAGTGTGGGAGGGAACGGTTGTCTCTTTCTGTCATCTTTGGTTCAAAAATGGATCGATTGGTAGATAATTCTTCCACGTCTCTATTATTTCAATGATGCTGATTATCCATGTGATTTTGATTGGATTTTAATTCTGAAGTAATGAGACAAAAAACAAACTTTTGCTGTGCATGTCTCTCACCAACATCACGAGATTTTAGTAGGCTACGAGAATCCAAACTAATCAAAACCAATTGGTCAACATTCAAAACAATTCAACTCCACATAGGACAAGACTAGCATCACAAGTCTTTAACCTGAAAAGTTCAGCGCATGTCTTACTGATTAATTGGTGCACCTTACCATCTTTTTATATCTAAATCGGTACGGTCAATGCAATGAAAGCGTCTATTTCAGCCTATTTAAAAATAATCGGCCGATTAGCAAAATCACTAATCGATGCAGGTGCACCCCTGATGGCTTTCACAGACATTTTCTCTCAAAATAACTGTAAAGATATCAAATTCATTAATAACTGCAGCAAGAACTTGGTGAATAGCCTGTCTTTGACCTGGAATCATGAATGTAATGATAACTTTCACCCAGTGTTGCCACAGCGGCCAACTGGAAAGAATTCCGCCGCGACGGTCTAGGTGTGCTGATTCCTAGACCTATGTATGAATCGCTTTATTAAAGATAGATAAAGCAATTTTGGGGATCGATTTACAGTCACACGTACGTGCATCACGCAATTTACCGTATGTAAATAATGATGCATACTAAATTGAGTAACCTGATTTTTCTTTTGTTTCCCATGCCCTGCCATCATAGGTATCTTATCATCATTAATTCAGTAATGGATTCCAAAGCAGTGAGTTTAATGCGCATCACATATGCTTCAATTGCAACTCTATCCATTCACTGATCAAGTAATTCAATTTGAAAAATAGCACAAAACAGATGCTGAGTTATGTAGGCCTACTGATGGGGCCATTCCATTAATAAGAGAGGCTAGACAACATCTTGAACAGAGGTTTTAGAAGTAATTTCAGAGAGATTGAAAATCTAATGGTTAAATCGCTTAATCATGAGATGTGAAGCGAGTATCTGAGATTGAAACGTTCCAATACTGTAGGAACATCATGCAAGTTGACACGGACAAGAAGATGAAAATCTGCATCTGCGTTTGCTGCTTGTAAGATAATCAAGCTTGCGACGAATGATCAAAAAATAGGACCGGCGGAATTCTCAAATTCCAAGAATTCCGCCACCACCTCAAGATTTCCACCGATTCCGCCAATTCCGCCGCTGTGGCAACACTGCTTTCACAGTGAGCATTGATTTATGCCGAGCTGTCTATGTAGACCAATCCCTCACACGTAATACTTTTTTTCGTTTTACGTCCACTATCCATTCTTCGTAGGGGAGGACGGTTTTTTCAAATGGATACGGTTTGCAGCATCGCTCTCATTCAAGCCAAGCTCCGTGCAATCAACAAGCACCGCGGTGCACCGCCTCGCGCCACGTCTTCTTTGGCCGGCCTCTCGGTGTTGGCTACGGTTGGTCCATGCCATACGCCCTCTTGACCCAGTTATCCTCTGGCTTCCAGAGAACATGCCCGAACCATCTAAGACGGCCTTCCTTTTCAAGATGGCCTTAATGTCTTAAGAAGCGAAACTGTCCTTCAAAGATACGCCCATAATAATAATAATGGTGTATATATTTCCAAGAAATGGTAATCGCAATTATATATATGCAGTCATGAAATGAATCAAAATTTGTTCATAATAAAATCGATGACATGTGGCTAAAAGATAAAGTCAGATGATATGGTCAATTCACAACATTCACAAGTTGCACAAGCAGTCTTATTATACAACGAAGGCACAAAAGCTTCAGAAGGTACCTTTCGAAATGTCAGAGTTCACGAGGGTAGTGACATAATCGAAGAAGGATTGCTTTCGCTTTCTTGTAGCGGCAAATTCGAACATCAAAATGTCTAGAATAACGGAGGCGCTTGGGAACAGATTTGTGCAGCAAATGTCTGGTGCATAATGCCACCTTCTTAAAAAGCTTCTTGCTGATTCGCTCACGTCTTTTTATAAGTGATGAGCATCTGTCAACTTCAATTTCCTGAAGATCGATCATTTTGTAAGCACACTTTTGAATTCTTTCAATTTTCATATTGATTTTTTTTGGCAGCACACAGAAAACGGGCAGGCATACTCCATCAGAGAGCGAATTAGCGCAGTGTAAATCAATAGAAGATCGCTTCACTTTTCTTAATATACAGCCGTGGTCAGATAATTAGAAACAGGTGAATTTTCTAAGAATCCTAGCTTGTTTGTAATTTCATAGGTAATTGATAGCCCATAATGCAAACTTTTTTTCTATAATGATTCAGCATCATTCTACTATTGATATTACGAGTAGAATAGTAGAACACTTATCGAAAACCTCATCTGAGAAGCAATTTTTTTAAATTCAAAGATTTGAATTCAATTGATTTCCGCTGAGTTTCAAGATCCTTTCGCGCGCAGTATGGGAAGGAAGAAGGACATATCGTCTGAAAAATGCGCTCAAGTTATAATATTGAAGAAGGAAGGTCTACCCGTGACCGCTATTGCCATGAAGTTGAAGATATCGAAGTCATCACTATCAAAAATTGTGAAGAGACATGCAGAAACCAACAGTTACAAGAGGAAGTCCGGGAGCGGGAGGCGCAAAATGACAAGTGCAAGAACTGTTAACACAATACGACGAATGGTAACAAATAATCCTACTATTTCAAGCGCGGAAATCAAGAGAAATCTACCAAAAGACATTAGACAACCATCAGCACGAACAATCAGAAGGCGTCTCAGCGTTGATTTGAAACTTCGAGCATACCGCCCATCAAGAAAACCTCGGTTATCTCCGAAAAACATCAGAGATAGACTTGCGTTCTGCAACAAATACAGAACCTGGACGCAACAGCAATGGGAAAAGGTGCTGTTTTCCGACGAGACAATTATCTGTCAGTTCGCAACGTATAAAAAATACATCAGAAGACCCCCTTTTCACTCGCTACAATGAAAAGTACACATTGTGGACCGTGAAAAATCCTCCCAAAATAATGATTTGGGGTGCTCTGTCCGGTGTTGGCCGTGGTCCACTGCATTTTCTTCCACCCGGAACAATGGTAAACGGGACTAAGTATCTTCAGATATTGAGAGAGAAGCTGCCAACATTCATGGAGATTCAAGGCTGAACTCACTTTTTACAAGATGGCGCCCCATATCACACAAGTCGTGCCGTGAAAGAATGGTTTCGCACTGAGGACATTCAGCTGATATCTCCATGGCCTGGAAATTCGCCCGATCTAAACGTTATTGAAAACGCATGGACCAAACTGAAGGCTAAAGTGTCAGAATACATTCCGACATCAATACCATTACTGATAGCAGCTATCAAGACGGTGTGGTGCACAGAAATTTCGAACGAGTATTGCATGAAACTGGCTCATTCAATGCCTGAGAGGATTCAACTCTGCTTGAAAAATCGAGGTAAGCATATAAAATATTGAATCGTGTGACATTTGTGAGTCAGACAATTCATATTTGACTGTGGTTTGTGCATTCAACCATGTTTTCATTCATGCTATTCTCCAAACATAAATTGGATCCGAAAATCGTTCGTTTTCTCTTTGTTTCTAATTTTCTAACCACGGCTGTATATATAGTCGACGATGACAGCGAGTGGAAATATCTCCAATATTATCATGCCAGGTGAGGTTGTTGTTGATCGCAACACCCAATATTTTTGACTTTTTAGTCACAGGATTTTTAGACACATTCATTTGAGAAATTACGATTTTCTTTAAACACAGCAATATGCTTGATTTGCCTTCGTTGAGATTCAACTTGTTAGTTAGACACCATTGTTGCACATTTTCAATTTCAGTACCAAGAGTACGTTCCAAAGACGGAGGATTTTATCAATTTCATTGGATAATGGCAAAAATTGAGCAATGTCGTCGGCATACACAATTTGGACAGTCTGAGGTTGCATGCATGTGAAGTCTGATACAAAAACTGCAAATATTGCAGGACCCAAAACTGATCCCTGGGGGACTCCCCTCTTTACATCAACGCATCGGGAGAGAGAGCCTTCAACCTTAACGAAGCATTTCCGGCCATTCAGATAACTCATCAACCAATTGAGAAAACCTTTTGAGAAGCCAAGATCATCAAACTTTCGAATTATCTGAGAATGCCTAATGGAATCAAAGGCCGATGACATGTCGAATGAAATTATAGATGCACCGCCGTTAGATGGATCATCATAGAATCGATGTGCGTGTTCCATAATGTCAATTAGCGCAGTTGATGAAGAATGGAGAGCACGAAAGCCATGTTGGTTTCCATAATGTTGCTCAAAACTGTCCCTCATCTTTTGCAATATGATTCTTTCAAATACCTTTGCCTGGACAGGCAGTACCGAGATAGGCCGAACCGCCATCATACAACGGATCAATCATTCTGCGTTCTGCTGTCAACATTCCTTGCTTATCTTCAACTTTCAAGGGCCATGTTTCGCTGTCGTATATCATGTGCCTTCTCACACACGGGTTATGCACTTGGCCTTTCATGCATAAAGGAGTCGCCCTCGATGTTAGGAATGGCAACAACTCACGAAACTTTCGCAAACCGGATTGAACTCGTGCAGATCATGCAGCCCATGAGCCACCACCGGATTCCATCATTTCACCAAGGCAGCAAAATATGCTCACAGCCTGATAGGCGTGACCCGCCACTGAAACTGGATCCAGTTGTTTTTCACTTAAGGTTGAAAAGGAGCGCATTTGGCCTAAACAGGGTTTACACACAAGGACGACTCAACTGCGGCTTGGCTCCCTCTAACTCCGCTATGTCTCTTGTGGCTCCATAAGCAGCAAACAATACACTGGACAGAATTGGAGCCGACACCTTTTCGACAAGCACTACAAGGAAAGGGCCGGTGATCAGGGGTGAAAACAACAGGCTCGTATTTCCAATCTCCTTTCACAACACATATGCACCGGCATGATATAAACAATAAATGAGGCTCTCGACCATTATTTTACTAATTCAACAGAAATGAAATATCGCATGAAGAATCGTTGTGAAAAAAAGAGGATTTTGCAAGGACATGAACTGTTGATAGTAAGAGGAAAACAGAAAATATGGCTCCGGAGTCCACTGTAACACCTTATGTGTCGGAGGGTTAAGGCTGAAAGTGAATGATCTTTTTAGAACATGTTGGAAGACGACTCCATGTGGACAATCTGCTATGATCGGCAATGATATCATTTTGTCGTTTTATAATGAACACATACCATTTTTAGTGAAGTATACGTAGGTCTGCACCGTAAATAAATTTGGTCTTGCGAATTCTTCAATTTACACTGCTACCATACTACTTTTACTGCTCTTAGCAATGAAGTTAAAATCAGATTGCATGAAGCATCGACATATTCCAAATAATTGAAGGCTGAAGAAAGCAGTTTAGTCATACAAAGCTTCTTGTATATCAAAAGTTAGGCAGGACCTATGACCTATACATTAGACATCGAAAGTTTTGATTCAAGCTTTATACACTCGAATCATAAATATGCCTACAATATACAGTTGGTTAGGCCAACAATATCTAAAGCACGAAAAAGGACTAAAAATTTTTAGATTACAGTCAAGACTTCAAAAACATCAAGACAGTTATTGATGTTCAATCATAGGCCTACTGGAAGTCTGAAGTAAACAGCAATATATGAGATATACACTGTACATGTAGAGCTAATCCCAGAAAACGGCGGTCTTTATAAACCAGAATCTTGATTATCCAAGTCCGAAATGTCGAGCTTTGACCGTACTCGTATTTCCAATTTCAAAGCCTCGTTTACATGTTGCTAATAATTTATTCATAAACTTACATTATACTCGTATTATAGAAACCAAGACAATCCAGAAGAAACAAATTCAAGCAAGTGTTTTTAAACTAGCATTGTTTGACAGTCTGTGTGATAGACAGACTGACAGACAAAAGCCTGTTGCTTTTCGCTACATGAATCAACCAGCCGGGAAGGACATGGGTAGAGCAAACGAAAGAGACTAAATTTGTTTTAATACAAAATGTGAAGAATCTATAATTAGAAAATATAATGGAACATAAATTTTTGATGATTTCATTTTTCCTCAGAATAAAATAATATCATTTTATCATTAACGATCTTTGCCAATCTGTCATAAATTTGTTGATGAATTCTTCAATTTCCCTTTTTATATCTTCTCCGAAAAGTTGTTTCACAGCTGATATCTCCATATCTGATTCATCTTAAATAAGTTGGACACAATGAAAAGATAACTCTTTGGTTTCATTTATAAAGTATGATTGACATCGTGCCGCTGTTCTTGCTACCTCAAATGATCTTCCTGATTTTGTGAAAAATCACATTTTAATGGAATATAATGCAGTGGAAGCTCGAACTACGATGCCCATCACCTTCGATCGTCACCTTATTTGCGACGCCATCGTTGTTCGTCATCCTACTTGCGACACCAACCTAGATCGTCATCTTATTTGCGACGTCAATCTTGATCGTCGTCTGATTTGCGACGCCATCGTTGTTCGTCATCCTACTTGCGACACCAACCTAGATCGTCATCTTATTTGCGACGTCAATCTTGATCGTCATCTGATTTGCGACGTCAATCTTGATCGTCATCTTATTTGCGACGTAAATCTTGATCGTCATCTGATTTGCGACGTCACCCTTGATCGTCATCCTACTTGCGACACCACCCTTGATCGTCATCCTACTTGCGACACCACCCTTGATCGTCATCTGATTTGCGACACCACCCTTGATCGTCATCCTACTTGCGACACCACCCTTGATCGTCATCCTACTTGCGACACCACCCTTGATCGTCATCTTATTTGCGACGTCATCCTTGATCGTCATTTTATTAGCGACACCACCCTTGATCGTCATCTTATTTGCGACGTCATCCTTGATCGTCATTTTATTTGCGACGTCACACTTGATAGCCATCTTATTTGCGACGCCATCGTTGATCGTCGTCTTACTTGCGACGTCACCCTTGATCGTCACCTTATTTGCGACGGCACACTTGATCGTCATCTTATTTGTGACTCTTTCCTTTGATATTTTCTGCCGGCTTCCTTCAATAGTGTCTCCCCACCTTCCTTTGACGACTATTTTCGGATATTTACTGCCAGCTTCCTTCAATTGTCTCTCTGTCTTTCCAAGGCATTCGACAAAGTCTGGCATCCGGGACTCCCTTGGAAGCTTAAGTCTTATGGAGTTACTGATTAGCTCCACAAACTTCTTCTTTCCTTGGCGACCAAAAGTCTTCGAACAAGCTTGTTAATGCAGGAGTTCCTCAAGGTTAAATTTTGGGACCCACTCTTTTTCTGCTGTACATCAACGACCTCCCAGACTGTCTAATGAGTAAATTGGTGATGTATGCAAATGACACGACGCTCTTCAATTCCGATGAGCGACTTGTTAAGAACACTCAGCAACGTCAGCGACTATGCGGCTTTCGTAATGAAGACTTACGCAGGGTCTCCGAATGGGGCGCTACATGACTTGTATTTTTCAATCATTGAAAAACCCAGAGTATTCTGCACTCACGACGTAAAGGAGATGATCATCATCATTGCATTAAGATGTCAGATATTAGGATCAGAGAGCAAGATTCCATTTCCTTCCTTGGATTGGCGGTTACGAAAGACTTGTCATGGAAACCGTACTTCCAATCCATCAGCAAGCAGGCAGTTCAGCGCATTGATAGTTTCTATCGTGCCGGCAGCTATCTTCCAACACAGACTGTCTGCTAATTTTACAAGTCCACTATTCTTCCTCTGATGGAGTATTGTTGTCATATGAGGGCCGGCGCCCGACGAACACATCTTGACCTCCTTGAACGAGTTGAGAAACGTGTCAATAATCTTCTGGGTGAAACACTTGCTAACAAGTTGCAGCCTCTCTCCGTCAGACGGGATGTTGCTTCACAAAGTCTTCTACATATACTATTTCGGTAGAAGCATCTCTGCAGTAAATGAGTGCGCACCACAAACTTAAGATCATCGCACACGCAGAGCTAATGCACTCACATGCAATCATGTGAGGTTAGAACACACACGTACTGTGGGTCGCTCTAAAAGCCTCGTTGATGGTAGGGCACAAATTTGGAATCAGCTTCCCCAGACCACTTTCCCTGACCGATATAATCTTGATACTTTCAAGAGGCGTGAGAACAGGCTTCTGATGGGGACAGCTTAATCATATTAGGAGGTCTGTTTTTTCTTTTATCTACTTGAATTTATACTATTTACTACTTTTTCATTAAGTAATTCCTAGCTTCGTACATGGCTCACAGCTGTGCTAGGGGTAAAAATTCTGTAAAACAATATCAATGTTATTCTTCCATTTCCTTTTTTTTCCATTTTTCTAAACACTTCATTAGCTGAAGGAAGCCAATAAGTAGCAGCTATTTGATGTAGCAGTCAAATGAGAAGGAATACACGGAGCAGTATTCAATTCTTCTCTGTCCACACTTTTCTATCCATAAGAATTTTCACTATCAAACAGTAACTGAATGGTGAATCTGCGCCTTGCTCATGAATTGTGTATAAAACCAAGCTAATTAACAACAAAGGATAACACATCAACACTTGTAATTTGAATCACAACAAGTCAAATGTCGCTCGGATTTCCACAACTTTGAATAAAGCCATTTCACAACTAACTCAACAAAGTCAACACAGATTGAACTTACCGATTGATTTTTATTGACCTCCTTATCTTCCGTTCTATTACTACAAGAAATATCGTCACATCTCAGCAGGATGATCGAAGCTTGACAGTTGTGCAAGTCATCTGATCAATAGAAACTATTTAAAGCAATCAAAGCAAGGTCATTGTTAAATCATTTCATTGTTAGAAAGTCTGCTTCAGAATACGCAGTCAGAACTCATTGAATCCGTCAATTTAGACATCTTTTAGAATTGCTTTAAATTAGAAAGAAATTGACTTCATTTCCTTTAAACAACTCATTGCCGGGAAAGAGAACAAATTGTGGTCTCGAAACATAAATTTTATGCAAAAATTCAACGGCCCTTCAGTGTCCTGCGCTATCTGAAGCTGATGGTCACGTTCTGATTGAGAGTTCAAATTTTAAATAGAAATCCCTAAAAGTCGCCAAAAATTCTTTATTTCAAAAACACAAAAATTATGCAAAAATATATTCCGACACTAAAACAACAAGAATCCCATGAAGTGAAGGATTGCAATGAAGATGAAACGTATTATTTCGGAAAAAGGAAGCAAATGACCGCCTCTTGACCATCACAGGATCCCCAACTCACCGCAGGCGAGTTTATGGAACTAAACAATAAATAACGGAGATTTCCCTGAGTTTTCACTTCTTGATTTCATGCTCTGCTAATTCTGTAACGGCATTGTTGTTGCTGAATTGATTGTTGCAGACCCTTAGCTGCTTACATAATTTTGGACCAGGCAGAGCTGAAAAGTGTCATTGAAACATCGAATCATTTCATTGCTCATCCACAACCTTCACTAATTCTACTCCATCAGAATCCATTCATCGTTTTATCTGTAGTCACCTCCATTATCACTTCCCTTCAAAATTACGCATCCCTACAAATTCGAAATAATCTTATTTGACATCGATCAGCCATCATCCCATATTATGGAGATATCATCCACTTTATCATCTCATTGATATCATAATGCACACATACAACCATGTTCTGCATCCTTCATATCATCTCCATATCAATTCACTCATCATTCAAATTATATGTATAACGAAAATCTGAAGCTGCTTTCAAAATTTGAAATTCACTTCATTTTCAACAACTTCGAGGCGACCAATAAGTGCAAATTTAGCAAACATGTGTCAGACCATGATTTCAATGAAATTCGAAATATAACTCTCAAATTCTGATGCCCCACCTCCTTTTCATTTTGTTACATTTTTGAGCTCTTTGCAAGACCCAATGAAGTTTTTGGTCAATTTACGGCAAATTGGATGACACCCTAATATAAAATCAGTTTCAGTTGTAGAGGAAATCTTAAAGAAAGAAGAGATTCCATCACACTTCACAGTATTGATTGACGAGACTCACTTGGCTTTGCTTGTTCGACGACGTTTCATAAACACGACGTAACCGACGATGGAGGCTGTCAAACAGATGACAATCGAAGATATAATTATTGCCATCGTCCCTTTCTTTGAATCATCCTTTTCAGTTGATGCAACAGAATCTACAACAGAAGGAATGAGACACACAATGACTTGATTTCTAACATTTACCGACTGATAAGGAAGTTTGCAGGATTCTCACTCAAAAATCAGCCATTTTGTGTCCTTTTCATCATTTTTCGAGCAAGTTTGCTAGTTTTGAAAGGAATTGCAACACTTTTGTCATAAGACGAAAATTTTTACCAAAAATTTGCTTTTATATTTACTTTAAAACAGGATATTGATATCAATTGTTGATGAAGGTTTCACAGTTGAATAATCGACAAACGATCAAATGAATGTAGAAATAAATCACAAGTTGAAGAGATGGAGCTCAATTCAATTCATATCTGATCGATGTCGTCATGCTCAGAAAAAAGTAATCATGACACTCTACATAAATCATCTGAGATTTTATGACTTCACTTTGTAGCACGTCTTATCACGTGTGATAAAAGGATGAGAAGATGATTTGATAGATAGAAAATAACAATGAAATAATGAATAAACATGAAATAAAAGGAGAACTCATTATGGCGTTCACTCGAGCAGAAATGTCAGGTTTTATGAAGTGCATTGTAGAACAATGAAGACACAGACTTGCAAGTATTCATAATGGGCAGACCGGGCCGGGCTTTTTGTTTTTTCTTACATCGAGTGATGAGTTGATATTTGTCAGGTGTCTGGAGAACAGTCCAACCTTCAACAAAGCATTAAAGTCTATCAAGAAGCTTTTCCTTGCATGCTCTCAGATCACTGAAATTGTAGCATCTTCTCGTAAAAAGTCTTATGGACTTTTGACCTAGACTCTTGCAGCCTCAGAATTATGGAAGACAGGTTGGGCAGAACACACAGACAACTGCCTGTAATTGTCTGACGAGCTTCAAATTCTCACACTGATGAAGATGCGCGCACAATACTGAATTGATTCAACTTGGAAAAATATTTGGAAATGAGACTTTGATGAAATACTCGAATGGCGGCTTCGAAGGCTGCAAAATCGCTAATTGGAATTGTTTTGATGAACTAGAAATGTCATTAATTACACAAAGCTTCATATAAAGAAGATTTATATGTCAACAACGCAACAGTGGAAAATCCCTTCAGCATTTACAGATGATTTGGCCCCGGGAAGACGGGAAAAGATAGCCGAGACACCAGGATGAAAGTGTTCGTATTTTTTTTTTTGCGGATTTTACGTCACTTTTTACCCCTACTGAAGTGAAAGTGTTCGTATAAATACACAAAATATCAACTTACTGTTATCTAACAAATATTTCATGACAATTAAGTAGATTCTTTCCAAATCAATAACGGTGGACTCAACATGATGTCAAACCTTATCAATTCATTCAGAAACTTTTGATATTTATTATTTTGGTTACATGTTTTGCTGTATTTTGTCATCAATCTGATTATTTGCTTTTATGGTTTGTCGGAGGAGAACCTGACGTTGATTGAAGGTCAGTAAGAGAGACGGGAAACCATCTCTTACCTTTGGCTTCAGACAATCCGACGTTAACTGTCCACGTTTGATTGACTTTTCCGAACTCGCTCTCTGCTATGCAAGTCACCGTGTACTCCTGGAACTTCGCATCGGCACTTACAATCAATTCAGCAGTCCCCTCACCATTTCTCTCTGTCCAGTTGTCCTCACTCACAGTCATGGTCACGTTTGGAAGCGGAGGGCCGACAGCTTTGCATTGAATTCGTCCTCCTGGCTCGATATTACCTTTGGAAACTTTGGTGATTCTCGGTTTCTCTGTGGAAATGAAAGAAACTTTTCACCTTATTTCATCACAATTACCGAACTGAATACTTCCTCCTGTTTATAGACATAAAGCTGATTGATGTCATCTTGTTATCACAACTTAAAAAATGAAACATTCATTGGAATATCCATGCACGTCATAAATATCAAGTTTGTTAAATACAAATAGATTAAAGATGAATAAAGAATATATTGAAAATACTAACAGCTTTCACAAATATATTATTTATGTAAATTAAAAAAATTGATGAGCACCAATAATAGTTTCCTGACATAAAATAATCTAAGTCAATATAGATGTCCAATATTTGTTCATGAACTATGAAAAGAAAGAGCATAAAGTAAGAGCACATTATTGTAAAAATACATTAAGCACACTAGACTAGTCATATGGCTTCTAGAAGGGTCAGTGTTCGATTAGCCAATTAATTGTGTGTCTCAAGGCAATTTATCAAATTCCCATCTTCCACCTCTCGTCATTAGCTCTGACTCGACAATTTTATAGTACCATTGCAAACTACGAGGCAATGACGGTACGAGAAGTGTCAAGAAACAAGTTTTATCAATTCAAATGGTTCTAAGTGAATTAAGGAGAGAGTTAACGGAAATCTGATCCAAAGGAAGAACATCCATCTGATTAATGAAGCTTTCAAAAAAACGAGAAAAATCAGATAAATTAGTTGAGTCGCACAGAAAGTAAACAGGACGAGATATCACGCACAAACTTAAAATGAAATCTCAAACTAAGCAAAGTGGTGAATGCATTGATTTCTTCAACCACATAGTTTGCAATTCTTCAGGCTAAAATATAAAGAAACTTAAGCAGTTTGTTACTTATAATAATAATAAATTCTTTATTTTAAGAGAATAACGTTTGTAGCATAGCTAATTTGAAATGGTCCTATAAACAACAACATAAAAGTACATAACAACATTTTATATGCCAATATATTTTTTCCGACATAATTGACAGGTTACTTCATAAATGACAAATTTGCGAATTTTAAAAAATACCTGAAACTCCCATATCTCAATGAGAAAGTCAAACGGCAGGTATCGAAATTATCTAAAAATGTGATCCTGACAACAATATACGGGTGACTTATCAAACGAAAGACCTTTAAGCCATCGATGGAGGAAGAGACCTGAACGACCAAAATGCAAAAGAGACTGTTGGGCATGCCAGATTGCATCCAGAAGTGGACAATGTTACCGCAAATTTGTCATTTATGAAGTAACCTGTCAACTATGTCGGAAAAAATGTAATGACCAAACAGAAATAACCATAAAGTCGAGAATTGAAGAACATCTCAAATCTCCTTCTTCTGCTGTGTATCAGCATGTCACCAATGAACATCAGTCATTCGAGGAGGAGAATATCAGCTGGAGAATCCTGCACACCGAACGTAATCATTTTCTAAGGCGTGCACGTGAATCAGTTTACATTCAAAGAAATAGTACTTCTTTAATGAATAATTGTATTGGTGAGACACTGCTGCATTTCATTTAAGAGTAATGTGTTTTTTACGGCTTATTTTAAGTATAGTCTGCATTCTATGTTGTGTTCTTCACATCAGCCCGGTGTTCGCAAAGAAATGGTCGACGTATCGTCTTTTGAAACCTCGAATCGTGTCACACTCTTTGATACTTCGATTGCTGAGGTTGAACAGCTTCGGGCCTTTACATCGAAGAGTGTTCTTTCTCAATTTAGTTTTGGCATGCGGCACGTGTAGTTCTCCGGCAGACTGCGCTCGTGTGACTTGACTATGAGTAGTCCGCCTTGTAAACATGTATTGCAAGTATACTGGGGCCTAACCATTCATGGCTTTGTACACCGGTGTGACTTGCTTGAAATCCATCCTTTCTCGAATAGGCACCACTTTCAATTCCCTACAGAGTGGTTTTCTACTTGCTCTTTATGGCGTACAGCTAGATTTTGTAGCATCTCAATTCGCTGCAGTGTATTACTTGAGCCCCGTACTGCCAGACAGCAGTCAGTACAAGATTGAATGTAGGAGGAATAGAAATTTTCCTCACATGTGTCGATAGAAATGTCTTAATCCTTCTCAATAAGGCTATAAGATCACTCAATCTTCTGCAGACATAGCTAATTTGCTGATTCCAGGTCAAATCATGATGAACTATAACACCCAGATGTTTGCCAAACTTGACAATCTCTAGGTCAGCATCACCTCCTGTTGCATTCAAGTTGGTAAGTAGTCTCTGTCTTTTCTGTCGCATTGTTATCGACATTCCATTTGTCTTGTATCGATTCAAGATCATTTTATGGTCTTAGCAAAAATCATTTTTTCACTCAATGCCATTTTCAGTTCGTGATTCACTTCTCCACGTGGGTTTCTACATACGCTGATTGAGCCCTGTGGGACAACGGCTACGGAAGTGACCTTGCTTGACAGTTCTCCTCGAAATGAAACGATTTGTGACCTTTCTTTTACATAGGATTCGAACCAATTTAATGCAACCGAATCGAAATAGTAAATGGCTAATTTTTCAATGAAGATACTGTGGTCGCTCAGCTCAAGTGTCTTCTTCAAATCCAACATTAGCATCTCATTCAAAAGTCCACGTTCGATGTCCTCGGTCCATTTGTCCATCGTATTAACAAGAGCAGTTTCGCTGGAATGGTGTTCTCGAAAACCTGACTGTGAGGAACCTCGCATGGGCTGAACGTGGTTATAGAAAATGTCTATGGACATGCTTCTCAATGATCTTACTGATCGCTGGTAACACCGATATTGGTCTATAATTTTCTATATTATTAATTTTATCCTTTTGTGTACAGGAGATATTCGTGCCTGCTTCCATCAATCGTGGTAGATGGCAGTTTTTATACTTCATGCTCATACATGCAGAATTTTGCTCGTCTGCTGATAGCAGAGACAAATTAGACCGCAATGAATTACAATGACTTTAAGGCCCGCGATTATAAGACGAACGTCAGTTCTTGTTGTTCTTTCAATTAGCTAGGTCATAGACTTCCTGATGCAGAATTCTCATTGATATTTATCGAAGTCTGGGAGCTCTGTATTAGGTATTTGAGTGAACTAATCAAAAATTTTGATTTGTTTGAGCATTATTGTATCTTTAGACTAAACAACAGTGATTTGCAATAGTGAAATAATACATCAATTAATTAAGGTTTTCGCTGGGGCTTGCCCCCGCCGTGGAGTTTCACTGCGTAAGGTGCGCGTCCTGCAGGTAGCGGATCGAGGAAGTTCTCTACGGCATATCGAGACGAATAATATGGAATAAGGCACCGCAGACGACCGCAACCTAGGAGAGGGAAATCTCCGAAGATAAGCCCGGGTAGGTCCAACTCGCAGCTTTGGTTGGCAATCGGTCTACACTCTAAAAAAAATTGGTTTTCAATTGGTTTTCCAGAAAACCAGGTGGATTTCTGGAAAACCAAATTGGTTTTTGGGAAAGTCAATTGGTTTTCTACAAAACCAAATTAGTTTTTAAGGAAGCCAATTGGTTTTCTGGAAAACCGATTTGGTTTTCTAAACGTCCAAAACTGACAATTCTTCCCATAAAAGCTAGAATGCAGCAAGAGTGATTTTACTAATTTCAAACGGCACTGATCTGAAAAATGATCAGTGTCTTATTATATTGTTGTCACTAAATTATGTGTTGATTATCATGTTCTGAAACATCTCAATGATCTAGTGTATCGAATGACTTGTTCATTTATTGTTCTATAATTAAGATTTTACATTAAATTTCAATAGCTTTCATGACTGGTTCACGTTTTGTTGTAGGATATTAGCTTAATTTTCCTCAAATAGAATTCAATTGCATACATTAATTGATGAAATAAAATTGTATTAAATTAATAACTTAAATTGTGATTTAGGTAGTGCCAAGTAAAAGTCCGTGGGCTTCTGTGTGGAAAATACGGCAATAATAGACAATAATAATAACAGACAGCATCAGAAGCTGTTGGACACTGTCTAGTGTTAGTACTTGCTACTTCATATTATTTCATTCTATAAATTAAACAAGTTGGAAACCCACAGGAGTAAGAAACGGATGAGAATGAGATAAGAACTCGAGGAAAGAAAAGAACATTACATCATCTAATGGCACTGCACAGGTGAAATACTAAGTTCGGCGAGAGTAACAGCGATTATAAGCACTGATTGAACTCCACACATCCTTGGATAAGAATCATGTGGACAACATGCTGTGCGGAAACATCATGGCATATATTCAGACTGGGAAATAACATCACTCGCCGCTCGCATTGAGAAACACATGTGGCCTGCTGAACTTCTTCTTCCCTGACCCTTGAACTTTGAGGGAAATATTTCCCAGTTCAGTTGGGGAGGAATGACGTCATCCGTTTTGAATTTGAAGAAAACAACAATTGAAATTTTTGTTTTTACATCAAAAAATGTACAAACTATTTCAATTACTTACAAAGTTCTAAATACGTTGCAACTCAATCACTAGTTTCTATCAGTGAAGATTGTTCCAGGATCTACAATGAAATGACGTCGTATTCCCCACGCCGTACGAGAGGTAAGTTTCATTTTCACTTTTATTTCATTCACAGCTGGTCTCCGCTGAAAGTGTTGTCGTGTACATTTGCGGATTATTACAGTGTTTCTATCTTCTTATCGTCGTACAGACATAAAATTATTTTACAGAAGAGTATACTTTATTATTTCAATACTTTTACATAGAAAATTTCATCATATCAAAATTAACAATTTAATCAAATTGCTTGTTATCAGTGGTGCATCATTTTGAGATTCACTGAATTCTTGTGAAGAGTTACCAAAGATTAGCCTAGATTTACGGAATGATTCTATCATCAGAATAATAAATTAGATGTTGTTATATGTTAGCAATTTTTGAAATTTTGAAAGTTAAGAGTTAAGTTTGGAAATTTTCTGAATTTATATTGTAAATCAGTCGTTATCGTTCCGGAGCGTGTTATCTTAAGTTTTGGACTTTCTCATATTTATTTCAAAATAGATGCGATCAAAACAATACAGTATTTTGCAATAGATATTTTGAATAACTGATATACATGTAGTTAAGGTCTGTCTAGCGAGTCAAATGTGATAATCATTAAAGAGTTACAGGTATTATTGGGCATTCCATGTTAGTAGACATTCCATCAAGTAGACCATGATAACTTAGATACAGTATATGCTTACATTCTTAGATACCTTATTTATACCGGTGGCTTACAAACTTGTAGGTAGATCATCTCATTAACGTACGATTCTAATCAATTTTATGTTGATTACGTGTTGAATGTAAGATCTAAGGTCATACGTTTGTAAATGCACAAGAATGTAAATCATACAATTTTGCTTGATACCAATGAGCTGATCTCTGAAACCGGCCAAATCAACGTGGGGTTTATGGCCGTACAACAAATTAATTCTAGTTATATTTGAATTGGTATAGCAGCATGATAAGACAGTTGTAATCTGATAGAAGTTTGTCGAAGCCTTGCCATCCCTCGAAAATTGATATGAAAGATACACACCGTCTTTTCTTTTTTCCAGGATCTAACACAGTGGAAGTCGGAGCAAGTCTGCCAATGGCTAAGTGATATTCAACTCGAGCAGTTTATATCTAAATTTAGAGGTTAGCATATGAACTATTTAATGGTGATATTGAATTAAGAAATTGTATATCGTATATGTGTATTTGGTGAATACTCTTCAAATATGGATCGAACGTTTCTTTGTTCAATGTGTTTTGCTGCTTTGCCAACTTTCCATAAGCTCCTACGACATTACTTTGTGTATCATAGTCATGATAAAAATTTCCGTATGTCCTGCTGCTTCGGATCATGTAGTGGAACTTTCACTCAGATCAATAGCTTACAAAAGCATATATACAGACATCACAACGAAACAATGAAAGAAAGTAAGAATATTGATGACCATAACGAACTTGCGGAAACATGCGTGGAGGATGACTTAGAGGTCCAACACTACTGCAAATCGATGATTTCATGCTGAAGGAACTGATTCCTGGAATCAAACACAGAATTGTGTTCAAGACAGAGTTGACCAATTTGGCAGCCCAGACGTCTCTAAACCATCCACATCCGGTTGATGAAGTTCCTGTGCCCTTGATGAGCAGTTCCCACGTTAGCGAATCTCCAGGACCAGTGAATGAATACGCGTAAGTGAAAATGGTTTAGCGCCGTTATATATTCTAACATTAGTTGAAAAATTTACTTCACAAGTTTTTCTAAATGTGTATTTGTCTGACTAAGTAAATCTTAAATAACTATTCGACCATCATATTCATCATGAATGATACATAAAAGTATGTAAGTAATTTAATGCAGGCCTAATTGAATAATTGTTATAAAATTCATCTTCACCAGGATCTCAGCCTCTGGCCAATTGGTACTTCCACCAATGCTGCATGCAGCTGTCGAACGAGGAGAAATCGATTTTGACATACCAAAAAGGACAACATTAAAAATATTTCAAATTGATCATTTGTTTGAACATATCAAGAATCGATACGGCTGGTAAGTTATCATAATGACAGCTAGTGTACTGATGTGTAAATACTACGACATCACTATCTTTTAATTTTCCAGGTATCCTTCCAGAGGACATTTTTATGATACCGCTCATGAGCTCCTTTTGCGCTACCCAAAGCTGAAGGCAAAACATTGTAATGCGTCGGTAAGTGTTACATACGCGTACAATGTACATACTAAGTTTAATTTTCAATCCAATCCTGTATTAAAACATAATGTTTTTACAATGAAATTAATTAAAGATCTTAATTAATTACGAAATAAATTGCATACGTGATTTTGTTCGGATCCACATAGCTGGAAGTATGCATTAAAGTTAGCAATACCTCTCGACAAAATATGAACTGACGATATATTATCTTCATGCAGGAGTACCTTGTTGGGACAATAAAATCGAAGTTTAAAAGAGAAAGAAGACCGCTGGTGGATTTGGAACAAGTGAAATTATTCAAGGAGAAGTATGCGAGAGCAAACAGTGGCAGAAAATCCAATGCATATCATCTCAGCAAATCTTTAGAGCCATCAGATCACGCGAATAGAGAGTGCCACAGAACATCTCAGGTAAGTAATCTCACGACTGTAGTCACTATAAACTCATTCTTTTTGACAATCTAAACTAATTTCTAAATCTATTTATTCTTAAAGTAGGTCTCTCATTACTCAAATGAGCTTCATATAGTTCCATTGCTACATGCATATCCATCGACCTGTAGGCAAATAAAATGAGGTCAAGTTAATTCTGGCCGCACACCCATTTACGTCGTACACTGTAGATATTGGTATATTATTAAAGCGATTTGCCTGTTTTTCTTCATTCTAGGATACAATGGACCAAGACGTGCTGACTGACCTAATACAGGAAATGAAGGATGAATGCATTAAGTTGCGACCGGATAAAAGTTTTCTGTGTAATAACATAGAGCTCTGCATAAACGCAGTGAAAAATGTTTCACACACGCAGAAAACAGGAATGGTACTGGAGATGTTTCCTTCTTTGCAGTTTCCTACAGTGGTAAGCATACAGCGCACACACGTTTTGGTACCTGTATTCGATACGTTCCACGTTATCACCAAAACAGAATATGATACCAGATCGCTTAGTGTGTCGTGTACAGACATGTATTATGATAATTTAAAATCAAATGATTTAATATCATGGGATTAGAGTAATAAGAGCTAATGAGAAACCATTTAATTAGAGTAAATAAGTATGAAATAAATCAATAGTAATTTTCGAATTACTATATCATTATCTGCTTTGAATACAAAAGAGTTAGACTAATTTGACAGTATATTTAGGAAATTTCTTAGAATGATAGTGACTAAGTGTAGAATTAAATCAGACAATGAACAATTCATGCTCAAGTAAATGTACACATATCAAAATGAATGTGCATGTTATGTAAACATTCTGTATATGATAAATCTTAAAATAAGATTAAGTTTTATGTTATGCTCTGTTCTATCATTTCAATGATGTTGGATGTATATTTCCCGTATTATTTTTTACAGTTTCTCGCTGCTGCTAAGTCAATAACCGGCGTAGATATCGACGCAAAAGTTTCATTGATACTACAGAAGATGCAGCATAAAGTGGTGGAATTGATTGAACTGAAGAGACCTTTACAGCGTCAGTTTGAGGAATATATGAGCAAGATTCCCTCAGATATCGAACAAACTGAAGGTCAGTGTTTTACTTTTTTAATGTTATCAATAATGGAAAAATTGAAATAGGATTATACTTCATAATAATTCAATTGTGAGTTCATGAAATGAACCTCCTCGTACTCGTGCTCGTACTAATTTCAGTCGTTTTTAGGATTCTCTCAATGAAGGATTTTACGGACTGGAAATTAAATTCTTAAAAACTTGACTGGCCTTCGTTGTCCTACGCCTTCTGAGGTTACAGTGACGTTAAAGATAAGTAGGAGAGGAGTCCGTAAAAATCTTTGTCGCGCAAGTCACGATGAATTTTTAACTTCGATATTTCAAAATTATCAAATGTCAACCAAAAATATTATCAAATGTCAACCATTATATCCTAACAATGTTTGATGAGATAATTATTTATAAAGTCAGATCATCATTACCATTATTTTGAGGTTCATGGTTGTGCATATATATGCTTAAGTTCATGATCAATATATATTATTCAATTCAGCACTTGGATATTTCATTCACGGACTCCATTTGACGTTTACTCATGTGTATGTAGATCTTTCTATCAGAATACTAGCTCGTACTAACAATGAATCATTTTTTTTCAGATATGAAACGAAACATCAGATTGGTAATGCTTCCACTCATATTTAATGAGTCAGTGGATCTCATGTTCGTTTTCAATAAGGTAAGATAAACTGACACATGCTATTATAAATGTGCAGACCATACGTTTTTGGACCTTATATCAACGATATTAATTCGGGAGATAACTGGGTGATAATCGTATGTTCACACACTCTTTCAATGAGAACTTGTAGAATATCATTTAAAGACACAACTAATTCAATATACAACACTATTCCTATACAACAATCGCTAAACAGTAATAGAGCAGGTGTTTCCCAATCATAACACAATACATCAGGAAGTCTTTTATTATAAAATCAAGCGACTTTCATATACTCGTATATGAAAGCAACATCTTCGTTTTTATACAAGTAGGTGCAAGGTGCATGTGCAAAATCAATATTCCGCATTTGACATCAATACCATGTACTGTACTGGTAGATTACTCTTACCGTAACATTATTTTTACATCTTTCAGATACCGACAAACCCGACACCGACTATTTCGATACTGGGATCTCCTCCCATGCCTCAGCAGCTAAAGCTGTACGTGGATGGCATGGTTATCAGTAATGTGCCAGACCTATCCAGCGGCGTATCGTTGATAGTGGCTGCTTACTTTCTTTTTGACATTTGCTACCCCAAAAAACTAAACAATCTCTTAAGCCTCCTTGAAAATTTCGTCATTCGCCCAACCAAATTGTCCCCTGCAACTGCAAAATTATCCCTTTTTTCCTAAATTTGTTTTGAGCTGCACCCTATTGTAAATTGCCTAAATGTTTTTTTTTATCATCAAAGAGAATGATTGTATTCTACCATTCTGTTAAAAAAATAATGCTGTCGATATTGCTTAGAAATGACTTTTGCATTCACTCATAATGCGTAACTACTAAACTTATGTGTAGGTCAAAGCTATAAGCTTAAATATTTCTTAAAAATCTGAAAAGCAAATTGAATGGTGTAATGTCTCAGTAAATACGTGTACGCGTAATTTTCATCAGCCATTGGGATAACTAAAACGGATAAAGATGTACGATTACATGAGAAAGCTAATACAATTCAGCAAATGTATTATATGAATGTTTATTGAAAACTGTTATCAATATTATTTGATAGACGAATTATACTCTTAATGTACGCGCGGTATACTAGACTGGGATAGAAAATCAATGTAGCTAGGTTTTTGAATAACCGCATTGGGTTCAATCGTATAATGGAAAAGATGGGAAACCAAACTAGATTTTCTGAAAAACCAAACTAGGTTCCCAATAAGGTAGAGTAATGAAATACGGGCAACCAATTTAGATTTCCTGAAAAACCGAATTGGGTTCTTCAATGAAGTATGCCGTTTTGAGTTGAGAAACCATTTTTGGTTTTTCAGTCATGTTTTGGTTTTCTGGACAACCAACTTGATTTGGATGTCTGGAAAACCAAATTTTTTTGGTTTTCCGGAAAACCGAAATCGGTTCCCCTCTGTGGACAAGCTGAAAAACCAAATTTGGTTTTTGGGAGCACCGATTTTTTTTAGAGTGTAGGAGAGAGAAATCTCCGAAGATAAACGCGGGTAGGTCCAACTCGCAGCTTTGGTTGGCAATCGGTCTAGGAGAGAGAAATCTCCGAAGATAAACGCGGATAGGTCCAACTCGCAGCTTTGGTTGGCAATCGGTCTAGGAGAGAGAAATCTCCGAAGATAAACCCGGGTAGGTCCAACTCGCAGCCCTGGATGACATCAGCCTAGGAGAGGCGAGGATCCTAAGATAAACGCGGGTAGGTCCAACTCGCAGCCTTGGTTGGCAATCGGCTAAGATTTTCAAATTTTGAGATTAGACGTGTGATGTTGCAGTGATTCTACAAACGGATCGCTTTATCTTGCATGCAAACAAAGTATGAGTGGCACATCTTTTTTGATTTGCATAAAGCAGTTGAACAATTTCTAAGCGATTTGGTAAGTTTTTCCAAACTCTTGACTCAATGATAACTTGCAATTAACCGGCCATGAAGTTTTGCATAACAGCTAAAATTTATCTTTGTGATGAATGCTCAGAGCCTTTTTAATGGCTATTTAATTGCTGACCAATCATAGAAGCTGTTCGATGAATCCATGACGCATCATTGTGTTCATTAGATGTGCTTTTGATACTTTTGTTACAAGCTCATACTTTTTACAGGTCAATTGATGTAAATAGCGATGTAACTGTCCGAACATGAACGAATTTTTGAATTATTTCTATAAATCAGGGTTGGCTTTTTGCCAGCTAAAACTGGATTTTGTCACTAAGTGGTAAAAACCGACAAAAACTGGTAAAAACCGGCTAAAACTAATTCTGAAAAATCATTCTATTACTTCAGGAAATGATCGACAGCAATTTGGTGCTTGAGTATTACGATGCATGCGGGTTTGCAGATTGCTACTCTCATCTTGCAAAATATGACATTTTTTCATAGAACCACATGGTAAACATGGTATGTTTTATCATAATCGACATACGATATTGTTTCTTATTTACGATTGCTCTGCCCTTCTCTTGTGCTTCTAGAACAAATGAAGACTTCAGCACCATTTTGGCGGCCCTTTAGTTCATGTAATAGAAGTTGTTAAATGCTTCCAAAATTATCATTAAATGAATGCTCTTTTAGGTCAGAGAATATGAGTTCGTTAAATCTAAATAAATGAAAATAACATATGAATAAAACTGGCTAATACATAGAACTAAATTAAGCAAGCCACTTTCATGTGGACGAGCTTCAATAATCCCACCGTCATTCTTCTGTGTTGAGTATTCAGCACGAATGTAGAGTGTATTTTAATAGTAGCTTAGTTTTCATCAGATCCAGATTTGTACCCAGTTCTCATGAACGCAGAGAGAGCACTGTATCAAAAGGCCTCTACACCGGATAATCTCATCTCCCAAATCAGGCAGTGTGCAACAGTCACTTGGAACGCATTTCTCCTTTTTTTAGAAATATACTTGATGTACTAATGCTTGTGACTGGAGCAGAAAATCATGATATGGAAGAACAAAAAACAATTAAATGATATAGTTCGCAACTTGATATAGTGAGGTATAGTGTTTGTCTGAGTAGCTTCAGTTACAATCTCTACAAAAGAACATTTCCAGTAAGCTGCTAAATTGATCGCTGTTAAAAGAATCTCATAGCAACAAACATTTTTTTTGCATTTATTGTGATATCAAAATCAGTTTAAAGTTCTTCGAACTTCCATGTTATGAGCTCAAATCAAAACTTTACTTTCGGTATTAAATTCATTTAACATCACCTCATCTTCTAAATATGTGAGGGTAACTTGCCATGACATGAAAAATGTTGAAGAGCAATATTTTTGATCTTGTCCGTCTGTGAGTACAGGATAAATTTCATAGAAATATTCGTGTGATCACAATGGGTATGGGACATTTGCCACATATTTAGAAGACAAGCTTTTCTATGAAATCAGCAGGCAGGATAATCGTAGAAATCCGAGGGCACATTTCTACATTTTCTTGTCCTTCTAGCCTCATGGAATACATGTTTTCGATCTATTATATAGAACCAAGTGAACTCCTTCCAGCATGGACGTCTGTTGCATCATCATACAATGAATGAAATTTATAAAGCAACAAAATACGTGCAGGCTTTAAAGAATGTACAGCAGCTTTGTAACAATGCTTTTTATAGCAATTCATGTTCCTACACTTCTACTTGGAACATATTCCTGATTGAAACATGATATTGTGAATTGTTTGAATTGTGAAAATACAAGCCTAAGTTTTTATGGAATGATGAAAAAGTAGAAAGAACTTATTATGACCAACGATCATCAATAAAGTAAGGATCGTGACGATGATTCCTTATATTGCATGTACCCAAAAAACAAGTAGTAATGTTGGAAAAATAGTTTTAGTCAGCTTTTGCCAGTTTTAGCCGAAAAATGGTGACAAAAGCTGGTGGTTTTTACCGGCCAACCCTGCTTTAAATACTAAAACCTCATGATAATTCTTTCCGTTTTTCGGCATAAATATCATTCTTGAATTTCAAGTATCGCTCTCACGGCAAAATTAAAAACTGCGCCAATTTTGGGAGACACTTGTCATCACACTTACAGTACGATGAAGATCTCAGCTTGATCGATCATGAGCACATTGAATGTAGTCTAATGGTCAAAAGTAGGTCTGCCGACATATTTCTAAATGAAAATGCTTGCGGTTTAACTTGGACAAAATGTGGAACAGATGTGGAGATTGTGGAAGAAACAAAACAGGAAAACAAAAAAATTTTGGCGTTCTTTTACAAGCGTGATTGCTGAAGGTTAATCCAGTCATCACCCAATTGATGTTGTGTGATCATCTGTAACAGAAAGACTTTACAATGATGATTATCGTTTCAGTTAAGAATTGAAAGTAGGCTAGCTTTTCCATAGTCATAGTTTTTCTAGTCATTGTTCTTTTCATCTAGATTTTTGGATTTCGAGTTCTTCTTCTATACAGAGTACTTAGGAGCATTGACAAAATCGAAAGCGGCAGTATGCCAAAGAAAACAATTCTTTCAAGAAATCACCTCAGGAGTGTAGCACTGCTATGAATGTTGAAGAATATATCTGATGCATATTGGTGCACAAATGCAAGGTGTGGGAGGTTCCTACAACACCATTGATTTGATAGAATAGAGAAGATCCGTTAGTGCAGATGGCAAACGTTAACCAAGGCGGTTAACTAACCCCAAAGTCATAATTTTTGGCATGGAATGTCTTCAGGTCATATCCTTTCATCTTCATGCACATCTGCCTATAAAGCTAAACACATTTAGATTTGGCGAGCCTCTTAATGTCGGCAAACACAAACATTTTGAGCAACTTTATCCACTTTCAACCACATTCTCACATAAACTGCCGATTAGATGCATGATAATAGCACATGCACATCATAGAAAATGACCTGAAGACATTTCATGTCAAAAATTATGACTCTGGGCTTAGTAATTTTTGTTCAATCAGAGAAAACATAGAAAATTTCATTTTAGCCAAAAACTGCAATCTGCCTCCCATTGGATTTACATGTGTTTTTCTTTGATCCTGTCTGACAAGAAGAGGAACTCACTAGAACTCGGCAGACGCACCGATTCGAAGTATGCATAGGGTGTACATCATTCTGTTAAATTCTCACTTTCAGCTTCGTTCCCTGCAAAACTCGTTCTGGCTGCCGGACTATGCGGAAATTGAGGGAGCAGTGTAGTACTGAATTTCAGAATACGGTAACTAAAGCTACGTTCTTGCAGCCGAGCAAGATGCCTGACGATGGAAGTGTCCAGCTTGCACCTGAGTTGACTATCACAGCCCAACACCGCAAATCGACGTTTGAGAACTCTGAATGCCTTTTCTATTACATTTCTTCCACGTCTTTGACACAAGTTATAATTGCGTTGACGAGCATTGACAGGGTTAGTGATTGGAGTCATCAAGTATGGGAGACAGGAGCACCCTGGATCACCATGCAGAATGCCACTCAATTCACCTGCCTCAGATCTTTGGAAAATTCTGCTGTTCTCAAATATTCGGGAATCATGAATAGAGTCAGGCCACCTTACCACGACGTTGAGAAATCAAAGATTATGAGAGCATATCATCTGACAATTCAGAGAATGATAATTTTTCTATTCACATAATATAGATTATATATAGCAGGATCGTCTCTTGAATTTGGTTTTATAATTTGGAAATAGGTGCAGTCAATTGCACCAACAACTGGAAAAACACACTTCTCAGCAAATCCATTGCTAATTTCAAGGAGGTTGTTCGTTTCAACAGGGAATGCTACATGTTCAAATTTCAATCTTCATATTATGATAACAGATGCTCGGCGAATTACTTTTGAAACTGTTGTGTGGTGAATCGTGCCGGCTACAACGCATTGTATGAGCCGCAAGCGCAGTATCGTAATGTAATACACAGTTGTTGAATCGGAGTTAAAGAATGATTGCGACAAGTTGGATTACTACAGTCACTGATTATCTTAGGCATTATGAAGTCTCTTATCGTTTCTTTACTCAGGCGAAATCGTATGCGAAATTTCTCTCCGTCGTAGACCTCTATAGGATTCGCACGATCTTGAAACATTCGTCGTTCGTATTGGGACAGTCGAATTAAGTCGATGTAAAATGTAGGATCTTCTATTGCAAAATATGAAGCAAGCAAACACTCACACTCCTTTATATTTATGCAGTAGATAGAAGCATTGATCCGAAAACCTCAGTCGCTTTAAAAGCAACCTGGGTTGAATGGACGTCTGAAATAACAGACTTCATAATCCAATTCTAATCAAATATTGCTTCACAGATGCATGAATTTCCATGTACAAGATCCGCATTATACTTACAAACGTCATGTAAATCTTTTGTATCTTGCTTGGTTAATAGAAAAGAGTTATTGAGCAAAAATCGAAACATCGATGCATAAAAAACCATGTAGCCACCAAGTCGACAAAAACTACCCGGTCTGGTTGCATTTAAATTAGAGAAAACGACCTAGGTTTTAAGACGAAACTATAGACGAGCTTGAATCTAACGAGAAAACCAGACTGGGTGGTGTAAAACCCTGGTCGACGAAACCCAGACCAGAAACCTCCTTCGATCAATCGGCTGAGTCATCCTCTCATGGCATCGATGTGTTCCACAGAAATTGTCTGTGCAGAGTACTTGGCATCAGGTGGGATCATCATTGCACCAACGCGGAGGTATATGCATGCGCATTGCGCAGGTAACCCTAGCCCATTATCAGTTACCATCAATAAGTGAACACTTCGCTTGTTGGCCACGCGCTTTGATGATGAGATTCCTGCAAAGAAGATCCTCAATGCTGTGTCCCACTTACCACCCGTAGAATATCAACGCCCGGGGTGTCAGCCTCGTCTTACTTGGATATCTCAAGTCACAGCTCTCCGTCCAATACGCAACATTATCGATGCTGCGGCAGATCGGGAGGACTACAGACGTCTGGTCTCGACGGGTACTCAACAATGACCAAGCGAGAACAAGTACAAGAACAAGTAAGTAAGCACACAAGAAATCTGTAAAGGCATCAATTTATCGATTTCCCTGGACGGATAAAGAACAAAAGTAAAATAGAATTAAAAGTGCAGTTATAACAAGGAACATGTGAGTCTGCTCATTGCATTGTCATAAAATATACCCAAAAAGAAATACCGTGGTGGAAAATCTTTCCCAGTCACGCCTCCTTCAGTATTTGAGGAAAGCAATTCAATTGAAAAATTGAACGAACTCAAGCATGGACGACTTTCAAGCACACGAGGATTATTGGGTGAACAGCAAACATTTTGCTCTAAAATGAATTGGAAGATTTCAATGCACATGATAAATTATCAAATTTTCAGACATTTAAAAAGGATATTCAAAGCAAAAATTCTCCGATCGATGTCATTATTAGGCGAGTTTATACTTCCTGCGTTTTTTGTCCGCAGACGTCAACGGATAACGCAGACTGAAATCTGTTGACTCGTGCGTTATACGCAGGCACGTCTGCGGATAAAATTTTGCGATCGATGTCATCTATGCTGAGTCATCGGGTGTACGCAGGCTTGTGCGGATAGTCTGCAGGATGTTTGAGATCATTTCAAACTTTCTGCACACTTGAGCGGATAAAGCAGAATGGAAAGCAGCTTCGAAGAGAGTTTAATTGAGGTGAGAAACCATGAAAATCTCTGGGTGATGAGCTCAAATAATTACAAAAATTTGGAACGCGCAAAGCAGGCTTGGGATGACATTGCCCTAAGCATCAGAGCGATGGGGATCATGACGACGAAAGAGCAGTGTCAAAAGAAATGGCGGTACCTGCGTGACACATATCAACGAGTGAAAAAGAAGAATGTTGGAAGAAGTGGTGATGCAGGTGGAAGAGCAGCTCAGTGGAAATTTTTTAAGAATCTACAGTTCTTAGATAATGCAACCGTTACTCGATAAGCGATTTCGTCTACAATCAACGGATCTCAAGAAATGGATGATGACAGTGAGAACGTCGATGATGAGGGACCCTCTGTCTGTATCCCCAGCAAGGACAATGAGGAGAATATTCCGGTAGGCCTACATAAAGTTGAAATGAAAAGTAAGAAAAAGACAAAGATAGAGCTAACCAAGGTTGAAAATGAACTGATGTCTTGCTTGGAATTGTGGAAAGATGGTCGAAGTTGTCCTTCAGAAGATGAATTCGATGCATATGGTAAATATATTGCAAGATCTCTCAAGAAGATGGACTCAAACGCATCGGTTCACGCGAAAATGGAAATTCAACAAGTGAGTATTTACTTACGCATACTGGAAATTATACTACATATTTGTAAAATTAATATGAATAGAATTTATCCGCAACAGTGATAGAAGCAAAACACAATACTAGCAGCAGCCTATATTATTGTACGTTTAGTATTGTAATCATTAGTATCGAGAACAGCGATACCATTATCACGAAGAACATTTCTGATATCAAGATTAGCTTTAAGTGTAAAAGTTATCAGTTATATTTTCATTCCAAGAAACTACGAAACATAATCATAGAAAGTAGACTATCAAACGTTTTCCTTGTCATTCTGAAATATTTGAAATGACTATCCTCATCGTATAAGCGCATTTCATTCACCAGTATTTGCTCAGATTTTGTTGGTCGATGCTGAAAAATTCTTTTCATATATATTCTTTTTCGTCGACGCTTTCGGTTTTGGACTTGCAGAAATGTGGCTGCCAGTAAAAGAATGTCGTCCCCGTGATCACACATGCTTCAAGCTGCTTACTGGTGAAGTGAAAACAACTAGTCTTTCAAATCCGTCTCGATATTTGACGCACGATATATGAACATCAGAGCGGATACTGGTCTGCAGAAAGCTTCCCACAAACGGACGGAGATAATTTTGTCCGCTTGCTGGTGCGGATAACGTACTGACTCTGCGTTATCCGTTGATGTCTGCGGACAAAAAACGCAGGAAGTATAAACTGGCCTTTAGGGGAGATTCAGCCCCTCCCCCCCCCAATCCATCAGGTGAGATCCATCAGTGCTTTTTACCACTTTAACATACATGTGGAAGGAAAGTACTGGGGAATTTGATGAATGCACAATTTACGTACCATTACATAACATCATCATTAAAAATATAACTGATCAGTTATTGTCGGAATAACATATTATAATAAATATCGAAAGTAATGATTATCATTAATACAGGAATATTGATGTATATTGAGAACAACAAGAGAATAGGATGCTACAAGACATCAAGACATGAAGTAGCTGCTCCTCGAGCTGAACGGGCAGCGGAAACTTTTCTCATGCAAAATCATGTCAAAACTTTAGAAGATTTATTTCTTCAAATTGACAGATCAACGACGCGGACTAAGGACTTCTTGCATCATATGACCCCAGACAAGTCATTCATATTCAAGGTAGATTTTGATGCCTTTCTCCTGCAGTGCCATCCAATCTCACAATCTGTCATGATATGCAGTTGCGTAGAAAGAGAGACGTATTCGCTCGTCCGAATGTAGTCATTTGTTTGTGGGGAAAGCATCGTTTTCCCAGCTTTTGAACTTGGCAGCTTTATTCAATTCAAGGTCAGATGCGAGTTCGGAACCGAAATCTTACATTTCAACGGCGATCGATTGTCTTATGGAATTATGCAACTCCAGTAATTCTCACGATTTAAAGCGTTCAATTGAGTTTTTATTGAGCAGCTGAATTATTTCAAATGAATAAACAGGCTCGACGATTTTTTACTGCGCTTATTGTGTTTTCTTTCGTCATTTACAGCATGAGTTCAAATGCGCATTCCACTATATTGGATCAATCTATAATCCAGCTACCCAGTATCCGTCTTTCGAAGCGCATATCTTCTTGTCACAATTCATCTTCTGGCCTGAGTGTATCAGGATATTCTTATTATACATGTAGATAAGATTTATATTGCTAAGCAGGTTGAGTTGTTTTGAGGAGCAACGGGGCCCAACCAAGGATGCGATGAAGACGGTGCACCATCTACAATATGTGCTTCATGACAAAAAGTCTAACACATTGTTATCGTGATTTCGTCGCCATATTTCCCTTATGGAAAATGTCAGTGGCTATTTTTCGCGATTGTTACCTACAAATGATGAAACTTTTGTCAATTACTGGCTTCACAACAGTTGTCCTCGGCCTCGATAATCCTTTGACAAACAGAACAGAGCGCTTTATAAATCCATTAATGATGATGATCAGCCACGTCCTGAAGTGAGACATCCTTTTACATATGACACCTTGCTTCCTGTTATTAGTCTGTCTGAACACCGGACCGGTGCCTCTTCAAAAGGCAAGATTATGAAACTTACTTGAGTCGTAAAAATACGTATTTCCATTTCAATAATATTGTTTGTATACCAGAATTATCCTGTAAAGTTGGCCAACTGTGGTATACTAGATTTTTCAGTGTCATGTCCACATGCTAGTACATAAATGTCCATGCTTTTGACTAACACATAAAAAACAGACTTCCTCTTAAAAGACGAACAAAGTATCTTGTTATGTCAATGTTACATATAAACCATTTGTATTACATGTCCATATTCAATCCAGGAATAAATGGAATGAAGTGTTGCAACTTGCAGTTGGATTTAGCGGTATCAAATTTTATGATGTTCTTATGCACATGTTTCTTAACGACCATGTTTCCGCTGTGGGAACATTTTTCAAATAACTGTGAATTTAATTAAATCATTTCATTTTCAAAATATGTGCCACCCATGAGTGGAGCTCATGAAGAATTCAAGAATTAAAAACGTTTGATGAGTATCATTGCTAATTGTCCAAAATCTTGGATTTCTTCGTTTCTATGATGCAAATTGTTCAATGCATTGCAGTAACACTATCAAATATATTATTTTTGAATTATTCTCATGAAGTTACAGGGTCCTATCCCTATTTATACTGTTCCTAAATACCTAAATTCATTTTTAAAAAGTGTTCCCGGAGCGGGACCATGGTCGTTAATGGGTTAAGAGGGTAAAAAATGAACATATTTTTCAGATTATCGCATAACATACTAATAATAAGCATTTATTTTGAAGATAAACAGGGATCATATAAAAGGATTAAAAACGCATATAAAAAGGCACTAAATTACAGCTGCGAAAAACGCGATACACAAGATGGAAGGAAGGAGTTCTTGCATCTGTCAGTTTTACAGGATATAATACTGGCTGACTTTCTGAGTCTTGACATCGTCTCATTCGAGCGTTGTGGATTCTTTCTCTCAGGATCGTCGATAATCTCTGAAATTGTCTTTGACATGTGGCAAAACGTCTGCTGCTCAGTTCTTCTAACCCAAGTCTCATCAAAACGCCTTCATAATTATAATCGTGGCACTCGAATGGAATGTGCTCTACCATGCGGATGACTCTTCTCTGAACGGCTTCAAGAGCGTTTGATTGTGCTTTTGTGATAGTTGAAATGTCATACACGAGCGCCATATTCCAGAATGCTGCGTATACAAGCACAATACAAGTTGCAGGGTTGCCAAACTCGTCCAGTAAAAAATCCGGACGCTCTAATGTTATATCATCAGAGTAAATATAAACATTAATTGCCTTCTATACTTAACTGTGAATGGAAAATAATCATTATGCGTAAGATTGTCATCAATATCATGCGTATCTCTTTTCCTCGTCATTCATAAGTGACAGGTGATTTTGAATGAAAAATCGCAGCTTTTATGAACCCGCAATATATTCGATTAACAAATACATCAATAAATCTCAGAAGCCTTGAGAATATTTCACAAATCCTTTTAACGAATATAGGCAGTACAAAGCCTAAATATATAACGCGTCTATGATTTCGTTAAATGATTGAATCAACAAATCCATAAAAATATACATTAGTACGCCTATGATTGTGTCATGAATCAACAAATCTATAAAGAATACAACGTTACATCTGTGATTGCGTTACCAGAAAAAAGTCTATGTAATAATACATCACTGATAGACAAATGATCACTATCAATAAAAACACGTCAAGTATAAACAATCTAGCTCACTGAAATCTGTCCATAAAAACAATCCGATAAAAAATTCTTCTTTGGCAAAAACAATTCTCTAAATAGTCTAAAAATTTACGTTCATGATTCTTCATCATCACTAGCACTATCGTGCTCATATGATTGGAAGTATCGCTGGGATGAGCTTCGAGCTAAGTCGATGAGGGACTGAGTTACTGAAAAATGTTGTAATCCATCGATATTTTTCAAGTGAGATCGCACTCGCCGGATACCGTTCTGAGTTTCGGGTTGGAGACGATTTCTCTCCTTTGTGACTACAGCTGCATTTACACTAAATCCTCTTTCCTCAGCAGCATTGTGTGGCTGAATACAAAGCAATGCCTGCACAAGAACTTTGATCAGCGGATATTTGTGCTTTTCGAATATCTTGCTCCAATAAGCATCTAGCCGTTCTTCTTTAAGTGGCTGAATATCATTGTTGATTGCCAGCTGTTTCCATTCCTCGATTAATGGTTGCATGTCATCAACTTTTATTGTGGGAATGAGACCTGCAAGAAACGTCAAGTTTTTCAATTTTGTTGTCTTGTCCTTATCCGACTGAAACGTGCGGTTTTGTGGACACAGCAATGTCAACTTTCGCCACAAACGCATGTGTTCTTTTTGATCAACTTTGAGATTGCTCATGGCTGGGTGGAAAGCCTCCAAATAAAAAGCCTTCGCTTCGAGTTTGAAATGGGTCATTTCGGCAGACAGCAAATTTTTCAGACATAAACGTTCGGTTCCGTGGCCAATGTCAACGTCTGATGAGTGATTTTCAGGGGCCGTGCTTGATGTTGAAATCTTCGACACGACGATGTCTTCACAGACAGAAGGCAGCAAAAATCGTCCGCCTAGAGAAGCCATCATACCACAAATTCTATACACATACTCCGGCCCAATGGGATCGTCTCTCTGTAAAAATAATTGCATTTCTTGAAATAGGGGAAGTGCTTCCGATAGAAAAAGGAGGTAGATGTCTGTCTTCTTTGATGCAAATGCGCTGCGAAGTCGCTCATACCGATCATTCTTTGCCAAATCTGCCAATCCTTATTGGGCAAATAGTGGACGAAATAGGTTCGAAGCGCATCAAGGAGCGTGAGAACTCGATTCGCAAAATGAAGTAAGGTCAAAAACCTCATCCCACTATGATCAATTAGTTTCAAGTTCGGTAAATCCAGTTCGTCTCGCAGAGCATCGAATTCTTCGGATCTGAGAGCTTGCCCTTTGAAGAAATACTTCATGTCGAGTGCAAATTGAAGCACTTTGAATTTCAGTTTGCCCGTAGCTTTTTCCACGCAGTTGTGCAATGTATGTAGCTTGCAAGAACCAAAGTCTATAACATCCGGATTAGAAGATGTGAAGTTTTATGAAGGCTGTCATAACATGCGGCCCGTCGCGGTTGATGGCAAGTACGTTTTTGGCTGAGATGTTCACGGTTTTCAGAAAATTCATTACTTCAGCATGAATTATCTCAGCACTACAAAGTTTGGGTGGCGCTCGGTTTCCTGCAAGACCTTCAATCACATCTTTCCGGTCTATTTTCATGTAAATCGAAGTCAGGAATTCTACACGGATTCTTTGCTGATTGGAGCACCAGAAAATAGCAGTCAAATCGAAATGCTTGTACCCAGATGAATTGTTCATCTCATCTAGGCAAAGTGTGAACAAACATGCAAATCCGAGCTTCATTGTTCTGGCCGCGCTGCCTCTGAAGAACAGTTACGGTAGAATGAATTCTTCTATACAATACAATTTGCAAACACATTGACAAGTCAAAATATATTTGTGCAAATCCAAGAAGTAAACTGTTATGACAACAGCATAGTGCATGTATAAAATTACCCAAATTGGACCCTAGTAGTCTGTGAAAAAAGCAGTTTGCAAAAATGATACGGATGAATCAGCTTTAGCCCAAAGCAAGTAGTTGAATGATTTTAAACGGGTAAAGAAATAACTGACAAACATTAGTATGGATTCGATAAAAATCCGGAAATTTGATGGTTTTGACAAAAAATCCGGACTTCAGCAGATTCTGTCAAAAAATCCGGACAAAATCCGGACAATCCGGACAATCCGGACGTCCGGATAAAATCCGGACGTATGGCAACCCTGAAGTTGACAACATCTGCATCTCCGAAACCTGATCGCATCATTTCACTAACAAAATGTACTCTCATCTGTGCTTTCTTGATTATTTTCAATATGTGATCTGACCAAGACAATTCATCATTGATGATGAAACCAAGACTCTTCGTTTGACCAATTGGATTGATTATTTCCCCCATCGACTTCTATCTGATTCCAGCTTAACTGTTTCCTTCTTTTAAAATTTATCGTCATTTCATTTGTCTTTTTTAGATTTAGTCTCATATTGTTTTCTTTTGCACAATCACCAACTTCATTCACTCTCTCCTCAAGTAATGTTTGATTATGCCGGAGACACAGAATAAGCTACATGCCATAAGCCATCGTTCGCAAGTCTCGACACGATCCTCCATAAGCCACTAGCCATTGGCCATTAACCATAAGCCATCTAGATAATATTTCTTCGCATGACAGATAACACAATATATGATATTTTCCTAATTTTTGTAAGAGCATAGTAAAGCTTAAGCATAAAGAATGATGCGTTATATCACAACTACGGTTCTATAAAAGATAATCGCCCAAGGATTCTAAACCGGATGACAGCTTATCCTGTGTGCCTCCATAATCAAAGGCTTATGACTTATTCTGTATGTCAGCTCTCATTGAAACTTAAGTGTTGGAATTCGGACTTACTGCTATCGAAGGATTCGTAGATAGTGAAGTCGACAATATACTTCATGTTTACTGTTAGGTCATTCATCATGAGTACAAATGCAAGTGGTCCAAATTTAGCACATTGAGGTACTCCCAGGGTTGTCGTGGGAGCGGGATTTCCCATGGAATGAGAATAAAATTTCCGTTATGGGTATTCCCATAAAAATGCGAGAAGCTCTAATAGAGCTTGATATTTTTTTCTTGCATCTGTTACACGATTTCATAGTTGTGATAATAGTTATGCAAGATATGATAATAATATTAGTCTTCATTTCTAAAGAGAATTATACATGGAATGATTGCACGTAGACATTATTTTTACCATTACTGATGTGTTGCTGCAACAGATGCTTTAAAGTTTTCAAGTAAATCAAGTAATAGAAATAAGATAATATTCGCTTAACGCTTGTAGGTAATATAGTTATGTTTGTTCTCATCTTGATTAGGAATCAGATTAAATGGTATAATGCACATGTACATGTAATTTTAAGCAATTAGTATTTCCAAAAAACCAATCTCGGGATTCGAATGTTTGCGAGCTTCCGAGCGCTTTGCTTGTCTTCAGGCAGGCAGAGGCAAAAGTCCTCGCAACTAGCAAAAATTCGAATCCCGAGATTGGTTTTTGGAAATACAAATTGATTGCAGTTGTATGGATCTCGATGAAGAGGGAATATTTCGCAATGCACATGGAAGATGAAATGAAAACATGTCTAGTTGAAATTTCTGTAGTTGATCCTCGCGCATATGCATGTAATCTATTTTCAAGCACGGATAAATGTATTTAGGCCTGCTGTGTTGACCAGTTTCCATTCAGGTTGACTACGCAGCGGCGTCGTATGAGCAATATGCTGGAATATAAGCCTACACTAAAATTACGCATGTGCCACACAACTAGACTAAACACTGTTGTCGATCCAATTAATAGCGCTATATTGTTACAAGCAAGCATCCAATCGTATCGGTTCGTTGGTATTGGTATTGGTATTTGTAGAGGCCATGTTTATCGCATCGGTTCCTATTGGTATTTGTATAGGCCTCTGATTTGATTATTCAATAGCACACATACTACCAAAAAGTTGTAAGTTCCATGGAGGTGTTATGACTTGATTTAGGCACATCATGCATGTACAAGGTATAGACTTGTAATGGTATAGAATGTCCCCTAACCTCAGCTAAGGGTTTCAGTCGGCTAAGCTTATAAAAGAGATATCTAGCTAATGGGGAATTATCGTACTTTGAAAAATCACCGTGGGAATGGAACGAAGAAATCTCGTCCCACGGCAAGCTTGGCCAACTGATGTCGACATTCACTTTTAATGATGATGTGACATGACCATTCTAATAGTGATTCATGTACAAGAACATGGAATTTTGATTCAGTCAAAGGTGCCTAGAATGTTTGATCAGCTGCAAGATACACGGAACAACTTGTAGGAAATTAACATGTCTCTATCTCAGTGCAAATTAGAAAATTCAGAAGATCTTAATATCTCTACCCCATACCAACTTTACCTCAATTTGAGCTCAAGGGCCTCTTATTTTATGGCTCTTTAGTTCGGGCCTCTAAGGTCTTCACTCATTCGGGATATTAATTAACGAGTTTTGATTGTACAATATCTCTAAACCGTTAAATCTTGAAACACGTTTCAACGTCTGGCAAAAACGTCAAATTCTCTGCCAGAGCAGGGCTCTTGAATCTGTCCTGAGAGACGAAGCGCGTCGGACAACACTATTTCAACGAATAAAGATAAGGGAGTAATAGCTTTTCCTGTGATTCGAGCAAATTCTCTAAATTTATTGAGAGGCAAAAGGTAACCTCTGACCGAATTGCAAAATTATCCACAGACAGATGAATGAATCACAGACTGGAAGTATAAAGTCTGTGAGTCATTCTGAAATTTTGTTGAATAGGACCACGTGGTCAATCGCATGACTGCGCAATATTCGAGCGTCTTCCACTAGTTGCGTGGGCAAGTGATGGAGAAGGCGAGCTCTTGATATGAAGCTGCGACTGATAAATGTCCACACTCCGTAGCATGATAGTCAGTGGAGACTGGACAGCAAGAAGTTATCGCCGCTTCAATGGCTCGCCCGATCATGAAGCTATGCTGAACACTTGTCGCCTATAAGAAAGGACGAACATTAATATTAAGTGGAATTTCTTCGCAACCAGCCACGCAAAGGTCCATGTGATGATATCGGAGGGACAGTAAAGCGGCTCATAGCAAAACTATCTCTACAGGGACATGCTATCACAAGTCCCAAAGCAGTTTTCCATGTAGCGAGAGATCACATCTCCGGAAGGGTAAGAAATAGTCATTTGATAATTATGTAAGATAACGGTACCACTTCTTTTGATGTACTTCATGGCAGCTCACCTACTTCATAGAATCACAACCTAGCGAAATAAAAGACGACGATCAGATTTTCATCTCATTAGACGTAAAAAACCTATACCCTAGCATCCCGATAGATGAAGGGTTAAACGCTATAGAAGAATTTGCTTATTCCCACTGGGATCAAATAGAAAATTATGGATTTACTGTGAGTGATTTAATTGATATGCTGAAATTCATATCATATAATTATGAGATATCGTATAACAATAAAATTTACTTGCAAGTAAAGGGCTGCCCCATGGGCAAACATTTTTCACCACCTTTTGCGATAATTTTTATGAATTATATAGAAGGAAAAGCAATAAAAATTTTAGAAAATAAGTATAAAATTCAACCGAAAATCTTTAAAAGATACATTGACGACATCATCTTGGGTCCGCTCCCCAGAGATAATGAAGCCATCTTTTCGAATATTCTTAATACATTTAATTCAATTAACAAAAATATTCAATTTACCATTGAAGTACCAAAAGATAGCGGTGTGAACTTTTTAGACATGACTATTTATATTGAAAATAATCAAATACAGTATAAATGGTATAGTAAGCCCAACCATTCTGGCATTTGCCTTAGGAAAGATAGTTGGCTCCCACACTATATTAAAGACAATTTTGTTAGTAACAGTCGTAGATATATTTCAGAACGCTGTTCAAATTCGAATGAAGAAGTTGCTGCTGCTTTAGATATTATGAATAAAAGACTATCGGAAAATGGCTTTCAACCATATCAAAATAACAGAAAAATAAAACCATTGGATAAGCCTCCTAATTGGATAAACTTATCTTTAGACTTTGTCAGCGATAGCTGTAATAGAAAAATAAATAAACTTAAACGCAAATATGGTCTGCCCATGATAATTACAGCCAGACCAGGCAAGAGACTACAGAACACAATAAAATCTAAAATAGACAATAAAGACTTTTGTCAATGTGACATTTGTAAACAGATCGGTCCTAAACACAACTGTAACGACAAATATTTAGTTTACGAATTTTCGTGTAAAATCTGTCAAATAAAGTACATTGGTCAAAGTAGTCGACTTTTTCGATCACGGTCTAATGAACACGAACGTAGTGTCAGAAATAGAGACAAGAAAAGTGCCTTAAATGATGATCATCTAAAACACCATACCGCTGAAATGATGGACATTAATTATTTCAACTGCAGTATTTTGGATAAACAGAAATCGGCGATATCTACTAAGACGGCTGAATCTCGCTGGATTGCGTCGAAAATGCCAAATTTAATCAATAGACGTCATGATCTAGTGTGAGGAGATATCAAATCCAAGACCTGAGTATATAACCCGCATCATGTAGCCGTGTCAGTGCACCCTTGAGACAGTCTTTAAGACGAAACGCGTCGGGTCACTTTATTTTATTTACAATAAAACCTCGTGACATCGGGTCGGGTAAAGGGAGAGATCTTATTTTTGATTTCAATCAAGCAATGGTGACTTCCTTTGATGCTTTCTTAATTTTAGTTTCATCCTTGTGGACTCCAAAGAAGTGTTGAACTTAACCAAACCTAGGGTCGTGGCTCTAATACACGGTATTCAATGTTTTCATTGCTTCAACCCAACAAACGATATGACTATTTTGGCTCATATATTAAGCCATGATATAGAACATGGAGGAGATCATTTTAATCTCGACCTTTATCAGATAAATGAACAATAAGATTATTGTAAACGAAAAACCGATCCTTGGTTACCAACTTCTCATTGCACCAAAGAAGACAATTACTTGACAAATGATTGGGTCTTGGTCGATTTCTTTGGCGATCAATATCCTAGACAAATCATTTCGATTAGTGACAATTGGGCGGAACCCTTGCCAGAGCAGGACTAATACTTCCGGCACCCCAAGTCTCCTGATATTCACACATACCCTAGGAAGGACATCGTGAAGAAAACTGAAGAACCAAAACTAGTGGACTCCAGAGGATATCGCAGGCTATGTTAATTTTGAACAAGATTTTCTTAGATTTGAAGTAGATACCAGATTTAACCAAATTCAACTGTTTCTCTTTAAAGATAAGGGTCACGATAAAGACAGACCGCACTTGATCACCAAGAATTATATCTTTGAAGACATGATGCCGATCGCAAATTTTGTAGATAAAGATCAGCGTAAAAGTTTGCATATCACCGGTATAGTTCACCGGTTCTCAACTTAGGTCTAGACCGGAAAGAGCAAGCGTAACACACATCATGCAAGGTCACGATCATGACGAATAATAAATCAAAACAGAATACAATACGATATCATTGTTATGTTGGCGAAGCTGCACAAATATCGGCTCCCTTATGAATTCACTGCTGAAGCTTCAATTACATGTACACGCTCTACAATTACCATCTTATCACATAACGCACGTGTTTTACTGCTTCCCCACTAAGTATTGTTTTCTAATCATTATATTACATCCACGAAAGACTGATGTCCTTCAAAATCCATTTGCATTAATACCAGCTTCTGCACCTTTATACCGCTCATGTACATCTAGCTCCCTATCATCAGCCACGAGGATTTTCTGCGAACAGTAACCAGATCTATGTATTTCAGGAAATAGAGGGCTCACATGATGAGATCCATGTATGGAGGCTGGAAATATGAAACCTGAGTGTTATGTACAATCTATTCTTACTATACATTAGGTAAATTTAATTGAATTCTCTACTTTTATTAAGGAACTGGAAAATTTTTAATACGAACTATTTAATAATTGAGGGAAAGAAATTGCAAAATATTGACCGAATAATGCAAAGTTAAATCGGAAACTTCCATTTATCGAAATACATGCAGCACTACAGCAACGTCAATTAAACCCCGAGCACCTGAACGTCAGTGGGAATAATCATCAGCTCTGCTGTTCGTCTTGTACTCTCACTGTTGATTCAATTCAAGATCGTGAGGCGACATAAACTGTTATCTATGCGATCAGTTTTAAGGTGTTGTTGCAGTGTTGTATGTGCCACTCATCAGTTTTAATAGACATAATGACATAAAGACAGTTTTCAGACATAATGCTTTGCCTTCTCCAATTTTTGCAATGAAATTCTCGGCAATTCTTGATCGAGGAGCGGCGCCTAATGAGTGCAGAGTAATGCATCTGACTCGAACACCCAGATTCGGTAGAATTCTATAATTTATCGCTACGTGATTGATGTGACGCTATGTTTAGTACTGTAGATGAGCTCATAATCACGCCTTTCGTCCAAAGGGAATATACTGAAAAGATGACAGTCGTCAAGCAAGGTAGGCCAACACCTGATATAAAAATTGAAAGTACTTACAGAGAAAGAAATAAGAAATACACAAGACATCTTGATGCATCAAAATTTCAAACATGTGAGTGGCTGACCGGCCGTGAGAAACGCAAGAAACTGTTGGCCTTGCCTCCTTTTTTCTCGAGTAAATGTGGTCTGGACAGAGGGGAAATAGTAATCAGTTCCTTCAGTAAGGCAGTTAGGAGACATGAGCAATCACTTCTCATGTGTACATTCACTTGGCCATAAACAATGTTTGGGAAATTGTTATTAAAATTCATCTTTTATGAAAATGAATGTTGTAACATAAAAAATGTCTGGTATAGAAACGGTATTCCAATGCTGAGCGAAGGCCTATAGTCTGGGAGCACGTGACGCCACTGCTATTCATACGTCACATTTTGTTGGCGAGTGGCAACACATTTTCAATAAAATCTTCCCATCAAACGTGGGAGGCTGATCTTGACCACATTCGCACTTCTGTGAACTGACATGACTTCATCTGATTTCTCCAGGCAACAGTGGTTCCTGAGTAAACTCCACAAACAGAAGAGAGTGGAATGCATGCGAAACCACAAGCATACATTTTTCTCAACTTGGTTCTGTATAAAAATATTTGACTGTTAAGCAAAACACCGAAGCTTTGTGTTTTTAGTGTCTACGCTCATCACGGATATATAAGTTCGCACGCACAATTTTTCCAATATGATTTTTGTTGTAGAACCACAGCCTTTATCTGGAAAACATCGTAGAGGATTGTCTAGGAAATGACGGTCAAGGAAAACCATTACATCCAGCAACATCTGTTGCCAGTTATAACAGCACCCAGACCGTGTCTGACAGAAACGTGGTCTAAGAACTGACAAATATCGATTCATGCAGTACTTGAGCGTGAGGGATGACGTATCTCTGTAATTATAGTTTGAATAGAAAGAGAAACTGCACGTGCCCTTGGGTAAAAACTATTTCACGGAATTCGAACCATTTTTACACTTTGCTTCTAGTTCGACTTGAATATCTGACTTGTAACAAAATGTAGGTATTACTCGGTCGGAAATGGATACAACTTTCAGGTTGAAGCTAACATGCGACATTTTAGGCAAAGAAACATATAATAATAATAATAATTATTATTAAGGACAGATGCAGCAAGCCTACAAATTAACATCAGGACAACGAGTGAACCACCTCCTTTACATGGATGATGTAAAGTTGTACGGAAGGACAGAAAGTGACATAAACGCCTTAATCAATGCTGTCAAGATCTTCAGCGATGACATCAGCATGCGATTTGGAATCAGTAAATGCGCACGTCTCATCACCCGTAGAGGCCAGACAATTCACACAGATGGACTAGAGACAGATGGAGGCAATATTCAAGACGTGAATGAAGAAGGAGGATACAAGTACCTTGGAATCCCGCAACACCACACCAACCTGGATGACACAGCAAAGGCACAAGCAATCGCCGAGTACAAGAAAAGGCTGAGGAGTGTAATGAAGTCAAAGCTATACGCAATGCACAAGATCGAGGCAATAAATACTTTCGCAGTGCCTGTCATCAGCTACACAGGAGGAGTGGTGAAATGGAGAGTCCAGGAGCTTGATGAACTGAACCGCAAGACTCGCAAGATAATGAACTTGTACGGCGGGCTGCACCCAAGAGCAGACGTGGATCGCCTCTACTTACCGCGGGATCGGGGAGGAAGAGGCTTGAAGAACCTGACCGACATAGTAGAGCAAGAAAATCGAAGCCTTACAGAACACTTGCACAACGTTGTTGATGACCCACTGCTGGCGGTGGCGCAATCAAGTGACCTGTATCGCCAACAAGAAGAAACAACAGATGATTGGAAAAAGAAGAGGATTGAAGATCGGTACCAAAAGTGGAGAGAGAAAGCAATGCATGGCCAATACGAACGGCAGATGAAAGAAATAACATCAAGGAAGGCATGCTACAGCTGGCTGCGAACAGTCAAGCTGAAGATTGAGACGGAAGCACTACTGGTCGCGGCCCAAGATCAAGCCTTAAATACGAAAGCACATGCAACTTACATAATGAAGACAAGCACCGACGCAAAATGCAGGATGTGCAAGGCCGCAGATGAGACAGTAGCTCATATCTTAGCTGGATGTCCGAAGTTGGCTGGAACCGAATACATCAACCGTCATAATGAAGTCGCAAGAATAATCCACCGCGACATCTGCCTACACTACGACTTGCCCGTGTCGCCCGAACCCTGGCAGCACGTGCCTGAGCCCGTCATGGAAAATAGTACGGTAAAGATCCTGTGGGACTTTGAGATAAGAACTGACAGAAGGATCACTGCAAGAAGGCCGGACATAGTGGTAGTTGACAAAGAGAAGAAGACGGGAGTTATAATAGATATAGCAGTCCCAGAAGACCGGAATATATGCAATAAAGAAAAGGAGAAAATCACGAAATACCAAGACCTGAAAATGGAAGTACAGAAGTTGTGGAATATCAGGACGAAGTGTATCCCTGTAGTGATCGGAGCACTTGGGGCCCACACAGGTAACTTGACAAAGTACCTGAAAGAAATACCCGGACACCATCATGTACCACAGTTGCAGAAGGCCGCCCTGCTTGGCAGTGCCTATCTTCTCAGACGAACTCTAGATCTCCCTGAATCCTGGTAGGATTCCGAGATCTTGAGAAATGCCCCGGCTCGTAAGAGTCGTGTACCAAAAAAAAAAAGAATGCTTTATTTTCAATCAATACAACGAGCGGTATGACTGGTTACAGCAATTACATCATGTGAATCTCGAGTATTTCACGAAACTTCCATTGTAGAGTGAGGAGGATCGTCGTTGAGGTAGCAATTTCCGGGAGCGACGAACAACACGAGTAGGGTCTCTCACAGTAAAAAATTCGACAAGTAATAATAATAAAAAATGAATAACATAATAACATCGATAAAACATAAATAAAATCGATGACAAACGAATCCAGCGGCAATTAAGGGTAGCAGCTCAATCTAGTGATAGGATAAATTAACATCCCCTCGCTACTTAGCATTACAATCAAGTAAATGGGGCAGATGTATTGTTTTATTAATTAAATACACATTTTTGGAAAGTGCACTAATGTCCGTCTGCCTTGTCATGGCAGTAACTATAGCTATTATGAACGGGTTTTTTAGAAACAATTCGGTGATACAACATAGGCATATCTGCATGTGACATAAATGTATAGTTCGATCCAAGAATTAACTAATGAGACTTACCGTATTATCTCCTACTTAAGCCGCCCTCCAACTTAAGCCGCAGTCTTAAAATTTATAAAAAGATGGTTGACTTTAACTTAAGCCGCACCCTTCCAACTTAAGCCGCATATTATATTTCAGTATGTACATCTTAATATTAGCTTAACGCATAGTAAGCGTGCTCAGAAAGGAGAATCTACATGTATCGCTTGGGAATCTATAGCACAACTGACTCCCGAGGCTTTTCAATCTTGGCTTATCGACCACGCACGCAGATATGATAACTTACTGACCAAACAATAGCGTTTAGGGGGGATCTCGATGGAAGGCAAGTGGGACATTTCTACATTCATATACCGGTAGCAGGAACACGGTATGTCATTTCCATTCTAGGAACCCAGAGGCGTCGGATGAGTCTAATTCAGTGGTGTCATTTGTATGCGACTTATAACAATTTCTATTGTTGCACCTGTCACATGATACCCGTATTGTGTGCGGACAACATTGAGATAGAAAAGGGGAGAGCGCCAACTACCGACAGACAAGCGTGCCGCGAATTATCTCACTGACTGGCGTTGAATAGTAAATTAATACATTGCTCCTATGGAAGAAATATGTGATGTCTGCACATTTACCTCTCTAACTTCTGAACTACTCGTCAGATTGCGTTCAAATTTGAAACATTAACGATTCAGGGTATGACGATCATTTCATTTGTTCATACCATAGAAAAATTTCCAATATTAAAAAAGTTAGTCAGCGTGACAAAATAAGTAATCTGGTTGAAAATCGAGAAATTTCGTCATTTTGACGAGTTATCATTTACGCTGACTAACTTCTCACGCTGACTAACTTTTTTAAAATTGGATATTTTTCCAATTTGGATATTTATCTCAATGGCGGACAACCCAAACATCCATTGCCGACAACGAATCCTCGTGATTGGTTAGCCATGACTCGTTAAACCACTTGCGCCTCTATGTTGCCATTGACAACAGTTTTTTCCAGTTAGCAGTGCAAGATTTACGACCAAATCATTCTTCTGTGGAAGTTCATTGCCGTCATGCCACCGAAAAGGAGAGCGACGTACGACATGGCCTTCAGACTGAACGCGATTGAATTTGCAAAAGAAAAAAGTATCCGTCAAGCTGGCAAGGAATATAACGTCGATGAGTCTTGCATACGTCGTTGGATTCGCGATCAGAAGAAAATAAAGGAAGCGTCTCTGTTGATGGGGAAGAGGTCAGTTCGAACTCATGAGAAAAAACATGGACGACGTATAGATACGGACTTTGAAACGGAATTGGTTGGCTGGATTAATTTTGAGCGAGAAGCACGTCACCCGGTATCACGCAAGGCTCTAATACAGAAAGCCCTTTCATATGGACGTGAGGACTTCAAAGCCTCTCTAGGATGGTTGGAGAAATTCCTGCACAGAAACGGTTTCAGTCTTCGACGCGCAACGACACAAGGACAGCGCGAGCCAGAGGATCTTTTACCAAAATTGGCTGCATTTGTTGCATACGTCGAAAACGTACGTCGAACAGAGGGAATTTCGCCACAAAACATTATCACTATGGATGAAACAGCTGTCTGGCTGGATAGTGCTCCATCAACGACGCTCCACTCTCGTGGTGAACGAACCGTTAGTATCCGAACCACTGGTCATGAGAAGGCTTGCGTCACTGTGTGTCTTACGGCAGCTGGAGATGGCACAAAGTATAAGCCGCTTATCGTATTCAAAGGTGCTGTCCGTGACGTACGATTGTTGTCTCAAGACTTCAGGGGTCAGGCACACATCTTGCCGACGAAGTCAGGTTGGATGGATCAAGAAGCCACAATCGAATACCTTCACAGGATCTTCGGACTTGGCTCCTCCAAGAAACTGTTAGCGTGGGACGCATTTCGTTGCCACACGACAACTCAGACTAAAGCTGTGATGAAGCAAAAGAAGATAATTCCCGCCGTTATTCCGTCTGGATGTACTGGAAAGATACAGGTGGCTGATGTTGTTCTGAATCGACCATTCAAGCAACATATCGTCGATTTCTATTCTGAGTGGATCGCCGACGACACTCAGCAGACCAGAACACCCAGTGGCAACCTCCGCGCACCGTCTCGTCGACAGTTAGTGCAGTGGGTCATCGCTGCGTGGGAAAAAATAAGCAATGACATGGTCAAGGAGGCATACAAATCGTGCGGGCTGACTAACGATCTCGAAGGGTCTGAAGATGAACGAATCACGTGTCTACGAGGAGAAGAATCAAAACGACTTCTGAACGAAGCTCGCACAAACGCTCTGATGACATCAGTCAACATCAGTGACAGCGAGGACATTTCAGGTGACAACAATACCGATGACGAAATTAGTGACGATGACGTTATTGTTTGAGAATTCAAAGCAACTTACGACCAGTAATAATTTACATCCGACAGTAATTTTTGAGCTTTTGAGGGAATTTCCACAAACCACTCTTGTTTTTCATAATATGCTCGACTCAGTAATTTTATGCATTTTGTTTAGACCTATAATACATGTTTTTTATATGAAGATTCGTTTTCAATTTATTATTAGTTTGGTATCAATTTGGGATCATAGTTATGGCAGATAATGGAGATAATAATTTGTACACAATTTTCTTGAAAAGTATAATCGAACTTAAGCCGCAGTATTCCAACTTAAGCCGCACCTGCGGCTTAAGTTAGAATTTTGAGACGTTTTGCTGCAAAATGGTGCGGCTTAAGTAGGAGATAATACGGTATTTCATTTGAATACAATCACTCCTCTATGCGCAGTGATTTCGTATTCATTTTAATTTGAAAGAGCCTAACTCGCATCAGTTTGTTGATCTCAACATCACTTCTACTTATTTTTCATCAAAGCCCGCTGCATCACAGGCACAACACGTCACTGAAAGATCAAGTATATTTGCATAGTTGATCAGACGATGAGATATCATGACAGCCAATATACAAAGCAAAATACCCAACCACCGTTCTTTAAAAGTCAAATTAGTATTATTTTGATGAAGAAAAATGAAGTACTGACACTACATCATTTGAATCATGTACCACTACAGTTTGCTGAACGAGCCGGTCAAAATTGTCCGGTAGAATTGTAGAACGCAAAAAGCGAACTGCTTTCATTAGGTACCAGATTGTTACTGATATTATAAAGCAAAAAATTCATCCTGATCTAAAAATCGGTTACAAGATGAAACTATTTTAGTAATTATCCCAAAACACAAATATTTTTTCTGGGTGGCCAGAGTGGACCATGAGTGACTAGAGGGGCCTATGGACAATATCAATTGGATGGCCTGTGATCAGAGGGGTCTTATGTAACGCATCATGAAGATGTTTTGTCTCAAGACGGGACAATGTGTTACTTCATGAAGATATCATTCTATCCTAGGGGCCCACATACCTTACCGCTTACACCCTTACCCCTCCTACTTTTATTGCATTTCCTCAGAAATGACCCAGATGGCCATACAAAATCCGGAAAATTCTCTTCCCTGGGATACATAAATGAAATTGGAGTAGAGTTGATGTTGACGCCAACGTTTTAATCCTAAAGAACATCATAAAAACGCTTTCCAAACTTGGGTTTGGGTCTTTTACACAAGTCTTTGTCCAACTTTAGGGTGAGCCAATGACTTCGTGAGCTTTCCTTCACTTTCAATCTTATTACATCCATTTGTTTCTGTCATCATTTCCATCTGAATAAAATTCAATCATTTCAGATCAGAAGCACAATCTCCACTTACTTGCATCGATCAGCTTGTAGGAAATGTTGAACTCCGTGTGTGTTTTATAAATACGATTGATCTTCAGCCTAATGCTCTGACTGATGGAATAAATATCAGACTGATTTCCATCCCCACACAGCTTCTTCGGAGTCTCCTTTTTTCCATCAAAGATCGTCAAGTTGTGTTTGGAACATTCCACAGAGAAACTTTGAAAGTGAAGGCGAACAATCTTTGATTTCTTGCCTTCGATCATCCATTCACAAGATTTCATCACATACGCATAATTATCCACTTCACGACTTTCAATGAATCCTTCTTCTGCCTTCAATATCTGTTGTCCTCCGCACCAAGAATTGTCTGCAATAAGAAAAAACTTTAATCAATCAGAATTTCACTGCAATTTCATTGCAGTTCATCCCAATCGTCATAATGAGCATCTTCATTCGATAGATGAGAAGCTGGACAGCAGGAAGTGAGTCAGATCAAATATTGAACTTACTCGTGCAGCGTGCTCAACCCATTAATACCCAAACACAGTCAATATCGGAGATTTGAATTAAACTTACAACAATAACTATGAACATTTTATTTTTCTCTTCGATGTCTTTGTTCAACGTACTATATTTTCGCTGCCATTCGAAGCCTTCGGTTTTGAAGGTTCTTAATTAATGAAATGACTTAAACACATCGCAACAAACAGTCATGCATTAGAAAGTATGCTAGGCAAGCACATAATTGATCAATAGTCGAGATTAGGTTAGGAAGGCAATTTATTTAGCCCTCAATACTCCCGCGTAGTCACGTGACAAGATTCACAAGATTTCGTCACGTGTAAATTTATTGATTCCGCGACTTTCAATCAAATTAAAACACGGCATGGTAAAAAACTTCGAAGAATCCTGGAAGCTGAAGAATGCAAACTTAATCAAATACCCGCATGGAAAATCCTGGAATGAATTTAATTACGCTAAGTCCTTACTTCTTACATTACTTTTTCCTTTTAACGTCTTCTTTTCCTCTTCTGTTGCGGGTTTGACGATGTGAGACTTCTCTATCGAGAACGGTCCTGAGCATCACTCGCAGATACTCCCAGCTCCACCATGTCCTCACTGACGATTTGGAGCCATGTCTTCCTCGGTCTTCCACGAGGACGCGCACCTGCCTGATTGGTTCAATTATATTTCAACGCTTGATATGACCGAACCACCTAAGCCTTCGCTCTCTGATTACTTCGTCTAACGGTGTGAAGCCACACCTGCTTGCCACGGCAGGGCTGTCGATCCGATCAGACAGTGAAATGCCACTCATGTAGTGAAGCATTCTTCTTCCACATGACCGGAGTTGTTGAACCAGATGTTGAGTGAGGTTCCATGATTCAGCACCGTAAAGAAGTAAAGGCCTGATGCAAGAGTTGTACACGTTACCTCGGCACCTGAGTGGAATGTGGCTGTTTATGAGCAGACTGGAGATGTCCTTCCATTTGCAACGCTTGTGGAACCACTTATTGCTGACAAAGAATGGAGTTGACCCCAACACCCTTGACGCACACACCACAAGTGAATCTTCTCGCTTGAACGGGGGAATTCTCTTTGCTGCCACTGATCATCATCTTGGTCTTCTGGGTGGTCACTGTCAGGTCTATTGCTTCCATATCCTCCTTCCATTCTTTAAACATCATAGTGGACCATGAGTGACTAGAGGGCCTATGGACAATATCAATTGGATGGTCTGTGATCAGAGGGGTCTTATGTAACGCAACATGAAGATGTTTTGTCTCAAGACGGGACAATGCGTTACTTCATATAGATATCATTCTATCCTATGGGCCCACATAATGTACCTTACCGCTTGCCCCCTTACTCTTCCTAGCCTTCGTCATAAAGACTAAATCATCCGCGTACAGCAGCTCCTTCAGCCTACCTCTTCTACGATCTCTAATAGCTTCTTCCATCACGAGGATGAAAAGAAGGGGACTGAGAGCGGATCCTCACACCAGCAACAAAAAACTCTTGCCTTGGGATCAACATACAAAGCCAAGATGATCGATCAGACTTTCCGGGACTTATTGTCGTCTAAAAGCCCATTGTATGACGGCTCTTGGGATGCGGTCAAATGCCTCCTGGAGGTCAACGAAGATGTGGAACAGTTTCTTTTTCTCCTCGATGTACTTCTCCTGCAATCTTCTGATAACGAAAATCGCGTCTGTGCATGACTTCCCTTGACGATACGCAAACTGGTGTTCACCGATGTTGACCAGACTCCTTAGTCTCTTGTCCAGAATTTTTTCGAAGATTCTCTTACCTTGTTCCAGGAGTCGTAAGCCACGGTATGTGTGACAGCCATGCTTGCCGTTGGGATTGGGATTCCAATAGCTATTGGGATTGGGTTGGGAACTCTCCCAACAAAATATACATGTAATCGTTGACATTTGTCAGTACGTTACAAATGTTTTCGGGTTGTACTCAGCAGTTCAGCTTGCTGTGTCTTCAATCTGACCTTGCCTCTATCAAATTCGAGCATTGAGATCTCTTAATGCGATTCACACAAATTGACACAGCCAGCTTTAACCCTACTCTATGACTCTAACTTCCCTAGTTGCCAAAAAAGGTGGTTTAATTTGGACGTCTTCTTGTGCATCGACTCTTGCTTTGCGCGTGCGTTTGAGGCATTGATGAAGCGGATAATAGTAAGACGCTGTGACAGAGTCACACTGCGCAGGAACAATGGCTTCGGAGATAGCAAGTGTGGCGAGCTGTTTATTAAAACCGCATTACCCGATATAGGCTTAATTAATACCAACTGTGTTTGTAGCTCGTACATGCATAACAGCTATACACATAGGCCCCTATAAGCTCTTAGGTGAAGGCAGTCTCAGTGCAAAATTGAGCCATGCAGTAAGCCTATCATACATACTTGTGCAAAATCAATTAAAGCCCCTATTATTTTTAATGCCAGCATAGTCCTAGGCCTACGTCCTGGCCTTCGTCAATTCAAAAAGTAACACATATGGTAGGCCAAAACGGTGAGCCCGATGCAGCTTGGAGTCATCTTGCGTACTTTTTTTACTCTAAAACAGACTATTGGGATTTCTATTGGGATTGGGATATATTGGGCTGTCATTGGACTGTAAAAAATTCATCCCAACGGCAAGCCTGGTGACAGCTTAAAGGGTCTCCTTTACCCTTGTACAACGCAACAGCTAGGCTGTTACACCACTGTTCAGGACAAACTGTCGTGTGCAAGATCTTCTGAAATATGTCATGCAATTCTCTCACGGCAGGATCTCCAGCAAATTTTAACATATCCCCGGTCAAACCAGAAGGGCCAGGAGCTTTGCCGTTTCTCAGATTCTTTATAGCTTCCCTTACCTCATTCAGAGAAATATCTTCGATGGGTCCTTCAATTGGAGGAGCTTCGCTCAGAAAGATGACATTCTCTTCGTTTTAATTTCCCTTCGAAGTATCTTCTCCATACTTATCTCACTTCCTTTTCATTTATTTTGATTGCATCGTTTTCATCTTTGATGAAGTGTCTTGCATGTCAGTCCTTTCCTTCTTCATCTGCTCTACAATCCAGAACATCTTGTTTCGTCCTGCATGAGTTGTCAAGCCTTCACTCCATTATTCCTAAGCATTTCGCTTCGAAATTGCCACACAACGCCTGGCCTTATGCTTTTTTATGCAGTACGCGTGACGATCCGACCCTCTTCCAGATCTCTGCCAAACTTTGTAAGCGTCTTTCGTCTCCTTAATGACACGTTGTACATCTTCATTACACAATCAGGTCTCCCTCTCTCTGCCTCTTTGACCTTTCGATATACCACACATCTTAACTCCAGCTTTCATTACACTCTCAACAAGTGTTTCCCAGATGCTATCTCTTTCGTGAACTTCTTTGGCAAATTCCTCTTCATATTCTCTTCTTTAATTCTCGTCTTTTAGCCTCCACAGCTTGATTTTTTTCTTCCCGGTTCTTTTTCTCTTGATAAATCCTTTAATGCTGATATCAGCCCTCACCATTCTGTGTTGGCGCATGCAAGCCTCCAGAACTGTCGCGCCAACTGTCCTTCTCCTGATCAACAAGTCAATCTGTGTCTCGGAATCTCCTGCTTTATAGGTGATGAGTTTTTCTTTATCCTTCTTGAAGACAGAATTCAGAATTCTGAGGCCATGGTTTTTACAGCAGACCCACAACTTCTTCGTATCCTGTGATACACGTTCCAACATGAGCATTTACGTCGCCACCAATAATGAGTCCGTCTGCAGGGGGTATCTTGCCAATTTCGTCGTCAACCTTCTCCCAAAAAGTCTGTTTCTCAACAATAGGTCTGCCGACTTGTGGAGCATAAAGAGAGAAAACATGCCACACAGTTTCACCCAGTATGACTTTTATGCAGATGAATCTACCATTATGCCGCTTAGCCTCTGACATTATCAGCCAACACACTTTTCATCATAATGACGCCTCCGTTCGTGGATATGTCATTACCCACATACTAGAATTTGTACTTTTCTTCATTGCTGCCGATTGACATACAGCCACAATTTCTGCAGCGCACCTGTTGAATGCAGCATATGTCCACTTTTCTCCTCGATAGCATTCCCACCACTTCTCTGCTTCTGCCACGAAGAGTACCCACGTTAATAGTGCATACATTTGTGTTTTGTGGTTTTAAGCCATTTAAGTAACGTGTACTTCTGGTGATTCTTCGTACCCTTTATCCACTTAAGGGCTGCTAAGAACTAAGAGCCGCTTCATTTTTAAGTCTCATAATACCTACTTGAAGCAATTTTTACGCCGGATGCCCTTCCTGACGCAACCTCTTTGACGGGTAAGGTAGGGTGTCCGCGCAAATTTGAATGGAAATTTCCAGGGTAAAATTCATTTTCCAGGCTTCCAGGGAAATTAATCAAAAATCAGGGGTCAAATTTGAACGAAAATTTCCAGACTTTCTGCAAGGAAATTTTACTCAAATGCACGCGTCAAATTTAAAAGAAAAATTCCGGGGAAAATCTACCCAAAGTTCTGTGGCTAAAGAGTTTACACACCATAAAATTAATATTATTGAAGACAGAAAATTGAAAAGTGGCGTGACATTGTTTGAATTTTTAAGGCGCAGGTGATTCTTAAAAAATGCCAATACATGCATCAGACGGCTTCATCATATTTATAAAAAATGAAAATGTAATCGATCGTAAGAAATCTAAAGCTTGCGGATTGAGGAGAACAAAATAGAGAAAAAGTATAAGAATCAATAACGAAAAAGATAAGACTTAACAATGAAATGTAACAATTAACGGAATATCTGTAAAGTCTATAATAAAATGCAACAAGGTGAACGTCAGAGCGTTGTCATTCAGATAAGCATTGCTGCGTGAATCCGTGGAAGGTGGAAGACCAAAAGCCAGAAAGAGGAACATAATGGTTGATGTGTTGCATATACATGAGAGTAATCACAATCAGCTTAGCAGAATGTCACAGAGAAGAATTGACTGAGGAAAGCTCATTGGCACACGACGTGTCGGGAATAATACTCGGATATATGTGAAATTAATATATATAATATACGTCGTGAAATTAAGATATATAATATATGTCGGGAATACATATTAAAAACCTGCTTGAAATGTACTTGAAAATATTTGATATTAGCCTCGGATCATTCGGAACAAGCCTGGTGCCTAAGTATAGTTTATAGGTTCAGCACCATTTTGCGTCAGTAGATTCTGCCACAAGGCAATCAAGTGTATAACAGCATTAATCCTAGATTATGGCTTCTAGTTCCCCATACCACACGACGTTAATGAGGGAGTGTACAGCTCATAGTTCGTCATTCCGCACGACGTTGACAAAAGAGTTTGCGGCTCCTAGTTCCCAATACCACACGATGTTAATGAGGGAATTTACAACTTCTAGTTCACCATACCGCGCAGCGTTTATGAGGGAATTCACAGCTACTAATTCACCGTACTGTACAACGATTAGGAGTTCGACAACAGTTCACAGTTAACCATGCCACGCAGTTTAGTCTCATTCATGTTGTATACGTTATGATAGGAGATTCCCGTCACTGAAATATTCTAAAGCAAAAAAATGTATGAGAATGAAGGCTATAGTTGTAACGAATAAGTAGAGATATAAAGAATAAAATCTGGATAAATAGAAAACACTTCAACCATAGAGTAAGTATGACTTCAACAACTTGCAATTAGTGTTTTAATAAGTCTCAAAATTTCCAGGAGTTTTCCAGGGTAAAATTTCATTTTCCAGGAGTTTTCCAGGGAGCGCGGACACCCTGGGTAAGGTAACCCGACTATTTATCCATAGTTGGACCCCTTAAAAAATCGTCTCCAGCGTTCATCCGACAGCACGCCGTTGACCCTTCCGAAGTCCTCCGCCCCCACACTTCTGATGGTATTTGCTCCATCAAGGACAACTTCTCACACCAATTAAGAACGCCCGTACAGAAATAAGTCCGTATGAATCATAGTATGAAAAGGTATGAAAAATAGTATGACAACGCATATGTATGTATTAACATACTGTGAAACATAGTATGCTCAAGTATGAATAGCGCATACGTGTGTATAAACATACTATGAAACAGAGTAATAGTATGCATAGTCATAGTATGCATAAATATGAATAGCGCATACGTATGTATTAACATACTATGAAACATAGTATGAATAAATATGAATTTCGCATATGTATACGTATTAACATACTATGAAACATAGTATGCATAAATATGAATAGCGCATACGTATGTATTAACATACTATGAAGCATAGTCATAATTAATTATTTAAATTCATACCGTATACACACATACTACATGTTATTGTGCAGGAGTAATCTATGTTGGGTAGCGACAATTTTTTCTACTATGATGTTTGATGCGTAACCCGAATTTTGTAACCATGCTGAATGATGCTGGTGATTATCAGTCATCTATACAGAATTAATGAGTGATATCAAATATAACTTTCTCGTTGAATAGACGCATTTCATAATGTTCATAATGTTGCTGTTCAACTTCCTGATGAATGACGTACCCATTTTTATCTCAGGTCATTGGAAATAATTATTTTTCATTTAATTATCTTTGTCTAGTATTAAATAACTATTTTGCTAGCATATAATGACATTATTTGCAGATAACGAATTCGTCAATAGTTCTGATTCTTGTGATAATGAAATTCTTTCATTTATATGTATATATTGTTCATGCTTTTCAGATACTTTATGCAAAACGTCATTGCTACAAGCTGAAAAGTTCATCTGAGACGATTTTATTAAACACGTATGGTACTTAATGCATGCAATTATGAAATATTACTCATTGTTTTCCTATGATTATTAATGCAATAATGATATTTATGGAGCTTCCACAGTATCTCCACAATATTTCAACGTGTTTTGAAAATGATAGTGAAAACCTACTGATGATGCCCAACACATCGATTTTGTTTTATTTTTAATGCATACATGATTCATTTATGTACGTATATGCACGTATATTTAGTCTAACCAAGAATTCATCGAGTTGGATCCTTCTCATCTCATAATTGCATGACCTACATGCATTTTTTTACATAACATGATGATATCATAAGAATTTGATTAACGATTACCATGCATATAAGAGCAGGTATCATTCTTGTTTAAACGAAATAATAACGTGTCTTATAGCTTTCTTTTGCTCAAAGAATTAGTTATTCAACGATTTTACTTTTGAAAAGTCTCATGTGTATTGTGGATCTCTACAATGTCAGTAAAAATTTGAAAGTCCATTTTTGAGTAATCTAAGAGTTTAAGTATGAAAGTGTTACTAATATAATTTCCTTGAGTTGCCATTGATTAAGTGCTATTTTGAACACCAACACATTTAAGATAAGAAATTCTATCAAACATGATTCATGAAAGTAATAAAAGCTAATTCAATTAGTTTCTAAAAATATTGCTGATATTTATTTTGATTATTTATCTTTCCTATTATTGCTTGAGAAATTGCCACCTTATCATAAACGTGTATAATTCTTTTATTAGTGTGTCATTGTATTTGAAGTTTTCCATCATGCCCATCAGGGTTGTCCAGTCTAACTCAGAGGGCTCCTGGTTCCTTTCACTTCTCTAATAATAAGCATTAGTTTATTTCCATTGAAAGCATAAATGAACTTGTATGAACGTCAAAACAATATACTTCGCACTGTCTTGACGTGGGAGCATTATTATTAGCTGCTTGCATTACAAATAACGGTAACGGATTCTTTTAAGATTGTTTATGTTACTGAATGCGAACGAGTTCCTTCACTTTCTTTTTTATCTTCTGCTTAAGGGTTTATGGTACCGTCCTCTTCACTCGAACTTTGATTTTAAAAAATCATACAAAAATGTTTATCTCTGATCAAATGGGTACGTCGTTCGTGTGTTATAACAAATGAATGCCATATATGTGATTTTAACGTATGAGAAATTGTAATTATTGTGATCTTAAAATGATGCTAATAGCTGTCTCCCTCATGATATGTTCTCTATCTAAATCAGTTGACTTGCTACATTTGACATGTTACCGGAGAGACAAGGTGCTTTTGACTTTGTTCCCTTTCAGATTAAAATACGACATATTGAATACGTCCGTACAGAATGCATGTTATTATTCATATGATAAGTGGTGCATATAATAATGAATTGATGCTGTTATAGAATATATGTACAACATCAAAACATATGTGCTTATGTATGATATTCCTTCGTACGATATACTACTGTATGCATATATGTTGCATTTTTATGTCAGGAACATACTCTGAAAACTCACGTGTGTTTATGATGAGTACACGTACCTATTTTCATAGTATGTTTCTTTGTATGATTCATGCGTATGGCACGACAACGCGTTACATGCTCTTAGTACGTTTTGTATGTCTGTTCCATACTATGTTTCATATCATATTTTCACAGCGTGTGCCATATGAGTATGCATACCATTTTCATAATATGATTCATACTATGTAAAGTCATAGTATGAATCGTACGTATGTTAGGGTATGGCCCGACAGAGCGTTACATGTTCATAGTATGTTTCATAGTATGATTCATACTACGTTTTCACGGTGTGTCTGGTATGAATACGTATATGATTTTTCATGCTATGTTTCATAGTATGATTTTGCTGAGTATGATTTAGGGTATGCTTCATACTAAGTTTCATACTATGTTAAGTCATAGTATGAATCATACGTATGCCTGCAGGGTATGGCCCGACAGAGCGTTACATGTCCATAGTATGTTTCATACTATGTTACATACGTCTATTTCATACGTCTGTTTCATACGAATGTTTCATAGTATGATTCATACCAATTTTTTCTGTACGGGCGTTGCCCGACTCACGTTATGCTCATACGCCCGAAGTCGGCCGGTGGCATTAAGTGAGTTGGCCGCTACTCGGTCCCAGCGCCTGCTTTGGCCACCCTGGAGTGCTCACGCCCTTGTCATGATGAGCCAGCAGGTTGGATTTCCCCTTTCATCATGCATTGAGACCAGATGGCATTTCACAACACACTCCAGGGAATTAGGAGGAAGAACGCTAAGTCCACACCCTGGTACACAGTAGGATGTAAATTACTTATAAAAAGGTTAATCAACCCAACTTTAAAGGAGAAAGGAAAATGACTCAAAACCAGGCTGACTATTCCAAGCTGTACAGACGAACCCTTGAAGGGTGAAATGGAGTGTCTAACCTGCCAAGGAATTTTTGTGCTTAAATTGTTCAAGTCTGAGGACATCTTCTTATTAGATTTGCTAATGTTTTGGAAACGGTGTAAATATAAATGGTTTGATTTAATTGACGCATAATTATATCTATTGCACGACTGATAGAAGAAATGGCAAATACATACAAGTAGATTCGATAAAATATTATTGATAAAGATCAGAAGAATCAAAACTGGTAAATGAAGGGGTACTGATGGGTCATCTTCCCCTTCCCCTAGGTTTTCAAATTTGTCCAAAATCTACGAAGATGAATCAATCGTCACCAAACTTCAAGTAGACGTCCCTAAATATATTCTCTACCCACATACAGGAGTTTAGGCAGACCAGACAAGTTCTTTTTGCCTCAGAGATGAGGTGTAGCGATGTCAACAGCTTGATCTGAGTACCTACGTTCGAGGCATTATCTGTACTCCTGTGTGCATTGTTCTTAGGGATTCCAATCCCGGAAGTGGAGGGTCAAAATCCCGGGATTGAGAAATTAACAACATAGCTGCACTCCGTCTAAAAACAAATTGGCAAAGATAAAACTCCACACTCCAATGTAATCGTCAACTTAACGGTTTTAATAATCCGTTGATGAGGCTTTTTGAATAAAGGTCCAGCCTTAAATTTGAGCTTGTCATTTGCCCAAGCTAGCAATATTTGAAAGCATGACAAATTTGAAGAAGAGCATTGACGGAGAAGGCCTACACAGTACCGGTGTTAGGAATCCAGCTAATCCTAGGGATTGAGATCTTTAGGAGTCAAATAGCTCACTAGACCGCATTTTTGTCCACATTATTAGCCTCTGGTTAACGTAATCCCGGGATTATTTTGTTCAAGAAGAATTGTTCTCATTTGACCACATTTTATATCATTAGCTTAGCTTACGGTAAAAGGCATATAAAAGATTAATTTTTGCGGAATCTCTACCCTGTACTTATGATTAGAAGGCATAAAGGGCCCAAGTATATGATTAGACATACAATTCTGTAGCATATACCCGGTACGCAAAATACTAATTTAGCAATTCAATAAAAGAGATAGAAAGTATTGGAAAATCTATTCGGTTTACTTTAGCGAGGTAGTAAAACATCTATGAATGACAACCAAAATAACAACTAGATCAATGCATTAATCTTGGGATTTCGGGAATTGCACAAATCCACGAAATCCCGGGATTGCAATCCCTACCGATATCCCATGATATCAATGCAATGCTTTGCAATATTTACGATTCTTCTCAATTCCGGGATTTTGGAATCCCTAGCTGCTCTCTCTCCCCCTTCGTCTCATCCACTGCTTTTGAAATCTTCCCACGACCTCTACCTTGCCACACCTTTTTAAGTAAAATTTTTAGTATACGGGATGTGGCGTCGTCATCATCACTTCACAAATTGACGGAAAATGATTTTGTTGACCTCAAGAGCTTTCTGCTCATTCGATAAGGTCAGAAGAAGTCAGATGAAGCTGCAGACATCGCTGCACTTCAAGTTATCTCCCCTAATTCGAAAAGTACTTTTCCGATTTGCACAAATTTTGGCATGTGGGGGTAGAAAATATCCTCACTTACGTGTACCAAGAGTTCTGTGACGATTGATTCATTTCTACAAAATTTTGACAAATTTGAAAACGTGGGGGAGATAACCCATCAGTACCAATTAAAGTATTAATAACATGCTTCATTTTAGGTGCATGTAGCCTAATTGCAGTACTTCTATAAAAGCAGATTTGCGGTAGAAATTTAAATATTGATTATCAAAACTATTCATGCCTTGCTGGCGACTTTTTATGTATTTTATTTAATATGATGCATTTTCGAACATTTACAAATAGGGTATTGCATAATAAATTAATAGGGTAGTTATAATTTTAGTCGTAATAGACTGTAGTGTCTAATACTCTCAACTTTAATAATAAAATTGATTATAAAACATTTAAAGAAAAATGACGTGGAATTATAACTAGCGCGAGCTACACTAATTCTGAACTTCTGATCACTGAATCTAAAAATATTCAGAATCGCGCGTTTTTCGATTAATCGTGCGCTGAGCGAAAATCGAATCGCGCCCGCCACTGCACTACGCATGATGCATTACGCAATAGAGAATCCATGGAACAAAAGTCAAGGAGGACAAACAAAATGGCTGAGCGCTCTACTCTTGTCCTGAAACATGACGGTCTCTTATTACTTTTGACTTAAATGGAAGCATCACAAAAATATTATGGATATCTGCTGATGTAAATTATTCTATGATACTATTGTTATTGTTACGTCCAGAAAGGAACTGATGATAACATTGACAGATTGGAAGAAGCAAGTTGGGAATTTCTTCGTGAAATTAACGACTTTGCTGCTATTTCTGATTACTACAACATTAAAATTGAGAAGCACTGTTCCTCTACACCTCCAAAATTTGATTTAGCGCAAGCTTGGGCAGCCTGCGCGAAGAACCAAAGAAAGGAAATTGCACAAGGTTTGCTTACTTGATCTTTCAACGAGACGGTAGCTGATGTTGAATCCCTCTGAGTCAACCACACCGTTGTTAGTTCTGAATCTGAGCGTCACATTTTCATGATTGGAAAACAATTCGGATGGAACATGTTTCTTCTGACCACACAATGTCGCCTGAATCTTCCTTTTATCATTTTCAAAGTCGTAGACGGTAAGATTATCGTTTCGGCAGTTTTTTGATAACTCAATGCCAGTAGACACGACCTGCAGATGCACAATCTTCCCTTCCTGTCCCTTGATGTTCCATGTACAGTCCAGACTCGATGGATAAGGGTTTGCGAGAGAGCCATCAAAACTCTTATGACTGACAATGTAGCCTTCCGTTGTACTCGATTTATGATCTTCCCCGCATGCTGCTGAATCTGCAAATCAAATTGAAGATTAAAACACCAATATTGATGTTCATGATCATTTTGATTGAAGAATGAATGTCTGACTAGCAACATGCATCTTTCAAACGTTTCAAATTCTATAACCATGGAAGTTACTCACGTGCAGGTTCAAGTGCTCAGTAAAGCGACTAAATAGCTTAGAATTAGAAACTCTAGTTTTCTATATCAAGGAATAGGTTGTAGACAGCTAAAAGCAGATGCTATTGACGTCTTAAATTTCACGAAAATAAACAAATTTTTCATCCTTTCACCTGTAAGATTCATGTTAACTTTTAACACTTTAGGTAGCATTAACTTACGGTCGAGGAAACTTTTTCAGTACTCAAGCGTGCTCGTCTCTGTTGTGATGCGGATCTGAGGACTCATGAAGTCATTGAAGAAAATAACACATCGATCAAGTTTTGGTGAGGAGTGGAGACAAGATTGGAGCGGAATGGTAAATCAGGGCGGAGTGGAGACAGGGTTGGAGTCGAATGGCAAATCAGAGCGGAGTGAAGACAAGGTTGAAGCGGGTGGTAAATCAGAGCGGAGTGAAGACAAGGTTGAAGCCGGAGGTAAATCAGAGCGGAACAATGACAAGGTTGGAGCGGGAGGTGAACCAGAGCAGAGAAAATATATGGTTGGAGTGAATGATTAATTGGTGCGGAGCGGAATGGAGTGGTGAAAAAACAGAATTAAATATTTTGTTTATCTTCCTCGGTTTGCTAGAAGTGTGATTAATACGAAATTGACGGCACATCGAGGAACCTATTAAGTGGGCAAGAAGGAATTCCTAATACCTTGCAGAGATAGGAAAAAAGTCGTGCGTCGCTTGTGGATTAATGTTAGTTCCAGCAAAGTGTTTCGATTGCCAAAATTCCTTCTGATTCGAAGAATTCAGATCATTGCGCACAAGTTTTCTCCATAATGTTGACCCTTCAGATCATTATTAAAAAAAGTAGCAGGCGTACGAAAATTAGTTGACTTGATATTTTCACATCCTCTCCTCGGCATTTCTCACTGTGTAGTGCATGCACTGAATCGAATGTTAACTAGACGATGTGTGTCTTGGTATGTGCGAAGTGATATCAAAAGCACGCACGCATCTCTCACTGGCTCTGGTGTCCTCTGCTGACAGCTTATTGTTTGCCCTTTCCAATAGCAAGCGATACACGAGTTATCCATTCGAGAAGGATCAAGTTGTCTAATTCTGAGAAGTGCCATTTCGATATTAAGGTTGCATATAACCCTTCCTTTCTAGGAAACCGAAGCGCGCAGATGAACCTAATTCTGTGGGTGAAAGGCTTGGAGCGGAGAGACTCTGGACTGATCGGAACAAGTCAGTGCAGGTAATGGACTGCTACATGCAGCACCGCCATACTATATTCAGAAGTCAGTGAGTGAACTGCTGTTGTTTCCTGATTTCATTTATCATCTGATGGGCATACGTTTGAGGAAATCCATGAATCTCACTACACACTGTGTTATTCATAGTGCAACCGACTGTGGCTAGATATGTGGTACTTTTTCTCGTCTGGGGAGAACATTCGGAGGATTGATTGTAGACGATTGTTATTCAGGGTGCCGCGCATTTTCGGAGGATAATTTGAAGACTCATTGATAATCCCAATTCACCCAAGATTTCATTTGACTAACCTAGGAGAAGAAAAAAGTTGGAAGAAAAAGCAGCTGGGCTGTATTTGGCAATTAGAGAGGCAATGAAAGAGAGCTTACCGACAGAAAAGAAGGCGAATAATCCATAAATCACTCAGAGAACACTCCTATTTGCGGATGAAAAGCAAAGTCGAAACAGTCTGACTACCCTCTGATGAGAACATGCCAATTGAAGCTGGGACATTCCCATAACGACGTCTACATGTTTCATAATTTTAATAAACTTATAGTTAATAAGACTTAAGGTTTGTCCTTAAGAGGACAGGTGGTGCGTTCCCACCGGCAGACATTAAACGTTCAAGGCGCGTCAAACTTTTGACTATCCTAGGACTACATTTTAGAGCCAAACTTGACGAGATCGGTGTGGAGGACCTTCCCACCAGTCCATTTTTCACTCAGCGCTTCTAAAGAGGGGCTGGACCTTACCCCTAATGGTCCTCTGACTTGTGATCCTCGACAAATGCAATAATGCATGAAGGTCTTTAAGCACAAAGACTTGACGGATCTGATTGCGTGCCGGGCGGACCTACCCGGGGGTCCATAACATATACAGGATATATACATAATATATACAGGAGCGAGTGTAATGAAGTCCGAAAGGCGGTGCGAGCCAATATGAAAATATGGCTGCAAAAGAAATACCGACTGATTAAGCAGAGTGCACAGAAGCAGAGACGCATCAAGCATGCCTGCTGCGGATCAGAGATATCAATACAAAATGGGAACCGAAGCAGCGATGTGTTAAAGATTGCGATCGACACTTGTTGCGGACATCCGAAGAGACCAAGGAGAGATGGACTGAGTACTGTAGAGACCTGCATGCGTAGACGTGTGATTATGACACCACAGTAGTGACAGAACTCGAATACAATGCGCCCAAGACGACGACAAAAATGAAGAAGTACTCGGGTATGAAGTCGAAACAGCGACCAGGAAGATAAAACCACACATGGCTCGCGGCACAGATGGCATGACAGGAGAGATGCTACATGTGGTGGAGTAGAATTGGCAAAAAAGCTGCTCATTATGTGCAGTCAAGCATAGCCTGAAGGAAAAGTTCCTGATGAATGGAACAAGTCGGTTATAGTGACGCTGCCAAAGAAAGGAGATCTAAGCATCTGCGGCAACTACCGCACTTTATCTCTGATAAACCACGTGTGCGAAATGTTCTCACTGATCATCCTAGATCGTCTGAAAAATTCCGTCGAGCCACTCCTGGTAGAAGAACAAGCAGGCTTCCGCAGACAATGTAGTACTGTGCAACAGATCCTTGCTGACGGCTTTCGGTAACATTAAGCAGGACGCCATGTGGACAATACTGAAATCATGCGGAGTGGATGCTAAGATTATCCACATTTTCAAGAGTATGTAGAACAACTACAGTATAGACTCAAATGAAACTAGTGACTGGTTCAGACTATGGTTCCAGACGGGGCGATCCTCTGTGACCTGTTATTGTGCTTTGTATATCTGGAATGTTATGGCAATGCGACAGGGGTATCAATTCAGGGACGGCCTATCAACAACCCAATGATAATAATGATAATAATAATGTATATTTAACCACATATTCCGAATACATTCAATGTTGGAGGGGGCAAGCCTTTCAAGCCAGAAGAGAATACATGCCATTACATGAAAGCAAATGACGTAAATGAGCCAACATTAAGAAGTGAATCACAAGGAAGAAAAATAGAAAGTTTTCAGCCTCCGTCTGAAGGCAAGGTAGTTCACTGTTCTTCGCAATTCAACAGGTAGGATGTTGCAATGAATTGGTCCTCCGATGGAGAACGCTCCTTTGGCACTCTGAAGAGATCGTAATAATGACCGATAATGACGCTTTCAGCATATTTTTTAAATACGCAGGAGCATTTCCGCACAAGCATTTATGAACTTGGAAGCATATTATCTTGTATGCAATCCGTAACCAAAGCCTTGCCGATGACATAACACTTTTGCATGAAAGTTGGAATGAGCTGGAGAGTAGCCTAAGCTTCGTTTCTTCAGATGCAGGAAGATGTGGCCTTAAGATCGACACCGATAAAACGAAGGGATTAATGACACTGGAGAAAGGTCAAAAAGCAGAACTCTCAGTAAACAACAGTGCAATCGAAAATCCTCATAAGTTCACCTACCTTGGAAGCACGATAGATGGCGAGATTGTACAAAGAAATTCGTCAGCGTATTGGCATGGCATTCACGACGTTAGCAGGATTAGACAAAATATGGAGGAGTCACGTGATTAGCTCAAGAACGAGAAGGCCAAGAACTGCAAATGTGTGTTTATAGCGTGCTGATATCTACTTCGAAAACGTGGACGCTGAGAAAGAGGGATAAGCGGCGTCTCGATGCCATTGAGTTGCGGTGCTTCCGAAGGATTTTAGATGTTAGATGGCTTTACCGAACCAGCAATTATGCAGTCCGGAGAAGAGTAACACCCATAGAGTAAGTATATTAGGTAGAGTGGCAACTCCGCATTTATTAAATCACTAATGTGTATACACTTGGATGGAAACTCGTGGGATGGATGGGAAACTCGAGGGGGATGTAGATGGTAATTGTTACCAAATGTGAGATATGCAAATTTTTACAGTTCTGAAGAAATTACCACGGAATTTAATGATCATGATTGTAACGCAGAAGGAATGATGGTATTTTACAGATTCTCAGTTTCATGACAGACCAGGAGATTACAAGTTTGTTAAATCAGCAATTCGATGGGTTCCTATTACTTTCATGCTCAACCTCAAGAGTATTTTCTGAAGCGTGATCATATCACAAGTAACCTGTCACTGGTAGAGCAAAATCACATAATCAAAGACAATGATTTCAATTGGCTTTGAAAGATGTAAATGGGTCCACATCACTATTCACATTCAGGAAATGAAACGTGAATTTAGTGAATCATAAAATCATGCCGATGAAAATTGAAACAAAGCTTGAAATTTCAGCAAAGAAAGCACGAATAATATCGCGACTTTTTCATGAAGACTTCCATTATAATACGGATCACGAAATTCCCTTGGCAATCAGCTTAATTTCCGTTTAGTTAGGATGCTATTAGCAAACATTCATTCCTTTTGATATCCAACTTGTTTCATACTACTTATATCGGGGCGTCATCTCGGTAGTATTTAAATTGGCAAAATTTTGACATTTTTAAAACTGCTCAAATAATTTTTTGGACCACGGGAACGCAATCTCCGCAAAAAACTGAATCTTTTCAAACAAAAATTTTCGCTGTATGCAGATACTTTTTGAGTCGACACTCTACCTATGTATCCCTACTCTATGGTGTCACCAAAGTTGCAGGTTGAGTAGATGATTAAGAAGCGCAAAATGAATCTCTTCGGCCACATCTGACGTATGAAAGTTCATTGCCTAGTGAAGACTAAGCTATTTGGTATCGCGAATGGCAACAGCCGTAGAGACTGACCCAAGATGTGCTGGACTGGCAGCATCAAAGTTTGGTACGAAAATGACCTACACGTGTTAGCTAGGATAACAGAAAGTAGAGTAGTAAGATATCCTCCCATTTGCGCACAGCGCGGGTCTGCTATTTTGGCGGCGCAGGCGTGTGGTTGGTGCAGCGGTCTGGGTCGGCCGTCCTGGTACGGTCTGAGCACCAACTCGAATGGTGAATCTGAGGCCAGATTCGAATTCAGCGTGAAATTCTGAATCGGTATGGTGAGTTTCAAGTCCACATCTTCCTTCGTTTAGATTTGAAACGCCATTTAAGATTTTGGAAATTGGCGAAAAATGGCGAACTTAGGATTTCTTCGCAAAATTGAAATTGGTTTTGGGCTCTAGCGGCTGAACGATAACTCCAATGGCAAATCTGAGGCCAGATTCGGATTCAGCGTGAAATTCTGCATCGGTATCGTGAGTTTCACGTCGATCGGCGAGAAAAAATTTCTCTGACGTCCCCCCTAGCTATCTTCGGCTGTAGAGATTGTAGAAAGTCGTGCAATAGCTCGTTGGAAAGGTAAGAGTGACACAAATTCACTCGACGAAACGGCTTGTCCATATCTTCCTTCGTTTAAATTTGAGACGCCACTTAAGATTTAGGAAATTGGCGAAATGGCGGACTTAGGATTTTTTCGCAAAATTGAAATTTCGTTTTTGGTCTCTAGCGACCAAACGAAGCATCGGACGAGAAAACGGAGACAAGATTTGGAATCAGCTTGATGACATTGGTCAATGAGGGTCGTCGTCCAATGAGAATCCAGGATTTCTCTATAAATAATGAGGTTTACAGAATCAAAATCAATCTATCTTTGAGTCGCTCAAGTGACGGACGCACATTCTCTCAGCTCAACTATCATATTACCCGACTGAAATGGTAAGTCGGAATTTTCCTTCCTCTCCTTCCTTGAGTGTTAACTTAATAGCATCTCTTTTATTTTCGGGCATCTACTACATCTGCTACATATACAGGACAAGATAGTGTTCAGGCGTTACAAGGTTCTCTACAATCAGATCGTCTTATGTTGAGGCCATTAGAAGAGAAAACAAAGGTACATAATCCTACCCCACTACAGCGTTAATTTAGACAAGCCATACGTTATTACGATCATAGTATAGTATTGCAAACGGGAATGATTCCTTCCACTGAAGTGAAGATATTGAACTATCAGTATGGGGACTACGTAGTCATTCCTGTGAATCCATACATTCGTCGCCAACTCGATATTATTGAAGAGTTTGCAACATTAAATATGGACATCCCTACTCCCCCTTAGCAAGGAATGGAAGGCGAGAGATGACAATGATACTCCATATAGAAAGATATGGGATTGTACAAAGCTTTCTTTACCACTATCGCATTGGCGCTCATACTATACAAAAGGATGGAGATCAAGTAACACCCATCAGATGTGAAGACCTCGCAGAAAGCACTTGGAATGTTGGTTTTACTATCAGTGAAATATATTATGGCTATCACCAGAATAACAAATTAGCCTCTATATCGATGCATGCTCAATCCATCCTATATATACCAAAGCAACCAGACGTTCTTGACATTATTGATCAAATCCTCAACGAGAGCGGTACGAAGCGCAAGTCAGGGAAGAATGCTGTCGGTAAACGCAAGCCAACGAAGGAGAATCACTAGTCCTTACCTGTCTCTACCTTATGACAATTCGCTTATGTGCTTTGAGTGTCGTAAACGTGGATTTATCAGATACATTTTACTTCTTCGCTGCCATCATGTTATTTGTGTATTTTTTCGTGAACAGCATCGATGTACTTCATAATTTTGTAATATGTTATAGGACTCTTCATCAGATGAGTAAAAACATGTAATTACCTTTTTAGTCATCCATCATCATTTTTATGGATTGTGAGGGTGAACCTGTACAGGAGCTCAGTGCTATTGCTATGGACAATTGGTCGTATCAAATTGTTAGTGTCTACCATCAACATGCCAAGTGTGATCCCAAAGCTGATAGCTGGGCGAGAAAACACATCCATGGACTTAATCAGAATACTTGGAAGACTATGGCTTTTCTAATGAAAGTGCTCTTCTTATTGACTTAAAAAGATGGTTAGCAGCTTTCAATATTTTGCATATCCTTTGTAATGATCCTACTAAGGAGAAGAAGCTATTTCCTAATTTAATCATCAATGATATTCTACTTCCACCTTGGGATAGTAGAAGTTAATCAATACTATCATGAAGTCACTTAACTTTTTAAGGAATTGAGTGTTCCTATTTTAAATGTTCGTTGTAGTCGCTACATTCATAATCAATGCTTTTTTCCTCCATATCTCAACACTGCTAAAGTAATGTTTGGTCATCATTGCTCTTTATATGATAGCTACCAACTGTATCTATTTTATCTGTTTCAAACCCAAAATTTATAATGCATGCTTGTTAAAGTCGTTCAATAAGCGATTGATTGATTGAAGCGATTTCACATATTCACATTCAACTTTGTATAAAAGAAACTTAAAGATGCAATGGCACTTGATCGTAGCACAATTGGTTTTCGAGTTGTGTCTGCTTACTCTCGAAGTATATTCCTTCTGCACACGTGTCTATTATTTAGAAAAGGCTAGCAAGTTCATGTCTTCAAAAAGACTTGCTTTAGAAGTTGTTAGTAAGAGTGAAAATATGTGCGATGTATGTAAGCGAAAGGATGGAAGTGAAAAACGCATCTTTAAGAGATGTAAGTATACATTCTGCCAGCGCTGTTTCATACGATACTGTATCCAACTTTGTCAATGTAGCCACTGTGATGCAGCTCATTTTGAGTGTCACTTCTGTCATAAAAGTTAGCACCTATGCAAATGTGGAAAATCAAGTTGTAACAATGGTTAAGAGAGAAATGGCGAAACGCAAAAGTCGAAAGTCTTCAAAATTTTCTGAGGCCATTCGAGCTCTTCAACGAATGAAAGGAAATCAGCGATATAATGCAATACTACATGCTAATGATAAATTTATTCGAGAAATTGTTTCTCATGTGAAAAGTTTGAGGACAAAGAAATTATCACCACAACAACGAAAGTTACTTAGGCGACATACTACAAAATTGCCATTCATCTCCAATCCTGAAGTTACCCTTCAAAGAAAGAGGAAAACTCTAACACAAAAGGGTGGTTTCCTTTCAGTGTTACTTCCGCTGTTAGCTCCTGTAGTAGGTGACCTATTGGGTAGGATCTTTGGGTCCTAAGCGTTAATTATGCAAATATTGAATCCCAAAGTATTAAAATGGATTTCAGACTTCAATGTGATAAAGTTCTGACTGTATCAGGTCCATCCCATGCACGTAAAACTGTTTTCACTCTGAATTTGCTAGATAAAAGAAAATAGTTGTTGAGGGAACCTATCAATAGAGTGATTTGGTGTTATGGCATTTATCAACCGTCACTCTTTCAGGAATTGCAACGTCGTAACTTTATTCGAAATGAAGGGATTATTCCAGTAGATAAGATTCAGTCCAATGATGTCGTTGTATTGGATGATCTATTAAAAGAAAGCAAGAATTCTAAAGATGTTACAGATATGTTCACTCGCGCAGCACATCACAAGAGATGTTTTATAATCTATATCACGCAAAATTTGTTTCCTGATGGGAAAGAAGCCCGCACACGAAACCTGAATACACACTATTACGCTATTTTTAAGAATCCACGAGATAGAAGTCAATTTAAGATTTTAGCGCGACAAGTTGCACCAAGAGGTTCAAAAGACCTTAATTGAAATTTTTCAAGCAGCAACCGAAAAACTACACGGTTACTTATTTATTGATTTTACACAAGAGTGTCCGGAAGAATTTAGATTTCGAAGTGATATTTTGAAAGAGCCTATGATTATCTACAAACTATGAGTTCTTATTCTCGCGTGGTTGGTATTCCTCAGGATGAATATGTGCAATTGACTGCTATGCAACAAGTAAGACAACCTCTCGCAAATCAAATTTATAAGAATGAATTAAATTATCAGCAAAATGCGCATATCAAAGATTTACATCATTCTGTATTATTACAATCGGAAACTGTCGAAGAATTAAAAAGTTTGAAGAATAAGATGCGTGACTCTGTTTCGACTGCTACACCTTTAGCATCTCGCGCACATGCAATGTCCTTTTTTTCAACAGCATTGAACCATATCTCACTGTGAATGATAGAGGTGAAATCATTTCAGATGACAATGAAATTATTAACGCTTCACGTTATGAAGACTTGTTTCAGTATGCAACACGCAGAAAGCGCCGTCAAGGCTATGTCCCACATAGTTGGTCTTACTTTCTTAAACTATTGAAAAAGCACAATGTTCCAAAATTTGCTTTGAATAATGAAACATTGAAAGAACTTGATTCTATTTCAGCAGTTGATGCTACTTCATCTACAACTTCCTGTGTTCTTTCCAACATGACTTGCACTAAAAATACTCAATTTTTATAAAAAAATTGCAAAATGTTTCAGAGCATGCAGAGAAAATAGAACTTAAGAAAATCAGAATACATTTTTGGAGAACAAATAACAAATGGGATGTCTTCACCTTTAAAATGACACATGTTACATTATAATATGTTTCTTCAACTTGAAGCTACACGCTTTCAAAACCAGTAAGCTACATCTGGGCCACCCTGCATATGCATTAATCAATGGAATGATAATTTGCGCCTTAATAATAAGCTTCACCATTAGATGTGATAGTGAACAATGTATCTTGAATTTCAAAATGCGACAAAATACTTTTCTCAATTTGAATTTTTCATAAATTCTTTTTGCAATTATTATGAATGAAACTCTACTGCATAGCAGCTGGCATTTGAACGTTTTAAATATTGAGCACATATGTTCACATTTTTTTCTATAATCAGCAAAATTCATGACTTTAGTCAAGTATAATATTGCCCCTTTTACAAGTACTTTACTACACAAACGGAATTCATAGGCGAGCATTCTTATAGTGCACATCTCTCTAAGCACTTTTTTTTAAAAAATCAAAACGTCAAATTTCGAAAAAAGTGAGTGGCGAAGGTTCTCACATTTTCTTGAAATTCACATATTTTCATCATTTAGGTCTATCTAAATAAAATCCAAAATATTTCGGAAAAACTCTATCGGGAAGGTCACTTGCGTGGCCTTGACTTTTTAGAATTTTTCTATTTCTAGAGAAATTATGAAAAATCAGATGCATCTTTGACGGCTTACATCACCAATCTCGCAGCGAAGTTGAAAAAAATTCTTCTTGGACTGCGTAACTGATACCCACCCATAGCTGCTCCAAGCGGAATTCATAACTTTTTCGCTACGAGAAAAAAATCTGTGATAAAGAAAAGCAAAAATTTCAGAGAAGTTTTAAACAAATCGAATTTTCAAACATTTCTTAAAAGGCTTAAGTAATTTGTGTTCCCTTCTTCCAAAGGCGACCAAAAATCATCCAAATGATTGTAAAAAATATTTAAATAATCAGCAGGCATCAAGAAAAAGTTTCTTGAATCTCATATTATAAGAGCAATATTCAATTTTTGACATATTCGACTCAGTCCTGACAATTTCTCGCAGAAGCTACGTCAATTCTGATTGGTCGAGTGTTTTACGCTTCACATTATCCATCTAACACTGTACTCAGAAGTAACTTTTTCCACCCCGAAGTATGATTCTTTTTGAATTTGAAAATGTGGTCAAATTAGTTTGTTCTTTGTGCTGCTACTATCAAATTTATGAGTATTATGTGCTTTATAATTAACAGATTGTTCACCTGAGTGAACGGATATAGTCAATGACTAAAGGAAATAAGTTCATTTATTATTGTGACTCATATTTTTAAAGAAAAGCATTTGAACATAGTTAACTATAACATTCTATTTCAAATCTAGAATTTCTAGGCATACTACCTACCGCCCAATTTTCGCTAATCAAAATTATTTTGTCCAGGATATTGATCGCCTAGGTGATCGACAAAGACCCACTCATTTGTCGAGTAATTTTCCTCCCTACTGAAATCACTTTTATGTATACTTTGGTTTACAACAAACTTACTTTTCTCTCATCTTAGAAAGGTCGAGGTTAAATTGATCTCCTTCTTAATTTTATAAGTCATGGATTAATCTGGAGCAATCTGTCGTCGACGAATTTTTCTAGCATTCATGATGGACAGGTGTATTACTGTGAGGGGAGGACAATGTGGATCATACACACATGCGAGGAAAACTTTCGTTGGTGCTTGTTTCTTCGAAGAGGGCGTTCAATGTCTTGAGCACTTCAGCCGAGTTGATTTCTGAACTTAACACGCATATTTCAAAAAGGCCTAAGTTTCCAATACATGTAGTCATAAGCTAGTTTTTGCCCTTTCGAGCCGAACTGACGACTCCTATTTTGGACGTATAGTCCGGCAGCTTTAACAGAGACTTTAACAGAATGATGCACACCTTTTAACTACTACGAATCCGTACGTCTGCTGAGTTGTAGCTGGTTCCTCTTATTGTTAGATAGAATCAAAGAAAAACGCAGTTAATCCAATGTCGCGCAGATTGCACTTTTTGGCAAAAATGAAATTTTGTTTTTTCTCTTATCGACTGAAAAGTACTAAGTTTGGAGCCATAATTTTTGACATGGGATATCTTCCGGTAATTTCTTATCATGCTCATAAACATTTTTCTATGAAGCTTCACACACCCAGATTTGGCAAGCGTCCTACTGTCGGCAAACACTAACATTTTGCCCCACTTCATCCACAGTGACCCACCCTCTCGTATACATCCCCAATCAAAAACATAGTATTATCACATACACATGATAGGAGACATAGCTCCAGACTTAATACTTTTCAGATAACAAGAGTAAACGTAGAAAATTTCATTTTTTCCAAAAACTGCAATCTGCGTCGCATTGAATTAACTATGTTTTTCTTTGAATCTAGAGGAACCAGCTAGAACTCGGCAGACGCGCGGATTCGTAATAGGCATAGGGTGTGCATCATTCTGTGAAAGTCTCATTTTCGGCCTTGTTCCTTGCAGAAACTCGCTCTGGCTGCAGGACTAGAGGCGCTTCGACAACGGTAGCCAGATAGTTTTGTGCTCATTTCAAGTCTAGGACATTTCCTATCAATCAGTTATAGCGATTAAAAAATGATGTCCTCTTTCATGCATTTATGCAACCATGCAGTATACGCGGAATATAGGCCCTACATGTGCATGAATATTAAAAAAATTTCAAGTATGTTGCTTGGTTTAGATTGAATCATGAGAGCTTCGATGCCGTGTGTCAAGGATTCTCTGAAATTTTCGGATGGTCAAAATGGTCCGGATGAGCGGAGATAAATTGCGAGAGACCTGCACATTACAGCAAAAAATTCTCATTTATTCATCAAATTTGAAGCTCAAAGGCATTCGTCGAGAAGACTAATTCAGGGAGATCCAAGAAGTCACTGATGCTAATACACATCTACTCTCAGCAAAGGCATCATACAACTGGGATACTATTTTATCAAGCTATAATTGTGGAAAGAATGAATAAACACTTGCACCAGAAACCATACCAATTGCGTGATTACTTACCGGTATATAAGTAGAAATTGTGCAAATATTTGCCTATTATTATATGAGCTTCTTATTATGATCGTCTTCATCAATGAATAATTGCCGCGACTCTAATCGTATCCGCGAGCTTCTTGCCCAAGTATCTTCTGGTGAGATACACTTATGATCTGTTAAACGGCTTCACGTGTTGATGAAAGCAGGAAGTCTTTCCCTATTCAATTCCTAGGTGTGTGTCTGTGATTCTTTCATCTTGTCTGTAGATAATTAAGCAATTCGGTCAGAGGTTACCATTTGCCTTGTAGAATGTGTGGAAAATGTGGAAGGTGTCTCAACATTTAACTGTTTAGGCATACAACCAAAACGTTAATTAAGAACGTGAATGAGTTAAGACCTTAGAGGCGCTAATTAACGAGTCTTAACATAATGTGATGATTCTTTATTTATTTTGAAATTTTTGATATATTTTCTATGATTTTAATTTATGACGCCTTTGATAGCAAACTTGAGAGGATGACCAAGACTGGGATAGACAACATAAGTCGAACATGCATTGTAATGCATCCGAGTACAAAGAACGAGTTTTAACAATAAAAGAATATCATCTGCTAGTTACAGAGAACATGCTACTCATAAATTTGATAGTAGCAGCACAAAAAACAAACAAAATTGACCACATTTTCAAACCAACAAAAAATCAATCATAAAAAAAACCACGCAAGTGACATTCCGATAGAATTTTTCCGAAATATTTTGGATTTCATCTCGATAGACCCAAATGATGACATTATGTGAATTTCAAGAAAATGTGAGAACCTTCACCACTCATTTTTTCCGAAATTTGACGTTTTGATGTCGTATGACCCATGTAGAGTCTGAAACGTACATCTACAATCGATAATTCTAAGTTTGTATCTTAACTTACGAAAATATGATGTGTTGGAATTTCGCAACTTTTAGCTAATATGAAATAGACTATTTTGGCAACTCAATTTCAGTAATAAGCAACCACATAGGCCTACTCTAATATAGCCAACCTACAGCTAAACAGTATTTGCAAGATTGCTCTATTATCTGTTCAGCTGTAGGTACTAATAATTAAGTACTTATTTAATACTTAGTAATTGACGCTAAAGTGCAATCAAGGCCGTCTTGGTAATAAGGGAAGTAAACATTTACAACATGGACAAATTAAAAACAACCCACAACTTTACTAGCTAAATGTTGTGTGTATGCGTGTTGTCAGTAACTGCTTATTCTAAGTGTGCAACTTCTTTAATGTCCTAGTAAATGTACTTTGAAATTTTTGTTCATAGCCAGAGTGTTGGATGTTAGCTGTGAATGAAAGCTCTTGTATTCGCTCGCTTTATAGTGGCAAGTTTTTCTTTAAGACCCACGAAATGTCAACCGAACAAGGTTCCTTAACTATGAAGGCTCAGTACAGACAGCAAGTCAGCTAACGCCGCGGATGTCAGAAAAAGCAAGTCACAGAAACGAAAACGAGTGACTTTTATTGGCATCATGTAGTCGCCTGTGTAGGACAACATGTTCAAAACAAAGTTAACAGAGATCGTCATGTAATCAGGCAAGCAAGAGACGAAGACAATAATTCGTTCACTAATGTGATTAACGATACATTGTCTATCATAGCTATTGCTACCAATCGTAAATGTCTTGAAATCACTCGTGCTTAATTGGTACAGATATCTCACTACCGCTGTATGTAATTAGGTACCGTAACAGTCAAATAAAGAGATGTTGAAACTTTACATGCAAATATACCGAAAGCATCTTATACATCGCACACTTTTATCCAGTGATTCAGTTTTTCAGCTAATTGGAGATCGATAAGTGTTCCTAACGTTGCTCTCGTGGGCAAGCCTATTTATATATCCTAAATTTTCTATTAGCGTTTAGACTTGCAGATCCGAACCAGACTTCAAACTAATATTTCATCGACATGAGAAAATAGCAATGCTTCTGTGAAAACAACATGTCAACTTTGAAATGTTTAGTTTTTTAAAATTTGGCTGAATATCGTTGTGGATTGCAACCGTTTATTACTTCAACTTCAACGAATTTCAAATTCAAAATGGTGCTAGATATCCTTTAATTATGTAATCCGTGTGCTATCACTGATTTACATTCATGAGACAGTAAAACAACTCTAAAATTCACAAGTAAAGCAAACCTTTCAATCTAATTTATGCTTTGAAAGACTTGCTTATATTTCAGTCTTCAACCCCTCCGTTTTGCATCGGTCATGAAAGAAATAGTAGTGATCATGTGATCGTTGGCAACAATGGCCGCAAACCAAACCAACGAGAATTACGCTAATGGGGGTCAGAATATGGACGAGAGTAGCTGCTCTTAGTTAACTGCACTCCAAAATGATGTTCTCTAGTCTGCAACCGCATGAAAATTTGAACATATGGCTATGTATTCATGTAGCATTATTCGAAGTCCAGTGACCAAATGTCTGATAACCGCTCTTGAAAATAGCTGAAAAAATAAATCAAATTCATTTTTTCCAAATCAGTTCTAGCGTTTTCTCCAAATGTTGATATTTTTCTTCGACATTGAAAATGAGCAGGAATTATGGAAGATTCATGTGACGCTTTGACTGTTTTACTCTATGATCACAAGTATAAACAATTACTCCTTGTTTTTTATCTACGTTAATTATTGTTGTCATACAACGTTATTGTTGTCTAACAACGTCTAAACAAGTCGGTTTTAAAATCAGACTTTCAATATTTCTGCTTGTAACCGTTGCACTTAACATCCTTGCTTTACGTCGTTGTAACTTTAACTTCGAGCATTATAATTTACTTCGAATTACTCCGGTGAGTTCTAAGTTTATTATATAAGGTCAGAGCAATTGGTACATTACCTCATCTTTCGGCATTCCGCTTATAATCCATAATTCGGCAATTCAATTCATTTCAATACATACTTCAGTTAAATACAATACGTAACAAATTGGCGTCGCGAGCAGGATGGCCGAACGTGCGTTAGAACCTATTGACATAACTGATGTTGATTCAATTGAGGAATGGTTCGAAAGATTCGAACAGTACATTATCACTAATGATACTATTGATTCTCCAAAAAAGGTAATTGCCAATCTCCTTGCGCTTCTAGGAAAGTCAGGTTACAAATTGCTAAAAGAATTGAGCCATCCTAAGAAGCCAGCTGAGGGATAGGTTAGTCGCAGGCATCAACGACGATCACATTCGACGCAAATTTTTGACTGAATCCAGCTTGACATTCGAATCTGCTAAAGCAATCGCCAACGCTCACGTTTCCTTTCGACTCAGCCGTAAGATCGCACTACGTTGAGAAACCAGTTCTGGCAACGTTTCATAAGAAGAAGACCACGCAGTATAGACCTAAGTCCGCGCCTACCAGTAACTTCCATAATTCACAGTCCAACAATTTTCATTCAAGGCAACTTCAATGTAAGCCGTTCCAAGCTTCCAGTAACGGTAATCCGAAGGGCCACTGTTATTCTTGTGGAGGAAAGGACCATCTGAGGCAAAATTGTAAATTTCGCAATGCCACATGTAATTCATGTCACAAACAAGGACATATTAGCAAAGCCTGTATGAGCAGACTATCTAAAGAAGATGTTGTTCACTTAGTCGAAGAAGCCAAGTCCCTTTCAGACGAGGAACATTGCCTGGCAGTAGACGATGACGAACATGTAAAGCGAATATGTGATGTATCTGATTCCTCCCACAACAGAAGACAGATTGAATTTATTTATGATACCGGTTGCGCAGTTCATTCGTTCATTAGGTCTGACTCTATCCAACCCTTCGATGCTGAGCTCCTCCCAGTTTCCAGAAGTTCTCCCGTTCGTGGTGTTACAGGGCATCAACTTGAAGTTCACGGCGAAATCAATCTCAAAGTTACTGGTTACGATGTTCTCTTCTTGGTTTGCGGCCACTTCAACATTTTGGGGAAAAAGACGTCTTCCGGTTACATCCCGAAGTGCAACAAGCATTCGAAAATGCAATGATGATGATAACTGCTGATCCCAGTACCAGTACGCAAGAGAGTGAAACGAACGTCGGGATAAGTACATTGATCGAATCCACATCAGCATGTTCAGGCGGCATCAAGATTCCTCCCATCCACGTTGACCACGACAGTAGCGAACCCAGATTTTTCAAGAGTAGGCCTATTCCTTTCGGTCTTGGGGAGCCAGTCAAGAAGATTTTTGACAAATGGATTGATGATGGCATCGCTGTCAAGGTCACAAGTTCTCGTTGGGGCACTCCGATCGTTACACCGTTGAAGTCCAATGGCCAACCACGCATTTGCGGTGATTATCGGATTACCATCAATCCAATTCTGAGGCACCATGCCCTACTACGCTGGAACCAGAGGACTTATTCTCAAACTTGAACGGAGCTTCAGTTTTCAGCAAAGTGGACCTCGAGAATGCGTTCCTGCAAATTCCTCTCGACGAAGCGTCTCAAGAATGAACGACGTTAATAACTCCTTTCGGACTGTACTCCATGCGTTTCCTCCCTTTTGGATGGCACGTGTCTTCATCAATATTTCAGTCTGTCATTGATGAGATAATCAGCGGCCTTCCCAATGTCATTTCTTACCAAGATGACCTCTTGATTTACGCCAAGACTAAGACAGAGCATGACGATGTCCTTGTGCAATTACTCCAACGCCTGATAGATTTCAACGTGCGAATAAACAAGTCCACGAGTATTTTCGGTGTCTCCAGTATACGCTACCTCGGGTACCTAGTCTCCTCTGAGGGAATTCAGCCGGACCCTGAAAAGTTCGTTCCCATCATGACAGTCAATGAGCCCAGCAACCAACAAGAACTTCATTCCGTACTTGGGTGCTTACAGTATTACAGCCGATTCAGCCCTAATTTCGCTTACGTTGCAGCATGCCTATTTGATTTATGCAAGAAGGGGTGCGAATTTGAATGGCAAGAGAAGCACCGTAATGCTCTGAAACGATTAAAGAACGAGATTTTTAACAAGAAGCTCAAGCCATTCTCCATGAATGCAACTAAAACGCGTCTGGTATGCGATGCATCAGAAAGGGCGATAGGCGGCATGTTGGAACAAGATGGCTCTCCGGTGATTTGTATTTCGAGGAAGTTGAGTCCTAGCGAAGTTGGATACTCACAGACACAAAAGGAGGCTTTGGCCATTCATTGGTGCGTCAAGCGTTTGCACAAGTTCCTGTTTGGACTCCGTTTCACCATTGTGACGGATCACCGTTCCCTCACGCATATTTTCAATCCTCAAGGATCAATCTCGAAGGGGACCTCGAATATGTTGCAACGCTGGTCTTGGCGACTGTCTTCGTACAATTACGACGTGGAATTTTGGAAAGGTGCCAGCATTCCCCAAGCTGACTATCTCTCGCGTTATGCCCGATCCGAAGATGACAGCTCCACCAACACACTCTTCATTCAGCCCTTGCCGATCGACTGCACTGAAATTACGCAGGAAACGAAACGTTACTATGGACCGGTTCTTCGCGCCGTTAGAGCTGGCTGGTCATCTAAAGCCAAACGTCAATTCAGGGAATTCTACGTCATTCGTGAAGAATTGAGCATAACAATCGAGGGCAATTTGGCATTCCGAGAGCTGACAGTCATTCCTCCTTGTTTGAGAAAACAGATCATGCAGCATCTACATATTGGACACGTCGGCGTGGAAAAGATGCGAAGCCTTGCGAGACTTTTATGTTGGTGGCCTATTATCAGTGCCGATTTAATGAATTTTGCTCGTCGATGCGACAATTGCGTCACAAAGGTGAAAAACACACCTTGCAGTTAGAGTGCCTGGCCTGCCACCTATGAGGTAAACCAGAGGTTGCATATCGATTACGCTGGACCATTTGAAGAATTACTACTGTCTCGTCTTCGTTGACTCATATTCGAAATGGCCAGAAGTATTTCTGACGAAGTGGATGCGGCCTTCACTGAACGATGCCTCCGCTCCTATTTCTCCCGTGAAGGAATTCCTCAGACACTAGTAAGCGACAACGGTACACATTTCACCGAAGCAAAGCTCAACAAATGGCTAGCGTCCATGAACGTAATTCATTTGTATAGTGCCCCACGCCATCCGAAATCCAACGGTTTAGCCGAAAATTTCATCAAGACTTTGAAACAAGCTGTGTCTTCTGAATCTAAGAACTTTCATGAATTTTTCGACCTCGAACGGTTCTTTTTGAGCTTTCTATTCCAATAAAGAAATGCCGATCATGCCACTGCTCATCAACGACCATCTGTACTTTTTCGAGGGCATGTTTTGAAGAACAGAGTTATCGGACAGCAAAGAGTTATGTTCCAGCGTGGAAACGACATGCGATTCCGTCGATGAATAGTTCTGAAGAGAAAGGGGAAGAAGATGGTCTCAATCTTGGATGTCGAGGACGGATCTATCCACAATCGACATGTGGAGTAACTTCGCTTCGTCTCCGAGGCAACTCGTGACCTGGACATCCTGGGCAGTAATTCGGGTTCTGCCGCTCAAGTACTTGATACATCTCCTTGGTCCGACGCTTCTTCAGCTCCTGCTACTCCTGCACCTCCGGTTCCTGTTCCGTCTCCCATATCTACTGTTCCTACTGCGTCTCGTGGCTTTCCTGTTCCTGCTGTGTGTTCGGCATCACCAGTGGTTTCTGCTACTCTTGCATCTCCAGTGTCGTCTTCGTCTCCGATTCCTCCGATGAATGACAATGCAACGCCGCAGGACAAGAGCGAGGATTGGTGCTCAACGTCACGTTACGGACGTCCACGGAAGAAGCCGAACAGACTAAATCTGTGATTCTGATTTCTGATATCTTCGATCCGTGATCAATTCGTCACTTCGCAAATCCTTTTAAATTCCCTGTGCTCTAATCCAATTAACATTCCACTCCTCAGCCTGTGCTCTAATCCACTAAACATTCCACTCCTCATTTCGTAACTTCATTGCGTTAACATTTAACTAAATTACTACGTTCGTTCCTTCTTTAAAGGGGAAAGTGTTGTGACGCTTTGACTGTTTTACTGTATGATCAAGTATAAACAATTACTCCTTGTTTTTTATCTACGTTAATTATTGTTGTCATACTACACGTCTAACAACGTCTAAAAAAGTCGGTTTTAAAATCAGACTTTCAATATTTCTGCTTGTAACCGTTGCACTTAACATCCTTGCTTTACGTCGTTGTAACTTTAACTTCGAGCATTATAATTTACTTCCAATTACTCCGGTGAGTTCTAAGTTTATTATATAAGGTCAGAGCAATTGGTACATTACCTCATCTTTCGGCATTCCGCTCATAATCCATAATTCGGCAATTCAATTCATTTCAATACATACTTCAGTTAAATACAATACGTAACAATTCAATACGCGGACTTTCAGAAAAAAACTCCTTCTCAAGGTAACATCTTCAGAAAATCACGGAGCCTCAAAAATTTTAGTCAAGTGCGATTGAAACGACACAAGTATCTGAAGTTTGTGTGGGAGCGATAATGAAACTTCATCATCACAATTCTATGTTAAATGATTCACAGCGGTATGTTCACGAGCTTACTTAGTTTGGGTAATGACAATTGCACGAAATACGAAATATAGGCCATAGTTCCAATACTTTGGAATGACTTACTGCTGGTAGATGATGGACATGGTGACTGTGTGATAGCAAAGAACAAAATCCAGTGCGACAACTTCATAGTAACCAAAACGTTTTCTTTAGTTTGTGTGGAAACTTTATCGTTAATGTTAAGTTAGCTACATTTATTTTCCGGAACAACAATTAAATTTAAATGTTTTTGTTCCAAAACGAATAGAAGTATCTTGTTACGCTTAAACAAATTAATATGACTGAATGCTGATTCGCGAAATCATCTAGATGCATTTCTCTCTATCAGATTAATTTGGATGTTCCATTATCATATAGTCAAACTTGTTCGAAGGCAAACAGATTTATGAACTTCTCTATCAAATACATGATGGAAAAGCACGTGCCTTTCATCATTGAAGTCTAAGTTTTCCATTGTATGATTCTTGCAACATCATCGCGTTTTATTTTATACAGTGTCACCTAAAAATCCAATAAATATAAATACTACAATGGAAAAACTTATTGTCCTAGTCAAAGACATTGAAGTGGATAGTCTTGGTAATAGTTGGAGAGACAGACGTACTCGTGACCATATTGCGTAAGTATCGGCACCGACTCGAAAGCTGGTCACATAGAGTAGGCATGTTAGGTAGAGTGGTAACTCCGTATTTGTTGAATCCCCAATGTGTATACACAACAGATAGGAAATAGACGTGTTTTTACCTTATGTGCAACGAAACCAGTGAAAGTCAGCTGATATTACATGAATTTGAAAATATTTGTAAACGAGCAACAAATGCTCATCTTCATTGCCTCTTTTTAGTAATTACAGAACTAAAACACATTTCAATAATAAATCAAGAAATTTTTATATGTCTAACGTTCAATTCATCCTTAAGGGTCTAATAGTCTAAGGCCCGGTGAAAAAAAATTGTCGGTGAACTGTCGGTCCATTGTCGGGAAGCCGACTCGGCTTAATGACGGCAAAGTTCCTAATTCCCCGACTATCTGCCGACGAATCGGTGAGCCGACAATTCCCCGACTGTTTCGTCGACACACTACCGACAATTCCCCGACAGCCGCCAACAATTCCCCGACAGCTGCCGCCGACAATTCCCCGACAGCCGCCGACATCTAATTATATGTTCACATTCTTTTGATGAAATTACAGTTAGCAAAATATTGAAGAAATTTGCTGTTGATAGTGATGAATATTGTTGATCAAAGTCATCCTGCTACGAAATGCTCCAAGGATTAACAGCAGAAAAACTCATGCTGCTAAAACTAAAACATTCGGAGGCAGTGACAAGAATAGCCTTACAATATTTATACAATATAAAAATGCTGCTGATCGGTGTCATCCTGCTACGAAATGTTCCAAGGATTAACAGCAGGAAAACTCAATGCTGCTAAAACCAAAACATTCGGAGGCAGTGACAAGAATAGCCTTACAATATTTATACAATATAAAAATGCTGCTGATCGGTGTCATCCTGCTACGAAATGTTCCAAGGATTAACAGCAGGAAAACTCAATGCTGCTAAAACCAAAACATTCGGAGGCAGTGACAAATAATCGCACAAGAAATTATTTTAGCGACTCACCTCAAAAGTAAATGTCGGCCTACAGAACAGTGGTATGCCTCTCTGCCATCGGTTGTGCTGGCTTGGTAGTGTCCGGTCTCCATTGATGGTATCTTTTTGAGAGACAACGACTTTGGTCTAAAATGCGCAGTAAGATGCTTGATGCAAAAAATATTGAATATTATTGACGCATAAAAAGAAGTTATAGAATTTAACATAATTAAAATAAATAGGAACATACATGTACATTTAACATAAAAAATAGGAAAACGACATGAGCTTTTATTCACTTCATGTAATTATGCTGCTAAAAATCAATAGCATTATATTAATTACCCGACCTGCTATTATTTCGAGGCAAAAAATAGTAAACGACAAGAACATACTGCTAAAAAAAATAGCACATAAAAAATAGTGCTATTACATGAGCACTAGACAAGTTCCGATGAAAAATGTGTCATAAAACAAATGACGAAATTCAGGATGATAACGAAGGAGATAAAGTGTTCAGTCTGGGAATTTTCAAAAGCAAATATGTAGCTGACGATCAGTATAAAAAGGGAAGTACATATGACTAATATATATCCATATGAGAACATGATTGTGAGTGTGAACCAATAGCGCATTTTTGGAAATCTCTAAAGACAATTACAAACAGCTAACAATCATGAAAAATAACTATAGCAAATACCTGTCCACTTGCAAACATGATTAAGAGGGTGGGTCAAGTCAAATCAAGTCTAATTTGGAAATCTTTTAAGATAATTATAAACAGCCAACAATAAATTAGAGATGATGCCTCTTTGGTTGGACATTCTAAATGAAAGTGAAAGTAGGATTGCTAATATGATGATAATTTATTAAATCATGAACCAATTAATTTCAACTATAGTGAGCGTAACCATTTTCAGGGTATAAAAAATGAAAATGTATTGATGAAATTTTAAGCATTCATAAATATACATTTACGCATATTCTTCATTCGTATGTATATAAATGCCTAAAATTCCATCAAGGCATGCTCTGTTCAATTATCATTTCGTACCCTGAAGATGACTGCGTTCTGTAGTTGAAATTACTCGAAATTGGTACGGATGAATAAATCACATCATTAAGTTACACATGCATAAATTACATCAGATAATAATTCAAAAGTATGGGAATGCCAAATTAGCAGCAATTTGGCATTCCCTTACTTTTGAATTATTATCAATGTATATGTAACTTAATGATGTGATTTATTCAGCCGTACCAATTTCAAGTAATTTCAACTACAGAACGCATGCAGTCATCTTCAGGGTATAAAATGATAACTGAAAAGAGCATGCCTTGATGGGATTTTAGGCATTTTTAGATATGTGAATGAAGAATATGCATAAAGGTATATTTCTAAATGCTTTCAATTATAAAATGCTTCAATTAATTTGCATTTATTGTTACTAAACAAATGTAATTACATTTGTAGATGAATTTATGTTTTCCTCACGAAGATATCTTCAGGGAACATAAATGTTAGGTCATGTTTAAATAATTATATGTTAAACAAATAGTCCGGCAACCAGAAGTTAATTAATTGTCATTAATTTTTTTTCATAAAATGATGTAATAACTAATTTGGCATTCCCTTACTTTTAAAATGTTTACATTGAGTGTACGCATTTTTTTCACAATTGCATCAGTTATGGCTTTCCTATTTTCATTTGTATTTCGATAACAGTATCAATGTAAAATAGAAGCAACGAACCAATGGAAGCATGATTACAATGTCAATATGGTCCTGTTTCCACAAAACGGACCATATGCACTTTTTTACATGCAGGATTTTTACAGTTTTTATCATCGTTGTGCTGTCACTAAACCAATTTTAGATAGATGAAGATTGCGACTACACAATTCAAAAGTCTTTGTCATTCAGTAACTCGTCCGAAACGTTTAGCCTTGGTTCATCAGGCCAAGAGAGCCGATAACGTAGGCCTAATCAATGCGGTATTTTCACTTTCACATAGAAGTTTTATAACCTATTTCAAACACGAATACTTACTATCGCTTTAATGGTTGATTATTGCTTGTCATCATTGATTATTGATCACTCATTCTTGAGAAGAAAATAATGACTTAAATCAGAAGAAAAAATATTATTAATAGACTTATTCATAGAAAGTATTAACTTTTCTTATTGATATTATTATTTATATCTATAAACTTCATTAAACTACATCTTTATTTACTGAGTTAAAAGCTAAAAACTGTTAAACTAACTAAATAAGGATACTAAGCTTGCGACCGATATCCCTGAAAATAACTACTTGAACTATTATACAAGATTTCACTATGGGTCAAGCAAAATTAATTTTTGCCATTATCAAAGTGAAATCGTACGTCAAGTTGTACCCGTCCTTTACTAAAGATAGTTGGGTCTCCAGTTATGTGAAGAGAAACTTCACTGTCAACACCTTTGACAGCATCGATAAAAGAAGTAGAGCTCTAACTCTCTTGACATCGAAGCTGGAAACAAAACCAAATCTCGTCTCAAGTGTAATGGTCGCTCTGATAAAGATTTCGTTATTAACAAAAGCTTGCGTAAATAAAAAACTATTTTAATGAAAATAAAGTTGTTCTAAATATTGATTTTATTAGTGATAGTTTTCTCGCAAAATTAATTATCGTATTCGTAAATATAAACTTGACATTAAATTCGCAAATTAAAGTAACATAAAAATTATGTTACTTATTTCGAAACAAGAATAATAATAATACACGCTAACTAATTGTTTTCTTTGTATTAACTTCTTAATCATAATTGCAATATTATAGTTTTGTTGTTTATCCGTTTATTTGTCATTTTAGCTCTAATAGTTACATAGATGATCTTCACGCCCTTTTCGTTTGAGATTTGATGAACATCGCAATGTAGCCGCCCCAGTGGGTGGTTCAATGTGCCCCACGCATGAGGCGTATTGAACCACTTTGGTAGAAATTTCAAAATTAAAATTGTGAGGAGATTAAATGTCACAAAAACGTCCAACAACTTTGAGATTACTAAGGATATCCTCAACCTTTCATCCGAGTTTGATTTTGGTTCATTTGATTTAGTATATTCAAACTGTTGAGAAAAGATCAAAAACATGTTCAATGTGACCCACCCGCCCCTATCAAGAATGGAGATGCAGCAAATCCTCTGACTGATCGCTGTTTGAAATGTACCGCGAACTGTATTGAAGACTGACGTCAGTATATTGCTAACTTTGGATTGCCCTGTCAAAGCCAGTATCAACGAATCACAACTATAATTCGAAAATTGATTTGTACTTCGCTGTGATTGCCTGGCATGATGTTATTAAATATAAATACACATGTCAACGGATTCTCATCGAAGATCGCACCCACAAACTGAAAGCTGTAACAAATACGCGAGTGACTCACAACCAAAAGCAGTTTAACTTAAATTAATAATGGCAGTTTTTCAATTAACCCTTTGAAGAACATCGTGACGTTTTGGTAACGCTGAAATATATGCTTATTACTCTATACAGAGCTTATTACAACTTTAAATATGGGGATGAATGAAATTCTGATATTTTGTTTATGCTAATCAATTATTTTTCTTTACATCAACCGACTTGAATTACCTGAATTCAAATAAAATTTTCGTCAAAAAACGTGCTGATCAGTTCGGTGAGTATTTACATAAATTTCTACTTGGATTTGAATTGTATTCTCTAAATTATGCATTGGTATGGAAGACTAAAATATACTATCGACAAATATTTACAAATACCGTATCTAAGTAAACATTGAAATGCATTCGAGCAGATTATATGGCGATGTTACCATTTGGTAACGTTGTCCATTGAAGTACACTATAATTGAAAAAAAATATTGCCGGCTGCGTGACTAATTAGTAACTCTATCCGTTAATGGCAACGCTAGGCATAATAAAATCATGTTTGTTAGTTATGCTATAAGCTTATACTTCTACAAGCCGTTCATTTTAAAGGCTGTATCAATTCGTATTATGTCTTATTTCTATTAATTTACATTCTCTTAACATGGTTATCATAATCAGTACATTAACATATAACAATTATAGAGATAATAAAAATGTAATTCATATTATTTGAGCAACAGTAATCAAAGTTTTATATTATCACAAGAATAAGTAGACCTAATAATAAATTGGCGTAATATATACGATCACGCAGTAGGATTCTATGCAGATTCGAATGCAGGCCTTCAGCACGATAGTCAGGCAGCTATACCACTAGGCTACTGACGCTTCACTACAATTGCTCGTATTGACAGAGAATATCATAATCGTGTGAAATGTTACGTACCAACCTAACAGCTCAGTCGTATCTCGATACAATTCTTACTTTCCTTTCCTTTTTCAGATGTTATCTGCGAGATTTCACGTGCGGCGTTCTAAGCAGGCAGCCATAAATAACATATTTTCAACCACTGGAGATGGAGACAATCGTGTTGAGGCTGTACTGATTCCAGATGGAAACTTGAGCGAAGTTGATGAGGCTGATGATGGTGAGCCTGATGAGAGACCAGATGTTTTAATTGCAGAGGAAGAACAACCCGCTACAATCGCAGAGGATGACGCTGACGTGCCCAACCCTGAATATGTGTTCCGCTGGAGAAGGTGGCAACCGCTGACAGCTAACTTCCGTGATTTCGAAGTAGACGAAGAAGTTGGGGACTTGACACCATACCAAATGTTCAAGGAAGTCTTTACTGACGAGCTCCTCCAACTAATTACGGATGAATCAAACAGGTACTCAGTAGAACAAAAAGGAGAATCAATAAATGCTTCATTTGGAGAATACGAAGCATTCTTCGGTATTCTATTGTTTTCCACAATTATGGATGCGTGCGAATTTCGTATGTACTGGAGAGCGGACCTACGGTGGTCAGCCGTTGCTGACGCAATGCCGTTGAAACGTTTTGAATCGTTAAAGTGTTTCTTTCACCTCTCAGATAATGCTAAGGCAAAGCCGCACGATGACCCTGGATACGATCCTCTACACAAAATTCGGCCGTTACTTGATCACATCCTCAGTTGGTGTAAAACTATTGAACCGACACAACATCAATCTATTGACGAGATGATGGTTCCATTTAAAGGCCGCATCAAAATTAGGCAATATATGCCCAAAAAGCCGTCGAAGTGGGGCTTTAAAATATTCGCACGGTGCTCTGACAGTGGAATAGTGCATGATTTTAGCGTGTATTGTGGGTCCAAAACTCAGCTAGGAAAATTCGAGAATTATCCTGATGTTGGATTTGGAGGTCGGGTTGTATTGCACCTTTGCGATTCTCTACCTGACAGTAAAGACTTTAAAGTTTTCTTCAACAATTACTTCTCTTCTCCTGAGTTAGTCTTGATATTGAAAACGATACGCACTAACAGGATGAAAGGTTGCCCACTGAAAACCGAAAAGGAATTAAAACTTTCTGGAAGAGGTTCCTCAGACATGATGGTAGATGGTAATATACCTTTTCCCGGTCAAATTAGCATAATGTTCAATCAAATTAGCACGCGTGCAGTGAGCGCACGCAGAAGAATCACCATGACGTCAGGGGTATAATTGAATTCCCTATTTCATCTAGATTTACTCTCACTATATTTAGATATCAGTATTTAATTTAAGCCACATTTAATTGATAATGAACACTTGGTTTGTGGATTATCAGAATTTATTTTGCTACAGGTAATTAAGACAAGTCAGAATCCCATATTTATCAATTACAAAATGTTTCTATAGAAATGGCATTAATCAAAAACAATGACTAGGTCTGTCTACCCAAACCACAAATGCACTTAGTCAAAAATATCCTGTTTCTGTAGACAAGCTGGGGCATAATTCAAGGTATATTTGAACCATGCTGAACATTTCTCTCGCGTTATTTCCACATACACGATTCTATGGTTCCTTTCAAGATGGACGATCTGTGAGCATGGAACGTCATTCCCTGCGCAGCTGCAAGTTGATGGCTAGATAGTCTCACTTGTATTGATGGTTCACTCAATTTCCTCTTGCAGTGAGCTTTTAAACACGAAATGGCCATCTCAGTCATATTTAGAAATGGCGAATACCTGGGAAGAGGTTTAGTTTCATGCTCAGACATCATAACCGGCGGCTTTCGATGTGCGGGAGCGTTGTCAAATATCAAAACAATCTCCTCGTTCTCAAGTAAAGCAGAAATTTCCATAACGAAGTAATTGAATATTTCTTGGGTCATTCCACTGTCGAAAATTTTGTAGTGCACCAAACCAAACTTCTCCGAAACTCCAAGAACAACAGTAGTGTTTCTTCCTCGCTGCCCACATAATGAGCGAACCGCACGCTGTCCTCTCAATGATCGTCCTTGACTTCGACATGTCCATATATTGAATCCACATTCATCGAGATAAACAGTAGATTTACTGCTAGAAACAGGAAGAATGCATTCCATGAATAATTTTCTGTCTTGTTTCAGCTCTTCGGTATTCCAATCGAAAGGCACATTTCGCAGAAGCTTTAAAGTTACAAGTTTTCCGTCGAGAAAGCGTGATACAGTCATTCGTGACACCATTGGACGATTTGGGAATTTTTCATGTAATTTTGCCGACAGCTCGAGTAAAGTTGCTGTAGGCTTCTCCTCGACGAAAGTTATTAAGGCATTTTGCATTTGAGGAGTCAGAATGGACAGTGAACCTCCTCTGGGTAAATTTTTTCGCCGTCCAGTTCTTTGATATCTTCGAATTATTCCATAAGCCGTTCGACGATTAATTTGCAGGGTATCGGCAATAAAAATAAAGTCACGGCATTCATCAAAAACATTTATAAGACTCTCACGAGCTTCGGTGGATATCCGCATGTACGGCATCGTGCGAAATGATTGGGTACTGATAACGCGCTGCTAATATCATTGTGAAGCGTGCTAATTTCATTGAACATAGCAGAACCAGTGGAATTCACAATTAGAATGCGTCACACGGGCGCTAATGTCATTTCTATAAATAGCTAATAATAGGGATGACGCTGAAATAACGTCAGCAATCCTGTGCGCCTCTCTTCCCTCGCGTGCTAATTTGACTGAACAGCTTGCTAATTTGACCGGGAAAAGGTATAGTAACATGATTATGGTGCGATGGTATGATAATCGCGCGGTCAGCTTTGTTTCATCATACGCTGGTATTGAGCCATCTTCAACAGTGAAAAGGTGGTCAAGAAATGATAAAAGAAACATTGAAATCGACTGCCCTTTCGTCGTCAGGGAGTATAACAAATTTATGGGGGGCGTCGACCTTATGGACATGCTTTTATCATTGCATCGCGTCGATAGAAAGTCCACGAAATGGTATATGCGACTAGTTTTTCATCTTCTTGGTATTACACTAAACAACCTCTGGCTGCTTTCTCGACGCAGATTATATGAGAGTACAAGTAAGTCTGTTTCTTTGCGGGAGTTCATTATTCAGATAGCTTCTAGTTGTGTTGATGCGCGGAAACCAAAAAATATTGTTTCTGAGCGGTCGGTCTTAACTGATGTCAGGTATGTTGGACTTTGCCATTTTCCTCAACATCAGGGAAGACGATTACGATGCAAGAGGGAGGGTTGTGGTGGCACCAGCGTTTGGGAGTGTGGTAAATGTTCTTTGACATTATGCTTGTCTGAGCGCAGCAACTGTTTTACACAGTACCACATCCCTCAATCATGATTTTTCTACTGGGCGTGAAGATCATGCTTTTAATTAATTCATTAGACTTTTACCTATAGCGCTCTATTTTTTGTAATTTTTTAATTATCAAACAAATGACATTAGCGTACGTGTGTTCTCTGGTAACGAGATATATTTCTATTTTCTACGGTCAAGATGTGTATTTTTTAGTTAGTTTTATGCTTGTGCATGCCTATATGTATATTTTTTACGGTGATTCTATATTTCTTTGCTCAACTTGTAAACGGATGTGTACTTTTAGCATGCTTTATTGCTATAGCCTATATGGCTTTGTCAGCTTATAAGGGCCTGCACGTATGGAAATTTTGTGGTGTTTTAAGAGATAACTACCAACCAATCATCAACAAGTCGTTTTCATACATCTCAAAGGAATATTGGGCGCTGAAAATTATGTCAAGCTATCTGTGAGCTCATACTAAGCATTCTTATGTTTTCACTTTTCTTTAAAAAATCAGATTACGATATTCAGCCTTTGTGAGCAAGTGGACAATGTTACCGTTTGGTAACGGTCACTTACAGGCTGACCATTCGATTTTTTAAAAAAATATGAATAGAAACACATTTCTTAGGGTCTAAATGTAATATCTAAAAGCCTTATGGATAGTTTATACAATTATCGTGAATGCGTCCTTCAAAGGGTTAAGCAATCAAGCAGATTTTTAGAGTCATAACCACACATTTTCACTAAAAGTTGACGTATCTTAATGAACAATACGTCAAATAAAAGCCTAGGATTTGACTGTTCATCTCATGCGGGTTTCATCTCTTCATCAACACGATTTCATGTTTAAAAATTATGATTTATGAAGTGGGTTTTACTTCTGTAGAGACACATTAGGTAATGAGTAGACGTGTTATATACTGTCATCAATTCATCATGAAAAATGCAAATTATCATATCATTGTAATAACATCAGGATAAGCTTAACGATGTAAAATGTGGAACGTCTTTATTTCTGAACAAATATTGCCAGTGATAGACCTATGCGTACAATAATAAAATTACTAAATCCTGTACAAATTATAACTAACAACCGATGGAGAGAAATATTTATAGATCAGCTTACCTATTAACAACATGATTGTTCGAGTCATAGCAGTGACTTACATTTTGCATAAATTAGTCAATTCCGTTTCTTAGATTGTGTCATTCGTTTCCAAGAGATAATAAAATCGATTGCCATGTATCCTGATTCCATCGATGTAGAAGTCAAATGACAAATCATGAAATATACGAATGAAACTTTGGAAGTGTGGAGACAATTTATTGTTAAATGATTCTGAAGAAAAATGAGATAACACTGCGCACTCGGAAGTCGTAATATATGTGTAATTTGTTGGGAGATTTATTGAAGGAAGCCAATCTAAGAGATCCTCGAAATCGGTGATATCATCCTTGGGAATTCGAATTATCAAGTTTCCATTCTTGTGTTCTCTCCTTCCATGCGAGCCGCTGCCGTTGATGCGTTTTCCACAAAAAGTTTGGTTTGGTTGATGAAGATGCCGAGGTATAGTAAGATGGAAAGTTGTTGAAAACACAGGGAACTGCCGAAGATTTGAGTTGCAATAGTTTCAATTCTTTTCTGGGACGCTTAGATGATATTGAATTGTTGACTTGTCTTGATCAAATCATTTTCGAGGAAGTGCAGAGAACAAATTCTCGAAGACAAGGTTGGAAGGAAGACGCTTTTTTGGTCAAAATTATCGACATCCTCTCGTTTAATTGCTCTTATCCATTTGTCGTGAAGAGTCTGGTCATGAGATAATGCAAAAAAACGAAATATGCACATTCGTTGAGTTATCTGATGTGCTTTAGTGCACTTGCTGTTTATTATCGTAGACTGATCTGCAGGGCGCGCTGCTTTCCCAGTTAGGCGCACGCATAATATGTTTTGAGACAAGCTATCCAACTTGATGCTATAGCAACGCATCGATCAATTAGATGACGCTTGCCTCACATATTTGCATGCAGATTCGGCAGTTCACTGTGAGGACGAAGGACAAAGGCAGAATTTTGACTGCGTGTGCACACACTGTTGTGCTGTCCTGTATGAAACTTCCCGTGAACAGCAGCTCAATGAATTGCCAATGAATTGCGCTTTGCGCTATCGAACAATGAAATCTATCAGTCCTGAGTCTGTATAGAGTGTGGACTATTCGTGAAAATCTATTCGTGCTCTAGATATCTCACAATGGCTAGAAATAGAAGGTTGGAAGAAGCCCTTTCAAAAGGAATTACCTTAATTCACGGTCGTTCGGAGATAGCGAAAATAGACAGATAAATGGCTACTTAAAACAGCGCAACAATGTGTTCTCATCAGGGTTTTCAACTTTCAAAAGAATTTTTTCGATCGTTTACTTTCTCATAGCGTTTGAGTACCAACAACATTTTCTGCGCTGCAGCAAAGAATGTGCAACAGATTAATGCACCGATTAAAATCGGGCTGTTTTAATGTAGGATTGCATACACACATAATACATTAACATACGTTTTTCTTCTTGTCAGGATGTTCTGTGAATTTCCATGTAATTCTATCTACATTTTGAATCACTCAAAAATAAAATACAAGTAACGGAGACAGAACTGTTGACCCATAGCTACCGCTATATGTAGACATGTATTGATATCTTAACTTACCACATGCTGCCGGAAATCTGGTCCTGATATCTGGTATGAGGAATTCTGTAATCCTTTTTGCAAGAGGTTGCCATTTTGTCTTTCATCTGTGCCACTTGCAAAGAAGCAGAATGTGCTGACTATGCTCCTCGAGCGCAGCAGGAGTCCTCTGTTGTAAATCACAGCAGTGTTTAAGATATATAGATCACACGAATTGGAGTGGACGAGATTTGCTAATAATTGTCCAATCAGAGTTGCTGTCGGCATATAGGGAGAACATGCCGACACTTCCCGATTTTCTAATCATCATGTCGGTGCAGCCGTCACTTAACCGATAGGTACCGACAACACCTGTGTCGGCATTCACTCGGTGCGCCGACACGGTTGACAGCCGACACTGCCCGACTATTTGCCGAGTAATCGCCGACGATTTTTTTTCACCGGGGCCCTATTCGAGGTGCCAAATCGATGTGACCTTGGCAACTCGAAAAGGTGATTATTTGCAAAAATTTGCACTTTTACATGAACTTCGTCAAGGTCTCTTCGAAATTTTTAGTCGGTCAGAGCTCGATTATTTTGGGAAAAGCGGCAATTCTAAGTTTGAAAACAAATTAGTAAATTGCACTTGCGTGTAATTTGTGACTACGTTTCATCCAAAATATTTTCATAAAACCAAAAGTTTAGATTTCTTTGTTTTACTGTATGTTCATGCAAAGGAAAATTTAAAATGTCGAAAAGCGCATGCATACAGTTTATTCTTTTGATGTTGATGTCTAAATTTTTTTTCCAATTTTCTCGAATTAAAGACGTATTCGACTTTGAAAACGCATTTGCAAATGTTTAGAAAAATGTTCCATGATTGGTCCGTTTTTTCATCAGTAGTGTGGTTTATTTACTGAATTGCAGTTATAGCGCACAAAACTCCAAATCATCCGATAAATTAGACAACCACTGTAGTGACCGGTATTTGTAATATCGTAGTAAAAGTAGTTTAATTGTAATAATAACTTGTAGGAACCATAAATCCCATTAAGCAAAATCCAGCCATGTAAAGTAGTAAATTCAAGCTATATTGTAGTTATGTAAGTGATCGCAAGCTGTTCACAGTAAAAGAGACCTGAGCGTAAGATACAAAAATTATAAATTTTAAAACGTTTCTAAGTAACTACAGCTGGTACTCAAGCATTTGAAATTGCACTGCATTAAAACAAAAGTATTAATTTCGGTTACTACATTTTCCCTCTTTTTTTAAAAAGGGTATACATAGACTATAAAATTTTTAACGCATTATGTACAAACTACCATCGAACTCTTCTACGTACACCGGTGGTTCTCTTTGGGGAACTCTGCCGCCTGTAGAAGTACGATCGGTACCACAAAACCAAAAAAACGACAAACAAGGCGATTGAGCCTTTAGAAAACTGCCTCATCGATTACTTGGCAACGTAATCTCTGAGGTATGACGGTCGACGTCGGTGCCTATTCGAACGGCGTATAGGTTGAGATTCTGGCACAGTAATCGGTATCTCAACGGTACATTCTGTGTTTTCATCGAACCGCTCATTTACTGTCATCGGAGTAGAAATAAATTTCAAATCATAATCATTAGTTCTCGACTCTTGAGCTGTGCGAACTATGTTCCTCGTGTTGATACAAAATCCGTCGTCTATCCTGAATGTGAATGGACCAACTTGCTTGACCAACTTTCGTGTTTGCCCTTTCTTAGTAATAACACGTTGACCTTCTCTATACGGCGTTGTTGTACAAGGTCGTCTATACGATCGTTAGCATACTGGGCATTTGCTTCACTTTTTGATCTTAAGTTTTGGCCCGCTTCTGTCTCAACATCGTGTTCTGTAGAAATGATGTTTAGGTTTGTCTTCACCTTGTAGGATAGCATCAACTCGGACGGCATTTTGTTCGTCGAAGAATGCATAGTTGCATTGTAGTTCTGTACGTAGTTGTCGATTATTTGTTGTAACTTGTTGACACTATTTACAGATGTTACACCTAGCAATTTATTCAGATTTCTATTAACCCGCTCTACGACCCCGTTACTCTGTGGATTATAGGCCTAAACAGAAGAACGTCTATGAATTATTCCTCTAGTGCGTAAGAACTCAGAAAATTCATAGGAGATGAATTGAGGTCCATTGTCGGAGGTCAATAGTGTGCATTGTCCAAAAAGCGAGAAGAGACTGCTTAAAAATTCAATAACTTTCGCAGAAGTAACAGAGCTAGTGACACGTGCAGACATGAATTTTGTGTAACAGTCTATCACAACAATGACATAATAAGGTCTGTGAGACTCGTCATAGTTCGGACCTTTAATATCAATGGCAATTTGGTGCCAAGGTCTATGCATATAGTTCGGCACTTGTACCGGAGATTCGCGCATTGGTTCACGACAGCAAGTGCTAGATCGTAATTGTGACTCAACGTTCGAGTTCAAATTAGGCCACCAGTAAAATTCACGTATACGGGATTTACATTTAGAAATACCCATGTGACCCTCGTGTGCAATGGATACGATCCGGTCGCGAAGCATCGGAGGAATACAAAATTTGTCACCACGACACACTACGCCATCGATCACATAAGTCTTTCCTCACATTCCAAAATTCAATGAGATGATGGTAATGCAGAAGCACGTTGAGGCCAACCATTCTTTATTATACTTATCAACTCTTGAAAGACATCATCAGTATCAGTCGCTTGCTTAAGTTCTTGAATTGAAATAGGGCTGTTGTTCACTTGACCTAACGACACAGTAAAAAGTTCGATGTGCGAGTCTTTATCCTGAAATGGTACTCTTGATAAAGCATCGGCAACTACATTCTGTTTTCCTGGGATGTACTGTACTTCAAAGTTGTATTGTAATAACTTTGTTGCCCATCGAATCACTCGGCAAGGCGCAGACCCACCTTCAAACGAATTATGCAGAAGCTGTTTCAAACATTGGTGGTCTGTCCTGATCATGAATCGCCTTCCGTATAAGTATTGGTGTAGGCGTTCGGTACCCCAAAGTACTATGAGAAATTCTTTCTCAGAAACAGAATAGGTCTTCTCGATGTCGGACAACTTTCTGCTGAGGAAGTATACTGGACGTTCTTCACCAGTCGACACGCACTTTTGAGACAAAACCGCAGAAATGCCATAACCAGATGCGTCAGTGACTCAGTGGTAAGATAAGTTGCAGTGTCAATATCACAATCAAAAAATGCGAGCGGAATGTAATTAGATAGACAATTTTTCAAATTGCAAAATTCACTTTGATGTTGTTCAGTCCACTGAAAAGTAACATTCTCACGCAACAAGTCGTAAAGTGATGCGGAAATACACGCTGCATTCGGTATGAAATTTCTAAAAATTGATCAACCCCATGAATGATCGTAGCGACTGTTTGTCATGAGGAACTGGAGCACACATAATAGCTTCAAGTGTCTCAGGCAGAGGCGAAATTCCTTGAGGTCCGAGCATACGACCCAAAAATGGCACACTAGTTTGCCGGTAAATACATTTTTCCTCATTCAAAGTCATACCGTAGGAATGTAACTGGTCTAAAGTTGACTTGAGACACACATCATGCTCATCAAGCGATTTTCCGAAAATCAGGATATCATCCAGATAACTAACTGTATTTCGACAGTTCCGTAAAATTGTGAAAATCACTTTCATGTAGGCCGACGGTGCATTAGCTAGTCCAAACGGTAGGCGTTTGTACCGAAACTGACCCACATGCGAAGTAAATGCTGTTAAATCACGGGAGTCTTCCCTGATTTCAAGTTGGTGATAGGCAGCTCTCAAGTCTAACTCGGAAAAATACTTTACCCCGGTCAACTTAGCAAAAATCTCGTCGACTGTTGGGAGAGGGTGCTGGTCGACAACAATATGCTGGTCGATTTTCTTATAATCAACGCAAAGTCTTATTTTGTTGTTAGCTTTCGGTACAACAACAATAGGAGAAAGGTAAGGGGATGCGTCGATTTCTTCTATGATGTCATCCTGCAATAACTTGCTGATTTCATTCTCAACAGCTGATTGTAAAGCAAATGGAATACGTCTCTGTTTTTGAACTAGAGAGGATGGAGCATCATGTTTCAGTTGAATATAAAACTGAAAACCTTTCAATTTTGGTAACACTGTTACAATTTCAGTTTTTGGAATATCAGTGCGAGTTACAGAGCATGAAACAAGCTAAGCATTTTGACCACGCTTAACAGTAACGTCAAGGTGAAAAATAGCATCTGCACCCAAGACTGGTTGATGGTCAACACGTAGTACAAGAAAATCGATGTATGCAGACTTGCCATTAAAATGACACAGTACACCTTTTAAAATTCCCGCAACATCAATTACATGAGTATGATCAAAATTTTGTAGTATAGCAACGTCTAAAGGTAGTAAGTCTCTTGCAAAATGTTTCTTATAAATGAAAAATTCAATGAGGAGATATCTGATCCAGAATCTAACAGAAAAGATTCACTGACATTTGAATTATTATCAATGGTAATGCTCATAGAAACATACGATTTCTTTACACGAGAAGACAAATTGGCTGCAGAACACACTAAATCATTAGTACGCACATGTAAAGATTTCGACTGACAGGTACTAGTAGTTGGACGCTCAGTTGTAGTATTACGAGACTTCATAGTACAAACAGATGCAAAATGTCCATTTTTCTTGCAAAAATTGCACTGCGCATTCTTAGCAGGACACTTAGAATCAGATGCAACATGGGAATTAGATCCACATCTGTAACATTTTCTCAACGTAGAAACATTTGTATTCTTAGTCGAAACTTGTTTATTTGTAGAAAACTTATTGCGACTTTGTGTCACAACTGCTGTAGTAAGTGGAGTTTGAACAGAGTGCAGAGAGTTACAAATTTTAACACATTCAGACAGACTTTTCGGTCTCCTGATACGCAGTTCACTACTAAGTGACTTAGGAATAGTAGTCAAAAATTTTGCAATGAGTAAATCTTCACGTAGAGATGCAGTGCTAAAATTTTCTAAAAGCATTTGTAACTTAGATGCATATTCATCAAAAGAGCCTGAGTACGTAACCTCAAAAAACTCAATTCTGTTCAAAAACTTGTCTTGAGTAGAATAGCGCTCGGTCAGAAAAGATACAATATCATCGTAATTATCAGCATTTGGATTAGTAGTTATAACTGACTCAAAAATTTGCATATCCAAGTTAGTAAGTAAGTAGTCAATTTTTTTCTCAGCTTCAACATTAGTGATACGTAAAAGCATTTCAAACTTTTTAAGCCATATCAAAAAGTCACATTGTCTAGTAAAAGGTTCAATACGCATGGTAGGACCTGAAGACATGTTGAAAATACTGAAAAAATTTTAGTGATAAGCTAAAAATGTATAAATTGCAATTATTCGTAATATGACAGTAGAGAAAAAGTTTATACTTATCACAGACCGGAAATCCTTGAAAATGGTAATAATACTGATTGTAAAAATAATGTGATATGCAGGTTCGTAAAAATCCTCGTCGCCAATGTGTAGTGACCGGTATTTGTAATATCGTAGTAAAAGTAGTTTAATTGTAATAATAACTTGTAGGAACCATAAATCCCATTAAGCAAAATCCAGCCATGTAAAGTAGTAAATTCAAGCTATATTGTAGTTATGTAAGTGATCACAAGCTGTTCACAGTAAAAGAGACCTGAGCATAAGATACAAAATTATAAATTTTAAAACGTTTCTAAGTAACTACAGCTGGTACTCAAGCATTTGAAATTGCACTGCATTAAAACAAAAGTATTAATTTCGGTTACTACAACCACCTCGTAATGCAAGTAATTTTGCTATATTATTCAAACAAAAGTACTAACATAATAACCATTTATTTTTGCAACATTTGAGTTCAGAGAGGCATTAAACTCAAATGAAAAAATCAACCATCCATCCTCTTGATTGGCTTCAATGAATCGCCTGCATCAGCTATGCTATGCTCCCGGCTTTTGTAAGCTTTTAACAGTAGCACAGCTAAATCCGGACAAGGGCTCGACAACAGGCAGGGAATGGAAATTGCTGAACATGCACCAACATCACCAATTCATTTTGCACCAGTTTCATTATTGTCAAGTGCAGACATCTGAGCAGAATCAGCGTGCAGCTAAATAGTAAGGAAAAAAATTCATTGCAGAATTTCAATTTCTTGCAGAATTCTTCAATTCAATTCATTGCAGAATTTTCTTGATGTACCGGCTTTAGCACAAATTGCATCAGTGCAAGCACAGTCACGCTCATCGGAGATAAACAGCAGTTTAATATTAAAATGATATTCAGTTACATTATGCAAGCTCAAGTATATCGTGCAAACTCTACAGGGTGTTTCAGAAATCCTGGGCACTTTGCATAAAAATTTTTATATCATGACCCTTATCTATATTTACCATCGTAAAAGTGCCCTGACAGTCGCAAAACTTCATATTGATGTAAACATGTTATATAGCCGATGTATTCATGTACACCTGCAGATCTTAGTAAACTTATATAATTAGGGCTACTATCATTTTAACCACTAAATCGGGAAATGAAAAAGCCTTTTTTTCTTTGATAAAGGTATACTTGTATACGCAAATAATAGACATTTAACAAGAAAACAATGAGAGCATAGTCAAAGTACAAGTTATCGATCATGTTCAAACTGTTGGCCTTCCTTGGCAATGCACGCTCGAAATCGGGAAGAAACGGACTGGCAAACTTTATGACACAATTGTGGAGTTATGTTGTGAACTTCTTCGATGATGAAGCCCCTTAAGTCTGGAAGACTCCTAGGTCTACGTGCAAAACTCTATCTTTGAGGAAGCCCCATGAAAAAATCACAAGATGTAAGGTCCGGAGAACGTGGGGCCCCTCCACATGACCTCGACGACCAATCCATCTTTCTTTAAAGTGCTGGTCCAGGTGTCTCCTGACTGATGTGGCGTAATGTGCCGGACAACCATCTTGCATGAACCACATATTGTCATCATTGATGGAGAAGACATGTTCACGAAGCAAGTCAAGATATTTCTCACCGTTGAGATTTCCATCGATGAATACAGGACCAACTATTCCACTCGAACGAATGCCACACCATGCCATTACGCCTGGGGCCTGACCATTACTTTCAACAGTGCACTGAGGGTTTTGTGTCGACCAGATTACACAGTTGTGTCGATTGACTGTTCCAGAAAGTTTGAATTGTGCTTCATCAGACCATAAGATGTTATTCGCGAGCTCGGGATCTCTATCCATCATACCCAGTAAGATGTCGCAAGTTTCAACTCTGCGATCAAAGTCGTCTTCGGACAATTCATTTATCAAGCGTGGAATATACGGCTTGCACTTCAGTTCCTTGAGAAGTCTGTAAGTGGACGAATGGCTTAGATGACAGTGTGACATTTTTTGAATTCTCCTCTAAACTCTATGCATTTGTCTTGATGATTAGCATAGACAAACGCGTCATCTTTAGATGACGAGTTTGTCTATGCTAATCATCTACACAATAGTCACAGGTACCTCCATGTCAAATTTCATTGTTGTATTGTGACATTTGCAATGCGCAAACGTCTCGTTCGTACCAAATATGTGACATTTTCTGAATTCTCCTCTAAACTCTATGCGTTTGTCATCCTATGCACCCTTAGATGACGAGTTTGTCTATGCTAAGCATCTACACAATAGTCACAGGTACCTCCATGTCAAATTTCATTGTTGTATCGTGGCATTTACCATGCGCAAACGTCTCGTGTGTACCAAACATGTGACATTTTTTGAATTCTCCTCTAAACTCTATGCGTTTGTCTTCCCATGCACCTTTAGATGACGAGTTTGTCTATGCTAAGCATCTACACAATAGTCACAGGTACCTCCATGTGAAGTTTTGTCGTTGCATGTTGACGATTCCATTCAGAGGCATCTCGTTTCCTCCCAAAAAAACGGCAGAAGTCAAAAAACAAAAAGATTGTGCTCCTATGCAGAAACACAGCGATGAGTGCTCGGGTGGACAGATTTTGTATCCTTACTCCCGTAACACTGGAGAGGAGCATTACACTCCGATACAAGAGCTCTGACTACAGATTTACGGCGAGTCTGAAACCTCTTTCGAATTTGATTGAAAGAGGCCCTGACTTGTCATTTTCAGCTTTGTGGTTGGAAAGAGCCAGGAGTATTTTAGGGTATTACTATTATTATTGCTCTTATTATTATTATTATTGCTATTATTGCTCAAAATTTAAGGTAGAAGTTTGAATGCGAGATTAGTTTGAAAATGATATTTGCTTGTTGATCTGAGCATGCGTTGTAATCAATAAATGTAACTCCTATTGATTGACTTATTCAGGACATTTCAAAAATTCAAATAATGCATGTCGACAGAAAGAGCTGCATATCCTCTAGAGCTTCCGTAACACGAAATATCTGAAATTTCTGTGCCACAAGAATAAAACGCATAATTTATAACATAAGACATTGTGCTGTTAATGAAAGCAGCATTTCATTGGGGAATCAAGACACTCGAATGACTTGCTTATATCGGCTTATATTGTTGTCGACTGTCATCGCTGTTCATAGTAAATTTGTTGCCAAATAAGTCTGTGGAAGTAGCGACTCCTTCAACAATCTGAAGTGATACTCATATGAAGTAAAATGTGATAAATTACCTGTCTTTGAAGACATAACTATACCAAATCCAAAAAGATGATCCAGAAAATGATGTAAATTCGGCGCAGTATTATGTATCTCAGTCACAAAGTGTCTAGTGCAGTTTTTAAAGTAGAATTCTGCATCACACTTTGCGAAAACGTACTTGGCAATAACATAATTGCATGAATAGCTTGAGTGAAAATGACAGCATAACATTGACCATGTCGACTATGTCGTCGCCAACTTCTTTAGCTTTAAGTACCATGGCATCAAAATATCTGTTAATTAACTACCCAGAAGCGTTTTTGGCATGTTTATTCTTTCTTATGATTTTTTTGATATCGTATTCACAAATGGCAGCTTTTGTTTACCAGTAGCTCGTCCACCGTCCACCAATCCGGTGATTGCAAGATTTTTCATCACACTTTTCCATAACAAAGCACGTCATGCGGCGCATTTTCTATTTTGATATTACAGGGTGTCGACAGACTTTCGATTTTCATTTTCCCGTATTTCTCCCGGGCTTTCCCAGATATCAGCAATATTTTTCAAGGGGTACTAAATTTGCCTTACAACTTATTGATAAATATTAGAAATAACGTATCTAATATATTCTCAAAACCTCTCTATTTACAAGTACTGAGAAACTCTGTCATCGATGTCCATAATCATGTTATCAAATTGGAAATCAGCTACATATATACTTAGGATCACAGAATTAGATTCATCTGCGCGCGCTTCGGTTTCCTAGAAAGGAAGAATTGTATGTAACCTTAATATGGAAATGGCACATCACATCACACCACACAACTTGCTCCTTCTCGAATGGATAATTCGTGTATCGCTTGCTATTGGAAATGGCAAACAATAAGCTGTCATCAAAGGACACCAGAGCCAGTGAGAGATGCGTGCGTGCTGTGCTATCACTTCGCACACACCAAAACACATCGATGTGTGGCTTCGATTCAGTGTATGCACTATACAGTGAGCAATGCCGAGGAGAGGATGTGAAATCATCAAGTGAACTAATTTTCGTACGCATGCTACTTTCTTTAATAATGATCGGAAGGGTCAACATTGTGGAGAAAACTTGTGGGCAATGATCTGAATTTTTCGAATCTGAAGGAATTTTGGCAATCGAAGCACTTCGCTGGAACTCACATTAATCCGCAAGCGACGCACGACTTTTTTTCCTATCTCTGTAAGGTATTAGGAATTCCTTCTTGCCCACCTAATAGGTTCCTCAATGTACTGTCCATTTCGTATTAATCACACTTCTAGCAAACCGAAGCAGATAAACAAAATATTTAATTCTGTGCTTAGGATAGTTTGGACTTCCCATGTGTAAATCACATGTTTGTTCCAATAAAATCCTTAATACAGGACTGGGCTCAATTTCACGTAAAATCACATTTGTAATTTAACTGTTAACTATTCAAGTTCAACTTCAGTCAAGTTTGACTGTCAACTTCACCAATATTCCAGAATATCTAAAACATAAAATCCTCCAAGTCAAGAAACGGGCCTCCAAAATTATTGAAGTGATCATCGAGCCAAAATTTACGGACGCTGTCGGTAGCATGTGTAATTCATTATTGACAATAGTTATTGCCGATGAATCACATTCTCTGAGGGAATTGTTCTCTTCTAAGCTTCCGACATTATCCATCCGTAATAACTGTATCCTGCATCCTTCTTTGTCTTGTAATATGTGTTATTGTGAAATTGTATTGCGCTTGCCGAATATCACATGTGATTTATGAGCCAGGATGATATTATTACTACAGTATCTAAAACAATAACACTATCATGATTCATGCAAAAGATGAGGAATTTTGTTATTTCGATGATATTATGTATTTCACCTTGTTTCAAAGGCTATTTTAGGATGAATTACTCCTAAAACCTCTAACTCCTCAAAACAAGGATGAACATTTCTAACATTGCATAAATCAATAAATGATTGGTAATTGCTCACTAAATTTAATTCATCATTCCAATCGACCCTCTTTAATCGATATGAAGAGCTTCTCTGAGGAAATCAATCACTTATAACAATCATTCTTTTTCATAAGAGACATCCAAATACTAAACTAATATAGGCCGATATGGCACAGTTTCCTTAAAGATATCAATAAAAATTGCATTCTACACTGAGGCATTGCTCCAATCAGTTATCAGAAAATAACATTTCCGAATTTCAATAATTCAAAAAGTGCATGTTTAAAAATTCAAAACAATGATGTGAGTTTTACTATGCTTTCGTAAGAACCATGCTTCCTCCAAAAATAGAATTCACAAATATGGTGAAATAGTCACATAGAAGGAAAGTCCTCGTGCAGTTCCAATGATGACCTCGTATTGTTTCAATGAAAGCTCCATAGGTATATCAAATATCCATTCGACTGTAAAACCTTTTGTAACACCTCGATGTAAACCGACTGGAATAACATTTGGAATGCAATGCCATCATCAGTAACTGTATGTAATGTATCTGATTTTGAGTGAAACGAAGATGAGAGCACTATTACTTCAGATCAACCAAGGACTCCTTGATTGTACAGATCACTTTATGAACAAAGATATATACAATCAAGAAGTGATTGGATCAACCCAAATGAATTTTGCCACCAAATTTATGTTAGATAATGAATGATATTTAACTCTACCGAACTCATTTTTTAAAAGTTACTAATTATGTGAGCGGTGGTTCTTGAATCTATATGAATTTAAAATATAATAATAATATATAATTATATGGGCATATGCCTTTTCTCAATGAGCTGCAGCCAGTGAACTACTTACAGGATCTAAATGATTCCACATCAATAGAAAAGTTTATTTCCTGAATTTTCCAAAGATGAAAAACCGCTTCATTATCATTATCTGATTCATGAAATTCTGAAAAGTTCTATTTAGCCGATTTTCAAACATGCTAAGTTTGCAGCAACAAATTGCATTTCGACATTTTGAACTGCAGCGTATTCATGCCATGATAGAAAACCATAGTATCAAAATGCACGTTAATACAATAGCACGATGACACCAATTTATCAAGAAATAACAACAGAAGAAACAGGAAAAACTGCCACGCTAGACGAAGACCGTGAAGGGCTTAAGTATTCCATCTGATCATCCTTTTGTATCAGTTTACGTAGAAACAATGGGCACATGGTAACCGTCAGTCACAAAGTTGTGTCTGATGTTTCCAACAACGTCAGGTATAATTTTGCAGAATCAAGGTCTCGATATTTCCTGATTCAAAGGATAGCAATGACGGTGCGAAGCAATGATGCTACCACTATATTGAAGACAATACCATCGGACTAAACCATGGCAGAAGTTTCTTTATCTGGTCTAATTTGACTCAATGTGACTTTGCATTCGTCATCCAATTATTCAAATTGCTTCTCCTTCACAATGCATAGCTAATTCCGTCAGTTTCTTGTAATTGGTGTTTATTGAAATAACATTCATAACATGAAGATAACAAATTTCAAAAATATTAATTCCATTCATTGAGAATACATAGCTTTTGAAAATATCATGTCTCAAAAAGGCAATTTCCTACTTCAGCCTTGCGTTGTGACACTTGAAGTCTGAAAAATTGACTAAAAGCAAAAATTGCATGAAAAAAGTTATAAAACTTTATGAATTAGTTGATGAAAATCAAATATTTTATGATTATTAAAGTACAAAAAATTAGCCCTTCTATCGTTGAACCATTCAAATCTTATGAATAGCTCACGGGCTACAAGCCATTCAACAAAGACCTGAACATCTGTGGTTGCTTAAAAAAATAATTGACTGACTAAATGCAGATTAAACGTACAGGCCTAATGAAGATTATTTTTCTATGGTTCTGATTATGTTCAGAAACAATAGGCCTAGTAATATAAATGTCATCGCAATTTTGATAGGCTACCAGTCAATCCCGCATTCTTGAAATATTTTCTTCAGTCGTCGATTAGCAATGTACTTTGTCAAGAAATACATAGGCCCTATGTGTCTCGGTTAGCAGGTAGAACACATGCATCCAGGTTTAGGATAGCTGGGTCTTATCTTTATAGGTATATGACATAGGCTGGCAAAATTTACTTGGTAAGTAACCTGGAGCGGTATTTATTGATACAATCTAAGAGTTTCCAGTATTATCGGGTCCGTAGTAGAAGGCAAAATCTTTTCCGCTTGAAGAAGCCCCAGATGGTTCCATATTGATGGAAGCCCCAGATGGTTTGCTTGATAGCGACCCGACATTTGGAAGCACTGGTCTATACATTAGCTCCATTGGTTTGGGTGACCTTTCTGCTATGATTTACTGTGAGGTTTTCGAACTCATCACTTAGCTTAGCCACTGGCTTATATTCGAAATACCAACGAAAACTCTGATGCACCTTTTTTTCAGTGGCAGCGCTGGAAGAATTTTTTTGTTGGCATGATTTTGGATAGATACATTCCTCCACTTAGTGCGGATGTAGGCGTATAAGCAACCTTCAGTGTTAAATTGAACGATTCTTCTATAGATATTTTATTGCTTACAAAGTTGTGCACGTGTAAAATATCTTTCAACTTATGAAGTTGATGACGTGAAGGTAAACAATCATTTAGATATGACATATTTTTGTATGCATTTACAGGCTGGATAATTTGACAATTGCTATGTTGCGGGTCTGTTACAAAATGCATGCAAGCCTTTTAAGAAACACTAAATTCTCAACGATATTTTGCGACCTCGGTCGATTGATTGCGAGCTCATGCATGTATGTGTAAATCATTGTCGACACAATTATGTACACGACTTCAATGTGAACTGCTTTAACAGGTACTCCGATTACTTACTTGGAAAAGATTTAGCCATTGCATTATAGTCAACGTGTCAAAGACATAACCATCGCTTAACAGATATCGTTGACACGAATGAAGTCATGAACAAACGCGTCATCTAAAGGTGCATAGGATGAAAACCGCATAGAGTCTAGGGGAGAATTCAGAAAATGTCACATGTTTGGTACGAACGAGACGTTTGCGCATTGCAAATGTCACGATACAACAATGAAATTTGACATGGAGGTACCTGTGACTATCGTGTAGATGATTAGCATAGACAAACGCGTCGTCTAAGGGTGCATAGGAAGACAAACGCATAGAGTTTAGAGGAGAAGTCAGAAAATGTCACATGTTTGGTGTTGGGTGGGGTTAATAGAATGGTTTTTTAATGTTTTTGGGGGGGGGGGGGGGGGGGTTTTTTTGTTGGGTGGGGGGGTTTTTTTTTTTTTTTTTGTGGGGGGGGGGGGAATGGTTGGGGGTGTTGGGTTTTGGTTGTGTTTTTTTTTGGGGGGGGTTTTATGTATTAGGGGAGATGGATTGGATGAGATTATTGTTTGGTTATGGTGTAAGGTGAGTGGGGTTTGATGTATTGATGGTAATTTGAATAGTGGGTAAAAAGTGAAAATGTTGAAGGGGGGGGATAGTAAAGTGTTTTTGGAGTTTTTTTTGGTGTTTTGGTGTGATTGTTGAGAGAAGGGTGTTGGTATTTTTTTGTTTGATGAGTGTTTTTTTTTTTGGTTAGAGATTGATTGGGTATATATCTTTTTTAAGGATGTGGAGTTTTGTTGGGGATGGTGTGGTGGGAGTAGGGAGAGGGAGTGTATGATTGGTAAGTGAAAAATGTGGTTGAGTATGGGAAAAATACTTTACATATGAAAGAGGTAGATGAACTTAATGTGGTTAGTTGAAGTAGTTTGAATGGAAAACTGGAAAGTCTAATGACACTTGAAAGAGAAGACATTCAAATATTATATCGTGGCTTGAAGACAAACCAAATACTCGTACTTAATAGGATTTTTAACCTGAGCCGTAGAATAAATACACTTTACTTCTTTCTAAAGACTTCTTTGTAAGCCAGATTGTCAGGCCATATTTGTGTGCACATTAGCACATATGTGAAAAATGTACATGGCAGTGTTTTTTACCCTTTTGGAGGATGTAGCTGTTTCAGTGTGATATCATTCTGATCTGTAGAAATTGTGTAAATCAATAAATATTCAATGTGACTGAAGTAAGTAGCTCATTAATGTGAAATGCGTATTGAATGTTCATATACAGTCATCGTTTCTCTTCCATTAATGTCTGTTTGCTAAAAGTTACGAATGAAGTAATCTTTTTTGTATACGAAGCTTTATGTTGATAATTATTTTTGCTCGGTTTTGATAGGTGTATCATTGTTTGCTGCTGTTGCAAAACCGTACTCTTGCTGGTTGGCTTATATTGATGATGTTTCTAAATTGAATACAAAGTGATTTAAGTAGAATTTTCCTTTCAATCTTCTCATGTACATGTTACTGTAGATGTTGATGAATCGCATGTAACTCTGACTATGAATCAATCGTTATGGGTTTGATTCTCATAGTAAATGAAAACATTCTTGAACTTGAATTAATGCTGTTTAGAGATAAAAACGCTTTTTGACCGTGCACATGTACCAACAGATTTGCTAGCGATTACAGTGTATAATGCGTGTGCATAAATAAACTGCATGTAGTTAATATCTAAAATAAAAATTATAGTCGCCATCAAACGTTATGTCTAGTAAATGTGGAAGCCTAATTCATTTTCATTTCAAATAGTAAATACACGTACACTCTAAACCAGCACCTCCTAAATCACACACTGAAGCGAGACACTATTCGTAACTAATAAAAAATTCCTAAAGTAGAGCGTTTTAGGAGGCTAGCGCACTAGAGTTATTGTTCTCTTTAGTGTGTCAACACTCTATTTCACGCAACCTCCTAAAATTCTAGTGTGTCGCGCTTTAGGATGCAGATTTCTTCGATTTTAGGAGGTGACAGTTTACAGTGTAGATATTGGATGCACATGTAAGTCATCTTATAATGAATTAAACGAACATCATATTCACCATTAAATTAGAAATTCTCTGCAATATTCATACGTGCAAACACGATGATACTGATGACCTATGATACTTCTCTGATTATACTGATGGACCGTTCGCTCTTTTCTGCATGCTGGAAAAATGTCGACGTATATTTTTCGGAAATATTTTATCTTTCTACAGACATTTTTGTAGTTATTCATGTTGTGCTGTACATGTAGGTCTATCGCCATGTCGCTATTTTTTCATCTCTTTACTTTTATCCGATTAATTTTTATTTCAGGATTATGGGGAAGTGCAAGTTCACAAAAGAACTAGAGCAAAAATATAGCTGGGCAGTTAAGGTTCCAAATGATCCTCATTCGTGTCGCTGTAAACTAGATTTCTCAATAATAAATGTGTCGAATGGTTCATATAGGCTTGAACAACACGCCAACACATCCATTCACAAAAAGAAATTAGCGGCTTCAGCAAACCAACCTTCGATCAGCTCAGCCTTACACGCAGCTACACAGATAGCCGCACAAAAGGCGATGTTGATACACTGCTTGAAGTTGGTTCTTGACGGGTCCAGTTTCCGAACAAGTGATTCCGCTAGCAGAAAGCGATGCATTTACCAAAAAAATGTTCCCAGACTCCAAATTCACTAATATCAATTTTGGGAGAACGAAGGCAACATATGTTTGTGTCCACGGTATCGCTCCATTCCTTAGGTCAAAACTGAAGGATAACTTATCCGAAAAGTGGTTCGGATTGCATGTCGACGAATCGACACACAATAAGAAATGTATTCTAGAATACTGGATTGTTTATCATGACAACGGCGAAAGGAAAAATCACTTCTTGACAGCAGTTGAATTGGAGGTGAAAGTGGATTTGGAAGAAGTTTTAGGATCCACAAAGAACAAATTAGAGGATCTTCATCTTTTGGATTCTCAAAGTGTGTTTGACGCAACCATTCAGGTCATGGATCGGTTTGGGTTAAGCTATATGCATCTGGCATATATGATGACAGACAATTGCAATGTAATGCAAGGGTCAAAGAATGGCTTTGTTATGAAAATGAAAGATGTTTGCCCCAATATGACAACGTTCATTGGTTGTGGTTGTCACCAAGTCAATCTGCTCCAAAAGGAAGAAATAAACTCATCCATATCCACGATTCCTGAAATCGTTAAATTCCTTGAGAAGTTATCAGATTTTATCGAAAATTCTCCCAAGATTAGATCCCTGATCAAAATTGGTCGATGATGCTGTCGGTCTCAAGAGAATCCCTGATTACTGCCCGACAAGATTTCTGCAGCTCGTTCAGATAAACGAAGCCGTCCTTGAACAATATCCCATAATAAAGAAGATCGTGGCTCTGTCAAAGGATCATCATCTTGTTCAGAGTGTCAACGACAACAAGTTTGTCATCCAATTTGATCAATTTGGAATTCATCTCGCCCCCATACAAGTACTGAACAAATCCTTACAGGATCCTCTATCCGATATTTATCAAACCTTGACAATGCTCCTTAAAAGTATATCAAAGCTACTGGCTCGATTGGGACATTCTGTGTCGTTGAGTCCCAGCGGATATTTGGAAACGTTATACGAACACAATCAAACTCGAGCGAAACCCCAGAAATTCGAAAGCAGAAACAAGGATCTGTTGATTACACAGAATAACAAGGAAGTCATGAGAGCAGTTCACAGTGAATCTAATGCTACAATTGACAAAATCCGGAAAACGTGGGACTATTACAACGAGTTTCAACTTCAATCTTTGCTGAAACGATTTTCAAAATTCCTGTTATCCCCAGCAACCTTGAATTGTTACTCGATCTTCACAGCGAACTCTGAATTCGACAAGAAAGAATGCATGCGGGCTTTAGGACTTCATTTCAGTGTGAATGTCGTTTCGCTTCAAGATGAAATATGCGAACTAAGAGCAGAAAGTGATAGATTTGATTCGATCGCGCAACTTTTCCGCGAGGGAAATTTGTCGAAGTGCCCAATTCTCAAATCGTTAGTCGACCGACTCCTGCTTATATGTCCTCACAACATGAAAGTCGAGTCCGGATTTTCGATCATGAAGTCCACAGAGACGGTTTATCAAAACCAAATGTCGATTGAGACCTACGATGCCATTCGAATCATAAAGACATTCTATAACAGAACAAATTTCGAAGAAGTAGAACCATCAAAAGAACTTTTGTTAAGTGTGAATAATGCAGCATCAGAGGATTCAAAGGAGAGTCGAATTGCAGTCGCGAACAATATTGAGAAGGAGAAAATTGCCTCTTCATTTCGAGAATCGATCGGAATATACAAGCGACATTCATCTGCCCAACTCAGGAAAGCTGAAGAAAACATTGACAAAGAATTGAAGGAGGCTGAAGAGCGATTAGCATCGATAAAGAGAATAAAGATTCAGCTTGAAGACGAAAGAATGGGTCCCTCTCACCTTGCAAATCGAGTATCAGAAGAAGTAATTGATCAGATGTTTAACAAGGTAACTTTTATGAAGATGTTAATACATGTACTCGTAGTTGGAAGTAGACATTTTCATTGTGCCGCAACGTTTTGCATCTGTTCAATTGAAAAATATGAATAGCTGATCAATAGACATACAAATTATAGATGCACGTTATCAACATGTGTGAACATACAGTCAGTTCCAATTTCTAAAAGTTTCGGTTGACAGAATCGAAATGATGCTGAATTTCTACACACTACCTTAAAGAAGATGTAGGCCTATGTCATACAATTGGCATCCAAAATGCTGAGTGACATTACGAAGTGACGTTTTTTGCAGTCTCTATCTGCTGATTTAACTTACGAGCAACGTGTTGAATTAGAATATTGATTGAAGTGAAGTTGTCGTGAATCTTAGGGAACTGGTTGGATTTTAAATCCTGAGATGAGTGACAAGTTGCAAATTTCCCCAAAATTTCGGCAAATTTCATTTACAGCCATGATTCTGAATCTCCACATGTAAGTTATCCTGTTTTTGCTCTGCGCTTCGTTGAGAACTTTTTAATCTTTTCTTTTTTCAGAACTTTTTGAAGAAATCCATTTGGGACGAAATTATTGTCAAAGTAGTAGAATGAATTATGATACGAACTTATCTAGCTCTTATCTTGAACTGACAAATCATGTGCAAAGTGTAATACAATCAATTATTGTGAAATGACAAGGAAATACAAATAAAATAATATTCGTGACATAATAATATTCGTGAAAATAATATTCTGATTCTCAATATTGCTGTTTTCGATCATTTTTACCTCAGTCAACTAAGTTTTGCTTGTGGAATGACTCGTTTCATAATGTATTTCAGATATGCGTCCTGTTGGCTTCGCCATTAATCGTTTTTTGAATCGTTTAATCGTTCATTGCGTATTTTGAGTGCTGTAAATTTGTTGTGTGATGTTTTGCAAAAACCATAATCATGATGTCCCATATTAAGTGATTTGTGGATCGGCAACATTGGAAAATCTAACTTTACCGATTTGTTTTCATTTGTGTATTATTTTGGCCTCGCGCGAATGCAGATAAGTTCGTACTACAGCTTGCTATCCAGTCAAAAGTTTTCAACTACCCATCGACATCGTCAATGTTTTTAAGAGAAGCCTACAATGGCAAGGAAAGGTGTCCCCATACCAAATAAGGCCTAATTAAGTTGATTAATTTTATGTTTTGTTTCACATGCTGTGCCGGTATTTGGGTTGGGAACCTAGTTTAGGTCAATTGTACCTATTTCTAGAGGCCCTATTAAGATAGTCGTCGATGAAGTTTTAGGTCCCTTTTTCTCGAAATTTCGTTTGGTCACCCTGCTTAGCATAGACAAACGCGTCGTCTAAGGGTGCATAGGAAGACAAACGCATAGAGTTTAGAGTAGAATTCTAAAAATGTCACATGTTTGGTACAAACGAGACGTTTAAGCATGGCAAATGTCACGATAGAACAATGAAATTTGACATGGAGGAACCTGTGACTATTGTGTAGTTGCTTAGCATAGACAAACGCGTCATCTATGGGTGCATAGGAAGACAAACGCATAGAGTTTAGAGTAGAATTCATAAAATGTCACATGTTTGGTACAAACGAGACGTTTAAGCATGGCAAATGTCAGGATAGAACAATGAAATTTGACATGGAGGTACCTGTGACTATCGTGAAGATGCTCAGCATTGACAAACGCGTCATCTAAGGGTGTATAGGAAGACAAACGCATAGAGTTTAGAGTAGAATTCAGAAAATGTCACATGTTTGGTACAAACGAGACGTTTGCGCATTGCGAATGTCAGGCTGCAACAATGAAATTTGACATGGAGGTACCTGTGACTATTGTGTAGATGCTTAGAATAGAAAACTTATCATCTAAGGGTGCATAGGAAGACAAACGCATAGAGTTTAGAGTAGAATTCTAAAAATGTCACATGTTTGGTACAAACGAGACGTTTGCGCATGGCAAATGTCACGATACAACAATGAAATTTGACATGGAGGTACCTGTGACTATTGTGAAGATGCTCAGCATTGACAAACGCGCCATCTATGGGTGCATAGGAAGACAAACGCATAGAGTTTAGAGTAGAATTCAGAAAATGTCACATGTTTGGTACAAACGAGACGTTTGCGCATTGCAAATGTCAGGATACAACAATGAAATTTGACATGGAGGTACCTGTGACTATTGTGAAGATGCTCAGCATTGACAAACGCGTCATCTAAGGGTGTATAGGAAGACAAACGCATAGAGTTTAGAGTAGAATTCAGAAAATGTCACATGTTTGGTACAAACGAGACGTTTGCGCATTGCGAATGTCAGGCTGCAACAATGAAATTTGACATGGAGGTACCTGTGACTATTGTGTAGATGCTTAGAATAGAAAACTTATCATCTAAGGGTGCATAGGAAGACAAACACATAGAGTTTAGAGAATTCAGAAAATGTCACATGTTTTGGTACAGCAATAAATATTTTTCATCTCTGTGATATTTATTGCTGCATTTTCATCAATTGTATTCTGTCACTTGCTCATTGACGAAGATGAATGTATGCAAGACCTGGAAAGCAGATATCTTCAAATCGGTGAGATTGATCGCTTTATTGTCATCCACTGTCTCTTGTCACGTAGTCCTTGATAACTCTGACAGCATCTGTAAATTACCTGTATTAAGTGTGTTAAGTAGCAGTCAGCATGGTTTGTACTTGAGGTAGACTATAGCATTTTATCAAGTGTGCTTTATCTGTGCAAATTGTTGATAGCCGGTTGCAGATGAATAAATATTCTCCATTTCGCTCTAAACTTACCACTTATTGCATGGAACTAGTTTATGAGACTAATAGGAACCGCCTGTGAATGATTGTCTTCCAAAAGATTATTTTCATCAGCAGAATGAGTGTTTCTCCTTTCCTTATTTTTCCTAGTTCATCAGTCTAGTCCAAACTCGCTCTACAATTTAGTTTTGTTAGTCATTGTGTGATCCTTCAGTGACGAAGCTCACATATTTTCCACACAAGGTGAACATTCAAAATTGCTGAGTTTTCATGGGCTTCTGCTTGATTGGATATCGTAGGCCTTACTAGCTATAGCTCTGTGTAACTCTTTTGACTATTTGATTGTGATCATGCTTTCAACTGTCACGATGACATTCAGATTACTTGGAGGTGTGATTGAGTATGCCAACCGTTTAAGCAGTCCTATCATATGAAACTGCATTCCCACCTCATAGATATTATATCTACGTTAATTAATGTAATCATTAATGTAACTTCGTAAATAAAAGAATTGTAAGTGGGCACATAGGTAACTTGTGGTACCCAAGGCCAATGCAAATCAGCATATACTCGTAATCTGTGCGACTATAGGCCTATCTTTTATCTTGCCCAATCGAAGTTTCTAGGTATATTACTGCAATTTCCATTCTATCAAATAATAGCGTGCAACCGTGATAGTAAAAAGGATGGAACGTAAAAGCCGGTTGTAGAGAGTTTTTCGGAATCTGACTGATGTGGTTATTCCAACCGAAAAAATTGCGCGGTTGTTCCGACGCCAAATTTGTTGAAAGACCTTAACTGAATACTGTTAATCAAGATATATAGTGAATTACACATATTTTCATATTTTGTGATTACCTATTCATCGACTAATGGTACCTCAAGACTTATCTATTAAATTCATCTACAGTGTAGTATAAATTGAGTTCTTTGTTTAAGGAAATGATCGTTATTACAACGTAGTGTGAAATTACCTTCACTATTGGTAATTGGCTATTCACACTTCATTTAGCGTCGGAATATATATGGCCGAATCCGATTGTAGAAGTTCATCAAAAGATCATGTAGCTGTTCGAAAAATCTGAAAAGGAAAAGTCGCTGACATAAGTCATCCGTGTAAGGGTGTTTACTTATTTTCATAGCAAATTTGGAAGTCCAACGCTGCAAGATTCGACAGGTCGACTTTTTGACAAAAATTACCCGCGTTTTGTATTTTAAGATCATAGTTCACACAAAAATTTGAATAATGAATAAGAAGTGACTGGACAGTGATCTTTTTCGGTTGACTTAGTGCATGCAAATTCAGTAAATTCAGTATGATAGATCCCAATTATCATAGATGACGAAAGACTTTGCTCTGGTTGCTTAATATTTAAAAGGTGTTTTCTTTCAATGGCCATCTTTTGCAGCACATTAATAATCTAGTAGCTTTACTTTCTCAGTGTCTAGCGATGTAGGTTTAGTTGGCTAAGAAATTCATAAATTGAAAGAATGATGGAGGCCAGCGTAGGTTCTCTGGATTGGATTCCATTTTTAATTTAGAGATTCCCAGGTACTTAAGGGATACCATCAAATCACATCATTTAGCAATATTAGGATTATTTCGCAGTCGCCTTTTATTAATTATTTGCGCCACTGCTAGTTGAGCTCAAAGACTCTGGCCTATCTAGTATACTCGTATACTAATAAATATTCTATACCTCAGGATTCACCCTATTCATTCACCTATTCATCTTTAGGATTCATTCTATACCCTTCAGGATTCACCAAAAAGTAATTGCAATAGTTGGATGACAGCAATCAATTCATTGGAATCATATGATGTTAGCAATCAATTAATTAGAATTTTTTAATCACAATTTGATTAGATTAATTTTTGATTATAATTTTCGACTTAGATTAAAACTTGTGGTACACCTATTTAAGCTGCATACATGGACAGATTGTGCAGGTCGTAAACTAGGCTATTATCAATTTGGGCGGTGAGTTTTTGCATGAAATACATGTTGCTACATTCTTAGTTGGAGTGATTATTCAAACTAGAGAACAAGTAGTCGCGTGCCCAGATTGACATAAAAAATCGTTTTACAGATAATCATAAAGGCTTTTCGTAATTCAAGATAGGTAGACTAATAATCTCAATCACTGAATGTGCTATGCTTCCTATGATGGTGAGTGTAGGCGGTATTGCAAGTTATTATTCAACTTTATAACTTCATTACAAATCAATCAATTGATAGCAATTATTGACATACTGCAATCAATCAATTGTTCTGTAACAGCAATTAATTAATTGGAATATTTGGGTTACAACAATCATTGTGACCAATAAATTGCAATGCAATTAATTTTTGGTTTCCAGGCTGTACTTTAATTTTTTATAATTAGATACGGCACTGACGCTAAACCGAACAGATTGATCGCATAGTTGTAATTGATAGTTGCAATTCTATCTTAAATTTTAATATGAAAGTGTATAGATGATGCTTGAAGTATATATTTGTGAATTTATTTGAATTAATTGATAAAATGCTTGTAATACATTGCACGATTATGAAGCGATACAATATAGTGCGACAATGATATTAAAATATCATTTATTCAAAGGGTACATTTTCTGTAGGAAGCTATCGAAGTACTGTTGAAATTTACATCACATGTCTCAAGACAAAGGATTATTGAGATGGAGTTCATACGGTACTGGAAAACAACCTAGGGTTGGAAAAAATTATTTGCAATTTAATTGGATCACATGAGCAATCAATTAGTTGACAATAATTGCAATTACTTTTTATCGTTGCCAATTCTAGGTAGATCTTTCGGTGTTGACGGACACTTAATTGATTAACACTTAGAACTTTAGTTCCACAGCACACAGGTCTACGAAAGTCCATTAAAACACGTACAGAAATAAAATTTGCAATCACATTTTTCTGCACCACTATGTTCGTTGAACTAATTTGCATGAGAAGACATGCAAATGTTCTGATAGCAATATCAAGCAATGACTGATAATTAATATTTATATTCTCCTTTATTCTTCAAGCGCAATATTTTTCGGTTCAAACACTGTCACTCTGATCATCGTGACCATAATTTGACTTTTATCTAAAAGAAAATACGAAGCATTTATATTTACTAGTTAGAGACTTTTAAATTATAGTTTAAATGAATTGTGTAGATTACTAACAACAACCTTCACATTAGGCTAAAATCAAACATTTCGTTTCAAAAACGAGTATATCTACAGAATATCATATCATCGACTGTGTAGACCTATTAATTATACGTCATAACTTGCAATAATCGTTCAATAAATCGCTTTTTTGCTTGTGAATAATTGCAATTAATTGGAATAATTGGCAGCTGATCCAATCAATTAATGGAGTTGAAGATAGTTCATCAATCACAAAGTTGAATTTTATTTCAATTAAATTAATTTTCCCCTTCCCCTGCAGTGGACTACTTTATGCATTGTTTATTAAGATTTCATATTAAGATGGTTTTAAGAAAAATGGGATAAGGGTCGCAGCTGCAGACTGATGATCAGTTAAACTTTAATGTCGGTTACATTATATGTATTGTTTCATCTCTGAAGGTTCTAGTGTTCTGATTGCATCCTTGATCGTTATAGGCTTATGTATGCACGATTTAGGTTAAGCATAGCCTATGCATAATAATGATGACGTGATATAACTTTATTTCAGTCTGATAATTCATGCAATATTATGTTTTTTTTAATTAGTTGAAGTAAATTGTTGACTCTTAAGGCGCGTTTACACGTGACACTTTATTGCTGCCACCTGCAATCGGATGGCAGAGGCGGTTTACACTTGACACTAAAAAGTTGCTGACATTCGAGAAAAAATTGCTATTGACACTATCGACCTCTGATGAGTCAGAAAATTGCTGGAGATTGCAGGAGCGTTCACACTTGACACTTTTAGTCGACACATATTCTTCACGATGTCATCGAGAAAGCGAACAGCTGCAGCAGTTACTGCATAAATCTTGACGAAGAAAACAAAGCGTGAACGGCGAATATGGTTGAATATGATTGTACTGGCTTCTTGTGTACTGCACAACTATCTTATGACGAAGAATCGGCGAAGAGGTGTGCTCCAAAAGATTCATTTGACACAGAGAACTTTGAAAATGATTCAATTAAAGACGGTTCTTGGCGCATGATGGGAATGCCTGAGGCAAACATGCTGCCAATTGAAAGAAGCTGCAGCAACAATATTGCGGATTCTGCAAAAACAACACGAGAGGAATTTCGAGATTTCTTCATGACACCCGATGGTGAAGTTTCGTGGCAATATAAATTTATCTGACATGAATTTTAACTTTGACAAGAAAGCTATTCATTTCATACTTCATTACTCGCACAAAGAAAACAGTTGTGCTATCTAATTTGTTTTCTATTGATTTTTATTAACAATTGTCTCTCATCATCATCTATATACAGTATTTTGAAAATATGGAGAACCCAATTATGATTCTTTGAAAACTATTATTATTAATTTATGTTTCTTTAGTTGCTATAGGCCCTATGTACAACGATAAAATGACATAGAAACAGAACTGAAATAAGAAAATGGCCTGTATCGAGTTGATGTAACATTCTAATTGTAGATTTTCTACTGGAACATTATTGCTGAATAATTTTGGCAATTGTGTGCTTCAAAACAATAGATCGTTTTTGGAAGAAAAGAAAGGTAGGATTGACAATAAGCCTTTACTGTTAGATGGATACAATAACGGCTATAAAATCGATATTATATAAAGCAACATTATCATCAATGCTCCAACTTACTGTCCATAATAATGTGCAATATACATGCACATTTCTTCCCTGTATTGAAAGAAACGATCGAGTCATGGGAAACCGTCACTATTTGATTAAAAGCTTTCTTGGATTTCTTGTTGTAAGATATTTTTTTGAAACGTTATTAGAACTTTTCACGATTAAATCAATCAACACAAGACTGCAAGTATCAACCGTAACTCATGAATTGTTTTCACCTCACTTCATTTCATTGAATGCTGTGCATTTGTTGCTGCATACATCCAGACAATGCAAGAATGTTATACCACATTTTCATTTCTAGGTATACATGAATATAAAAGCTATTGCAGAAAGCGTATAAGTAGACCTAGATATGAGAAATTCAAGTCAAATCTATAGGCATATGTGTAGCGCAAGCTTAGAAGAAGATGGTTCCGCGAACCCTCGTGAAGATAGCTTACACGGTTCACCATCCAAAATTCATTGCCCACCACTGTTCTACACCATAACATAACAATAATACGTATATGTTTCTACAATTCATTTGCTAAGTAGCCTGAAAATTTTACATTTTGCATTTTCAAATTTGTAAAATTTTATTCAAATCTGGAAAGTAGGCTTAATAATTGTAGATTGTAATATGCAAATGATATATCGATGCTGAAAATCACCAATGTTTCAGTTGACTCGCGACCTTCATTTGAGCATTGAATAAACTTCATCGCCTCGTACAACGGCCATTTCGTGACGAATTTGTCGCCGGCACCACTCCTAGACTTAAGTTTTTTTGCTTTTTGAGTTCGTTGTGGAACTGAGTCCTGAGGTTGTACATTTTTCGCTGAACCTCTTTGACTTCCATTTTAAATTTTCCGGCAATCTTCTTCCATGTTTCGACCTTCCTTATTCTGTCGCGATATTCATGATTGTGGACGTTCCACAAACACGGATACAGTTCGTGTTCATCGATCAGTTCATCGGTTAATGTTCTTGTCCACTCACATGTTGTTTGTGTCATTTCATTCTCATACATCGTTGAACCAGCGATCATCGTTTCACAAGATGTTTTGCTGAATTTTGTATAAATCTGTCGATGTCAACATAACAACCAATCAATCAATGATTCATTTTACTCGAGAAAGATGAGTCCCACCTGCTGATGCATTTATCTATTGACCGGTTGTCAAGCGGCCTAGCACCGATAAACGACTGCAAAGTCGACCATTAAATTCCCACGCATGTCTGTGGTGAGGAATTTCAGGTCAAACAATGCTCAATACTCACACAAGCAGGTGGAGTTTCTTGTATAATGACTGTCAGGAAAATCAATTCTGTCCTAGCAAAATGAAGCTGAAATTGATGTTAACTGTGTATGCATAATAGTGCGCAGTAGCAAAAGCAGAAAATATGTATGTATGAACTATGCATATTAGCATATCATTAGTAATTTAATGACAGGCAATAATGAAAAAAGCAAGAACAAATCCAACCTCGAAGAAGTCAGGTTTCTGTGTTCCGATCACGGTTGTGTCACGTGTGATTGTCGGTAAAGGTGTCAGCTAAAAGTTGCGCCTCGTTCAACTGCAGTGATACTTGTGGCAGCCACTTTTCAGAAAGTGTCAGGAGCCGTTTACACGTGCAATATTTTCACTGACACTCGATTGCAGCAACTTTTAAAAATGTCAGCAATCTAGTGTCAGACGAGAGTGTCAGAAGCGTTTACACGTGCAATTTAGGTGGCAGCAATAAGGTGTCAGCAATAAAGTTTCATGTGTAAACGCACCTTTAAGGTCAACGTCTACTCTAACTTGCTTGGGGCTTGTCTGTGTTGACACAGAGTCTGACTTTAATCTGGTTGTGATCATTTGGTCCGGATGCCCTTCCTGACGACTTCCTATGGCATTTTCGGTGCTCGACCTCTGGACCGAAAGATCGCTAGCCGAGCACTTAGCCACTGTGCCACGTAGAACACCAATTTCCAATAATAGTCCCTGTACTATTAAGAGAAGATTCTCTTTTAATGACAACATGAGCGATATTTTGACTTTTGGAAAGATAAAAGTAAAAATCACAATTATCATTCAATAAATGGACATAGAACGTGCAGTTGCAAACTGCGTGAATATTTAAGTGCTAATTTATGTGCGGTATCCCAAAGTTATTTACGGAATTGCCCATTATCAATTTATGAAGATCAATGACATGTCCAACCATTAAAGATGAAATCACAAAATCACCTGTAGAATCGTTCTTAGGCATGTTGGAATATCACTCTGCTCAGGATCGTTTGCAATGGATTATGAAGATCAATCATGCAAAGAAATGCAGACAAGAATCATAAGTCTGCAGTCATCTTGAGACTGATTTACTTACAATATTCAAATTTCTTCATTGATGTGGATATTATTTTATGAAGGGAAAGTAAACTGCATTATCCTGAGATACTTCATGCCTAAAATTTTAGCTATTGAATCTAACTATCTGGCTGACGTTAGGTGTACAAACCCTGATTAACCGGCGGTTTTGTGGAAATACTGCAAGGTGCTGATGCAGCTGTAAACAAAATCAATATGTCTAGTCTGCAGGGAAGGCAGCAGCCTCACTGTCCCCAGTTCATTCCTATTCCTTATAGAAGTTTGAAGAAGAGCCAAGTGAGATGACGTATTGTAGTTAAAAAACTATTTTTATCACTAGTGGATATCCGCCGGTACTCCGGTACAAAAGAAGGATTTCATAATAACACATGTGGATTCTAAGGTCTGACATGCATGTAGAGTAGAAAGTAATTTAAGATATATCATAGAAAGTTGTGATGCAGGTTGTGCTGGGTTACGATGTTGCTAGTGGCATAAGATGAAGAATTCAAAAAATATTGCTTGCCTCCATCCTTTTTTATCTGTCAGGTAATTTTTGTACCAGCATCAATGTAATGTATGTGTTCAATGGCATGTAGAGATCCCTTTTTACTTGAAGATAGTCATTTGTTGACAAATTGATTTGATTTTTTGTACTGTGGGCCTAAATGCACGAAGTTCATCATCTCACTTAACTCTTCTCCTTTTTCTAAAATCATATACTAGTCATGTGATGAATTTGCCGTATTTAAATTTGCCTGCTCCATCAAGCTTGCCTGAATCGATCACTCTCACATTTCTAAAACTTATGAAACTGTGTACATGTCTAAAATATACATGCTAACCAATTATCCTTCATGCGTTTTTAAGTTCGCATTGATGGTGGAAAGGTCCTACGACTGTGGGGTTTTCGTATGTGGACCTACTTTCATCCGGAATAAAAAATTCTACAATCGAATTCATAAGCAATTTCCATGTTAATATTTTGTGATTTAGACGTGAATGACTTGCTCAAATATAGTGCTAATAGAAAATGTCTTCTCTTATCAAAATTTAGTGCGACAGTAACAGAGACTGTTGAAATCTGCGCCTAAATTCCCAAAAGTATATTGCGATGAATCATAGTTGATATATTTAGGGCACAAGATAATGTGCTCTTGATGACGTCGGAGGACGAAACGCGTCGGGCCCTTGTACATATGTTTTTAAACAATAAAGGAAATTTGTCCGAAAGAAGGGAGCGACTGTCTTTTATTTAAACGCGTTAGCAACATTGGCTTTGCCAATAGCTATCTATTGGCCAGCGACAAAAAGTGAGCAAAATTCGGCTTGCCAATAACCATCTACTCGCAAACTGCATTATTGCTAGCTAAGACATCGCTTGCTCGCTCACTAAAAGCCAGCGAATAGTGAGCACTTTTCCCAGCGGGATAATATCACCGATTTCGAAAATCTCTTAGATCGTCTTCCTTCAATAAATCTCCCAACAGATTGCACTTATATTTCGACTTCCGAGTGCACAGTGTTTTCTTATTTTTCTTCAGACTCAGAAATTGTCTCCACACTTTCAGAGTTTCATTCGTATATTTCATGATTTGTCATTCGACTTCTACAATGATGGAATCAGGATGCATGGCAACCGATTTTAGTATCTCTTGAAAACCAATGACACAGTCTCCTCAGACACGGGATTGACTAATTTGTGCAAAATAGTGCAAAATTTAAGCACTTTATTTCAAATCATCGTTCTACAGATTGTTTCATAAAAAATGGATCATCCTTAAACATCGCCTTAACTTCAATTTTGTCTAACTCCGCCAAACTTGAACGAATTTCTCTGAAATTTGGAAGATATGTCGGTTGTGCTTACTGATATCATTGTTGAAAATTTCAAGCATGAATATTGAGTTGTTTTCCTGTTATAAATAAAAAAGTAGTAGATAATTTGATCTTCATTTAGCAATGTTACACAAAATCATACCTCACTCTTATAAAATTACATTTGTTTCCTTTGTTATGCAATATGCTGTTCTACAAGCCAAAAGCTATCAAGCAAAACAAAAATAAAGAAAATCGGTCAATCAGAGCCAGTATAGCACCATTATTCATCAACAATAATGTAACTGCTACATGTGATTAACTGGACTTCATGTTCCATAGCTTCCTGACTTCGTTGCGGTGGTGTTGGCAGCACTCCTGATTGCTTTCAGATAGAAATCTATCTCTTACCGGTTGAAAACAATACAAAGCACAAATGAACAATAACGAGATCGCATTCACAAAAGACAAAGTGTCAGCCTTGCTAGAACTAGGTTTTTCTTTGCGAGCTACAAGCAAGCGACTAAATGTCCCTTACACAAATGTGCATCGATGGCATAATGATGATTTTCGACTCTGTCGTAAAGAGGGCTCTGGCCGTCCACGCAAAACATCCAAACGTAGAGACCGCCTAATTTTGAGATATGCTAAAGTTGATCCAAGTCTCTCGTTGACTGAGATGGTTGCACTAGACTCGTCTATTTCTAAGTCCACTATTCGTAGAAGACTTATTGAGTCGACTCTACTGATTTGGGCTGGCATTTGGACCAATGGCCGCTCTGAACTTCACATGCAGCAAGGAACCATGAATTCTGAACGCTATGTGAATGTTTTACGAATGAACATTGGCCAAATGACAGATCAACTTGGTGATCCATCGACTTGGTTATTTATGGATGATAATGCTACGTGTCACAGGAGTAGTAGAGTCAACTTATGCAAGTCTCAATTAGGGCTTAGGACATTATCTTGGCCAGCTCGTTCTCCTGATCTGAATTCCATAGAAAATGTATGGAGTATTCTAAAACGCAACGTTCGTCGTTCACTGCTACCTACAGATGGCGTATCACAACTTACGTCACTGTTAAAAAGAGAGTGGAGAAAGCTAGATCAGTCAAAAATCAACGATATCATCGAATCAATGCCTAGACGAATTGGTAATGTCATTGACAATAAGGGTAGGACCACAAAATATTAGCTTCTTAAGATCCGTTACTGTATCATAGCTTATCAGATTATATAAGGACATTTAAATATATTAGGGACATGAAATAACATGAAAAATGCTTTCTGTATCATACTTATGTTTTATTTAGTCAAATTTTTAGGATGATCCACTTTTTATGAAACGGACTGTAATTTGTGCAAAATGTAAGTCATTGCTGTGACTACGAAGAATCACATTGTTAATAGGTAAGCTGATCTATAAATATTTCTCTCCATCGGGTTTTAGTTATAATTTGTACAGAATATAGTAATTTTATTATTGTTCCCATATGTAGCTCTATCACTGGCAATATTCATTCAGAAATAAATCGGTGCTCGTCTACTCCTATATTGCTGATCAGTGTTTGCAATTGGATTGATTATCTGTGATTGATCTTTCAATATTTCGTGCGAATTGTATGTATGATGAATACTGCGAAATAATCTTCTTTGTGTTTGTGGAATCCATGGAATTCATGCATGTCATACTTGTGTGTCAGAATCTTCGACACTAAACGTGGTTATCGTTTTTTTACCGATGACTATACATATGAAATGTCAGTGGCTCGAAGCGGCGGTCGACTGACTTGCCTTATTGACTTGATATTGTCGCCTTTTTACCAGTAGAAGTATAACAACGTGTTTCTTTTCACAGTCACTTGATGCAACACACTTCTGTTTATGATGCTAAATTATACCGATGACTTACTGATAATCATAACATAGTCTATCGTGTATATGCATTTTTCAAGTCTTGTAATGTCCTAACGTTATGTCACCTTGATTATGGTGAATGCTTCGGGAAATTTGTCATCTATGAATGTATTGCATTTTATTTATATTAGACCCAGTACAACATCGGTTATACAGTGAGATTATATTAACTTCATAATATGTGTCTTACCGCAATGATTTCCGTGTGTAATTCCTGTTCACAGAATCCTAGGAGCCAGCTAACAGGTCTCTTACAGACGAATTAGATGCAATTCTTCTGTTGGATACTGGTTTTAAGTCTGTTATAACTAAGTCGTTATAAATTTGTCAGAGTAAACCACAGAACTTTCATTTAGCTATTGCGGCTGTGCCTGGGATAAAAGTATGTAAAACAGTTCAATTTTAATTTTTTGAATTAACTTTTTTGAAGCTTTGCTCTGTTTTCCTTTTATGCAACTAATTTTGCTTTTATTGTCCAAATTCTGAAGAATGTCAATCAGTGGCGTCGCGTGCTCCCAGACCATAGGCCTTCGCTCCAAAGTGGATTGCTATATTTCTGCAGCATACAGGATGAACTGCATAAAATAATAAATTTGACACTATCTTAATTTCAGTGAATTTTCAAACACTTGTACAAGTACATAAACATTCAAATCATGCTGGCATCCATGACTACAGGATGAAATGATGTGAGAAATAGATACTGATATTTAAATGAAAGGTACACTGAAGTCCTTAGACTACCCAATGTTGACTATTGTGCATGTGAATTGTGATTCACTGTGACTGCCTCTTTTTCTGAACAGCCTCATAAGCATGCAATCCTGAGCTGACTGTTCGTCAACGCGACTCTTGTCTTCCCAAGATTTTAAACGTCAAATGACAATGAAAATGTGATGTTAATTTCTCACATGACGCTTGATCACCTTGGTAAGATTACTATAGAGAACATTCACTCTCGTGGAAGCTCTCGTCAACGCAAGACTCTGTTGTGATCATTATAGCTTGTCAATCACTTACATGTTTCAAATTTAGGGTTGGTAAAATATTTTTTGTGCTCCTCCTGATATTCTATCCCTTGATAGTGGTTTAGTTTTTATTTCAATGCCATAAACTTCGTGTACGGTGGCTAGAGTCTTCTGCATAATCCCTCGGACGACTGGTCGGTGTAGAAAATAGCCACTGTTGAAATCGCCGCCATAAACATAATATCAGAATATGTCTTGAATCATTATCTCTGACTGAATCCAACATTAAATTATGGAGCCTTCATCGCTATCTCCTTTCTGCGGCTTCTAACCTTCCGATCCAACATTCAGCCATTGGTGAACGCAGACACGACGATTCAACGCGTCATCTTCTCCAAAATTTGGCGAAGCCACGAATAGGGAAAATTTGCGCCTCTGTCTGAATCCAAGAATTTACAAATATATCTTTTCTTGGATTGCTGCAATGCATTTGCTTCTTTGTTTCTATCGGGTGAAGACGATCGAGCTAAGCGCACACGCTCCACATACATGTATCACACAAACACACAAATCTCTGTGATTTGCTGTGAACATATCCCCAGCGCATTGTGTGATTGCTTGAAGATCCCTGCAGTTAACAGCTGAGCGCTGGCGCTCTGAATGTATTTGAGAGTAGTGACTTGAAACTGTAAAGTGTATGTAAAGTTGTAAACGTAAAGATGCTCTCAAAAACAAATTAATCAACTATTTGAGCCTTTGTTTTATGAACGTAAATAATTATTTTTGGGTATGCGGCGAAGGCCTCGCAGGCACGGAGACGACGCCACTGATGTCAATGTTTGCAAAGAAAGACTAGCGAACAAGTTTGTTATATGAAGTGAACTTTTTACGTTATGTTTTTTAACTTCCATGTTTAATGCATGTTTGTACAGATTAATTGTGTTTTGTTAATAGATAAAATCTATTCATGCCATAATGAGCTATGTATTATTTCCTTAATATGTGAATTTCAGGTAGTTCTAGCAAGCAAATCAGATATGATTTACCACGCAATTTATGAACACGTAATTTGCGCGTCAGGTTGGTGAAATTCATTTTTTGAACAGCATGATCGATCTAGAAATGAATTGAGTGGAAAAATGTGTGAAGAACCCATTTGTGATTATGAGCACCCCAGTCTGCAAATAGCTGTGCAGTGGATCATTGCATTTTTCTAACACGAAATGGTCTATTCCACATTCACTTGGAGAATTCAATTCTGTATCGATCGTTGTGTTAAAAAGCGCATTCCACCTTCCTGAGGCCCATGGTCAACTTCATCAATTGCATCGTAAAATCATGCATGATTTTTTGAGCAACATCAAATGTCACATTGATAAATCATTGATACTTAATTGATAAATCATGGATAATATTCATGCATTCTCATGCATGAAACATGCATCCCCATGCATGATTAATTTTTGATACATGCATGAAATCATCCATAAATATCCATGGACGTGCGACTAGGGATTGTATTTTCCAGATTCTCAGTGTCATGACAGCCTTGGAGATTTAATATGAAATTCCCTTTTAACAAAATATTGACTAATAAACGTCTTTTATGTCTAGTCTAAAACTGATTCAAAAGTGACCGTCAAGGTGTCGTCTCGGTAACGTCTAGACAGTCGAGTAAAAGACGACTAATTATATGTACCAGATGTCGTTTAAAATTCGTCTATATGTCGTTTATTGCACTATACTAACAAATACTTACAAAGAAAATTTATTACTAGAAGTTCACACTACTACTATAAAGTTTACATGAAAAAATTAACCACTCCTTGTGATAGAGAATTCTGTCAAAATGTTCTGTAATCCAATCTCCTTATTTTTCATCATTTGCGGCATTCGTTTTAGCTGAGTCCCTATCAAACCATGTACGCCTTCAAATTTTTCCGTTGTATCCAACTTATACATCTGAAATTTAAAAAAAAAAATTAATTTAGCGGGACTATTCACGTCACCGTTACTCTGCTTAGTAGTTCCGTCACTCTTCTAAAAATTACTCAGCTCGTTGTTCTGTTACATTTTTATCATAGGACATAGCATATTTTTAAGAACTTAAAACGGAAATTTAGCTGCATTTCACTGACTTCAGCAAGATTGTGCTGTGAATTAAAGTGATGAGCATATAGTAAAAATATATGAAATGACATTTAATCACATAATAAGAAAGGAAACAAATTGATAGTTATGCTAGTCACAAAAGTGAAACATTACTTGCGAGTCACATTAACGGTAAACTCAATTCGTCAATCACATAGTTTAATCGACTAGACGTCATATACATGAATTTATCTGTAGAATGACAGTTTTCCCACATCCCGGAGACATTAACTGAATGAGATCGGATTGAGTCCTAAATACATTAAGTATAAGTGTTAGTTTAGTTTATAAGTGTAAGTTAAGTATTAGTTTTTTTGCAGAATTTCACCCCTAGTACAGCTATGAAATATTAACGAAGCTAGTGGGTTAATCAATGACAAAGTAACAAATTGTATAAGTTTAAATTTAAAGAAAGAACAAACAGATTATCCAATCTGATTAAACTGTCCCCAACTGAAACATAGTAAGTAGTGCGTTTTACTGAAAGTCTTGGTTTCGAAAACTCGGAAAAGTTTGTTGAACCATTCAGCGTCGTATCATGAAAAGTCAACCGTCTTAACTGAGGTAACGCATTTCTTAAAATCACACGTCGGAAGAGACACGATCAGACTTAATTCTAGACTCTGTCCGTTTTAACGGAAGCTTTCTTTCTGAGACTAAATATTTAATTATCCACATATCTTAACTTATACTAATTTATGTCCTTAACTTTCTGATTGTACTTAACAATACATGTACCTAGCGCTGAATTGATAATGACATGTCACTCAAATTTTGATGAAAACAGTTGATTGAAGCATTTATAATAATGATGTATTTTCTTCCTCAATTTTAGATTAGAATACACTTCTTTACTTGTGCAATTTTGTTGTGACAGAGTTTACCGAGCTGAACTTATAATAGAGTTAAACTCAGTATATCAGATTCAACTAGATTTGGTTCATTTCCGACTAACTCTGACATTTTAGTTTCAACTGAGATTCCTGAAGAACTAAATTGACAACACTTGAGTTACCTATAACTAGTGAACTATGGTATACATGTGATAAAAATTCAAATTATAAAGCACATGAAGAATATGTTTTGCGTGAAGACAATCGACTTCATCTATTAGACTTTATTGATGACTTTTTGCGATCAAGGTCAAACGTAGTATAATGATTCTTATCATGCACTTCGAGCAGAAAATTTATCTGTATTAATTCATAAAAGTAATTATTTCAAAAAAGTAGATAGAGGGCAGCATTTCGAAGGTGGAAATATGTTTGATAGTTTACATATCAGTAATGGAGCTATTTCCACGATTTCCAGTTGCTACAGATTCTTATTTGTTCATCTTTCTCATTCACAATCCATTCAAATATATTCCTTAATACATCGTTTATAGGTAGCTTTTATACATTCATGACCTTAATAAAACAGAAACAGATCTGTATACAGATGTATGAACTTACAGGCATATTCAATACCTGTTGCTGAGTTTTTTAAGGATTCTGACACACACACGGCGAAAAATTGAACCAAAACCTTACTTCAAACCACAGACACACTAAAAATAGTAAGCACTTTCTAGTCGCGTACCGCCAAGGTAAGAACATTGGCTTATATGTTACTTATTCAGCAAATTCAATATTGTATACATACATGCATTGTTCAAAAAATTGTCGTTATACATGTCATCAGAGGCACGAGCAGGGATAGCAATTAGAATCCGCAATTAGGGATAGCGAAAAAAATCGGAAAAGCCGTAAAATCTGAGCTTTGAATGCATGAATTTTCCATATTTGTATTAGAATAGTTTTGGGCACGTGACACAACCTCACTAATAGACAGGTTGCTATAGGAATAAGTCTCAAAGATTCTTTAGATCTCCAACCAAGGTAGGCATTTTGGATAATAGTATCTATATACTTCTAATCCGTACCTAAGCAACCATGACGAAATTAGGGATATCTACTGGTCTATAGCCTTGCATACTTTCAAAATTCACGCAAAGTGTAATGATTTTCAAGTGAATGCGCAAAACTGTATTACGTTACGATCGCACAGTTGTACTGTTTTGCGGATTCCCTTGGAAATCATTACAATGACATGAGTGAGGATCCGTTGTTTCAAACATTCACATACACTGCAAACATTTGACTTTCAATGACATTTTAACATAGTTATTTGTAATCTCATTTAGCAGAACTACTGACTAACCCAGTAAATACAATGAAAGCGCTACGATGCTTGTTAATGAATCTATTGTGTCCATTTCAATTCATATTATAAATTATTGCAAATTTCGTTGGGACACTGCTATAAATGTTTGTCTCAACGTGTAATACACTGAATTGAAGGAAGAATCAATCCAGGGGCGCATGGCGTTGAATCGACAGAAGAATTTCAGTAAACGTTGTAATTACAAGTTACAGGAAATGAATATTTAGCTTGTTCAAATGAAATGAAAACCAGATAGACAGAAAGAAAAGAAATTGCTCACCTTGCTTTCTTTCAAAAATCCGATAACGAGTGCTGGAAGACCGATGTCTGTGGCGGATATCTTACCGCGCTGTCCATAATTTGAGAAATGAGACCAAGCTGATGCAGGAGCAACTCTTAAAATAACTTTTTTGATAGACTTTTCCAATTTTCTGGAAACTTCCTTCTTGACACAATTGATGACCGCACACATTTTATCGTTATCATTTTTGATTTCATCGAAAAATGTCAATATCTCGTCCTTTGTCCTTGGAAATACTATCACCTGCCCATCTTCTTCAGGATCATTCGAGGAGTTATGTGTGGCCCATCCTCGACTCAATGAATCTTCAATCCTGAGTTGATTTCTTAAAAGTTCCTTGGCCCAATGCTCTTGGTGCGGACAGTGACACCGATATTGTGATGGAAGTACATCGCTCCTTTGACAGACTGAGTCTTCGGCAAAGTTCTTGTCGACAGTAGTTTCGTAAAGGAAAAATATCTTGACAAGAACCTTGTTTTAGAAGAATTTTTTGGAGTATATCAGATAGAAAAGTAATTTCAAAATCCTAAGGAAGGAAAACTAGTCGCAACAACTCTGACAGATGACACCATGTAGTAAGAGATGGCAAATTGTAATATACAATATTAGCTTTCGATTTACTTCAATTGAGCTTCCAATAAAGTACGCCTAATACATGTTGAGCTTCATCGTAGTTCTCTGCATTATACGCTATAGACCCTACTGAAAATATGATTTACCTACATGTCAGTGAAAATTGAAAACTATAAATTCCCTTTCTTTATAACAACGTCAATTTGAATTATGCAAAATAGGGTCTGCAAGTTAACCACAGCCACAGATCCCACAAAATCAGGATATTCATTATTTATTTGAATAACAACGATATTACTCGTAACAAAGTAAACAATATTTCCTAAAGATCTGGGATCCGTCCGGGTACCCAAATCTAAGATTTGCTCGAAAAAGTCCGGGCATTTGAATTCAGTTATCAATCCACTATATTGGACATAATCTTGGATAAGATTATCCTAAGGAGTTAAATATGAGGAAAAACTTTAAAAAAAAGATAAAAATAAAACATACCAGAATTATTTCGACTACTCTAATTTTCAACAATCGCAACATAAATGCACCAATTACAGAGATCCAGGGATGAGAATGGGTTAATGGGAGTCCGGCCGGAAATTTGGATCTTTTGGACCCTAAATAGAGAAAAATGAAGAATCCATTAGCCCGATTTACTGAGGCCCGGGCGAAATTCCGCTTATTGCCGGAAAATTCTCATCCCTGGATACCAAAAAAGCAGGTGAAATTGATTAGAATTCCAAGACCTCAAAGCTAGTGATTAAATTTCTGAAAATACTCACTATGTGCAAGGATTCGAATATACATGACGAATCATTGAGAAACTGTAGATAAAATAAGCACTATACTTTAAACAATTTAAGAATCATTTTACTCTAGACAGCTCAATATGCAATGAAAACTTTGTACTGTAATACTTACCATCAGAAAAAAGAATTTGGCCAAGATACGTAACCCATGTCGACTGAGGAAGACTTTGATTCTTTAATAATCGTCTCAGAAGATGATATTGATGTTTCGGAGGAAATGCCACCATAGCGTTATTATCTTCCAATTTCTTATCTATCCATCCATCCAAAACAATTTCAATTGTCTCATCAGTAAATTGAAAAAAATGATACATCTGAAATAGATAAATTATCAAAACTTAAGATTTGGACTGTGCAGAATGGTCATGAAATATTTATCATTAAGAAGCATGACTTTGCCAGCAATATCAGACAGCTTGACAATGCTGGGAGATTGGACTCTGGCTGTTGAAGTACATACTTTCACCATTCCTACTTTGACGGAAGGAAGCGGCTCATCAAAAATATTCCCGATAACTTTCAGATGCCATCCAACCACTATTGCATCACTACCGTGGTTATGAGCAAAATATGCAACTTTAAACGGCTTGAGCGACTCACTTTTAAGATAGAAGTATCGATTCGGAGTTTCAGCTTTTATGTAAAACAGAGAACTCAAATAAAAAGTTCTGAAAAATCTCATACTTGGCCGAAAATCTACGGGCAAAGACGTAGGATTGATCTCTTTGGAAAACATTCTTCTACCTTCAGTGTCAAGTACACAATGCCCTAATGATTGATCAGACTCCAAAACGCGTCTAACCAGCTGTTGTAAGGGATATCTTGGAGAGCGTATTAGACGCTTTACAAAGCGCAAAAATTTTCAAATTCAAAACAGCTGAATGAGTCTAATACACCGTATCTCTGAACATTATCAGATATGTGGCATAGTGAATGTGTATTGTTTGCCAAATATCTCACGAATTAGTGACACGACTCTATTCAACAAGTTTCTCGCGTAATTAAAAGATTCATCATGCGGTGAGCAGAAGATGCGCATAACAACGGTTAGAGAAATGAAGCAATCAATGAATTTTGAGCTACAAAATTTTGATAGAACAATAGGAGCGAGATATAGTAGAAACAGCTCTGTAGCCTTCCACATTCCCAGGTGCGAGAGACTACGAGGACGTCTGCTGAAGTCATTGACTATATTCTTCCGAAAAGAGACCATCATTTCAGACATAGGAATGAGTTGGTAAGCGGATAATCTTTCACTATCGCCAGATCTTAGTTCCTCCAATAATCTATATGTCACTCCTTTGCATACGCTATGCATATAGTCCAATGGAAAATTTGCAACCATGTCTATATCTGCGATAACTTCAAAAGGGGATCGTCCTTTGTGTCGACTGGGCTGCTCACGGTTTCTGAATGAGTCCTGTGGTTTCTGACTTCCATAATAGGCACCAACAATAAAAACCGACGACGAATATCCAGACAAAGAGCACAAAATAGGCCAAAAACATTTTGTAGTACTTTGATGAACTGGCAGACCATCAAAATTGAATTTAAGAAGTAGATCGCAAGCCCTTTTTTAGACCGAAGTGATGGTAGTCACCAGGAAAACCTTTCTTGGTAATAAAATCTTTTGATCTGTGTGTAACAGCGAGCGTGCATCTATAGGCAGCTCGGGATGATATCTGTTAAGTACTTTTAAAACTTTTGAAAGATCATTATAAGTTATTTTGATTGTTCTAGCGACTTCGGAAAAATCTCTTCTTATATCTAGTTCTTTATCAGTTTCAGATGCATCAGAAATTCCGATGGATGAGTTATATTTGCTCAGTTCGACTGAACTTGTTTCATCATAGATATCGTGTTCAAAAGGGTATAAAAAATCATTTGTTGAAATATTCCTCCGTTCCTCATTTGCTGACATACAAAACGCAACTGCTTCATCACCATCTAATCTTTCCAGACTCGAATCTGATGTCATATTCACAGAGTGGTCGAACAACCGGTTGAGTTCTCGTCTCTTTCGCCGCCGTTTTACACTCATCTTAAACATTTTCTAAAAATGCAGAAAATGTCAGAATAGGCCTAAATACAATGTAAACACTAGTAGTATCTGTTCATTATAGAAAAACAATATACAGAATGGAGATCTATTAGACTACAGACATGAAAAACAAGAACATTTCTCCTTTCTTGTTCTTTTATGTAGGACAACAGAAGAGATCGATTTAACTTATATAAATTTCAGATATATATTTTTTCATATAAGAAGGTTCTCAGCAGTATAACGGTTAAGGTATCATAGGAAAACGTGTGGTCTTCGATCTACAAATCAATTTAGTATGAGACTAACTTGATATAACAGAGTGGTAAAAAAACTTTTTTCTATTTTTCAGTGCAATTTGCCGTACTTATTGTTAATCTGGGTTTTTGTATTCTCTATTGGTTTTTCCATTTTGATGAATGATGCTATATATTATACTTGTACCGCGGTTATCCATCAATAATAGTCAAACTGGCCGGTGTTTGAAAATTATCTGTTTTTATTGAAGCAAATTTAGTGTCTTACATTTGTTTTACTCACGTCCAGTGGCGTCGCGTGCTCCCAGACCATAGGCCTTCACTCGGCATTGGAATACTATTTCTATACCAAACACTTTATGTTACAACATTAATTTTCATGAATTTAAATGAATTTTTAATAACAACATACCGAACATTATTTAAGGCCAAGTGAATGTGCACATGAGAAGTGATTGCTCATGTCGCTTAACCGCCCTACTCAAGGAGCTGAGACCACATTATCTCGAGAAAAATGGAGGCAAGGCCAACAGTTTCCTGTGTTTCTCACGGCCGGTCAGCCGCTTACATGATTGAAATTTTGATGCATTAAAATGTTTTGTGTAGTGCTTCTCATTTCTTTCTGTGTGAGTACTTTCAATTTTTATATCAGGTGTTGGCCTACCTTGCTTGACGAGTGTATCTTTTCAGTATATTCCCTTTTGACGAAAGGTGTGGTTATGATCTCATCTGCAGTACTAAAAATAGTGTCACATCAATCACGTAAAAACAAATTATAAAAATTCTACCGAATCTGGGTGTTCGAGTCAGATGCATTACTCTGCATTCATTGAAAAACGCTCATCATCTGATCACAGTCTTGTCTGAACGTCAGCCATCTGCTACTGTCGACGTAGTGCCTCTCTGACATAAAGCGAATTCGGGAACAATTGGGTTGCACTTCCCTTACTATATTTAGATACCGCGCCTTGATAAAGAATTGCGTAGAATTCCATTGCAAAAATTGGAGAAGGCAAATCATCATGTCTATCGGAAAAGCCAATATTGTCGCGGGCGCGTGCGCGCACTGCCTCACACACACACAACTAACTCTCTTTCGCTGTCTGAACATCAGTGCTCCGTCTGGACACACGACCAGCTTGTGTGTCTAATTGCTCGAAGAAAACAGCTGTGATTCGAGCACGTGCTGCAAAACTGTTAGCTCTGAGATTATGCGTCTGATTTTGAGACGGAAAGTTGTGCACAGCTATCACGAGAAGCTATCAAATTTAAATGAATGATGACACTTTTCATTTTTATAATTGTTGAAAAATTATTTTGAGGACGCGCCGAAGGCCTCGCAGGTACGGAGAAGACGCCACTGCTCACGTCCTTTCCCGCTAATTGGTTCATATGTAGTTTGATATGATGTTTGAATTGGTTTCAACGATTTCATTTTCCTGGCAACTTTTGGATTTTAATATACGTTTATGGTGGAAGCTATCTCGTAGAATTCAAGAAAGTGAATTGATAATATGCTTATATGCTTCGCAGCAAAATGAAGACGAAAACAAAGCAATAAAATAAAGATGAGGGTGACTAAACAGAAAATGACGGACAATGTGAAAATACAGACAATACGGACAAAATGTTTAAAAATACTGAAACTACTGATAAGATGCAATAAATACGGAAAATACGGAAATTTAAGAGCCCTGTTTATGCTACAATTGAGCTCGTTGAATTCTGGATTCACGTATTTCATGTATATTATCAGACCTACTCACAATCTCTAAAACTCGAAATGCAAAAACTGTGAAAAGCAGCTTACTAATGTCAAAAGCAATGTAATATCTGGAATTTCAGTAGCGAATAGGATATCCTTCGTTATTGAGGACTTCTCTCAGACGCCCATGCTGTTGACCAAGGATGCGCATCGTTCTGGAATGGTCCCATGAATCTAGCGATGCAAATGGAAAATTTTCTCGAATATTTTCTAGAAAATATTCCGGAAAATTTTTCAATTTTTTCAAAATTTTCCGGAAAATTTTCTAGTGGAAAATTTTGAAATTTATTTTTCGGTTATTGACATTTCTTCCTTTGTTTTGGAGACTTGTTGTAGTCGTTTGAAAAGACTATGCAATATGCAAAGACCGAAAACTTCTCTATCATTCCTTCATGTTACCTTTTGGAATCAACTGCACCCTTTCCTTCAGATCATCCCAAATGAATTTCAAATATTAGATGGATTTCAGATTTCTCTAATTGAATTTCAGATATCTATCAGAAACCCAACTTTGAAAGGATCTTAAATTCAACTGGAGAATCTCCAGTTTATCTGGAAATGTCTGAAATTCATTTGGGTAGATCTGAAATCGATTTGGAACTATCTGAACCATCTGAGGTAGAAATGGAAGATGTGCAGTTTGTTCTCAACGAAGACAATATGCCAGAACTTAGAAACTGTCATAAATATTCTTCTACTCATCACGGACATCTTTAGTTTCCAAATATCTCACGAGTTTACAGTCTTCCAATATGGTCGCTCATGTGTAATGCTGCGTGGACTGTGTGCTTATTCTTCACATATTCATCAACATATGGAGAATTTGTATCATATATGATCAAGGCTGCACAATTTAGCTTAACTTTCAAGCTAACAAGCAAACTCCAAAATTATTTTTGCTCCAGTTCTTTCACATTGCATGAAATTATACCTCCATTGTAAAGCAAGATTCACGTTATCCCAAACGATGTCTGTGTGATAATCAAAAATGCTAACAAATTAGCACAAGCCTTTGATGGCAAATAAATGTTCAAAAATCCGTGGACGAAATTCGTAGTGCTACGATCGCTTTAATCGAAATCAAGAGTTTTAGACCCATTCTATTGGTGTGTACCTGCCTTGGCTGCGGAAGCGCTCAAATTATAGGGCGTATAACAAAAATCAAAACTTTCAAAATTTTCCAATATTTTCCAAAATTTCCCAATTTTTCCATAATTTTCCATGGAAAATTTTGATTCAAAATTTTCTGGAAATTTTTCATCACTCCATGATTCCAAACAAGTTTGATTTCTTCTTTCAACGTAGTAATGGAGGTACATTCAGCTCTGTCGATGCGAAGCTACGCTGCTTGCCACAAATTTTCAATGAGGTTGAGGTCTGGGCTGTTACCTGGCCATTTCAACACCTCAATCCAATTTAGACGACACCAGTCCTTCGAAATTTTTGATGTATGGCAAGGTGCATTTTCTTGCTGGTATTCATTGGTGAATATTCAAAAACGTCAAGAGCTTTTCTGCTAATATTTTGGTGTGCACTTTGCTGTTCATTTTTGTCTCTTCTACAGGAATGTCAACGCACTTCGGCCATGATGGGAAAAACAACCCCAAACCATGACACCAGCTGAATGTTTGATACATTTTGCAGTGTAGGGTTGATGCTGGACGAACCAAGTATCCGACGAACATGTGAAAGGAGATTGTCAAATTGTAGGAATGTAGACTCATCGGAGAATATCACAGTTTTCCACTGGTCTGTCATCCAATGTTGATGTTCCTTTCAGAATTGAATTCTTGTTTGACTCATTCTCTCCGTCAATAAAGGCTACCGGCTTACGTGCTGTCATGTTGAATTTTGTCTTGAGGCGGGCTTGAACCATGCGTTCAGTAATGTTATCACAAAGTACAGGGTTAAATTCTGCTTTATTGATTTTGCATTTATGAACGGATTCTTCAAAACCTTGTGCTTCATGAGAACGTCAGTTCTGTGAGTTGTCTTTCTTGGTCGACCCGAACGACTCATTGGATTCAAAGTTCCCAAGTCTCGGTACAATTTGAGAATCCTTGCAGCACAACGTAGTGAGATTCGTAGAGCTGATGCAACTTATCTTGAAGGTTTACCAGCATGTTCTGCTAAGGCAATGATCTGAGATCGAATTGCGATAGACACATGTTTTCGTTTTCCCATGCTGTAGAAGTGACAGGCATGTTGGCTTGTCCAATAGATAAGATCCTATTGGTCTACTGTAGTTTATTATCAATTGAATCAAATTATCAATCAAACGGTGTTATTGTGAATGAATAACCAAACGTCATACTGTTCTGCATTGTCGACACTCATTTTCATGAGCGCTCATATTTTATACAAACTATCCTGTATGGAGAGATTCGGATGTTTGCGGTATAAAGTTTGATAGCGGCTCAACTCCCACATCATAACAAAAATTCTGGCAAATACTGAATCTTGGCCGTGATAAAGTTAAATGTATTTCAATTTCTACGATGGAAAATCAATCTGAACATGTTTGGATTCATGAGATTGCATCACCATTCGTTACCAGTAGGCCATTATCGAGGCGTCTAAGATAAGTCTTCAATAAAGACAATATTTTGTTATATTTCATTGATATTCAAGTAATAAACGTCAGTAATCAATATATTTTGACATTATAGTTTGTTATACACTTTGCGTAGCTATAACTTAAGAAATCGTGAGCAAATTTGATAATAAATCCTAGGTGGAAAGAAAATAATTTTCTCAGGTGAGCCTAGCCTTTGTCTGTGCCTAGGTAAAAAGTAAAATACAAATGCTATAAAATATGTAAATAATACTACAAAAGAAAAAACAACTTTTATCAGCTGCCGATCGATTTCAGCCGTCTCTGGTTTGTCAAGGCAATCAACTGATTTATTCAACGAAATTGTACAGAAATTTCAGATATCATATCTAAATCAAAGAAATCAAACAGCGTTGAGGCAAGGATGAAATAAATTAATGAACATAGCTTCCTTGGACTCACGGTCCAAGCGATTAGCGTCTGGAGACAACTGAAAAAAAGGAATTGCATAATGACTATTTTCATTGCACAAGCATGATGACTATTTCAAAAATGTTTTTCCTGACAATCATAAATGTATCAAAATTATGCCTCCTCATAACTTAAAATTTAGGCCTATAGTTTCTAGCCGATTTTCTCCAACCGGCAGACTAAGTGCATTTCTAGATGAGCTCCTTAAGTTATTTATTCCTCAAATTAGAAGTTATTGCAGAGACACTTACCACTTTCTTCAAATGTTACCAAAGACTATCCATAAAGAATCTATCTTCATCAGCTTTGATGTGGTGTCCCTTTACACCAGCATACCCAACGATCTTGGTTACTTGGCGATTGGCTTTTGGCTAGATAAGTATCCAGAAATCATATCAAATCGAATAAGTCATTCATTTATCATTGAAGGACTCAAATTGATCCTTGAAAATAACTGTTTTTCATTTGAAAACGATTTTTATATTCAAATCTCCGGGACGGCCATGGAGACTAAGGTCGCACCCACATACGCCACGTTAGTTATGGGTTTTCTCGAAGAAAAAATGTACTCCATTGTTCAAACCGTTTTTCCTGACACATGTGAATTAATTATCAACTCATGGAAAATGTTTCTCGACGACTGCTGGATCATATGGGATGACAAATACGGCGAATTAGAATTATTCAAAAGTATAGTATGTAACCTAGATTCATCTATCAAATTTACTTATGAAATGAACACGGATTCTTTAAATTTTCTTGATGCGATGGTTACAAAAGACACAGTCAATGGATTAATAATCACAGACATATACAGAAAGCAAACTGACACAATGAGTTATGTTCCCTTCCATTCCGCTCATCCCCTTCATGTTATCAAAAACATTCCTTACAACTTAGCATGTCGTATAAAGATTATAGTTTCAAATGAAGATACAAGAACTTACCGTTACAATGAATTAAAAATTCGTCTACTGACTTTGAATTATCCTTCTTCGCTTATTAATGATGCGATTGATAAAGCCAAATCTTCTGATGTCAGCAATAACAACAAGCAAAACAAAAAGAACATTTTTCCATTTGTACACGAGTTCAACAGGAGTAACCCAGACATATAAAATAAAGTTATACGTCCTATTTCAAATACATTAAATCTTCTAACTCCATTCCAAAATTGTAATTTCATGAGAGCCTACAAACAACCTAGATCTCTTCAATCTATATTGTCACAGAATAACCGGATGACAATTAGTGGAGTGTCGAAATGTGGCGAGCCAAGATGCAAGTGTTGCAGCATCATAATTGAAGGCAACAAAGTTGATTTCGAAACCCCATCTGGCATAAAGACATTTAACATTCGAAAAAACATGAATTGTAAATCAACAAACGTAATTTATAAGATGATTTGTGGAGGATGTAAAAAATTCTACATCGGGGATGTATTTCGACATCGGCTGACGGTACATCGCCAGCAAATCAAAGACAGTAGATACTGTGTGCTATGTGTCAGTAAACACATAGCGAGCTGTAGTGGCGGTCATTTTAGTGCTATTCCCTTTTTTTCAGTTGTCTCCGGACGCTAATCGCTTGGACCGTGAGTCCAAGGAAGCTATGTTCATTAATTTATTTCATCCTTGCCTCAACGCTGTTTGATTTCTTTGATTTAGATATGATATCTGAAATTTCTGTACAATTTCGTTGAATAAATCAGTTGATTGCCTTGACAAACCAGAAACGGCTGAAATCGATCGGCAGCTGATAAAAGTTGTTTTTTTCTTTTGTAGTATTATTTACATATATATACTTGTTTCATACTACTTATGTAGGAGAGTCATCTCGGTAGTATATATATATTGGCAAATTTTGACTTTTTTCAAAAGTGCTCAAATAATTTTTTGGACCACGGGAGTAAAATAGTCCGTGTCTGACAGCCTTGGAGAGGTAATGTTTGTTAAATTTGCAACTCGATGACCTGCGCTATTGCTTTCCTGATGAACCTCAAGAGAATCTTCTTTAGCGTGATCAAGCAACAGCTGCCACTGGCAGATCAAAATCACAGATTCAAAGACAATGATTTCAATTAATTTTAAAAGATGTAAATGGGTCCACATCAATATTCAGATTCAAGAAATGAAACATGAATTTAGTGAATCATAAAATAAAGCCTGTGAAAACTGAATTAAAAAACGATATTTCAGCTAAGAAAGCACGAATAATATCGCGACTTTTTCATGAAGACTTTCATTATAATACGGATCATGAAATTCCCTTGATAATCAGCTTAATTTCCGCTTAGTTAGGATGCTTGTTATCAGACATTCATTCCCCTTGAGATCAAAAATTTTTTCATACTACTTACATAGGAGCATAGAGAAGAGCCATCTCGGTAGTATAAGCATGCAATCCTAACCTGATTGTTTGTCAACGCGACTCTTGTTTGTCGAATGTCGCTTGACGTCAAATGGAAATGAAAATGTGATGTCGATTTCTCACATCACGCTTCCCGGTGAAAAAAATTGTCGTCGATGCCTCGTCAAATAGTCGGGCAGTGTCGGCTGTCAACCGTGTCGGCGCAACGAGTGATTGCCGACACAGGAGTTGTCGGCAGCCATCGGCTAAATGACGGCTGCGCCGACATGATGATTAGAGGATAGGGAAGTGTCTGATTGGACCAATGTTAGCAAATCTCGTCCACTCCAATTCGTATGATCTACATAACTTAAACACTGCTGTGATTTACAACAGAAGGATTCCTGCTGCGCTCGAGGAGCATAGTCAGTAATTCTGCTTCTTTGAATTTGGCACATATGAAAGACAAAAGGCAACCTCTTGCAAAAAGAATTACAGAATTCCTCATACCAGATATCAGGACCAGATTTCCAGCAACATGCGAAAGTTGATATCAATACATGTCTACATATAGCAGCAGCTATGGGTCAACAGTTCTGTCTCCGTTACTTGTATTTTCTTTTTGAGTGATTGAAAATGTAGATAGAATTAAATGGAAATTCACAGAACATCCTGACAAAAAGAAAAACGCATATTAATGTATTAGATGCGTGTATACAAAAATAGAGTACTAAAAATAGATATGACGGCCGGGAGGAAGAACTGAGCGTGCGTGCGATCAGAGCTAGAGGCCGGTATCTGTAGACAATGACGCGGTACAAAAGCGTGTGAAAACGTGAAAGTGAGCTTCTTTGTTCACTCAGCTAAGTGTAGCCGCAGCGTCTCGAGTCTCGACTCCCGTCTATTGCTCTTACCGGAAGAATGCCTAGAAAGTGCAGAAGATAGCAAGGTATCAGTTTATCGATTCCCGAAAGACGAAGACGAACTGAGCAGATGGATCTCCGTTCTAACGAACTATATCGCTCGCGATTCGGTAACGCGAAATATGGGCATTTGTAGAAAGCATTGGCCTGAGATGACTGCAATGAAAAAGGTTTTTGGACGTGAGGTTCCTGCAACCCCTCCGACTATTTTTGTTAATTACCCAACCTCATTTCAACGGCAAACTGCCTCTTCTAGCGACAGGCAAGTCGATCATCGAAATAAATCTTCATCATCGCGCAACACTTTTCCCGACGAACTAGAGCTTTTCAACCAGAAAGATTTGATCAAAAGTAACTTCAAAGTATTTGTACAAAATATTCGACATCATCAAGTGCCAGCTGACGTTCACATCATCGCTGAGACGGAAAATGTACGACTGTTATCATTCAATAATACATTTCAAGACATTGAATTCTCCGTCAGCATTGACTCTAACTTTTCTGTGAGTGCATTTCGACGTTATACAGAGATTTCACGACGCACATATTTGAAGGACGTCCTAGGATTTCAGTATCGACTTACTCGTTGGTCTTGACTTGATGCTATTTTGTCGCGTGTGAAAACAGCTGATCTATCAGAAAAGTCCGAAGTAAAAGCTGGTGCCAACCGCATCAAATCATCCCTGTCGGAACTGAATGTGCCGGATGTGCAGTTTGAATTCATTCTACAGCTACCTCTTCAATGTGTGATTAAGCCAAATGGACGCCGTTTTACTGCATTCTTAACAACGAAAGCTATTTCGATCTATTTGGTGAGTAGAGCAGCATATAAGCATTTGCGAACAATCCTTCCTTTCCCACACCCTGATAGCTTGATGACAACCTGTTGGTAGCGCATCGGATATAGGAACAAAAAACGACTCCTGGAAAGTAGCTAAATTGTTCATAGATAAATTACCAGTTATTAAGAGGAAATGCTTGAGTTTTTGACGAAGTCTATGTCAAGCCTTCTGTAAGATACAGATCTGGACACATTATAGGGTATTCAGCAGATGACGAAACGAAATTCGCTAGAACGGTTCTGGCATTTATGTTAAAGCCACTTTTCGGCAAAGGTTCCATCGTTATTCGATTAATACCCGTTTTCAAGCTCTCTGCAGACTTGCTTCAAGGATCAGCTCATGAAACTAATCCAAATAGTTGAGAACCTAGGTGCAGAAGTAATAGGAATCATGAGTGATAATCTGTCCACTAATCGAAAACTTCATAATAATCTGCGAAAAAAATCAGTGTCGTCACATTCATTCAAAATAAAACACCCAGTAAATGAATCAAGAGATTTGTACCTCTTTTTCGACCCTGTCCACCTTAAAGAATTAGAAATAACTGGCAAACTGAGAAGACACAACGCTTGTAATTTATGATTCCAGGCGAGTGTTCACCCACCCTTGCGAAATGGTCTGATTTAATCGAGCTTTATGATAATGAAAAGAATCAAACTGTTAGTAGGACAACTTTATCACAAAGATCACTATTTCCTTCCAATTTTGACAAGCAGAGCGTTAATTTGGCTTTGCAGGTATTTCATGAGAAAACCGTGGCTGCAATAGCTCAGGATGGCAAAACACAGACGGCTTCTTTCATTTTTCATGTTGTGAAGATGTGGAAAATCTTGAATTATAAGAGTTTAGGTACTCATATCAAATTGAATGATCCTGGCAGAAGACCGATCAGCTCCTATTCTGATCCTCAAATTCATTTTTTTCGAAATATGAGTGAGAATTTCAAAATCGTTAACGATAATACCATTTCATCAGTGCCAAGATATGTAAGAGCTCTTTCTTTGACAAAAGAAACTCGAAGTAGTCTTACACAGACTCTTGACGGTTTCTGTGATTTGATTAAATCGCTACTTAATAAAGATAACACAATTCAATATATTTTGTTTGGTAATTTTCAGAGTGATGTTATTGAGGCAGAATTTGGCATATATCGCCAGATGTTCGGTGGACTTTACCACTTAGCAGTTGAACAGATACTTATGGGCGCCCGAATTCGCCGTCTCTCGATAATTAATGACTTCGAAGTAATTGACGATAAAATTCTAAGTGAGTTGACCGATAACTGCTGTAGGAGTGATTTCACCGAAGAAGAATGGGACATTTTCGACAATATTCCTGATTTCATTCAGGAAATATCGACAAATGAGCGAAACGCTATATTTTACATAGCAGGCTATGTCTCAAAAAAGAAAACGTCCACTCCGATCCTCTCAGTCCTTCTCGTGAAGGGGCAAATTGTGCTTCCCAGACTCGTGTATTTTCAATTTTATCCTTACATGTTATTGTTAATATGACCATTTATCTCATCGGACCTACAGCTACCGACTAGCTCGGGCATTTGAATCCCTGCATCACATTTTCCTTTTTGAAATTGACAGAAGACAAACGTTATTAGAAGAATAACAAACATTTTCCAAAAAGGCTTTATTCGAAAAAGCAATGAATTGTTTCAAACTATTGATTGCAATGAACGCAAGAAGCAGAAATTAAGTAAATGAAATGTTAGCAACAACCTGTTCTTCATAAAATACATGTACCTACTTTGATTATGAAGCGGATCCATCATTTCTACATTTTTGTAATGTTGACTTAAGTCTAAAATCCCAGCAGTTATCTATGTTGTCACACAAAGTAGTTCTGGTATGTAGCGACTTTTCACCCTTGTGACAGAATGTAAAAAACAAAAGTACCGCATCATAATGCATGTGCATTACTTAGTATGCAATTTTTCAGAAATGTTTCGGCACAGAATCGGAAGCATCGATAGTTTGATACTTCTCTTTGTGAACATTTTACCATCAACTAGATACGCGATAACTGGCGCGCTGCAGATACCGGCCTCCAGCTCTGATTGCACGGACGCTTAGTTCTGCCTCCCGGCCGTCACATCTATTTTTAGTACTCCCTGGTTCTGTCTCCGTTACTTGTATTTTCTTTTTGAGTGATTTAAAATGTAGATAGAATTAAATGGAAATTCACAGAACATCCTGACAAAAAGAAAAACGCATATTAATGTATTAGATGCGTGTATACAATCCTACAATAAAACAGCCCGATTATAATCGGTGCATTAATCTACTGTACATTTCCTTGCTGCAGCGCAGAAAATGTTGTTGGTGCTCTAACGCCACGAGTGATCAAATTAAAGGAAAAGATTCTTTCTATAGTTGAAAACGTTGCTCAGAACACAGTGTTGCGTTGTTTTTAGTAGCTGTTTATCTGTCTATTTTCGCCTTCTCCGAAAGACCGTGAATTAGGGTAATTCCTTGTGAAAGAGGAATACTAACAGCTTCTTCTAACCTTCTATTTCTAACCATTGTGGGATATCTAGAGCACCGGGAAATGCAACTCCTAAATTTTCACGAATAGTCAGGACTGATAGATTTCATTGTTCGATAGCACAAAGCGCATTTCATTGCGCTGCTGTTCACGGGAAGTTTCATACAGGACAGCACAACAGTTTGTGCGCACGCAGTCATAATACTGCCTTTGTCCTTCGACGTATCCCTCCTCACAGTGATCTGTCGATTCTGCATGCAAATATGTGAGGCTAGCGTCATCTGATTGATCGATACGTTACTATAGCATCAAGTTGGTTAGCTTGTCTCAAAACATGTCATATATGCGTGTGCCGGCACACGGAATGCAGCCAGTCTACGATAATAAACAGCAAGTGCACAAAAAGCACATCAGATAACTCAACGAATGTGCATATTTCGTTTTTTTGCATTTTCTCATGACCAGACTCTTCGCGACAAATGGATAAGACAAAGAACAATTAAACGAGAGGATGTCGATAATTTTGGCCAAAGGAGCGTCTTCGTTCCAACCTTGTCTCGCGAATTTGTTCTCTGCATTTCCTCGAAAATGATTTGATCAAGAGACAAGTCAACAATTCAAGATCATCTAAGCGTCACAGAAAAGAATTGAAACTATTTCAACTCAAATCTTCGGCAGTTCCCTGTGTTTTCAACAACTTTCCATCTTACTATACCTCGGCATCTTCATCAAATACACTTCATCATTCATTGAACAAAAGAAGAATCAACGGCATTGGCTCGCATGGAAGGAGAGAGCACAAGAATGGAAACTTGATGCTTCGAATTCTCAAGGATGATATCACCGATTTCGAGGATTTCTCAGATTGGCTTCCTTCAATAAATCTCCCAACAAATTACACATATATTTACGACTTCCGAGTGCGGAGTGTTTTCTCATTTTTCTTCATAATCATTTAATAATAAGTTGTCTCCACACTTTCAAAGTTTCATTCGCATATTTATGATTTGTCATTTGACTTCCACATCGATGGAATAAGGATGCATGGCAATCGATTTTATTATCTCTTGGAAACGAATGACACAATGTAAGAAACGGAATTGAATGCAAAATGTAAGTCATTGCTGTGACTCGAACAATCATGTTGTTAATAGGTAAGCTGATCTATAAATATGTCTCTCCATCGGTTGTTAGTTATAATTTGTACAGGATTTAGTAATTATATTATTGTGCGCATAGGTATATCACTGGCAATATTTGTTCAGAAATAAAGACGTTTCACATTTTACATCGTTAAGCTTATCCTGATGTTATTACAATGACATGATAATTAGCATTTTTCATGATGAATTGATGACAGCATATTACACATCTACTCATTACCTAATGTGCTTCTAGAGAAGTAAAACCCACTTCATAAATCATAATTTTTAAACATGAAATCGTGTTGATGAAGAGATGAAACCCGCATGAGATGAACAGTCAAATCCTAGGCTTTTATTTGACGCATTGTTCATCAAGATACATCAACTTTTAGTGAAAATGTGTGATTGACTTCAAAAATCTGCTTGATTGAATATCTGCCATTATTAATTCAAGTTAAACTGCTTTTGGTTGTGAGTCACTCGCGTATTCGTTACAGCTTTCAGTTTGTGGGTGCGATCTTCGATGAGAAACCGTTGACATGTGTATAACATCATGCCAGGCAGTCATAACGAAGTACAAATCAATTTTCGAATTATAGTTGTGATTCGTTGATACTGGCTTTGACAGGGCAATCCAAAATTAGCAATATAGCTACTGACGCCAGTCTTCAATACAGTTCGCGGTACATTTCAAACAGTGATCAGTCAGGGGACTTGCTGCATCTCCATTCTTGATAGGGGCGGGTGAGGTACATTGAACATGTTTTTGATCTTTTCTCAACAGTTTGAATATACTAAATCAAATGAACCAAAATCAAACTCGGATGAAAGGTTGAGGGTATCCTCAGTAATCTCTGAGTTGTTGGAAGTTTTTGTGACATTTAATCTCCTCAAAATTTTAATTTTAAAATTTCTACCAAAGTAGTTCAATGTGCCCCATGCGTAAGGCACATTGAACCACCCACTGGGGTGGCTACTTTGCGATGTTCATCAAATCTCAAACGAAAAGGGCGTGAAGATCATCTATGTAGCTATTAGAACTAAAATGACAAATAAACGGATAAACAACAAAACTAATTTTGCAATTATTATGATTAAGAAGTTACTACAAAGAAAACAATTAGTTGGCGTGTATTATTATTACTATTCTTGTTTCGACATCATTTTATGTTACTTTAATTTGCGAATTTGATAATGGAAAAAATCAAATTTAATTAACCTATAGTGAAATCTAATGTAATAGTTCAAGTAGCTATTTCCAGGGATATCGGTCGCAAACTTAGTATCCTTATTTAGTGAGTTAAACAGTTTTTAGCATATAACTCAGTAAATAAAGATGAAGTCTAATAAAGTTTATAGATATAAATAATGATATACAATAAGAAAAGTTTATCCTTTTTATAAATAAGTCTATTAATAATATTTTTTCTTCTAATTAAAGTCATTTTTTCTTCTCAAGAATGAGCGATCAATAATCAATGATGTCAAGCAATAATCAACCATTAAAGCGATAGTAAGTATTCGTGTTCGAAATAGGTTATAAAACTTCAATGTGAAAGTGAAAATACCGTTGTGATTAGGCTTACACTTTCGGCTCTTGGCCTGATGAACCAACGCTAAACATTTACTGAATGACAAAGACTTTTGAATTGTGTAGTCGCAATCTTCATCTAACTAGAATTGGTTTAGTAACAACACAACGATGATAAAAAAACTAAAAATCCTGCATGTAAAAAAAGTGCATAGTCCGTTTTGTGGAAACAGGACTATATTGACATTCTCAATTCAACTATAATGTAATCATGCTTCCATTGGTTCGTTGCTTCTTTTTTACACTGATACTGTTATCGAAATACAAATGAAAATATGATAGCCATAACTGATGCCATTGTGAAAAAAATGCGTACACTCAATGTAAACATTTCAAAAGTAAGGGAATGCCAAGTTAGTTATTTTACATCATTTTATGAAAAAAAATTAATGGCGATTAATATTTTGTCTTCACGAAGCTTTCTTCATGGAACATAAGTATTATAGTCCGGCAGCAAGAACAAATTAAGCAGGGAGCGATGCCGAAAATGAGACTTTCACAGAATGATGTAGATACACTCTACGGCTACGACGAATCTGCACGTCTGCCGCGAGTTCTCGTTCCTCTTGTCAAACAGGATCAAAGAAAAACAAATGTTTTCCAATGGCACGAAAATTGAAGTTTTTCGGACAAAATGAAATTTTCTATGTTTTGTCTTATCAATTGAAAAATATTGTGTCTAGACCTATGATTTTCGGATGATGTGTCTTCTGGTCATTTCATATCATGCCCATGTCAAAAATTATGGCTCTGTGGTTTTCAGTTGTTAAGAGTAAACAGAGAAAATTGCATTTTTACTAAAAACGTAAATCTGCATAAAGATTGAATTAGCATTCGTTTTTCTTTGATCCTGTCTGACAAGAGGAACTAGCTAGAGCTCGGCAGACGCGCTGATTCGTGGTAGGCATCGAGTGCAGCCTACATCATTCTGAAAACCTCATTTTCGGCCTCGTTCCCTGCAGAAGCTTCTGGTTGCCGAACTATTTGTCTAACTTATAATTAATTAAACATGATCTAACATTTATGTTCCGTGAAGATTGCTTCGTGAGGAAAACAGAAATTATTTTACAAATGTAATTACATTTGTTTAGTAACAAAAAAATGCAAATTAATTGAAAGCATTTAGAAATATACCTTTACTCATATTCTTCATTCGCATGTCTATAAATGCCTAAAATTCCATCAAGGCATGCTCTGTTCAGTTATCATTTTATATCATGAAGATGGCTGCGTTCTGTAGTTGAAATTACTCGAAATTGGTCAATAACGGCTGAATAAATCACATTACAAAGCTACACATGCATAAATCATTATCTGATGTATGTGTTGACCAATTTCGACTAATTTCAACTACAGAACGCAGTCATCTTCAGTCATCTTCAGGGTATAAAATAAAAACTGAAAAGAGCATGCCTTTGATGGAATTTTAGGCATTTATAGATATGTGAATGAAGAATATGCATAAAGGTATATTTCTAAATGCTTTCAATTTTCTAATGCTTTAGTTAATTTGCATTTTTTTCTTACTAAACAAATGTAGTTATATTTGTAAATTAATCTCTGTTTTCCTCACGAAGCAATCTTCAGGGAACATAAATGTCAGGCCATGTTTAATTAATTATAAGTTAGACAAATAGTTCGGCAACCAGAAGCTTCTGCAGGTAACGAGGCCAAAAATGATGGTTTGAGACGAAAAAATGACTTTAATTAGAAGAAAAAATATTATTAATAGACTTATTTATAAAAAGGATAAACTTTTCTTATTGTATATTATTATTTATATCTATAAACTTTATTAGACTTCATCTTTATTTACTGAGTTAAAAGCTAAAAACTGTTTAACTCACCAAATAAGGATACTAAGTTTGCGACCGATATCCCTGGAAATAGCTACTTGAACTATTACATTAGATTTCACTATAGGTTAATTAAATTTGATTTTTTTCCATTATCAAATTCGCAAATTAAAGTAACATAAAATGATGTCGAAACAAGAATAGTAATAATAATACACGTCAACTAATTGTTTTCTTTGTAGTAACTTCTTAATCATAATAATTGCAAAATTAGTTTTGTTGTTTATCCGTTTATTTGTCATTTTAGTTCTAATAGCTACATAGATGATCTTCACGCCCTTTTCGTTTAAGATTTGATGAACATCGCAAAGTAGCCACCCCAGTGGGTGGTTCAATGTGCCTTACGCATGGGGCACATTGAACCACTTTGGTAGAAATTTTAAAATTAAAATTTTGAGGAGATTAAATGTCACAAAAACTTCCAACAACTCAGAGATTACTGAGGATACCCTCAACCTTTCATCCGAGTTTGATTTTGGTTCATTTGATTTAGTATATTCAAACTGTTGAGAAAAGATCAAAAACATGTTCAATGTACCTCACCCGCCCCTATCAAGAATGGAGATGCAGCAAGTCCCCTGACTGATCACTGTTTGAAATGTACCGCGAACTGTATTGAAGACTGGCGTCAGTATATTGCTAATTTTGGATTGCCCTGTCAAAGCCAGTATCAACCAATCACAACTATAATTCGAAAATTGATTTGTACTTCGTTATGACTGCCTGGCATGATGTTATACACATGTCAACGGTTTCTCATCGAAGATCGCACCCACAAACTGAAGCTGTAACGAATAAGCGAGTGACTCACAACCAAAAGCAGTTTAACTTGAATTAATAATGGCAGATATTCAATCAAGCAGATTTTTTAAGTCAATCACACATTTTCACTAAAAGTTGACGTATCTTGATGAACAATGCGTCAAATAAAAGCCTAGGATTTGACTGTTCATCTCATGCGGGTTTCATCTCTTCATCAACACGATTTCATGTTTAAAAATTATGATTTATGAAGTGGGTTTTACTTCTCTAGAGGCACATTAGGTAATGAGTAGATGTGTAATATGCTGTCATCAATTCATCATGAAAAATGCTAATTATCATGTCATTGTAATAACATCAGGATAAGCTTAACGATGTAAAATGTGGAACGTCTTTATTTCTGAACAAATATTGCCAGTGATATACATACCTATGCGCACAATAATATAATTACTAAATCCTGTACAAATTATAACTAACAACCGATGGAGAGACATATTTATAGATCAGCTTACCTATTAACAACATGATTGTTCGAGTCACAGCAATGACTTACATTTTGCATTCAATTCCGTTTCTTACATTGTGTCATTCGTTTCCAAGAGATAATAAAATCGATTGCCATGCATCCTTATTCCATCGATGTGGAAGTCAAATGACAAATCATAAACATGCGAATGAAACTTTGAAAGTGTGGAGACAACTTATTATTAAATGATTATGAAGAAAAATGAGAAAACACTCCGCACTCGGAAGTCGTAAATATATGTGTAATTTGTTGGGAGATTTATTGAAGGAAGCCAATCTGAGAAATCCTCGAAATCGGTGATATCATCCTTGAGAATTCGAAGCATCAAGTTTCCATTCTTGTGCTCTCTCCTTCCATGCGAGCCGCTGCCGTTGATTCTTCTTTTGTTCAGTGAATGATGAAGTGTATTTGATGAAGATGCCGAGGTATAGTGAGATGGAAAGTTGTTGAAAACACAGGGAACTGCCGAAGATTTGAGTTGAAATAGTTTCAATTCTTTTCTGTGACGCTTAGATGATCTTGAATTGTTGACTTGTCTCTTGATCAAATCATTTTCGAGGAAATGCAGAGAACAAATTCGCGAGACAAGGTTGGAACGAAGACGCTCCTTTGGCCAAAATTATCGACATCCTCTCGTTTAATTGTTCTTTGTCTTATCCATTTGTCGCGAAGAGTCTGGTCATGAGAAAATGCAAAAAAACGAAATATGCACATTCGTTGAGTTATCTGATGTGCTTTTGTGCACTTGCTGTTTATTATCGTAGACTGGCTGCATTCCGTGTGCCGGCACAAGCATATATGACATGTTTTGAGACAAGCTAACCAACTTGATGCTATAGTAACGCATCGATCAATCAGATGACGCTTGCCTCACATATTTGCATGCAGAATCGACAGATCACTGTGAGGAGAGATGCGTCGAAGGACAAAGGCAGTATTATGACTGTGTGCGCACAAACTGTTGTGCTGTCCTGTATGAAACTTCCCGTGAACAGCAGCGCAATGAAATGCGCTTTGTGCTATCGAACAATGAAATCTATCAATCCTGACTCTGCATAGAGTGTTGACTATTCGTGAAAATTTAGGAGTTGCATTTCCCGGTGCTCTAGATATCCCACAATGGTTAGAAATATGGTCTGCCACTGTATGTAGACATGTATTGATATCAACTTATCACATGCTGCCGGAAATCTGGTCCTGATATCTGGTATGAGGAATTCTGTAATCCTTTTTTGCAAGAGGTTGCCTTTTGTCTTTCATATGTGCCAAATTCAAAGAAGAGGAATTGCTGACTATGTTCCTCGAGCGCAGCAGGAGTCATAGAGTAGGGATATAGGTAGAGTGTCGACTCAAGAAAGTATATGTATAGAGTGAAAATTTTGATATGAAAAGATTCAGTTTTTTTGCGGAGATTACGTTCCCGTAGTCCAAAAAATTATTTGAGCACTTTTGAAAAAAGTCAAAATTTGCCAATTTATATACTACCGAGATGACTGTCTTAAATAAGTAGCATGAAACAAGTTGGATATCAAAAGGAATGAATATTTGCTGAAAATCATCCTAACTAAGCGGAAATCAAGCTGATTATCAAGGGAATTTCATGATCCGTATTATTTTGGAAGTCTTCATGAAAAAGTCACGATATTATTCGTGCTCTCTTGGCTGAAATTTAAGTTTCTAATTCAATTTTCACAATTTTCAGTTCTAATACAATTGAAATCATTGTCTTTGATTCTGTTATTTTGCTGTGCCACAGTGCAAGCCAAACTGTGCCCAGTATGTGACCGATTATGTGCCCGACGCATTTTCGTCATATCGGTCACATTTGGTCACGTATGTGACTTCCATGTGACCGATGATGAATCATCATAAATTATGCACATACGGCGAGTACTTGATGACAATAATTCAAATTGATTTTACGAATACTTTGCGGTATGTTTTGTTCAAGAATATCATTGGCTAGAAGATAATATCACATTGAACTTGATTTGATTAAAAAATGTTTTAATGAGGATAATGATTGTGTAGTTTAAAAATTTGACACATTCTTCGTCACATATCGGTCACATTTGGTCACATGTGACCGATAATCAATCACCATAGATCATTCATATGCGGCGAGTGCTCGATGAGAATAATTCAAGTTGATTTTCCGAATACTTTGCGGTTTGTTTTGTTCAAGGACATCACTGGCAAGAAGATGTTATCATATTGAAAGCTGTTTTAATCAGGATAATGATTGTGTGATTGAAAAATGTGACACATGTCTTCGTTTAATCTGCTTGATCTCGCCGGAAAGTTGTATCATCGTGTTGTAAGTGAAGTTGTATTATCTTGCCTAGACAGCGTGAAACAAATGAGTTTCTTGTCAATGGTCTGCTTGTTTATTGCATTGAGAATGACAAACTGCGAGAAATTACATAATGACGTCCTAATCCCAAATAGAATCTTCAATCGCAATGTCCTGAGAAGTGAGTCTATGCAAAATTGAATCAATGTATAGATGGTTCAATCAAACAATTTTATCGGTAAAAATAGCAATAGATGCTGCCACAGCCATCGATTGTCTCATTGGCGTATAGATAAGGTGTTTACTACATCAGCTTATCTATTTGTTTTTGAACATCAGGCGGCGGTTGGCGTTGAGCAACACACTGATTAAGACATTCTGAATTAAGCATTGATGGTTAAGTCAAAAGTAAATGGAAAGTAGAATATGTATCTAATGATTTGCAAATATTTGTTGTCCTTTCCATAAAACTAAAAAATGTACTTTCCATTGAAAGTATGCTCTTTTCATCCCACCAGGAAGTGGAATCATTTAAACTATAATTCATAGCTCAATTTAATTAAGAGGCAGCACTTCTACTCTCCAAAACCTAAACAAGTAGTAGGTTTTAATTATCACAATAATTGCAAGAAGCGATAGTCATGAGCGGTCGGGCAGATATTAGTCACATTAAGTCACATATCAGCCGTGTTGCATGTGACCGATTTGGTCACATAAAGTCACATAAAGTCACATAAAGGCAGTTGCAAACGTCACGTGTTGGACACATAATCAGTCAGATATTTGGCACAGTTTGGTTTACAGTGCAGTGGCACGTTGCTTTTCATATGATCACGCTTAAGAAGATTCTCTTGAGGTTGAGCATGAAAGTAACAGCAGGTCAGTTGCTAATTTAACAAACATTACCTCTCCAAGACTGTCGTGACACGGACGATCTGTAAAATAATATCATTTCCATCTGCTTTCTACTATCATGATCAGTCGATTCCGTTGTAATTTCTACAAAGCTGCATAAATATGCATATCTCACATTTGGAAACAATTCCGACTGTATCTCCCTTGAGCTCATTTAATAAAATCGAAAGTGTATACACATTGGGGAGTTAATAAATGCGGAGTTACCACTCTACCTAATATATTTACTCTATGTCCAATTTGTCCAATATTGGTCCAATCAGAGCTACTGTCGGCATATAGGGAGAACATGCCGACACTTCCCGATTTTCATGTCGGCGCAGCCGTCACTTAGCCGATGGTTGCCGACAACTCCTGTGTCGGCATTCACTCGGTGCGCCGACACGGTTGACAGCTGACACTGCCCGACTATTTGCCGAGGCATCGCCGACGATTTTTTACACCGGGCAAGTGACAGGTTGCCTATGATATGATCACGTTTAAGAATTTATTTTTGATGTTGAACATGAAAGTAACAGGAAAAAATCGAATTGCTAATTTAGCAAGCATTAAATCTCCAAGGCTGTCATGAGAATCTGTGAGATGCCATCATTACTTCTGCATTGCAATAATGATCACTCAACTCGATTGTAATTTGTGCAAAACTGCAAAGATTTGCATATCTCACATTTGGTGACAAAACCACCTGTATCTCCCTTGAGTTCATTTAATAAAATCGAAGGTGTTTACACATTAAGGATTTAATAAATGCTGAGTTACCACTCTACCTAATATACCTACTCTATGCATAAATGTGTACTGAATCAAAAAATCTTGCCGATGAAAACAGAATTAAAAACTTGAAATTTCAGCAAAGAAAGCACAAAATCTCGACTTTTTCATGAAGACTTCTATTGCAATGCGGTTCATGAAATTCCTTTGATAATCAGCTTAATTACCGCTGATTCACTCATTTTGATATCCAACATCAAATTCAACATGTTTCATACTAGTTTTGGTGCACATACGTCAATAGTATGTAAACAGAGGAATATTTTGCAAAAGTTAGCTTTTTTAAAACTGCTCAAATAATTTTTTGGACCACGGCAGCGCAATCTCCGCGAAGAAGTGAATCTTTTCATATGAAATAGATTTTTTGAGTCGACACTGCAACCACTATATACTCAGCCTACTGTACGGTCTTTAACATAGAGTAAATATGTTAGGTAGAGTGGTAACTCCGCATTTATTAACTCCCCAATGTGTATACACTTTCGATTTTATTAAATGAACTCAAGGGAGATACACTCGGAATTGTTTCCAAATGTGGGCTATGCGCATTTATGCAGTTTTGTAGAAATTACAATGGAATTGACTGATAATGATAGCATAAAACAGAAGGATATTGTTTTACAGATAGTGCGTGTCTGACAGCCTTGTAGAGGTAATGTTTGTTAAATTGGCAACTGGATGACCTGCACTATTGCTTTTATGGTGAACCTCAAGAGAATCTTCTTTAGCGTGATCAGGCAACAGCTGCCACTGGCAGATCAAAATCACATAATCAAAGACAATGATTTCAATTAAATTTGAAAGATGTAAATGGGTCCACATCACTATTCAGATTCAAGAAATGAAACATGAATTAATTGAATCATAAAATCAAGCCTGTGAAAACTGAATTAAAAACGCGAAAATATCGCGACTTTTTCATGAAGACTTCCATTATGATACATAGCATGAAATTACTTTGATAATCAGCTTTAGTTCCGCTTAGTTGGGATGATTATTAGCAAATATTCATTCCTTTTGATATCCAATTTGCTTTATACTACTTACAACGGGGAGTCATCTCGGATGTATTTAAATTGGCAAATTTTGACTTTTTTAAAAGTTCTCAAATAATTCTTCGGACCACGGGAACGTAATCTCCGCAAAAAACTGAATCTTTTCATATAAAAATTTTCACTGTATACAGATACTTTTTTGAGTCGACACTCTACCTATATATCCCTACTCTATGGTCTTTAGCCTTTTCACTACACTATTTTTCACTGCATCGGCATTTTTTTGAATCAGATAGAGACTCGCGTTTGAATGATATGCCTGAATTCTTAGGCACACCTGGCATCCTGGCATAAAGCTTTGATTTGATGTTCCTGAAAATGTTGAAGATATTTCATTTTCGTTGATTTGTTCCTGCCATCAAATTTTTTTTCTACAAAAGCTGTGGACGAATGAAAGGTATGAGATGCAACGCAGAGATATTAGAAATGAAGGTCGTATGCCACAACTCGCAAAGGAATTTGGACAGCTTGACGGAAGATGAAAACGGAAATATTTCTTATATCTCTACTCATGGGACTTAACAAAAAGCCAGAACTTCACCTTTACTTGAGTGAAGACGAAAAATATTTCAATCCGTTCTTTGAACGAATGGAGTGCTTGTCACGAGAGCGATTTTTCTCAATAACTGAATTTCTTCGCTTTCCATGCTGCAACTCACTTTCTACTGATTCAAAGAGTGAAGACAAAATTATGACTTTTTGCGATATGGTTCGGGATATTTGTATGAATATTTACTTCCGTGAACGTGAGATTTTTGATGATGAGACTGTCAGATTGCACTTCCGGCAATGTGCACCACACTAGGTGACATGCCACGCGTGATTCACGCGTAATTACGGAACAACCCAAACATCCGTGGTTAAAAACATTATATTCTTCTTCGCGGGTACATACGCGCTGCGCTAAGAGTCAGAAATCACTGATGCTGTTAAAACATGGTAAATGTTTATGCAAGCGTTTATAGTTTACGCGTCGTCTACGGTTGTCTGCGCTGCCGCTTAAACTACGGATGAACCGCTAAGCATGTTCAATCTTCCCCGAGCATGAAATTGAGGTCCTATCACATTGTCTAGCCTCTGATACATGCAGACACATGAGACGCAAAGTCCATGTAACAGGACTGCCGACAGATGTTGCAGCAATGTCCCGCATAGCCAGGGATGCTTGGGGTCATGTAAAAATACGCGTAATTGAGCGTGGCATGTCACCTAGTGCAAATAGGCGCGCCCGTTTCGGCTTGAAAACATCTGTCTTCCGGAAAAAAGACACCTGGGATGATGTTGAAATAGACTTCTCATTGAAGAGTTGTTGTTCAACTTTCTCGTCTGCTCTTTGATTTGGAATATCAAACTTTCCTCGACAATTGGTTTTCTTCATATGTGCTCTCACCGAATGTCTTTTGGAATATGACACGTTTCTTACTGGAACCATCCGCAGCAACAGATGCCCACCGCCTCAATTACGTAATCGCAATTTTCAAACGCACCATTGCCTTTTCATGCGCAAGGGTGACGCACTAATCAGTTGATATGATGACTAAAAAGCAAGCGGAAAAAACTAATCTGCATGATTGATTCTTTTTCCCACGCAGGTAGGCCTACCACGGAAGTAGTGTCCAGCTGTAAGTTTCGACTGCTGCCAAACCCAACTCAGTTTTACTCGAGAACAAAAACGTGGCCGGAGTAGATCTCACAGACAACACTCGACGTTTGAAAAGCCAAGTCCCTAACCATATCATACCCGATTCACGAACTTCAATAAGCTAACGACAACGCTGTTGTCTCTCACGAGGGAGCTCCTCTCCAAAGCATGATGAATTCCATGAACCAGGTCTATTATCGTCTAGGACTTGTCATCAATGCTAGAAAAACGGTGGTGATGTAAACGACCTTCAACCAAGACGACCCAACACCTTAGTTGTATGTAGGAAACAAGCATCTGTCCAACGTCAGCTCTTCCTGTACCTCGGCAGCATAATTTCGGACAACGGACATATGGACGACGACGTCTTCCGAAGAATACATCTCACTTCCTCCTCGTTTGGACTTCTTCGCGATCGAGTTTTCTCTAACAGCAACCTCAGACTCGCCGCTAAGATCGCCGTTTACCGAGCCGTTGTTGCTTACACGCTTCTACGGCTGCGAGTGTGTTACTACGGTGCGGTGCTCTACCCTGTACCGTCGACTTGAGACTTTCATGTTTACTGCCTTCAACGCATTATGCACGTCACGGAGAGACAAGATTCCACACATCCAGATCCTCCAGCGTGCTGGAATCACAAGCATTGAAGGCATCATCAAACGGCGTGTCCTGATGGGTTGGACATGTCATCCGTATTTCGGACAATCTCCTACTGAAAATTGTCTTCTTTGGCGAACTTGAAACGAGTAACGCCCACTTGGAGGCCCCAAAAAGCGGTTTAGGTACTACATCAAGTGTGTTCTTGTCTCCTGCAACCAACTCTGTGCATCATTCGCATCATCTGTGCATCGCATCTGGCGCACCATTTGTGACGAAGGGTGACCCACTTCGAAAAAACAAGAACGGAGACTCTCGAAGAAGCGCGCCGCCAGCGGCATCTCAGACTTGCCAACCCTGCACCTGGATCATTCCCTTATAACCTGCCCAAGAATCTGTCGGTCACGAATTGGACAGCTGTCCCATCTCGCGGCGCATGGGCGACGGGCGGAAGAACAAGGATAACGTTGTCAACAATGACGGACAACCTTAAGCATTGTTCACGCATGTAAAGCAAGAACAAGGTCGCCCTGTATGCAATGTGTACAAAGGCGCACTTATCATTTCTCATGACATTTAGGCAATCAAATTTGAAATTGACTCCTTAAAGTATATTCTTGACATTCAATGCTAATATCAATATCACTAATGCGTAACTTTCAAAAAGTGTACCCAAAGCCATTTTCTCGCAACTATTGCACAGTCATGAGGGAGATGAGACTATAACGAAAAATATAAAAGCAAAGGATACCAACAAGTGCTTGTAGCACAAAACTTCGGCCGTTTCCATCTATGTTTTTATTCAGACTTTAATTAAAAATCTACTTAAATTTTTAAAATCAGTCTGACGAATATTTTAGTGAAAACCTCCTTTTCCCGGCTTAGCATTCCCCTTCTTTATAATCACGCTTTTCCTTCATTTCTTAGCTAGAATAATTGCTACCACCCTCTCATACATTACTCCAATTAAGATTTTTCACCCAAGCAAGTGATCTTCAAAAACAAGTTACATTCATGACTTCAATGACCAATTTTAGTTTACACTTCGTACATGGTGTCTGCATGGGCATTTAATTCATGATGTTCAAAGACCTTTTCAATCCTTCTTTAGAACATTGTAGACATTTCAGTCAATTGCGAATAGGTAAATATTTTGAAAATCATCAAAAAATGTGATAAGGACAAACAAAATCAGAATTTCACAACAGCACTTACTGCGTTCTTTCCTGCAGATTTGAAAAACCCAAAAAATGCATCCTTTGCGTTCTTTTTTGCTTGACTTTCTACTTGGTTCTTTATTCCCTTGATTACTGCCTTGGATGCAGCCTGAGTACCTGTTCTAACTGCGGTTTTCACGACTGTGTCCTGTACGTCTCTTTTAAGTTTTTGTCTTTCCTTCTGTTTTCTTTGTCTCTCCTTTTCTGCATCCTTCATCATTCTTTTTTCCCTAGCTTCGGCGCGTGGGTCCAGCGGTTCATAATAAGATCCAGGTTGGTAGTAGATACTGCCTTCCTCATATCCCCTATTATAACCTTGTTTTTTTGCTAGTTTAGGCTTTTTATCTGTGTAGTGCTCTTCATAATCATGCCATTGTTCATAATCATCGTAATATTCATTAACATCATAATATCCTCCTCCATAATCTACATACTCTTCTTCCACATATCCATACTTCTTTTTGGACATTAGTTGGATGATAGTAGGTATTCTATGAGCCCAGAAGGGCAAGAAAAAATTGAAATCCGAGCCTGGAAATCGGGCGAGGATATCTACGATAATCCTGTCCGCTTGGATTCACGGAATAGCTTGTCATCTAAATATATGGCAACCATTCATGGACGTTGCTATATTGGTGGCCTGCATATGAAAGCATAGCAAGACAGGGACTTTTAAGATATCTATAGAGCATAGAGCTACCGGGACGTACAAGTCTCTGGCAGTAGGCTGCCAGCCGTAGGCCGTTTTTTCAGGTGACTCAAATATCTTTCTTATGTGATATTACATTGGCCACATAGAAAAGAACATGCATCTCTGCTTAAAGTCATCATCTTCAATCATAAAAATGCCAAGCAAGTTTAGTCATAGAGCAAATATGTTAGGTAGAGTGGTACCTCCGCATTTATTAAATCCCCAATGTGCGTACAATTTCAATTTTATTAAATGAACTCAAAGGACATACAGTCGGAATTGTTTCCAAATGTGAGATATGCGCATTTATGCAGTTTTGAAGAAATTACAATGGAATTGACTGATAATGATAGCATAAAACAGAAGGAAATGATATTGTTTTACAGATAGTCCGTGTCTGACAGCCTTGGAGAGGTAATGTTTGCTAAATTGGCAATTCGATGACCTGCCATTGCCTTCATGCTAAACCTCAAGAGAATCTTCTTTAGCGTGATCCCTTAAGCAACCTGCCACTGATAGAGCAAAATCACATAATCAAAGACAATGATTTCAAGTAACTTTGAGGGGTGTAAATGGGTCCACATCACTTTTCAGATTCAAGAAATGAAACATAAATTTAGTGAATCACAATATCATGCCGATGAAAATTGAATTAAAAACTTAAAATTTCAAGCAACAAAGCAGAATAAGGTCTCGCTTTTCTCATGAAGACTTCCATTATAATGCGTAGCATGAAATTCCTTTGCACCATGCAACAAAAAAATTTTTCCTCTGTTCCTGAAATTTTAAAGTCTTTTTTTTCTGTTTGCTTCTGACTGACAAATAAAATTAAATAATTTTTTTTCAAAATGCTTTGCTTTTGGAACAAATGAAATTGAAATTTTCATTTGTTTTTAGTTTTAATTAATAGAAAATATATATATATCAAATCTCAATTCTTGTTACTGGATCTCCATGGATTTTGTTGTATTTAAACGTAATATTTAATTTAAAATAATTTTAATTATATTTTTCAATGATGTTTCAATTTTTCATTTCATGTCATTTTTTTTATGCTGATTTATTAACATTGTTGATTTAATCATTAAGTTTACATTATTTTAACTTTACATTTCATTAAATACTAAAATATTAGGCGAAAAACTACTAACTTACATTTTAAAAGCTAATTTGACGTAAAAAATGATTAAAAGAATGGTGTGTAATGAGAAAACCGATTGAATGTTTGAAAACTGATACCATACAGCCAGCACAACAGCATCCATGTATTAACAGCTCAAATAAAAAAATGTTCATATAAAAAAAAGGATCCTATAGACTAAAAATACTGCTCTCTAGGACAAAGATACTGCTCTATAAGCAAAATTAACATCTAACAATGATTGAAACGGTGATTCAAATTCGACCCACCGGTCCAAAGTACGATCGCCGATCACGTGCTCACGCAAATCATCATCACTGTTCCCACTTCATATCCACCTGAGCTAAGTTACTTATGTTTAGTTATGTCTAGTTAACTTTGTCTGTTAATTTTCTATCGTTTGATTAAGTATGTATTTTTATTATGGTTATAATTCAAACATTTCTTTCCCATCTTTCTAAAAAATGGGTCAATTTCTAACATTTATATGTATGTTTGTCCATTTTTTGTTTACAAAGTTTTTTTTTATAGGTTTTTCTGGTATACATATTCTTTTTTAAGGAAATTTATATAGTTCTGTGGCTTCATTATTTTGTTTTTATTCGGCAGAGCCTTCTGTTAGTTAGAAGGAGAGTTCATAAGGTTTAGAAGAGAAAATTAACGTTTATGATGCAAGTTCATCAAGCCAAAGGCTTATCAAGTATATTTTGGAAATCAAAGTTGGCGATAAAGACAATTTTTCTTATGTGATTTTTGCTCCTGTGGACTTTGCAAAAGAATCTAAAAAAAGATTCCCCGTTCCTTTTTTTGGAATCTCGAATTTGGAGGAGCCCACTATCACCTCAAAACTATTGTTTCTGCGCTTTACGACTGTTACTTGGAAAGCCCACGGATCGCACAACCTCAACAAATTTCCTAAACCCTAGCACAAATCGCTTATATCCTGACCACAAAACCACAAACACCCCTACTTATGACCGCCCGAAATCTTCCTTCCATCCACCGCCTCTCTCCAGGATGAATCGAACTCCGAGGATGAATGACAGATCCTGCGATGAAAGCCCCTGAACCACTAGGTTGATGAATCAAAAATTCTGAATATTTCCAAGTCTAATCCGATATCTGATGAATATTAAAGATCTCAGTTTAAAACCAAGGAAAACATGTTCAAGAACCTTATTCGAGCTCTCAGCGTGGAGCATAGAAAGCTAGAGCTGAGAATTTTTCCCGTGCAATAGGAAATTGTTAGCTGTCGTTTTTTAGTGTTGTTTTTGTCCCGAATGGTTGACTGTCATTGTCACGTCCATGTACTTGTTCATTTGTAGCTCAATCGGGTTAGATTAGTACTCGAAATATTTTAAAGCTGTCGATACCATAGCTGGAAATGGAGATTTAAAGTATTTCTATAGCATAATTTCAATATTGAAAGAACGTGAAGCGTTCGGCATAGATAATCCTTGATCATATGTCCACGAAAACGTCAAGGCTCTCCTTGTCTTACTTAAATTTTTTAAACTACAAATGGGAAGTAGGGTGAAGCTTTAAGATGGTGATCTTTGTATGGGACAAATGGGTGGCTGGCGTCACGCGTCACTACTCGTGTTTGTGGGATGCCAAGCGGCACGTGTTCTTGACCAGCAAACAACGTGGCACAGAGCCGATTAGTCTTTGTGGGATTCTCACTAACGTCATTCATGCACCACTTGTTATCCAGGGAAGTTTGTAAAAGCCAGAATCACATCACTCCAGGTTTGGATCAAGATTTTTGGTTTTCTTCTTTGCTGTTCAGTCGAAGACTTAACTGCCAATGGATCAAGCCTTTCCTGAATGGATTGAAGCCAAAATCAAAGCCTACCATTTTGTAGGCCCTCAACTGACTGAATTTGCTTCAGTTTCTCTGTTTGCCTAATCTATCTCAATCACAAACAAAAGCAAGCAAACAATAAAATTCAAATCTGTATCGCCAATTCAGCCTCGAGTCTGACAAAAATGTATGACTATTCCTTGAAGCTTGTTCCCATAAACTTCAATTACAATCAATTTGGTTGTTAAACACAATGCCATCAAAAATTGGGAGTTCACATAAAAGAATCATTCTTGAACAAATTATGTCAAATGTCAAAGCTCTTTCGGCAGATCAACTCTTTCTATACAATGAATGATGTCAAGGACACATGAGTGACGCTATCAATCCGAGTACATGAGAAAGAAAACAACAGAAGCCATGTGGAACATTAGATGAAAGATTCTGTAACGAAGTAAGATCTTTAAGACTCTGATTGATCTTCCCCCCCTTTTTATAGAGCCCGACATTTTTGTTTTGCATGACTTCTCATTCTTGCAGCATTTTCTATTTTGAGATTTTTAAGAACATAGAGAATTGCACTTCTTCTTTACAAATATGCATTTCTCGAGTTTTTCTCACGGAGAACATATATAGGCCTTTAGAAATATTAACATTCATTCCCCTTAAAAGTAAGCAAACATTAACCTACATCCTTTAGAACTAACTTAATAATCTTTACCAAAATGTTTCGTAAATACCTATATTAACTCAAAATAACAAAAATTATTTATACTATAAAAAATCAAAAAGTCAATAATAAATTATTTAAAAGCATTTTTTAAAAACGGGTATTATTTTATCAAAAAATGCACAAAGTTCAATAAACTGGCAACAAAATTTTTTTTTTTAACATAGGATCTTTGTAATGTATGGATACCTTCACATGGTAAAAAAAAGAATAGATGGGTGTAATCAGCTTTAGCTCCGCTTAGTTGGGATGATTATTAGCAAACATTCATTCCTTTTGATATCCAACTTGCTTTATAGTACTTACAACGGGGAGTCATCTCGGTAGTATATAAATTGGCAAATCTTGACTTTTTTAAAAGTGCTCAAATAATTCTTTGGACCACGGGAACGTAATCTCCGCAAAAAGCTGAATCTTTTCATATAAAAATTTTTATTGTATACAGATACTTTTTTGAGTCGACACTCTACCTATATATCCCTACTCTATGAGTTTAGTGTAGAAGATTGCTGAATTAATGACAAATCGACTAAAATGAAGATGAAAAAGCCAGTGTCGTTAAGTTTCCCTCTGATCAATGTCTGTCTCCGTCCCAACAAGTTATCGAAAAGGAGTTTATAACTACATAGACACATGGGCATGTGCCGACGACATTTGCCAGACTAGATGACTAGTTTGAATGATAAGGAGTTTCGGACCTCCACATTTACAAACTGCTCGACAGCCTTCCAACAGCAAAGTGTGACCACTTCCTATCGTAATGTTCTAAGTTAAATCGACATACTATTCCATTTCTGATCAAGTAGAATAACTTGGACAGAATGACGTGTTACCTAGCAAATTCTCTCAATTTTTCAATGCTTAACTTAGCAGGGAGTACACGAATGAACTGGGTATGCATCTTAATTATTGGAATCATGGAATTACTTATGAAAAGTAGTTTTTATTGGAATCATGATGAAACCATGCCTTTTTAGGGCACATTTTTACGTCAGATACTGCGATTCACATAATGAATTACAACATTTCCTTTCATCATATTTAATTTAGTGCTGCTATTCATGGGGATTATTCTACCGCTTTCATGTCTGATAATGTCTCTGTAAATAGAATATTAGATGGATTACTTCGAGCACGGTATATGCCATTTGTGTTGATGACTTGGAAATTTTTCATCGATTGGAAAGAATATTACTGTATACCTGTTTTTTGACCCATTTCGTCTTTTGAATAATTGCTGTAACTGGCACACTGAGAAAACTAAGAAATTGATGTTTCGTTTATTGGACGAATCAACTGGTCACTTTGCACGAAGGGAGGACTTGATGAACTACTATTGCGCTCACATTTCTTCATCCATCGTCGATTGAGAAACAAGATGCTTCACTTGCATTGCAAGTGTTTCACGAAAATACTGTAGCTGCGACCTTGTTCTGGTCTGAAAGTGACACAGCCAGTTTTATCAAGCACTTCGTATGTGGAAAATACTTGCCATCAAGTCTACAAAAGCTCATGTCCACGTGAACGACTAAGATAGAAGACCAATTATCTCAACGTCTGACGAACACATAAATTTCCTGACTGATCTGGCAGACTTGTTCCTTGATATGGCAGTATGAGCATTCTTCTATTCCGAAGTCAGTGAGAGTCATGTCACATACTAAGGAAATCACCAGCAATCTAGCACTGACCCTGAGAGGATTTGCACATCTTTGACGAAGCCTTGAGAACTTTGAGGCATCAGCATGCCTAAATTATCATAGTGCTGTAAAGCCATTTCAACGATGTAGATATTTGAGTCACCTGAAAGCCGTCCTATGGCTTGCAGCCCACTCACTCCCAGAGAGTTGTACGTTCTGGTAGCTACATGTATCTTAGTAGTCCCTGAGCAAGCCAGCTACAACACGAGATCACTTGAGAGATTTCATGCACCATGATTTCCATTAAAGTTATCAGTAAATTTGGCAGAAGAATCCTTGATTTTTTCGATGCATTTCATAATGAAAGAAGTGCAGAAGCAAGCATCTCCAATTGCCGCAGCAAAAACTTCAAATTTTTGGCAAATGAGATTTTCAAAAATCTTCAGGAAAAATTTTAAGATTTGAAACTGAGAATAATTGAGTGCTGAATTGTCGGTATTATGAAGTAATCCACTTCAATACAATCTCACAATTTCTCTTCAGCTATGAATCATTTACTTATTGGCAGCTGCAACGCCTAGCTAACAAGGAGACAAAAAAAATATTTTGCCGATTCTTGTGTACTTGTGTACTTGCAGACACTTCACAAGCGTCTACAACATTCTGAGGCATATAGGACCACAAGCTGTATCGAGCTAACCACGTTGCTTCTACTGGCGAGCTAACCATGTTTCTTCATTATTCGATGCCATCTGGCATCAAAATATGACACGCGGTTCCATGCTGGAAATTTGCAGCATTGTTCAAAGCAGTATAGAGGAGTCGATCTATCTACTAATTCAGCAGATTCTTACTCTGTGCATGTACTTGTTCGATTAATGCCGCGACGTTGAATAGATATGGACGTCGTCTTTGCTGAATTGCATAGTCAAATCCATTATCTTTCTTTCCATTGTTTGCCACATTTAGTAGCATCAGGTGACCTTAACCGTTATTGCGATGGTAGCACGAATTTCGGAAGCATGCGCAGCCTTCATCCAGGAATCTTTAGAGTTTGAAGTCATGATATCAATTAAGTCATCTGAACGAATCTGAGTTAAATTTAGAGAGCCTTGTATGGTAGTTTTTAGAGTAGGTAGGTCTTTTTAGGGACATAATTTCACTTCAAGATGTCAAGACTTATACATTATCTGAGATCACCTCTGGAATAATGTGACTCATTTGATGGAGATGAGGTATTCTATAAAGTATTGAAAGTGCACTTGTTATTGACTTGAGAACTTATAATCAAGCGGTTTTATGAGCACATGCACTTTCTGTTCTCATTTAACCATGCTACTGTAATTGCATCGAAATAGAAGCCTAGACTATGTTTTTCAAGATGATGGTATAACATTGACGTTGTCAAACGATCAAAACAATCTTTCACTGGACAAAGAACACCATTAACCATTTGTGAATCGTTGGAAGCGAAATTATGTGATAAGTCTGAATCGTTGTGTTCCTTCTATCCACAAGATTTAATCATACTGTTTGTTGGTCGGCCCATAACCTCGCTTCTTTGATTACTTCACAAATGGTGTTGTCAAGATTTCTTGAATTTCTCATATCACAATCATCCTATGGAATGTTCCAAAGACATATACCAAGTTTAGCAACACGTTACTCCAACAACTTCAGTGACAGTAAAAAAATTGAGGTCGGATACGCTACGGGTTCGAGACCGGTGTGGACCGTGGCACAACCGCTATCGAAGGTCACCATAAATAGTGACTTGATTGTTCGTCGTCAAATTTTGTTACAAATTTATCCTTTTCATGAAATGAACCTTCGACTTAAAACATTGTCAATTCAACCTCTATGAGGACCTCTCCCGAATAACAACGAAACGAAATTCAATTTTGGATGAGCTGCGTTATACCAAGGATGTCTATGAATAATAAGAAATAGAACTCGCGATGCACAACTCCCGAAGTCCCAAAGCGTGGAGAATGGACTATGGGATGCTTTTTTATGACAGTGGAAATTCCTATATTTGATTTGAAATTATATGCATGATTGCAATGTTATTCCAGTCTGCTCTCAAAAATGCTTCCCAAATGTTAAGTGTTGTCAACCGTTGAGAAAATATGAAGTATACTCATTGACAAAATTTTTGAAACATTTACTTCTTTAACTTCTTTCATTTTTGACTGGTATATATACATGTATGTATGATAACTTGATAATTTAGTCACAATCTCCACCAAGTCGCTAGCACAGAAAAGCAACGCTGTGTTCGATCGTTGGCTTTCATGGTTAACGGTCGGATTGCTCTGCGGCTCTTGCAAACTGTGCATCTGCTCGTAAGCATATCTATGATGGAATTAGATCAACGCATTACCTATACACCAAATGAGTTACAAAGAATAATATCTCTAGGATGTACTGGACTGAACTGATCACATTGAGAAAATGGTAAAGAAAGCACAAATGAGAATGCATTTTATAAGTGAAATGATGCGATGTGGACTTCAAAATGAGGATATTATACAGTATTTCTGTGCTTGTGTCCGAAGCATCCTCGAATATGGTGCTCCAGTGTGGCACTTCGGAATCACCAAAGCTCAATCAATTGCTATTGAATCTGTTCAAAGACGACTGATAAGAATGATGGAACACATCCCATATGATTATCATGATTATGATTATGACCGTCTTCTACAAAAATATTCACTGGAAACACTTAGTTCACGACGTATGAACATCTGTCGGAATTATTTTAACAATTTGACAAAAGCTTTGAGTGAAAGAATTTCACATCGTCCACAAAAAACAGAAATATTGAGACGTAAAACAAATATCATCTTTTGTAACACCAACAGGTATAAAAACTACTTCTTGCTATCTGCAGTACAGAACTTCTCGTAATTGATTTTTAGTGTGTATACATGTATAACTTCTACTTTTCACTTTTTTGTAAAATGATCAGCTTCTGCTGTCTAGTATTGAATAAACATAATATTATATATCATATTATCTATAACGCATGTAGCAGATTCAACTTTGATAGCGCGTGTGTCCCTTCTAGCTCCAATACATTCAGTAATCCGAGATGGCATGGATTCACAAAGTTTCTGAATGAAGGATGTTTCAAGGAGAAGCCACTGCTCTGTCAGTCTTTCAGAGAGAATCTTCAGGGACACTGGTGGAAATGAATAGCGGTCTCTCACTCGCCGCCCAAGCTCGTCCCAGACTTGTTCAATGGTGCGTGCAGGCCAGTCAAGGGTTTAAATGTTCAATCTCCTAACAGTGGCAATGACAGCCGAGGAGCGATTTGGTCTTGCGTTGTCGTCTTGGAAGACGAGATCCTCCACCCTGACCACTGGGGCAACAACAGGAAGCACAATTTCATTGAGATACCTCTCTCCAGTCAACGTGCCTTTGATGATGACTGCTGTCGTTCGTCCGCCATGCCAAATGCCACCTCACAGCACAACACGTCCACCACCATATCTGTAGTATTCTTTAATACAGCATGGGGCAAAGCGTTCACCTGGAAGACGATGCACTCTGACACGACCGTCATTGAAATTCAGAGTGAATCTCGATTCATCGGTCCACAAGACTTTCTGCCAGTGATGGTCATTCCATGAGCGATGGGCATCACGCCAGGCAACTCGTCTTCTGCGGTGCTCAAAACTCAATGGAATTAGGACAGCTGGTCGTCGCGATTGAAGTCCAGCTTCTCGAAATCTTCGGTAAGCCGTTCGAACGCTACTAGTCTATATTTGAGGCACTCTTCCAGTGTACGGCTAGCTTTGGGACTGACACAAATCTATTCCTCTTTGCAGCTAAAACTATTGATGAATATATTTGCAAAGGAAATTAGAAAATGGCTTGCATTGTCGGCTGCCAAACTGTGCTACCTAGACCCATAGATATCAGAACCCATTATGTATGTGTATGCTTAGGAGTAGTCTATGCTATAGATGAGCTGTATTTTAACCCAATGAAGATTAAAATCACGTCGATTTCTATGCTGCATGCTAACCATGCCCATGTACTAATGTAAAAAAGTAAAGCCACTAATGTACCCAGGATTCAGACCTTCACCGCATGGGTGTTCTACGTGCCTTGGCGAATGGCCGTAGACAGGACCACCGCCTGCAACAGGTGCATTTGAATGGTATGGCACTGGGCAGTTTGAATCCAAGGAATCAATGGATTCTCTTATGGGTTCTTATGTTGTGGCCGTGTAGTTCAGGCGATTCAGGCTGCCGGTGGAAAGATAAATAAGAGGTTGGTATTCGATCCAATCGCAGAAAACGGTGTCGTGGACAGTATTCGGACATCTTGCGACTTACCAGAACCTTAATGACGATCCTCTTAAGGCTTTTATGTCGCAGTGACTTCTAGTGATTAAACTTTTCCGGAAAATTATGGAAAAAATTGGAAAATTTTGGAAAGTTTTGATTTTTTAATAGGCCCTATAATTAGAGCGCTTCCACTGCTGAGGCAGCTACGTACCAATAACTTGGGTCTAAAGCTCCTGATTTCATCATTATTTCGATTAAAGCGATCGTAGCAATACGAGTTCCGTCTGCGGATTTTTGAACATTCCTTTGTCACCAAAGGCTTGTGCTAATTAATTATCACACAGACACCGTTTGTGATAACGTGAATCTTGTGAAATATGAGTATAATTTTATGCAATGTGGAAGATCTGGAGCAAAACAATATACCTCCCATTTTGGAGTTTGCTAATTGTTAGCTTTAAAGTTAAGCTTTATTTTGCAGCGCTGATCATAGTGATACAAATTCTCCATGTGTTGATGAACATGTCAAGTATAAGCACCATTTCTAGTTCAGATGGTTGAGATAGTTCCAAATCGATTTCAGATCTGCCCAAATGAATTTCAGATATGATCCAAATAAATTGGAGATCTCCAGTTGAATTTAAGATCTTTTCAAAGTTGTGCTTCTGACATACTGTATATCTGAAATTCATCTAATGTCTGAAATTCATTTGAAAAGATCTGAAATGGACATGGAAAATGTGCAGTTGTAGGTTCCAAAAGTTAACATACAGGGATGATAGATAAGTTTTCGGTCCTTGAATATTACATAGTCTTTTCAAACGTCTACAAAGCAAAGGAAAAATGGAAATCACCGAAAAAAAAATTTCAAAATTTCCCAATGGAAAATTTTCCATTTGCATCACTAGTGACTTCTGTGCCTGAGACGTTGATATTTCTTTATTTTGCATTGACGTTAGTAATTTTGACTGCTCAATAAATAAATGAATAAATAATTTAATAAATAGCATAAGTAGAGACATCGTCTTTTTTTCCCATTGATGTTGATCACAACATCAAGACCGGGCTCCCATTCAAACATTTTCTTGAGGCGCATTGCTTCTCTAATTGTGATTAAATCTAATAAGAGACACAGCTTTCCTTGGTCATCTGTAGACAGAAATTCCATCCGCAATAATGAAAAGCTGCTTGGTAGGGTCTTTGGGGATACAGGGGGCAAAGAGTAAGCGGACTTTCGATATACGAGCTTCCACCTAATTTTATTCCTTCTTAGTCACCATTATCAGCATTATCTCTGCATGTTGCTAACTTTCAAACTTGCCTTTATTTTAGTACTCACTCATTTTGGCAGCTCGTCTTTAAACTTGTTACCAGTTGTTACACATTCTTCTAATACCTTATACATGTATGTATATCGTATAATGCTGATGATATTATCGTACAGAAGTCTGCTACATGCATAATGCTGAAATAACTATCATGAATTTTAGTCTTTTACATATCAAAATCTTATACATAAAAAATATATTAAAAATCTTTGCATATCAATATCATATCTGACGCTACGCCTCGACGATTTAGGCTGTCATTTGAAAGGCAGCATATCAATCATGCCTAGATTTTGAAAGCATTAATGAGTCGTGCAGCCGAGGCCGCACGGCGGCCGAGCAAAGACCGGTTTTCAACAGATCACCCAATGGATATAATAGTTTGATATTTTAATGAAATGGAGTTGTTCGCAAAACGTTGAGAAACTTTGGCACACTTAAACTTTGTTTCAGTGGAGAAAAAGATGTGTGTGAGTCGAGCTACTGCAGATTCTTTGTTAAGTGGACATAAGCCGATCGTTTATTATTTATTATAGCTCATAGCAAGTTTAAAGTTGTAGACGACTTGAAGCCTGGAAGGAGCTTTTGTAATTCATTTATGCACTTTGGGTTCATGTGTGGTGAATTTGGCGGAGTAAACAATAGACACTTCGACTCATTGATTTCTAAATCAATTTGCATAAACGATGGGATGATAAGTTTCAAATGATCGTTCCCAGTTTGGGGGTTTCCAGCTATTGTCCCATCATCACGGCCTCTGTCGAGTGTCATAAGAGCATTCCGAATATCACAAAATGCCATTCATTACCTTGTCGATTCTATGTATCGACATACGACGTCAACAGCAGCTTCACATCCGATCTTCACTCCAAAATTTTTAGTTATCTATGACGAAATGGCACTTTGCTGGTGTCAACCAGTTATATAGCTATAGTGAATGTTGATAGGAGGGATCGCTACGATCTTGGAAAATCGCGCAGAAGATTCCTATGAAATAGAAGACAGTGCTCCTTTTGAAATATGTTTTTCAAATTAACAAAATCAAGGAAATCATGAATCTCAAGAATGATCTATTTTTTGCCGGTAATTATTGCCAGTAACATTTGAATTACCGGCAAAATTTCATCACTGATTCCCCTATCACACCATTTCCATTCCCACGGTAAATCTAATGATGATCTTGTAAAATGATGTTGACGACATGCTGTCTAACTTCGGTTGATGTTTAGCTTTATCAACGGTGTTCTGTGCAGTTATGTTTCTTCACTACACTGTAAATCGCTGGATACGAAAATTGCATACAAACATATACCAAAATTACATACAATTTGAAACTAACATCTGATACGAGATTCTGGTATGTCTACAGAGATCTGGTATGTTTTTCATACCACATCTCACTTACTTTAGTATGTGATTGGTATGTAGCGATACGAACTATTCTATCTGTGATTTGCTGTTTTACACTGAAATACGAATTGTTGGTATGTTTAATATACGAGACCCGATGGAAATTCATCCTTATTCGTATGCCTCTGCCTCTGGTATCCATTTGGTATGTGCAGCTTTAAGTCACATAGCAAAAAATTGTATTTATTACATACTGCTGTCAAATAACTTTTTTCGGTAATACAAGTGGTGAATATTTTTTGTTTGATAGTGTGATATTTAACTAGGTTAGATTTATTGTAAATTTTATGCTCCACGAATATGCCCTAGATGCCCGTTTTTGGATAAAACATGCATGATTCCCATGCATGATCATACATGATTCATGCATGATCATGTATGATTCATGCATGACCATGCATGTTTCATACATGATCATGCATGTCTCATGCATGATCATCATCATACATGGCCATGCATGATTATCCATGAGACATCCATGATGTATGAGACATGCATGTTATATCTATGAGACATGCATGTTTTATCAATGAAATATCAATGATTTAATCATCTGACATCTATAATTTTACCATCGAATAGATGAAATTAACCAGGGATGCTAGTATCATTGTACAATCTGTATTGTAAGTTTACAGCACATTTTTGTCGTGGAGTGATGAATTCTACATGTTGCATGAATACAACATTGTAAAATTTACGAACATGCAGAACTTACTTTACAAATTGAAATACATTCATTACATCCCTGGCAAATTCCAGTCACTCCAGCATAGATGTGGCGCAAAGGCCATACATTATCTTCGATATAAAATTGCACATGTCCCAGAGACATTCAAATGCAAATTATGTATAAAATCAAGAAGACACAAGGAAAATTCATGCACAACGTGAATTAATGAAACGCAAATGAATCAGTCTCTAACACAGTTTTCAATCTCCGATTCAAAAAACATTTCTAATTAATTTATGGAATAAAAAATTAGAAAGAAGAGCTTTTACATGTTATTTGTAATTAGTAAAATAAGGTATTTTTCAAAAAAGACTCTGATCGAATAACAAATCATAATTCTAAAAGCTATCAGAGAAGTGTATTTTCTAGAAATGTTTTAAAACGATTAAAATGGCAGTGCATTAGAAGATGTTACTCGAGAAATTTAGTTGAAAGATATTATAATAAGAAACGAATGATTGATTTTCCGCACAATAGTAATCGTGTAAGAAAATATTTGTTAGACCTACATTTGGTAAAATAATTATTCTTGCTAAAATTATCCTTTGTACGATAGCATTCATAGAGATTACAAAAACTGAGCCCTGCTCTCCCAAGTAAACAGCAGAAGGAATGGATATCCTTCAAAAATAAAATTTTCCATACGTATTTAGAAAATGCACAAAGTTTTACCACCGTATAGGATGACGTTCATATAGTAGCACACATCGAACGATCAGATACAAATAATTTTGAAGAAAATTACTGTTATCAACATAAAGAAAATTTCTCTTTCCGGATTTGATCATCCTTCATTTGAAAATCCTTCCAACCAGAAAACATGCCCACAGTCCGAATGCGTATTTCACGTCATCTGAAACACTGTCATTTCGAGTCGAACACCGTCGCGACGTCATCATCACATTTTTAAGAATAGAGGTGATGTCACGAAAAATTTACAGTTCAACGGAGAAACAATCACCAGTACTATGAAGTTTGAAGCGATGATACGAGGTCAAGTTGGACCACAATACGTTTGTCCGAATCTGATGATCGGTGGGACGTTGCGCATATATGAGAGATTTATGGGTAAATAATAATTCCAGTATTTCGGGGTTAATTAGCTCACAAGACAAGACGAAAAAACAGCCGAGCGTAGGTCAGGTATTGAGTCATTGATGCACAGATACGACGAGTTTGTGCAGCCTCAGCAATAAGCACCTTTAAAAAGAAGACAAATTTTTGGTGATGTGCAGAGTACAACTAATCTATTCATAGGTAGGCCAACTAAAGTTTAGAAGAGAAATCATTTATAGTAATTTTAGGTGTTGTAGTAAAGACTTAAGAAAACTGCTTTTGACTCATTTCATCTCTGACCATGTGGCAAGCGATATTATTCTTAGGAATTTTGAGAGCAAATGAAGATATTCAGGAGTGGTTGAATTGTGATCATTAACAATTTATGAATTATTTTTTAATCAATGTTTGTAGTATCTATTAATAATTTTATTTTGATATTCAAGTACCGGTAACTGTTTTTACAAAAATGCAATCTGCAAATAAAAACGGAGTATAGCCTATTGCCGACCGCCTGTCAATCGTTCGTGAGATGAAGATAGTCAGGAATGCTTGAATTTTCTATAATATTAACACCGTACATGTAATTTCATTTTGTTAAAATCACAATCTGCAAACACAACAAATGTCATCTTGTCTACCGTTTATATGACAGCATCTCTTCAGGTATTCATGGTGACATGCGGGCCTACAACTAACATGTGACCATAATAACTAGGCCTACGATGATATGAAAAGTGCGATGCATAATTTGTAATAAGTAAACACAAATTGATATAAAGAGTGGTAATCGTAATTTTGCAAAACTAAACCTATTGTTGGACTGCAACGCATAACTGATCTTTATTACAGTGTGCAGTCCGTCTAAACTACTCGAAATATCAAATTGATGTCATTTTCTATGTAGCGATTCTGAAAAAATTAATTGAATATCATGGCGTTAGCTACAGGATGGAAATAGTGACCTAAAACAAGCTTCCTTGATGAATCCATTTTTCAGAAACAAGATTAAATTGTATAACTTCTCCATCTAAACTTTTTGTAGTCGCCTTTCAATTGTTTCAATTTTTTTTAATTATTTGTCATCCAAGAAGTATAGCTACAAATTGAAATGGTTTTAATTAAGTTATTTCATGCTCACAGTTTCTATCATGCAACTATTTTGTCTCAACATGCAAGCAATCAGAAATTACGAATTAAAAGATTACCATTTCATTATATTACCATTTGATTATGATTCTTTTCACGACAGAATCAACCTTTGATCGATTTTTCAACGAGAAACGAAAACTGATATGCATGCACATTCTCATGTTGAATTCAAAGTGAATAGGTCTTGGGTTTTCCATCACACAAATGATCTTATTCACTTTGAATTCAATATGCTAAGAATTCCTCTTAGCACATTTTAGGAGTTCTTGATAGCTACTAAGAGGAACCGAGAGGAATTGAGATATTTTGTTGTTGCCAGTAAATTAAATTAAGTATGACGCTAGTAGCTTTCAAAGTATTGCAGTATCTAGTATTTGCAAAATTAATAGAGGAGATAGCAGTATAGTCATAGAAATGTCTCTACGTGTTCATGGTCAATAAAACTTTTGATTTATCGATTGTATCATATGACCAAATCTTTCCTTTGATTTTGTTTTCGGGATTTCCATTGCAGTTAAATGCTGTCAAATAAATTTGGAAACAATTAGAAGCTTACCCTTTTTCTGCGGTTTGATCCAAGAGATGAATTTTTAATTCTGATGCACAAATCAAGGGAACTTGATGGCTTCATTGAGTGGAAGAACTCACTGACTACCTGCGAGTGTTCATTTTCGAATTGTGCTCCATGTTGTGCATGAAAACTAAGGAAGATAATGAAAAATCGTAGACGATCCGACGATGAATAAATAAAGGTGACTTGATGCGCTGACTTTTGTAACAGTTAACACGGGTTCGAAGAGCACGAGACCCGCACAAGCTTGCGTTCTGTCCCACGCACAGTATTAGATTCCTCTGCGCGCGCGGCGCTTTGGTTTCCTAGAAAGGAGAGTTATACGTAACCTTATATGGAAATGGCACAGAATTAGACAACTTGCTCCTTCTCGAATGGAAAATTCGTGTATCGCTTGCTATTGGAAATGGCAAACAATAAGCTGTCAGCAAAGGAAAACAGAGCCAGTGAGAGATGCGTCCATGCTGTGATATCACGTCGCACACACCAAAACACACATCGATGCCTGGCTTCGATTCAATGTATGCACTATACAGTGAGCAATGCCGAGGAGACGATGTGAAATCATCAAGTGAACTAATTTTCGTACGCCTGCTACTTTCTTTAATAATGATCGGAAGGGTCAACATTATGGAGAAAACTTGTGGGCAATGATCTGAATTCTTCGAATCTGAAGGAATTTTGGCAATCGAAGCACTTCGCTGGAACTCACATTAATCCGCAAGCGACGCACGACTTTTTTTCCTATCTCTGTAAGGTATTAGGAATTCCTTTTTGCACACCTAATAGGTTCCATGTGCCGTCCATTTCGTATTAATCACACAGATAAACAAATATTTAATTCTGTGGTCCCACGTGATGGGTGGACAATAATTATTAAGCAGGGACGAGCAGAACAGTCAGCGAGAGAATATTATCGACTCTCATGGCACGAATGCGGCCACGACCAGGCCCAACAATGTGACCGAACTTCCTCAGCTGCGTGCGCGTGGCGAATTTCCTTAATATAGTGACGGAAAGTTATAGAAGCGAGATACGATTACGCAGACTGAGCGAGACACTTATGCAATTGTTTGCTTCAGTTACATGCTGATTTAATATCATAAGTTTTGCAAATTACTAGCTAAGTAATTTAGCGATCACACGAGCAAACTGATCAAAGTCGACTTGCTGATGGGCACGGTGTGGAACTTAGAAACTTCAATAAATGTTTCAATTTGAGAAGAAAAATGTGTGCCGATAGAATTGCTTAATATTGAAAAAATATGTCATGTGTAGGCTAATATTTCGTCAGCATTGACTAATGTTCTATTGTAGCTACAGTGTACATGTAGTGAATGTGAAAGATGATGAAAAATGAGTAGAAGAAGAAGAAGAGTGAGTGAGAAAGAGAGAGAAGAGTCACCTGAATATCTTTTTTATGCACACCATTTCATCAAATATAAAGAGCATATATAAAACACTCGAAATAATGGTAGACATGCATATTTCATCTGTCGTATAGGCCTATACATGTTTCATATGTCGATATCCATGGATCATCGATGTTTTATCCATGATTCTTTGAGTAATTTAAATGCATTTGTTACTTCTTACAGCATCAATATTAAAAGTCGGTAATGGACAATTCTTCTCTACAGGAAACGCTCTTTTAATTACGTATTTTATCCACGTTCATGGATCATCGATGTTTTTACCATGTACAATTCCAAATTACTATTCAGAGTAATTTTTATATACATTTCCCACTCTTTACAATGCTAAATATTATTAATATAGTTATATCTACACCAAAAAAGACCATTTTATTTAATAAGGAATGAAATTTCTTGATAGGATTTATCCGTGATACATGCATCATGCATGTTTTATCCAAAAACGGGCATCTAGGGTGGCGTCGATGCTACATGTCTAGCAACACTAAGATGACGTTTAGTTAGGTCTACTTTATGACCCAAGTAGATAAACATCATTTCATTTAAACGATATCTTTAGTGAAGTCATGTTAACTTATATATCTCAAGTATAACTATTTTTGCGTTCATGAATTATAATGTGTTTTTTATTTCGGATTGATAATATGCTTAATTTCAAAATTACGTAACGCATAATTGTTAATGGTGGAAATCTTATTGATTATTCATGAAATGCCTTAGACTTACGTGTATTAAGATCGAATTCAGTGTTGAAAGAATGACTCTTGAATGTCTTTATCTCACTGCTTGGAGAACAGTAGTAACATTAGTGTAATCTTTATTGACAAAAGGTCTGAAATCAAGATACTTTGGACATGATATGCTTTCTTTTAACATTGTGCTCGTATGGCTTTAGTATGTAAAGCATACCACATTTGAAATAACATACGAAAAGCATACAAATATATACCAAGAGAATACAGAAATATACCAAAAAAATATTTTGGTATGCATCATTCGTATGTAATTGGTATTGAGCGATTTACAGTGTAGGCCACGCTGAAGAAGGTGAGAGCTCGTCTCCACCGCGGACTTCTGTTCGATTCCTGGGTCGGGCGAGTGCTGTCGGGGAATCAAGGGTGTTGGTGTCTTTTATTGACTTAATTGTTAGGATATTCAATATGCTGCGACAGACCCTTGTTGTAAAGCTTACACAGGAGCAACTTTCATCGCAAATATATGAAAGTTTACATTAAATTAGGATATCACTTAAGTAGCAGCATTGCATACAACTTGGACACGTTGAGTCCAAGGGTTTTTAAATGCATGGTCGAGCGCATGTGCATTTAACTTACGAGTTTCTATTTCCAAATTCCATTCTGCAATGTAAATTAAAGTTTGACGCATGATGGTGTCATATCGACAACATGCAATAACAATAAAAGTCCTACATATCTGTATGTGCGAGTATGTATGAATACTAACAATTACTATAGACTGATAAAACAGCAAATGAAAAATTCGGTAAAATTGCGTTCAAATGTTTATACTTATTTAAGAACAAGATGCATCGATGCAACTGCAGATGTTATCGTAAGATGGCTGATGCGGTTTCACTAAAACAGCTGTGGGGTCTGCTTATCTCTTTGGCCTTCGTATTTAGTCTTGTAGGAATATGTACTCCATCCTGGAAAGGAAAACAAACGTTTTGGGACTATAATTCCTGTCCTGGAAAAGCTATGGAAGCTCTGAACAAATCATCAACACCAAATGGTGGCATCAGTAAAGGCGAGGATATCACACTTGAATCTTCCTCAAAACCAAATGCGTCTCAAAAGTTAATACGAAAAGGTAAGTACTACTTGAATATTAATTATTGTGGAATAAGTCGCCATTATAATTTCGAATATTGGGGCTAATTGATGAGATAGCTCCATAGAGTAGATTATATGTTCTGGGATATATGTATAGGGATATATAGGTAGAGTGTCGACTCAAAAAAGTATCTGTATACAGTGAAAATTTTTGTACGAAAAGATTCAGTTTCTTGTGGAGATTACGTTCCCATGGTCCAAAAAATTATTTGAGCACTTTTAAGAAAGTCAAAATTTTGCCAATTTATGTACTACCGAGATGACTCTCCATTGGAAGTAGTATGAAACAAGTTGGATATCAGAAGGAGTGAATATTTGCTAATAAGCATCCTAACTAAGCAGAAATTAAGCTGATTATCAAGGAAATCTAGCGAACGATAATCATCTATAATGGAAGTCTTCATGAAAAAGTCGCAATCTTATTCGTGTTTTCTTGGCGGAAATTTCAAGTTTTTAATTCAATTTTCACCTGTATGATTTCATAATTCACTAAATTTATGTTTGATTTCCTCAATCTGAATAATAATGTGAACCCATTTACATCTTTCAAAGTTAATTGAAATCATTGTCTTTGATTATGTGATTTTGCTCTGCAAGTGGCAGGCTGCCTGTGACATGATACGCTTAAGAAAATACTCTTGAGGTTGAGCACAAAAGTAATAGGAAGTCATCGAGTTTCCATCCAAGTGTATACACATTAGGGATTTAATAAATGCGGAGTTACCACTCTACCTAATATGGATAATATGGATAATTCATTTCATTATGATGATGAGATATTAAGATCTTCGGATTCTTTCATAGTTGCAGAGCTGATTATAAAAACAGACCACCTAAATTTCACTGAAATTCAATCGATTCCCATGCCTTCCAATCGTGGCGCACATCAACGTGCCATACATCATTCGAGAGCTTGCATTCTCAGCTTCAAAATTAGCCATGATAGACTTGAATCCGTCATTGTATTTGCTGAGAGGTACTCTAAATATGAAAATCGATCAAAAAGAAAACATGTGAGTATGATAATGAATCAGTCACGGTGAGAACGAGCATTTTCTGAGCTCTCTTATGACATGCTGTTCATCACAATCGGTACCGAATTGTTTCGCTCATTCGGGAATGCTAGGAAATGACTTCAAGATCGCATACATTCAGTGGCGTCGCGTGCGCCGAGACCATAGGCCTTCACTCGGCATTGGAATACTAATTATACACTAGACATTTTTTATGCTGCAACAATAATTTTCATAAAAGTTGAATTTTTAATAACAATTTTTTGAATATTGTTTAAGGCCAAGTGAAAGTGCACATGAGAAGTGATTGCTCATGTCTCCAAACCGCCTTACTCAAGGAGCTGAGATCACTATATCCCCCCTCTGTCTAGACCACATTTTCTCGAGAAAAAAGGAGGCAAGGTCAACAGTTTCCTGTGTTTCTCACGCCCGGTCAGCCACTCACATGTTTTAAATTTTGATGCATTAAGATGTCTTGCGTATTTCTTATTTCTTTCTCTGTGAATACTTTCAATTTTTATATCAGGTGTTGGCGATGGCCTGCCTTGCTTGACGACTGTCTTTTCAGTATATTCCCTTCTGACGAAAGGCGTGATTATGATCTCATCTGCATTACTAAACATAGCGTCACATCAATCACGTAAAAACAAATTATGGAATTCTACTGAATCTGGGTGTTCGAGTCAGATGCATTACTCTGCATTCATTGGAGTACGCTCATCATCTTATCGCAGTCTTGTCTGAACGTCAGCCATCTGCTACTGTTGACGCAGTGTCATCTCTGACATAAAGCGAATTCGGGAACAATTTGGCCTGCGCTTCCCTTACTATATTTAGATACCGCGCCTCGATCAAGAATCGCGTAGAATTTCATTGCAAAAATTGGAGAAGGCAAAGCATGATGTCTATCAGGAAAAGCCAATATTGACGCGGGGAGTGCGCTTACTGCCTCACGCGCACACAACTTTCTTTCGCTCTGTCTGAACATCAACGCTCCGTCTGAACACACGACCAGCTTGTGTGTCTAATTGTTTGAAGAAAACAGCTGTCATTCGAGCACGTGCTGCAAAGCTGTTCAATGAGGTTGAGCGTCTGACTTTGAGACGGAAAGCTGTGCACAGCTGTCACGAGAAGCTATCGAATTTAAATGAATGATGACACTTTTCATTTTTATAATTGTTGGAAAATTATTTTGAGGATGCGCCGAAGGCCTCGCAGGTACGGAGAAGACGCCACTGCATACATTACTTGCATAATGTACAAGCAAGTAAATTAATTTCGCACATTTTCGTTTGATAAATCTGAACCTAGCCAACAAGTGTATCTCCGACTTCGGTTCAGAAAGCGGCTCAGATTGTGAAGAAAAATATCAATTGCATAAAGCAAAGCCATAAAAGTGTGAAGAAAATCATTTCTACCTTGAAATTTAAGACTTTGAAAGTCATTTAGGTATTTGTGAAAATTGATTCTCTGTCCGTGGAATTTGTGAAGAATTAATCAGACTTAGAATTCAAATAATCTATTTAAATCGCTTTTCAAATGCCTGTGAAAAGGATTGGTGTTAGTTACAAGGTTTTCGGAATGCTATTGCTTGATGCAAAAAAATCCTGAAAAAATTATCTGTTAGTTGTTAGTTGCAATTACATGTATTCATAAAGTTGATTTTATATGAGATGCGCGATTCCTAAAAGACTAAAAAGGAATTAAATAAATTATTCTACAATATTGTTCACGCACCCTGATATTGATCAGCGCAGCAAGTAGATTGCCTTTCAGGATTAACAGCATGCATAGTGGCCTTGAAGTCGTGTTGACATAACGCCACTCAAATATTGTACGTTTAATAAATATAAATGAATAAATAAGCGTAAGGGCAAAATTTTCTCGGGGGGGGGGGGCTGAGTCCTCGTGCCCGAAAATTACATAGGTTGACGCCCGGAAAATTGGCATAATCACGAAGATCTAGTTTCTACACTTACCCCAGAACTCCGCTAAAGTAAAAACGCGACAATTTATACTATCAACGTAATAAAAGTTTGCAAATGTTTTTTATCAAAGATAGCACAACGCTGTCTACTTATCCGTAGACGAATTGGAAAATTTCGGAAGTTCTAATGTAACTAGGTAAGTTTTAATTGTTCTCTAATATAACAGAAATATCGGGCGATATTATCAAAAAAACTGACATCTCCGATTTTTGCGACTGGCAAATGTATCAATGATTCTGATGTCTGTAGCATTATTAGTAACCGACATGTGTGGCATTTATCGCCCGAATTTCGGATTCTTTTGGAATTCATTGGCACTCCCTCTGTCCCTCAATTATGACCGGTGGACTGCCCGGATTTCGGGCACATCGTCTCGCCTAATCGGAATAAAATCGTAATTTTGTTTGCTCTGACCATAAAACGCGATTTTTCAAGTTTATTCGCCGCTGCCAAAAATTTGGCAACTGCCCGAATGTCCTTGCCCGAGTCCTTGTGGGGGGTGGGGGCTGCAGCCCCACAGCCCCCGGCCCGTACGCCTATGACAACATGTAGCTTTGAAGGCTGGTGCACACTAGTGCAAGAGTTTAAGTAAGATGGTGAATGACTATTACTGCCAGAAAAGACAACTGCTCTCCCCAGACATTTTATCCGCATTGAAAAGTAAAATTATGTACAAGAGAAGTTAAAAATGAACATGTACAAGCGGACAGGCTTTCACTGTCCAGCAGCATCGTCAGGTCTTGAGCAGAGGAGGTCTCCTATAGGAGTTTAGGAGTTGCGACTTAAAGAATATTAACAAAAGAGAACATTTGTATTGAGATCATTTGCCGAAAGTACAGCGCAACTTACATTAAGTGCATTCACTCCCCATGAAATGATTCCAAATGCCAATAAAAACATGCAACAGTTCATACTAAGATTTCTATGATATCTAAACTTCTATAATTAGTTTTTAATCGAAAGTTAGGTGCCTCAAGAAGCCTCTATAATAAGAAATTCTCAAAAAACAAAATAGCATGTTTTTTAAAAAGAAAAAGTTGTTTTCAAACGAGCATTGTTATTTTTTAACCCTACACGCTATCATAAGAATCAAAGGGATTGGAAACTTTCAGCGGCCTTTCGTGATGTTTCAGTCATGGAAGTTCTAAGATCATTCAAACCTGAATTTAAGTTTTCCTTATTGCAGAGCTGCATGCAAGGAGCACATTGCACACATTTTCAAAGTCAAAATTAATTTTTTTGTATTTCAATTGAAACCTTTTTGAGCTTTGTGGCAATTTCGTTTTTAGATTTTCAAAATCAAACGCAAAAAGGCAGTTACTGCAATGGTTCATGCCGATACACGTGCAAATGAATCATTTTTTCAGCAGCTGATGGATATAGAGTGATAAATCTTCTCATAAATTTTTTCTTGCAGCAGTTATGGTGGCTATGAAAGCGTTCATCTTTTCCGGAGTTTCTGGTGTATGTGTGGCCTTTCTCTTGCAATTCCTGATGCTAACATCTGAAACCTTCAAGGCATGTCACGCTATTGAAATCCTTACTTTAGCATTTGTGATCGTTGGATGTGAGTACTTCTTTTCTTGAGATTTTTTGTGTCCATTTATGCATGATAAGCCTGAAAGAATGAATTGTATGATTCTGACAGGCTTGTGGTTGATAGTGGCGTCGTGTTGATGTGTTGGATTGTAATATGAATGTGATGGACGAGTGTGTGTGTATGTGTGTGTGAGAAAATGTTTTGAATAATTGCCTATTTAACTGTAAAGGCTAGTGCATGGCAATCCCGGGATTCCATGGGGTTTTGAAAATCCTGAAATCCTGGTATTAATTTAGCTGTCATTGAGTTCAATTGCCCATTGAAAGCCTTTCCATTGGCCAATTTTTCGACAATTCAATATTGTGCATTAGGACTGTGTCGAGTTGACTTGTGTATGTTTGATTATACACATATTCTATTCATAGGTACGGTACAGGGATTGGGAAAGTTTCACTAACAGTGCGTTATATTATAGTTATATATGCCATCATATCAGCAAGTGGCTATATGATAGTTTTAGGATTATGTTTTCAAATTACTTTAGAAGGTAATTTACTGAAATTGACTAGGAATACCAAACAGCTGAAGCTGAGCCCCCTCAACACACTTACAGTAAAATCAAAAAAGGTTCATTCTTCCAAGCGTTTAAATAAATCCATTTTCTCTACAATAGCGAGAAAATGCTGTTTTAACATGAATAACAGCGGACGTATTTTCCTTATAGATCATTTATTAGACAATTTGAAACCAGGACGAAAATGTAGATAGATATCTGTAATGCTACCTCTCATGTAGAATCCACTTTTCATCTAATTTAGCTTTTAAAAAAGCAAAAGACAAAAACTCGATGAATTGATTAATTTTGTCAGACTGCCATACCATTTTTAATTTTTTAAATGTTCGTTCTATCATACATGCATATTCAATGAAGTCCACCAATAAAGCAAATAAGTCATATTCTTTACACATTGTCATTGAATTAACATTGATCAAGCTAAATCTGTTCATAATAAACAAAAAAAATATCAAATCATTTTCTTTTAAAAAAAAAGAACAATAAAACTCGTCAGGCCATTGAACACCAAGAATATTATGATTTGCTGCTCTTTCAATAACAGGAATACATGCAATCACTTAGTTTTGAGCGGAATGATGCCTGCTTGTGAACATTCTAATTTTCGTCTTGAATATGATCACTGCAGTGACCGACGAAAATAGATGTAGATATGGTTATATCGTCAATATAGTTGACCTGCACAGAATGAGTATGAAGTTCTTTCAAGCTCTCTGTTGATGCGTTGAACAGAGGAGGTCCCCAAACTGGCCCTTGTGGAATACCTTATGGTACTTCCAAGGGACGACTGACAACCGAATTGATTCGCATAAATTGTGTTCGATTTACATTAGAAGGTACTGATGGAAACAACCCGGAAATGTACAATTAATGACTCCATGATCAAGGCTGTTAAATGCCTTACTCATGTCATATGTTAATGTGAAGACAAGAATTCACCGGTCGACTGGTGAGTCAAAAAGTAAAAGTCAAAAGTCAAAAAGCGTTTATTACGCTAATGTTGGCATAAACATTACAGATGAATGAAATGAGTAATGAGATGAAATGATGAAGATAAAAAATGAGCACTTTGTTTGAGTCGAGAAATTTTATTACCAATTGGATCCGGGTCGACGATTTATCAACAACACCGGCAGGATCATCAACAAAACGACCTAGCATCATCAGCAACAGCGACAGTATCATCTTTTGAGAGATCAGACACTTTCGACGAGTGCTTTATCTAGATCTTGCACTTCAGAGCGTGCTTTGAGGATCACAGAACTCCTAGATAGTCATAAAACGACGTGTATATCTCACTCCCACATGTCTTGCAACCCGTCAGCCCACCGTATATCGTGGCATATAATAGATCAGAGGCCAGTTGGGTCTACATGTTCTACTTTAGTGAGAAGCCCGCCCAGCTCTGCTTATAATCAAAGAAACTGATTGGGAAGTAATTTCACATAAAACCTGTAATAAGTTTCAGATTATATTCGAGATTGCAGTGTGGCATTGAGCCCAGTCCTCCACGTATCCGATTGATTTTGCAAAGTATGAGAAAAAACGTCTTCGGATACCATGTTATTATTTTATTGTGCGACGTTTCGCTCACCGAGATTAATCATGCACAACGCAGCAGTGAAAGACCAGCGCAACAGCACATAATACCAACAGCGCAACAGCAACAAAAGCTCAAACAAATCAGCAAGACATGGTAACCTTGAGGATCCCTTACACCAACAAGATTATGAAACGGAAGATTTCCAATCTCATTAAAAGAACGGGAATGGACGACAAAGTTAGAGTCAGGTATGATGCTGAGAGAACTTTAAAACGCACAAAAGTGTCCGACCAACTGTGTTAGTTGCAAATTCTCCAAGAATGGCCGCGACTCATGCTTTGAGAAGAACCTGATCTACAAGATCCAATGCAGATTGTGTCAAAACTTTTATATCGGTGAAACATCACGAATGATTGGTACTAGGGTTAAGGAGCATGTTTCCATGACCAACCCTTTGGCGATCAAAGATCATTTTATTTCTGATCATGCTGGTACTGTAATTTCCGTTGAATGGGAAATTATACACCGCCAGCAGCATCAATTTTTAAAAAGAAAATCCCTAGAAAGGCAATACATAGTGAATGCAGGTGATAATCTGATTGACAAGAATGATAGCTACATCTTTGCATAATGCAAAACGTTTCATGTATTTTAGTCTACTTCTACCTATTTATAGATCATTTTTAGTAGTAAAGATTTTGCTAGCATAGAGATTCGATGCTGTTGTTTTCGTGACTTTTACTTACTTCGTAAGGTATTATGTGCTGTTGCGCTGGTCTTTCACTGCTGCGTTGTGCATGATTAAGCTCGGTGAGCGGAACGTTGCACAATAAAATAATAACATGGTATCCGAAGACGCTTTTTCTCATACTTTGCATATTCGAGATTGACTATACATGCACCAACTTTGTTGTGATCAGATTGTATATTGATTTCTATTTATTTCCAGTCATTGGATTGAGCACTGGAACAACGATGTCGGGTATTTACATCTGCAGAGAAGGTTGTGGATATTCATTCTGGTTCGAAGTGATTTCAGCTATGCTGTTGTTCCAGGCATGTTTCTTCTTTGTGATTGTATGGAAGTTTACAGAGTGAGCAAATAACTGACAAACTGATGAGATGATGTATTTTCAGCAATGACTACTTTTCATCCCCTCATGACCATAATTATATTTGTGCCTGTCAAGCAGTCATCCACCAAATGTATTGCATGTGTTGGTGTCATGTTATCGATGAGAGGTATAGCATCTTTATGAATTGCCTCGTTATTTCTCTTGCACTGTCTTCGTTACCTGAATAACTGAATCATGTGTCTCCACGTCGTATTCCGTACCCTCAATCAAAATTGTGCATGGTACTTTGTGGATTCACCGTCGGTTTGCCAAGTTACGTCATTCAACTTAACCTCCACAGTCCCAATGTTGTTTAAAGTAACCAATATACATTGTGTGTCTGCAATTGCTTTTTTCTAATGTTGATAGAGTTCTAAATGATGTTCTATTTATAGATGCAATTTGATAACATAGATATAGAGTGTCCATTATAATGTACATATGGACTGAACAGGTATGTAGCTAAATAGCCTATCATTCAATTTTTTGTAGTATACACTGCATGGTGATCCAACACATGAAATATTAAATGAAAAGCAATTGAATATTCCAAAAAGCACTTTTATTCAGTATGAAATTCTCTGAAGCAGCCAGAGTTGGGTTTGATGGATAAAACTAATCACAAATAGTATAATGATGTCTATTTCAAGTATGTGTTCTTTCTAGCAATATAATTTCCATACTTTCCATTTCAAAATGTACTTTTACTCCGCATGAAATTCTTTGAAGAAGTTAGAGTTGGGTTTTATACATACGAACAAATCACAAGTTGTACATTTAGTATGTGTTCTTTTCTTACAACCTGGATTTCGGCATCTCATAAAACTACCTTGAGGAAGGTTAAGAGCGATAGGCAAATGCTTTGTACGACGCGAGGCTCTTTCAGGAATGGGAGTTGTACTTGTGACATCAGTGACAAAAACAGAGTTGTTCCCAGCAGATAGGAGAGTTTCTGCAATATATTGCTTTAATGATAGAAGATCATAATTCAGATCACAATTTCTACAATCTAGTTTGTATTGCAGAAATGCATTGACCACTGACCAATCCATGAAGTAGAAAAATAATCGGATCGGCCATTTCTTGGTTCGGATTTTTCATCGATAGTACGACAACATGCGATCACACATGTCGACTCCCCCCATTGACCCATTGTACTGGGCAACGACATTAGGCCTGCTGACCTCGGTGAATACTTTACTGGCTTTATTCCATCGCCTTACAATGTCAGTTGGTTCGACCGAGTGCGTTGTGGAAGTGAGAAATATAGTTCTCTTGTCGCACCATTTCGCAAATGACATGACCCCATCTGACCGGGAAACTCGGTCATTCTCACCGCGAGGCTCCCTATCCATTTCTCTATCCAATTTGAGCAAATGGCGAGCATTTGCTCAAATGCTTGATCACACGATGCCAACAACTCGAAAGAAAGTTCCCCAACATCTCCACCACTGCTGCGTTCGACTGGCGTGCGCTCTGTTAAAGTGACGCATCTCGACGACAAAGAGTGTACAGCATAATGGACGTAAGGACTGAGGAGGTTAAAATGCCAAATGCCCTTTTTGAACTGTATTAACTGCGCTTTCGTACTCTTTTCAACAGGGTAAACCACAATAGTCCGGGAGCTAGCGTGAAGTTGTGCAGGGAACGAGGTAGTACATAAAACTTTCACATAGCATAATACACCTCTAACCTACTGCAAAACTTCGCGTCTGCCGGATCCAAAGTGATGTACTAAAAAAATTAAAAGATTAAAAAAAAATATGCGTTTATTTGTTGAATGAATTCGATGCAGCAAGAAATGTTTACATACGGAAAACATATACATATACAGTGGAAACATATACTTATTAAATATTGCAGGCTAATTTTGGAAACATTATATTGATGCTTGTAATATACCGTAATGAATATGACCTAATATGGGTTATATTTTCGCTAATCACTTTTCTCAAACATGATCTAAAAGCTGTTCTATTCGAACGCTAAAATACATGTAAGTTACTTTGTATTTGCGTGTATTATTTATTCAAATGCGACTTTGGCCTTGTAAATATATATACTGTAAACCTTATAAAAATCATTAGAAATATAAATTATCCAGAAGTTAATAATACGGACGTTATGGGTCACGGCGGTCACACATTTATGTATAGATCATTATGATTACTCTGCAAACGATTTAATCAAATTTTGGATGATTTTATGCAAATCAAAGAATTCATTACACCTCACATTTAGCAACAATAATGCCCGGTCGTTTTATCTTCTGAGTGCCGACCATTGCCGCCAGTGAAGTCCTTCCAAAATTCTCAAAGGTAGATTTATTTATCACTATCAGGAATGAGAATGGGTTCGTATGAAACCGTGAATAATCATCATGAACAAGAATAATTAATCGTGTGCTTGCTTGTATGAAACCTGGCGCAAAATAGCTCTCTGACATTGCCAAAAGTCTTAACTCTCCTCCTATAATGTAACTATGGATTCTGTCTCCTCGCGCCTGTTTGGTTGCTCGAGTTTTTGATGGGGAGCACGAGAGGAAAAGTGCAATGTCAACTCTTGCGAGAATAGCTCGCTCAGCATATGGCATTCCAGCTTCTTCATCAGAGTCTGAAAGACACTTCAGTGCATTCAATAGTGGATCCGTAATCAACTGGATCCCGAAGCGGTGGACGCCATTAGCGTATCCCTTGAATATTATAAGAACTTCTGACTCTGTCATTCTGTGAGTCATCCTTTTCGATAACATATCGCATCTACCTGTCATTTGATTTGAAGAATTCCTTCAATTCATGATCGTTTTATCATAATTTTCACCGATTTGGTGATTGTGCTCCGAAAAATATTGATATATTTTACTACATGCTCTATCGCTTTCAATATTACGTGAATTACGGTAGGCCCTAATATGTATAGCGTAGCATTTATGACGGACAATTTCACAATGCTTCCATTCTTGAAGAACTAATTTTCTATGAACCTCGACTTTGTCAACTTACTTATTTTATTGAATTAACATAACTAAATGAAAAACTATAAGGTCAGTTTAGTCACATGCCAGAGGAAAAAATTGACAGTCGAAATATATTGATTTGATTATTGTATCTCATTAACTTGATCCCCATTTCATTTTGATTATCAATAGGTATATAAACTAGCAGAAACGTGTTTGGGCGTCTGTCATTTCGAAGTATAGCTTGTACTATCAATACGAATATCAAATTATTACTGGTAGGCTATTTGCTACGCGAGCGTGCATTCACATCAGTAAGATTTTAACAAAGTCTCTGTATATCGCTATAAGATAGATGAAATAAATGAAAAAGTTCATATACCTTTTTTGAACAATTGCGGGTCACAGGTCTGAGCCTCTTGTTGCTGACCCGGGACAGACCCACGGGTCTGTGGGTCACGGGTCTGGAAACTTGAAACTATGCGGTCACGGGTCACACTACCTGACCCGTTTCCATCTCTGCGATTGTACTTCGATACTGATGCAAATCATAATGAAATGCAAAACAGAGAAATGTAATGACGAAGAATAATGTAAGTGACACAGAAGCTGTTAAAGCTAAATTTTCATTGTACTTGTAAACTATTAAATAATACACATTAATTAATGGAGAAACGTCGTGCAAGACGTTGAGTTCTATGAGCAGGGAGAATGAATCTACCAGGAGAAACAGCTGGTAAAAAGTCATGCAATAAGTGATCATCACACATGACGTAGGGATAGACCTTCACGTCTCGTTTGAAAAGTAAGCAGACATTCTTCTACACAAAGATTGACTTCTACACAATTCGATGAAATCGTCTCTGAAGCGCCTCCAAACGATTTGAATCCGTCGTAGCAATGACAATCATATAGGTTTGCTGCTATTGAATTTGCATCTAAATTAGTTTGCCACTTATCTAAAAGAAAGGTTCTGTTATTTCAAAGTAACAAGCATAGCTTACATCAATTTTACAAAAATGATTCAAGGAGATTTTGAGGATCACACAAAAATCATATTTCAAAAAGGTTTAATTCAATGGCGTGAACGTTGAATACCAAAATATGTGTGCTAAATTTGATTAGTGTGGCATATATTATACAAGTATTAATCACTACTGCTTCCTGTTAAACGAGTAAATTTGGAAGTTTCTCGTCAATGAAAATAAGTAGACATTTGGCTTTGATCATTATTTGAAAATTTCAACCGCTTTTTTGTTCTTGATTCAAGAAACATCTTGCAGTATACCATCTCATCACGCTCTTCCATTACAATAACCTATCCGTGAATGACACTGCTGCAAATAATCAAAACAGATTGGCTTCCCACAGACACCGGCACACTGAGAAAATCGAAAATGCAGATGCCGCTTTTCAATGACTTTTCAGCCTCAAATAAGGGAATTACCAGGACAGAGGGAAAGAAGAAACACGAATACAGAGAGAGTTTGGAATTTCGAAAGCCATCAGATGAAATACACAAAGCCAATGATCTTCTGAAATACTCGAGCGACACAGCACAATCCATCAGTCCAGCATGATAGAAGGGTTTGTTGTACTTCGTATAAATGCATGATCTTACTCCATTATATTATACACTTGCTTTTTGAAATATCAAATAATATCTTCCACATTTTTAAAGCATGTTTTGTGTCATTTCCACAAAAACATTCTTGATGAAATGCTGATGTTCTGATCGTGTGAGGTGCTTTCTGTTCATAAAGTGCAAAATTGTTGGATGGGCAGAATGATATTAATTACTTAACGAAGATGGCAATTGTGAAAAAAATCAAGAGAGATCGCATAAAATCTTTTTGCTCCAATCCAAATGCAGTAAATAACACTTACAACAATTTGAAGAAACCTTAAAAGACAACGATTTTCCCGAAACATTCATCCGATCATCACGAAGACCAAAGAAAAAGAGCTGAAACAGAAGAAAAGGGACGTCCTCAAGAACTATCTAATAAAACAGAAGTGCGAAGCCCAGAGCTCCCGCGAACTGCGTCTGAAAACTGAGAGGTGTTCGAAAGCAAATCGACGGTTGATGGACGAGCATGTGACTTGAAATATACCACCAACTGTCTGATATGAAATCTAAATTTTAAGTATTATAACAGTGCCCTTCTATATTTACGGGGGTATTTAATTTTTTCTGAATTTTGTAGTACTTAATATCAAATTCCCGTTGTATAAGTTCATCATTGATGTCAAGATGATAGATATTTGACCTATCAATGATTTCCTTACTATTATTTTCTGTATCCGTTGCGTTTTACTCACATTTTGCAATCAGAACAATTCGAGATGAATGTCGCATTATTTGAAGTACAATATCAATCAGGAACTCAACCTTACCGGTCAACTGGTTGTTTGATATTATCTAACATTTCATTTCTTCCGATTAGAATTAATTGGTATCCTTAGCGAACACCTTGTAATGAATATTGACAACTATAAACTTCGCAGAATAGACAGATACTCGCTCTGTCTGTTGTGCACTTCATTGGATAAGTTAATTCAAGTATAAAACATGAAGCTCTGATGCCATGCTATTTGCCATCAATTTTTACCATGGCAGATATTACAGAGATCCAAACAGGATCTCCCGCAAAATCAAATGTTTATTCCAGAATGGAAAGACGGATTCTTCAAGATTTCAATGTATACATATCTGCGGTAGGCCGTAAAGAAACTGCGTTTCTTAAAGAAGGAGCTTACTCCTCCGACACTAAATTCAATAAATCATGAATCGTAAATAATCGGTCGTGATATTGCGATCTTGGCTCTCTAAAATCACATTTTAAGTACAAATTGAAACTGTTGAATACAAGAACTGCAATTATTCACTTCTCCATAGAAAAGCGTTCATTGTGATGGAGAACTACTGTGCATCTTGTTAACAGAGACTCCAATTTATTTATATATTAATCCGAACATGCCGAGACCCAGGAAGGAAAAAGTTGACTCAAATCATTGCGGGAACTACACAAGTATCCGGCTTGCTTGTGCCATCTCTTGTATTTGGGTTGGTATTAAGAGGTTTTCTTTGCGGTAATAATTTATTTATTTATGGCTAATTAACTATTTTTTTTTCAACTACCTAAACACGATTTTGTGATGTTATGACAATTATGATCTACCGGACATTTCATTCTTGTTGATAATTAACTGCTGTGTTTGCATCGTATTTAGCGTAAAGTATTAGACTGAAATTCACAGATTTCAGAGATTTCAAAATACCAATTGTTTCATACTTCGATGGTATTCTACAATGTGTCATTTTATAGCAAGCATTTTCACACACAAATATCTTTTTTGAGTCCTCCACTGTCTACTTATTGATGCTGTGACCTAAATGCATCTAACTTCAGTCACTAGTAAATTTTAACGTGTTCACTTCATGAGCAACAGTGACGATGCCTGAAATCAACATGCTGGGAATTATCGATGATAATCAATTGCTCGGCCTAATTTTTGGCATTTGGAATTCGACAAGAACTGCATGATTCGAATTGTCATCGTGTTGTAATTCCTAGCTAATGTACTCTACCGTCGAGCCATCATTTGGGTGGGAATGGCTTAATGCAAATCGGTCATCAACTTATTAATGGGGGACTACATTCTTAATGCACAAAGTACATCCTCTTGGATTTAAGCGTTTAAATCAATAATTGAAAATCGTATAGGCCTGCATTGAACACGCAATTTGAATCCCAATGGAAATTTCACTATTAGCATTATGGGAATGAGCATTTGACCCGTAGAAAAGGCTTTGTACACCTCAGGTGCATGATGGACGGTGACCGATTTCCCACTGCTGAATCCAACAACATCACATGTTCAGTTTTATTCTCAGACTCACAAGGAGAATCATGCATTGCTATTTCTCTCATTATTCTGTAAAGCAAATTCTGTCGCAAGACACCACTTCACCTCATCTTGACCATGACGGAGCATCAATGCGTCACATAAAAGTAGCGTTGAACATAAGCCTGACGTGAGCGTGACTGGTCAAACGTTCTTGGTTTTGCAAATTTGGCTAGTTTCCTGGCTTTGTGGAGATTTTTTGATCTCCGTTTTGAATGCACTTCACATTGCAAATAGTGTGGTCCTTTTATCGAAATTCGTCAGTGTCTAAAAACAGAATTTTAGTTTTACCCATAAAAAATCCGTCATTTCTCTTTATTTAAAGCAGTAGGACAAGAATGGACAACAGCTGTTAGTTCATGGGCATTTCAGCTGCTCGACCAGGCGCTGATCTATGTCAATGTTGTTGGATTGCATTAAGAACGAGATTACTGACATGACTACCATAATTGCAATTTCTGGCCGTAATATGGAAAGTTAATACATGAGAGGGATGTTATACTTATGATAAAAACCGTGAATCTTCACAAAGAACACTGACAATGTTCCGGTCCTATTGTCATCCACTGGATGGCGCTCACAGAATAGAGACTTGCAAAAGTGGTAACTCTCATCGAAAAACGTTCATGTTAAAAAGTACTCTGTTTGCTTAAATGCCTGTCAGCAAGGTATTTCATCCATTTCACGTGAAATGGGCCGCCCACTAAGATCCAAAACAACTAAAACAGACGATCAAAATGAACAAAGGGTAGTGTGCAGGTCACAGGTCTTTACAAAAATGGATTGAAATTGGTGGCAGCCTATTCATTTCATTCAATTTTTCTCTCCCTGTTGTCTTCATTCATCTTATCGAGTATTTGTGCGTTGTTGGGAACTGCGGACACAAGCAATCAGGCAAAGGGGAGGCACCCTCCCTTTCCGAAAATGGGCGATTCTACCGATATATTCCATAACGCATTGCTATTTTCTTTGGCATGCGTCTCTAATTACTCCTATGAGAGGCACATTACATGATGCTAATAATCAGAGGCCTCATCAATAGACACTTGAGGAGTGACCGCTATTTGAGGCACTCAGCGGGGTATTACCATATTAACTAGGGCTTGCAATGCTGATTCTCAGGATCCTGGGTTTTTGGGTAATCCCGGGATCAGTATCTGCCAATCCGGGATTTCCGGATTGACTCAAATTGGCGAGAACTCAATTTTTTGACTGTTTCCATTGTCTGTCTTGCACGAGTGGCACAGCAACCGATTGCAGATTAAAGTAGGCTGAAAATGACGCACACCATTAACACAGCTGTTTATTTATTCTCTATGAGCTGATAGTGTTACGATTTTATATCAACACCTGATGATGTAAGGACAACAAACGTTATGCGTATACTATGAAAAGGCTCTGCAGAGGAGGCGCCCACCTTTGCATTTGAAATGGGTCGCCCACCAAATAAGGACGGCCCTGTTTGTCATATCTTCCAGACCACTAAAACGTTCCTTCGAAGCAGCAGTAAAAAGGCTGTATTCGATCTATATCAATTCGAAATTTTTCACTGCCGGTGATCACTACTTGTCAGTAGTGCTATAATATTGATAAATAGGAGAAGAATTGCTATCTTGTTCAATTCATTATATTGTGAAATGTCGTCAGTATTGGACGGAAAGATGATGTAGTGGAAAGCCTAACGCTTCATTATTACTTGTAGTTGTTGTAAAAGTCAATTATTTTCACATTTTATACATGTAAGAAACAGGACTGGGTAAAAACTTGGGATGGGTTTGACCCCCAAGTTTTCCCACAATACTAGGTGACATGCCACGCTCAATTACGCGTAATTCACGCGTACACTACGCGTAATTACACATGACACTAAACATCCGTGGCTATGCGTGACATTGCTGCAACATCTGTCGGCAGTCCTGTTATATAGACTTTGCGTCTCATGTGTCTGCATGTATCAGAGGCTAAACAATGTGATAGGACCTCAATTTCATGCTCAGGGAAGACAGAACATGCTTAGCGGTTCATCCGTGGTTCAAGCGGCAACGCAGACAACCGTAGACGACGCGCAAACTATAAACGCTCGCCCGTGAGTATTCATAAACATTTCCCATGTTTTAACAGCATCAGATCAAGTGATTTCAGACTCTTAGTGCAGCGCGTATGTACGCACGTAGAAGAATAGAATGTCTTTAACCACGGATGTTTGGGGTGTTCCGTATTTAGGCGTGAATTACGCGTGTCATGTCACCTAGTGAAGCTTCGATAAAATTCCAAGACCGAAGGCCAATGTTGAAAAGTTTGAATTTTGAAACCCAAGTTTTTATTAGGATTTAAATAATTGACCCAACTGACTTCACATGGCCATTATGACGAAGAAGTTAGGATTTATTATCCTTATTTATCAACCAGGTTTCTAGTAAACATATTTGACGGTGAAAGTTGTTTCTAAATCGAAAGGTTTGCGATTAAAACAAATGTGCTACTCAAAATATCATTTAACAAGCTCCTCAAAAAAGTTCCCTGAAGTCTATTTCTCAGTATTCATCTCAGAATTCCTGATGATTGACTATATAAAAAATTACTGTTGATGTACTCTAATCTAATTTTTCTTTTGAAGACACAATTCACATTCATCATTTCACTCCATCTGCTGATTTGCTGCTGATTACATGTATTGATGTTGATCTGACTCAATCTGACTGATTTTTTTGATTAATTTCATGGAAAAGTAGGCCTATTTACAATGTTGGAAGTATCTGAATATTTAGGCTGTGCGAAATGTGCGAATCTCGATCAAATTGATATTTTACTGTATACACTAGGTGACACTAGTGTAACTGTATACACTAGGTAATTCACGCGCAATTACGGAGCACCCCAAACATCCGTGGTTAGGGGTAATTTAAACTTCTACGCGAGTACATACGCGCTGCACTAAGAGTCAGCAATCACGTGATCTGATGATTTCAAAGCATGGGGAATGTTTATGAATACTCACGGGCGAGCGTTTATAGTTTCCGCGTCGTCTACGGTTGTCCTTGTTTCCGCTTCAGCCACGGATGAGCCACTAAGCATGTTCTGTCTTCCCTGAGCATGAAATTGAGGTCATATCACATTGTTCAGCCTCTGATACATGCAGGCACATAAGATGCAAAGTCTACGTAACAGGACAGCCGACAGATGTTGCACAAATGTTACGCGTAACCACGGGTGAATTATAGATGTGGAGAGGAATACCAGTCCAAGACTTTCACTAGAAGCCATTTATATTCAGAATAATCAGAGTTCCTTAATGAATAATTGTGTTGGCGAAGCATTACTTTCCTTTTTATCAGTAGTAACTTCTTTTGTTAATTTGTTACTGGATTTCTAGTTCATGTTGACTTTGACCTTTATCTGTATCGCCGCTTCAATTCCGTCAGTATTGATTATTATTTAATTTGTTCACCGTGTGTTATTTGACTCCATTCACCATACATTCGATATTTGTCCTTGTAGAAGAAAGCCGAAATATCGGACCTTGTAAAAATATACATAATTCCTGGAAAGCCAGTGGCAATTCTCGTATCTAATGACTTCAGGAATGGCCATGGTCTTTGATGTATCGTAACCACGGATGTTTAATTGTGTAATGTGTAATTGCGAGTAGTTTACGCGTGAATTGCGAGTAATTGAGCGCGGCATGTCACCTAGTGTCGTTTCAATTATGATCAATTCATTTTATCTACCATCTTTGTCACAGCAAATTGCGGGGAATTCCGTGCAGATAATTCAAGTTCATGATAAATCATGGACTTTGTCCAACTTTGGAAAAAGTACTGGAACTTCTTTGCTGATGTTAGTAAAAATCGTTTATTCGTCAACTTGACTCTACTTCGCTTCCTAAAGTGAGTCGAATTAGAATAACACTTTCTCAGTTCATGCATGTAATGGATTGATAAATAAAATATTGGCTGACAAAAATTGAAATATATCAGATCACCTTAGACCACAATTAGGTTCATTATTGTAATTTGCAAACATTCTATGAACTTTCTCTGCGCTATCAAAACCATGATTATAAATAATAGAATAGAACTTGTAGCATACAAGACAGAAATTACTAGAATTATTGAATAGCAACTCAGCTGGTTCAAATCAAAAACAGACCGAATCAATCGAATCTGCAGTTTCATTTTTGCGATCTTGCACCAAGGTAGCGGGCGTTTTGTTGTGAAACACCTCTAGAACAAGAGATGCTTCTTACTTTTCAAACGAAAATAGATTCAAAGGAGGGATGCGGAGTCGGAGTTCTATCAAATGAGAGGACTCCAGCTTATAACTAGACCCGAAGTATAATACAAGCAAATTATTTATCCTCGTGCATAGCTCTCACTGTCTTGATGTCAACTTTCTCCTCAAACAAAAGTACAGAGACAACAGTGCATACAAAGCTTGTAATAGTTGAGGGAATGAACCGTGACAGTGAAAAAATGATTGTCTTTCACTCGGCGATTCAGTAGAGAAGACAAGCCTTCCTAGCCTCGATCACACCTACGCACCAAAGGTCACTTCAGAGACAAAAATGAAATACTAGTTTGTTTGAGAACATTGCCTCTTACCCTCACTTTTATTGTATGTGATGGTTCCTCTAAAGCGCATATTAAAATCGAAGGTGTACTCATGTTTTTTGAAGAAGGATGGGGATTTTCCTGCCTGCTGGAGACTGAAGAAAAACCGTGTGAAGCACACACACATCAAGAAGATGGGAGGAGCCGAGTCGTATGCATCCAACGTAAAGCGACATTTGATAAACTTTCATCGAAAATGATTGATAATTGATGCAGAAATGATCAATAAAGACAGGTTCAGTCAGACAAGCCTATAATGATCAATGATGTAGGTTACCAGTCATTTTTTTAAAAAAAACTAGGCTTTATATACTTGCCACCCGCATTTTGATAGGACTCCGCATCCCTGATTCAAAGCAATCAGTGTGTAATTTTTGTTCAACATATTAGTGATGACTTACTCTGTTATGCAGACCTGAAATTTTTTGAGCTTCTGTTGTCCTTCATTTGTGGCATGACTATCTGTCACCAATAAAGTGGAATACCACCAGACGACTTTACAATATCATAAGCTTTCACAAAAATTTGCATGATTAATATTGCACTCAGCAAAAATGTGGCATGTTATCAAAACAAGAGCACATAGTTTTGTTAATTTCTGTCTGTGTATCTTGTTCGGGTGGGAGTCGATTCATTCATGTAATTCTTCTTCATTTTTAGTATAGGGAAACTGTAAACTGGCATCAACTGAATGCTACTACCAATAGAGCTTTTTAAATTGACAACTGTGCACTTTCTCATTATCTTCGATGAAAATTCTGCAATGAATTCTCTTCAAACCCGTCTACACTGAATCCTACGGATTTACAGTTGGAAATCTCTAACCCTTTCTATACATATGTAACATGTAAGTTTCAAGTCTTTATCTTGTTGTTCCACTCGGTGATTGCTGTAAACGAATCAATTAAAAGTTTTACAAACGTGAAATGCATGACGTCACAGCGTGTTCTTGATTCGTCATGCACAGAAATCTAAGAGTTCCTATTTTGTGGAGTATCGATTGACCAGCGATTTTTAATAGTTCGCATTATACGGTACTGTACAGTGTACACTTTATGTCTTGTTGTTTGCACCGTAGGTTGTCACAACAATTGATGAAGATTTATATATAAATTAATTAATTATAACGCAGTTTAGATCGTCGAAATCTGTTCTGTATTAGCGGAGAAATCACAAAATGCATTTTGAACACATAACTTGATGAACAGCTAACTAATAAAAAAACGCAAAACAATGTCACAGTCGTTCACAGTTGTTGAAGACCACAGAAGTTATTGTAGTGCACAACTTTCCATCTACAGTATCGATTTCAATGAAACTAACTTCATTTTGATCAGTGCGAGATAACAAATACAGATTGTTTCATAAAAAATGGATCACCCTTAAACATCGCCTTAACTTCAACTTTGTCTAACTCCGCCAAACTTGAACGAATGTCTCTGAAATGTGGAAGATATGTCAGTTGTGCTTACTAATATCATCGTTGGAAATTTCAAGCATGAATATTGAGTTGTTTTCCTGTTATAGATAAAAAAGTAGTAGATAATTTTATCTTCATTTAGCAATGTTACACAAAATCATACCTCACTCTTATAAAATTACATTTGTTTCCTTTGTTATGTAATATGTTGTTCTACAAGCCAAAAGCTATCAAGCAAAACAAAAATAAAGAAAATCGGTCAATCAGAGCCAGTATAGCACCATTATTCATCAACAATAATGTAACTGCTACATGTGATTAACTGGACTTCATGTTCCATAGCTTCCTGACTTCGTTGCGGTGGTGTTGGCAGCACTCCTGATTGCTTTCAGCTAGAAATCTATCTCTTACCGGTTGAAAACAATACAAAGCACAAATGAACAATAACGAGATCGCATTCACAAAAGGCAAAGTGTCAGCCTTGCTAGAACTAGGCTTTTCTTTGCGAACTACAAGCAAGCGACTAAATGTCCCTTACACAAATGTGCATCGATGGCATAATGATGATTTTCGACTCTGTCGTAAAGAGGTCTGTGGCCGTCCACGCAAAACATCCAAACGTAGAGACCGCTTAATTTTGAGATTTGTTAAAGTTGATCCAAGTCTCTCGTTAACTGAGATGGTTGCACTAGACTCGTCTATTTCTAAGTCCACTATTCGTAGAAGACTTATTGAGTCGAATTTCAAGAGCTGTAAGAGGCCCTCTCAGATCGAATTACAATCAAATCAGATCAAATGACAGGTCAATTTGGTGATCCATCGACTTGGTTATTTATGGATGATAATGCTACGTGTCACAGGAGTAGTAGAGTCAACTTATGCAAGTTTCAATTAGGGCTTAGGACATTATCTTGGCCAGCTCGTTCTCCTGATCTGAATCCCATAGAAAATGGATGGAGTATTCTAAAACGTAACGTTCGTCGTTCACTGCTACCTACAGATGGCGCATCACAACTTACGTCATTGTTAAAAAGAGAGTGGAGAAAGTTAGATCAGTCAAACGATATCATCGAATCAATGCCTAGACGAATTGGTAATGTCATTGACAAAATTATAAGGGTAGGACCACAAAATATTAGCTTCTTAAGAACCGTTACTGTATCATAGCTTATCAGATTATATAAGGACATTTAAATATATTAGGGACATGAAATAACATGAAAAATGCTTTCTGTATCATACTTATGTTTTATTTAGTCAAATTTTAGGATGATCCACTTTTTATGAAACGGACTGTACATTGACCGTATCGAACATACATTTCTATGAGAATTTTTATATCGAAAAACTTCATAATAATTTTTTATGCGAACACATCATAATCGTTTAGTGTCCTCTTCAAGTTGTACCACCCTACAACTCAATTTAGTGTCTCGATTCTCTAGTCGACAAGTTCCCTCACGCTACGCCCCCACCCATTTCTCGTGTGAGAACGCAGGTACGCGCGTGTGACGGGGAAGACTGACGCTCCAAATCTAATGTCTCGACACTCAGTGGCCTAGTGTAGACGAGGCTTAAGAATCGATATTGATGATCCACACAATAACTTTGCTGTTTAGATTTAGTATTAGTGGATACCATCTGGTCAAGTTGGGATGGAGACCTTTCTTAAAAAAACAAAGTTATCTATTCACCTATATTTGTACAAGAGTCGTAGGTACTTTTCGACGACAACCACTACACGGTTGGTTTGAATTCGATTATCACCTAAAAAGTTCTCCAGTAAAGCTGTTTGCAGTTTCTGGTCTACTTAGTCCATGTAGTCGAGAAATGTCAATTTAAAAAAAGAAACATTAAATTTTTTCGAGAAAATTCAAATTTCAAATTTTTTTCGAGTAGTTTGAAAAAGAGCATTTTTAAATTTTTTCATGAAATATTCTCCAAAGAAGCGGTTTGAATTTTTTGAACATATCATGTAATTGCACACATTAATGAACATACATGTAATTATAGGTCTACAATTGTGAAATATTAATGAACGGTCGGTGCTGTATTTGAGTGATTGCTAGATTCACTCGTTCTGGAACCCCGGACCAAATCCAATTAAATCCAATCTGATGCATTTCTCAAATACAATGGAAATAAAAAGACAGAAATCGACGTGATTGATAAAATTTCATATTTTGTACTAAATCAGCTGATATATTCTTTACGCTGTTGCACAATGGGACATATACAATAAACAAAAGTTGTAGAAATATATTGCACAAAACTTGCATTGATAATAAATGTTTATAGCATAAAAATATTAAAAATGAACATTTTAAAAGCCAAAATCAAAAACGCAGTCATAGGTTTTGGAAGACAATGATGACAATAACTTGTATACAACCGTAACTTTGTTAATTCTATTCTCAGCTTACCGTATGCAAGCTCAGTTTCTCAATACTTATCAAAATAACCATATTAACAATATTTCTAAAATCCTCAATATGTCTATTACGTTTTCTTAACATCTCCATGCTATTACATAGAAGAAACACGCCTCAAACATGAGTACAGTCGCAATTACTTCAAACCAGTAAGAAAAGCCGCAACATCCATGGCAAATTTCGGCACCTGAGATAGCTACACCGATCAGCAACCCAGAGACTGAAAGAGGTGGAAAAACAATATGAAACAATGTAATTCACTTGTATATAATCCTGTATATTTATCGGTTATGATAGAGAGTAATGCAACCTAAGAAGACAAACACTATTCATCAAAGAATGTTTACGTATCCTTACTCGCAGATGGAATGTTCTTCCTTCACGAGGTTGGTTGCACCATAGAGTAGGGATATATAGGTAGAGTGTCGACTCAAAAAGGTGTCTGTATACAGTGAAAATCTCTATATGAAAAGATTTAGCTTTTTGCGGAGATGACGTGCCCGTGGTCCAAAAAATTATTTGAGCATTTTTGAAAAAAGTAAGAATTTTGAGATTTGTATACTACCGAGATGACTCTCCTATATAAGTAGTATGAAGCAAGTTGGATATCAAAAGGAATGAATATTTGCTAATAAGCATCCTAACTAAGCGGAAATTAAGCTGATTATCAAGGGAATTTCATGATCCGTTTTATACTGGAAGTCTTCATGAAAAAGTCGCGATATTATCCATGCTCAATTTTCACAGGCTTGATTTTATGATTCAATTAATTCATGTTTCATTTCTTGAATCTGAATAGTGATGTGGACCCATTTACATCTTTCAAAGTTAAATGAAGTCATTGTCTTTGATTATGTGATTTTGCTCTGCCAGTGGCAGGTTGCCTGTGATATGATCACGCTTAAGAAAATGCTCTTGAGGTTGAGCATGAAAGTAATAGGAACCCATCGAATTGCTAATTTAACAAACATTAAATCTCCAAGGCTGTCATGACAGTGAGAATCTGCAAAACACCATAATTCCTTTTGCATTACGATCATGATCACTCAATTGCGTGGCAATTTCTTCAAAAGTGCAAAAATTTGCATATCTCACATTTGGAAAACAATTCCGACTGTATCCTCCTTGAGTTCATTCAGTGTATATACACATTGGGGATTTAATAAATGCGGAGTTACCAATCTACCTAATTATGCTTGCTCTATGAGTCCTATTGCATAGCTCTATAGGATTGCACAGTCCTGATAACCTGTAGTTTTTTGATATTATTTCACCTTTTTATGTATGGAGGCAATCACAGGCGCCGATTTACTTAGAATTCAAGGGGAGCAAGATTTTATGATTTATGCAGCCTTGCGTATGGATTCGTATTTGCAAACAAATTCTTTGAGTGATCTAATTTCCGGGAATGTTCAAGTCTTGAATGGGAAAGTGAAGCACTGCAAGGCTTCTTCAGACGAAAATGTTCAATAACATCAATTTTAAAGCAGTTATACAATCACCTTGGAAATTTCATAGGTAAAAAGAAAAAAGAAATTCAATATCAGATATGAAATTCAGTTTTTCAAAACCTTTTCCTTGGAGATCGGATGACTAATTTGGAATGCTTTAGTAACTAGCAGGTTCAAGAGTTCATCTTTCTTTTCTATGCCCAGGCGAGCTGACACTTTCTTTACTGCTTGCTAAAGAGAGCTGACACTATCTTTACGATTATCAGCCGTACGACAAAGCCAGGATAAATCAACGCAGAGCAGAGGGTTGTGCATTCCGTGAGGTTGCTCAGCCATTCTAGATATTTTAAGCTAGTTTGGGCCATTTCCAGCCGTACTGATGAGCCCTTGTAGGGCAAATTACAGCGCATACGGCAGCTGAATTTTCATGTTTAAATTGTTCAAGTCTGAGGACATTTTTTATGCCCAGGCGAACTGACACTCTGCAATCTTTATTTAACAGTGCAGATTGTATTATGATGCTCATTCATTTACATCAATGGTGGGCAACCAAGTTGGGATAGCGGGCCACCAATTTTAAAAAAGCAGCAGTAGAGACTTAATATTCTTTTATTCCGTACTTTGAAGTGCACAGATGGGCTCCTGTACCGTGTGTGCATGTATAGTGGTCGTATTACACAACAACATTTCACATGTATGTATACAGTATTGTGCGCAACTAATTTGTCTGATATTAAGGAATCACAATTTACTTTCTACAATTCATGTCAGTATTGAAGAGCAAATAGGCCTATAGCAAATCATGGACGCTTTTCTTTTGTGTAACTAAGCGGCAATTTGACTTTTTTGGTGATTTTGACCGACAATACCATATTTCATCCAAAAACAACAGTCTGTAAGTCCAGTGCAACTATCCACCTGAAAGCCGCACAAGATAAAATTGATTTTGCTACAATTATTGATCATGCTGTATGTACATACGTGCACATATGTCACCCAAACATACACAGCTTTTAAAAACCGCACATGGGCTCCACAAATGGTAGCTGTGTGCTAATGCCAATCGAGTATGCGAAATATACAGTTGTGTAGTACCATACAAATGAAATTCAGCAAGAATATTCGAAAAAAATGGTGATCTGTCAAAATCTTGCGGTTGGATTCTTCCATTCGTAGTCAAAGCCTAATTGATATAACCTATTTCTATGTTCACTGCATGAGACGTGGTTTATTGCGTAGAGAAACATGCTCAGCAGAGCATCGAATGATATGTGACTTAGCATAGACTCGCGCGGGTGATGACCATTTTGCGCTTATACGAGAAGATGTTCATTACGAAAGGAGCTTGGTTGGACAATTCGAATGTGAATTTTTGTTTTTTGTGCCATCATATTGCTCATTTAGTTGTTAATTGATGGCTTTGCAAATTCTAAAGAGGATCCCTCACCTTTAGATGTACTTCTTAAAGGTCGAAGTCGGAGTGAGTCATTTTCACATCATCGATTCAAATAATGTCAGTGGGCTGCACTTTAGATATGAGAATCGGTGGTGAGCCACGCGTAGCCCACCACTGATCTACATGTACGTTACATACCAATGATAATAATGATCATTATAGTGAATATAATGTAAATATAACAATTGTTTTACTATCTGTCATAAAAGGCCCATGAATTGATTTCAGATTTCAAGTACTTATTAATATGATGCTTGGATTGCTGCCGCTGTCAGCGTTTTTCCTAGGTTTCTGTCTCGAACAAATACAAGTAATCGATGGTTCAAAATGCTCATGGATCGAAATCGATTTGAAATGAATTACATTTCTCTATGAATACATCTTCTTTTGTTATATGCAATTCATCTTCAACCCTGTATTGATGCTCCCTTGCACAGCATGCTTGATAGAGAGACTTAAGGAAATGTAAAGAATAATATCAACAATATTTTGCTGATTTTCACCCTTACTGTGCACCCATCAGTTGCAATTTTCAATATATACACAGAAAATGAACAACATTGAACTTACACCCAACAATGACAAATAAGAGTGTGAGGATTTGAACTGCACGACTCATTTTGAAGGTGTTAGATACAACCATCAAGATTTCCATGAGGAGAGCTAGACACACACCGGCCACACCAATTACAATAAATGCTTGGGTCGCCGTCACAGCAGCTGAAAGAAGAAAAACACATTCGTAAACTGTTATGACAAATCATTGATGAGCAATCCTTTGTTCAAAATAGATTCAAATTTTTATTAATTTTCATTTCAATGTTTATAAGAACTTACCGTCGATAATATTCATTTCATGATATAGGCTAGAACTACTGTATATCTTATGTATAATTGTAGCACTGCAATTCTTGCATAATTGATTGAAAAAACAAAGTAATCTCAAGAGGTTTGTCATTCTTGATCCTCGGCGTTAGCAGTATGAAAGGAGTGTCGTTGACTTATCCGAAAGCTGATGACATTGAAAATACGCAATAACAGCAGGAAAAGGCTAGAGGAATCAAAATGAGAATTGTATGATGCAACATGCATTGTACATAATGTGCTATCAGTGTCACAGCCAGTCGCTTTCGGTTATAGATAAGGTTAAAGGATTCCCATTGGAATCCGATGGTAACATTCAAGAAATATCCATGGATTGTGAAATACTTGGCAATATTCGTACATTTTCTATTGCAGAAAGGAATTTATTTATCAGAATGCCATGAAATTTGAAACATAATTGAGGTTAGAACATCAATTTTGACATAAAAGTTGAAGTGAGTCACATGATTCAATATTTGATGTTTGAGAACCTCTACAAAGTGAGTCAAATCGCCAAAATTAAGTCAAAACATGAAATTTACTCACATTGTAGAGGCTCTCAGACATCAAATAATGAATCATGTGACTCACTTCAACTTATATATCGAAGTTGATGTTCTGATCTCAATCATGTTTCAAATTTCATGGCATTCTGATAAATAGTTTCCTTTCTGCAAAAGAAAATGTACGAATATTGCCAAGTATTTCACAATCCATAGATATTTCTTGAATTTTACCATTGGATTCCAATGGGAATCCTTTAACCTTATCTATAACCGAAAGCGACTACGGCCGTAACACTCAAGAATTTTTGTTTTCAGCGTTTCAAGATCTACAAATCCATGCTACTAAGCCCTTTGTGCGCGAATTTAGGAAGAAAGTGTCAATAGCTCCCGTCCCATTACATTACATTACATCGTTAAAGTAATTTGTCAGAGACCGAAGGATGCTGTCATGAGAATGATACTCGTATATGGGCATGTCTTTATATAGATTAGTAAAAGCTAATCAGACAGGTGCCAACTGGTAGTTGAAGGCTCACGTCCTTGTGGAAGACAAGAATGGCCCAAGTTATCACTGAAGATATGGTGGAGCTAGATACATCTGCAAGTAAATAGGACCGTTGTAGAAGTCTCACATAGTCCCACCCGCAACGAAAAAAGGAAAAGAGCCAAGTTTTGAAGCTCATATACATGAGCAATAACAAGCATGAAAATCCCGGTATAATGAATTGAAAATAATTATCTCGTTGAAAACTTTAAATTACTACTAAACTGAGAGCTCAACCGCAAAGAAGACATGCATATCAAGATGCTCAATACCTTATACCCGTTGGGTTTGAATGATAGAGTTTTGGGAGGTGGATGTGTATCTCAGCAGTCCATATCCAATGATCCATTTTTTAGTTATCCGATTAGCAGACGAAAAAGGAGTCATGGAATAAGAAAATCGGGTAGAAAAAGCTCAAGTATTATGGAACTTGACAATACCTATCAAGAATTGCAAGATTCTTTTGAGACGCGTAGGATGTCAAAGTTTTATCATCATCTAAAATCTCTCCCTAAAACTATGCTAAGAGCCATTCTAGGCAAGACAAGGGATGAGGCAAACATGATGACATTTGTACTAACAGCATACATTCAAAATAAACTTAACCTATTCGGAGAACAAAAATGTAAAAGAACGAGCAACCATAATTATCCCGTTCGAATCTCAGACAATAGACTCACTCAATCTCATGTCTATATTCTGCGATCACAGTGTGTGCAAGCTAATTCCAAGCACAATTCAAGAACGTTATCCACCGAAAATATTCTATAAATTAGATAAACCCACTGCATTGAAGTTTTGCAATTATGGGCGTTTTTTTGAATAACCTAAAGTTTCAGGATGTGATGCACATCATGAACAATCCATGCTCATGTAGCAAGAGGCAATCCTTTGTTTACCCACATTATGGTCACGTAATAACGGTGATCTGGATATTGTGGATGATGAAGACTTACGTCAACTCTTCAGTTTTGGTACCAAACACAGAATCCCCAAAAGCCTTAGTTGGAGTGCCATAACAACTCAAATTAGTAATTCATTAGATGAGCATATTACAAAAATAAGTAAGAAAGAGAAGCTTGAGGCTACTTTATTCTCAGCGTGGAAATCAAGAATCATGGCACTGATTAAAGATCGAATATATCTTGCCAAGAAATCCTCGAATAGATTTCGCGCACACAGTAATCGACACAAGATTAATGTCAAAATGGGCAAAAATCTGAAAGAATTGTAGAATGACGTCATAATTACGTCAGTTGATAAAGCATCTAATAATTATGCCTTCATTTGCAAAAAGTTTTATCTCCAAATTCTCTTAGCCGAGTTGGGAATTGATATTTCCACGTCGAACATATCGGGTAATGATACCTATGGTCCAGAGCAAATTTTAGCGCAGAATGTAATTGAGCAACATACAACAATTATGAAAAGCGAGTTCAAACTAGCTGTCTGTGAAAAAGACAGAAAATTACCAAAATTATATTGGATTCCAAAATTTCACAAAACTCCATGCAAATTTAGATTCATAGCAGGAGCACGACAATGCACATCGAAAAAGCTTTCCATCAAAGTAAATTCAGCCTTAAGTATTTTGCGTGACAATTTTCAGAGATATTGTATGGCAATTAAGAGAAAAAGCGGTTTCGATTGCTTCTGGAGTATAAAGTCCACACAAGAATTTCTACACAGATTAAATTCGACACAAGTGCATTCATTGCAAGTTTTCGATTTTTCAATCTTATATACCAATCTTGATCAAAAATTGATTGAAGATCACATATTCGCTATTATGGATTTGGTGTTTAATTCCTCAAATAGAAAATTTATTTGCATTGGATATGATAAGTCCTTTTGCTCAATGAAAAAATATAATGGTTATCACTGTTTTGATAAACAGAAGTTAAAAGAAGCCATACATTTCCTATTATCACAGACCTACGTCACATTCGGTAATTTAGTTTTCAGGCAGATTAAAGGCATTCCAATGGGAGGAAATTCTAGTCCACTCCTAGCTGACCTATTCCTCTTACACTGCGAATATTTTTTTATGCAAAATTTGATAAACACGCTTGTTATCACCTACATCAAGATACATACACGATATATGTGTTGTCAATTATAAACACTTTGATTCTTTGCTTCAAAGACTTTTTCCACCTGACTTGTTGGCGCAGAGAAATGGTGATAGCAACAGAGAGGTAGTTTACCTTGATGTGAAAATACAAATCTCACAGAACAGCTTGAGAACTTCAGTATATCACAAGGTAGATGACTTCTCTTTCTTTGTGGTGCAACTGACTTTTCCGGAGAGCATGATCCCATTACAGATGGCCCTACATGTTTTCGCGTCGCAGGTAGTCAGATATTGTAGAATATGCTCGAAGTTACAAGACGCTGTACACAAAACTAACAAGACACTAAATATCATGAAATCTAGAGGTTATTCTTGGCATGACTTGATGAGTTACACAGAAAAGGCTCTCACAAGGCATAATGAATCGCTTCACAAATATGGTCTTTTCTCGGCTCGACAATTCACTTCACTCTGTGAATTTCAATGAGGCACGCGACCAACAAACGACTCACATTTTCCTTAATGCCTTGCTGCATAGGTGAATAAACGACTAACAATGACTTGTAGCCATCATACGGGGGGCGGTGAAGAGTGAATACAGAGCGCTTAGCGTGGCTTATTGGAGATGATCCCATTGTTAAGTCTTGATGTATGAGGCGAAGTTTGTGTAAAGGCGGATTACATATTTATCACACAGCGATTACATCTTTATGGGATTCGAGGATGAACAGGATCTGTTTACTTGTGGAAATCGAAAAGGCAAAGATTGATGTACAGGATTTGTTTACATGTGTGGATCGCAAAAAGCATACTGTATTTATTGATGGGATGAATTTAATGACAGGATCAGTTTACATGTGGGAAACGCAACAATTGAATGATGTCTGATTTATCTTTGTGACATATCTTTCAAGACATATCATTACCTATTCAGTATTTTGTCAGCCACTATGTGTGGGACCCCGATCGTCTGGGTTTGAGTGTTCAGGTTAGGGGTCGAAACACAACTAGACGAGTACCTGCTGATGACTGACGGACTGCAGCATTATGTTTTACATCCCTTAATCGGTAGCTGAAGTAGTGGTCGATGTATTGTAATTCAAATGAAGAAATGTGGAATTACATGAAGTACTGTAGACGGATGAAGAAACTGGCGATAACTAATTCAAATGAAGAAATAGTATTTTCCATGTGTAGTCTTAGGTATAATGTGTATAGTTTCATTGCTTTCGGTGTAGTAGAATGTCATTGAAGTTCTATTGTTTACCTCCATTATCCACTTTCCACTTATCCACTCTTACCATTATCCACTTTGTGTAGTGTCAGATATAGTTCACTTGTAATCGGTGTAGTGGCATCGTTGTATTTCCATATTTTACCTCCACTTTTCCAATTTCTATTCATCGGTTTCCTGTTGTTTTATAATATCCATTTTTAATTTCCTTAACCTATGGTGACCATTGTCTTATTCTATTTCCACAATGAGCATCTGTAGTCGGTACAGTATATTAGACGTCTGTTTTGAACGTGTATACGGCAGTGTTTGGAATCTATGGTATTAGTACAAGTCTTAAGATTTCCATTTTTACCAGATATTGGGCCAAAGCTGATCAATTTTAATTCGTTGCCACGACAAAGCTACATTGAGTTATTTTAAGAACTGATTAATCCAATGGTTACAGTAGCATTGTCTTTGTACACTTGCGGATTGGAGAACGCCATCAGTCCTCATTAGGACGACTTTAACTAATAATTTAAATTAGTAAGCATTATATTCTATTATAAATGGCTACTGGGATGACTTTCATCATCGTATGAGAATTACTATTAATTACAACAATTAATCTTCAGTATACGCAATTACAATTAGTTAATTGCAACAACAGTAACTGGTTCTTAGCACGTAAACACTTCTGACCACCCCGATATCATCAACATCCAGAATGAAAGGGATAACGAATAAATCAGCACATGTTCAGATTGTAATTGTCTTATCTTCGTCGTCATGTCCAAAGTTATATTTAGGAGTCACATCCGTTTGCGAAATGAAAATATGTTACCTCGATATTCGTTCAGATTGACTGCTAACAGTGTCTCTGCAAGGAGACGACCCGGTTTTCAGTCAAATCATCACGATGTGTATGCAGTTTCAGATGGCATGCGGCTAACACCTGCGTAAATCGATGTTTTCTGGTCGATTCCTTCTAATGGCAAGCCAGGATGGCGAGGACATGAAGTTTTCCTGCTTCCATTTACATGATGTACATTTTGTCGCTTTAACACTTATCCGGCCGATTTTCTTACACAGATTTCTAAAGGATGTTTTGATAAGGTTTTGTCCATGTTATGAAATCATCTTAACTGATGTGTTTTGAAAACGAGATTGTTGAGATGAGTCAGGCTCAGAGATGAGAAAATTAGGCCGAAGATCCGTGTAGTTAATATTCATCTTTTTATTGAATCGTGAGGTCAAGCATTTAAATAATTGGTATATTCGTCGCAGGATAATTTTCAAAAATCGTTTCTTCATACCATTTGGATCGGAGCAATGTCGCGGTTCTTCCTGTGTATGAAATACTATCATTTCAAGTATTGTTATTGTTCACCTTTCCTGAAAGTCATCATCCTTCTTATATAGGGAGCACAATTTTTGCAGGTCAAGTATTCAGATATTTACGTGTTGCTCACATTTATCCTATGTTGCTGATAAGATTAAAGTCACATGCCAATTGTTTACAAGAAGAGGCTATCTTTTATGTGATTTAAGAAGATGCATGGAAAAACTTCTACGTAAGCATTTTTCACTCCTGCTAAAGTTTGACTTATTTTCAAGCAGACAACTGTCCGTCCAATGTAGTATGATTTGAGTGCATCCACAGCATTTTGAGTACCGCTATTTCTGTGTATTTTATTTTTATTTTGTTTTATGGGGTACGCCTATGGCATGGGTCCGCCACTACTTGTTCATCCGAAATGTTAAAGGACCAGAAACGAGACGAAAGCAGTTGGTCATCTTGCTGATGAGACTCTTGTATATTTGTTTTAGTGTTCTTTTGTCCAGTTCTAGTTATATATTTTCGTTCTTGTCTTTGTGAACTTTTGAGAATCTGTTTTGTCCAGCCCAGTGAACGCTTAATGAGTGTTTTCCAGGACTATCTTACATTTTTTATATACAAATAATTTTTATATTTTATTAAATGTGTTATCCTCACGTTGGCGGACTTCAGTTACAAAGAGCATTTACGTTTAGAAGCTGTTCACTACCTGAAGTATGTGAGAGACAGCTTTCTCTACAGCATATCAATGTACCTCTGTATACAGTGGCATGCTGCTGATTTCTGCTCACATTTCTTACTTGCTGTATTTAGCATGTCAAGGCAACTGATATTACACTGATGTGCATTTATTATTATTCATTTTTTCTATATTCCAAACGAGTTAACAGTGTGCATGCAGTAACTCACAGCAAAAGCACGTATATGAACACGTTCTCTCAAAGAACTCGAATGCTACAGTCTAGATAGAGTAGTATATCCTTGTCCTTCATTCATTGTTTTGGCCTACTAACTTGATCCTTGTCGGTGATGTGAATATAGAAATGTTTGAACATAATTGAAAAGGATTATTGCCCTTAATTAACCTATCAAACAACTAATAATTGGAATATTGGTGGATAAGTGGATAATTTGTTGGAGCCAATTACATATGCCCCTCCTGACACTAAAATCAAGTGAATTCAGATACACATTAGCATTGTCAAATGATAAATAGTGGATCTACATGTATGCATGGAAAACGAAAATGCATAGGCCTACACATGATTCATTTCTATACCCTGATCAACAACTCTGATGAATTTCATAGATTTCATAGTAGTCCCAAAGCTTAGCACGTTTCTTCGAAGCAAGACTACAATCATGGATTTTTACATAGTGTCATACTGTAGATACTTGACATCATTTAAGAATTCATGATAAAATAAATTTCGGAAATCGCAAGAATATATACCGCAAAATAATATTGAAAAGTACAAAATACAATCCGGAAAATGAAATTATCATGGTTTAAAGTTACGTGAACCTCCATGTCACGGAGTAACTATTTGGAAGTTCATAGTTTATCCCGCTGATTCATGGAGACACAGCTAAATGTCCAGTCAATACGTATAACAGCAATGTCTTTAATGAGATACTTAATTTACTTGAAATATCTACACTGTTAGCCTAGCCTTTTTGCATCAAACCCAACCATTCAATTTCATATAATTATGGAATTTATTAGGTCCTTTGAACAACATGTGAAAACAAACTGACTAACTATGAGATGTTCAGCAACATATTTCAATTTGCTCCACCACGGAGACGTGCCCGGTTCAATTTTTTATACCACACCAGACCGGACGGGGTACATCTCTGCAAGTTTATTGCATAGGTTTATTGTATATCATTGTTCATCTTTTTTCCACTCATGACTTTACAAAAACAAGAACTGAAATCATTCGAGATTGAACTCATTTTGTGTGAAAACAGCGATTATTCTCAACGACCAGTTTCCGCGTGCGAATAAAATGAAAGCATTTATACTTTTTGCAATGAATGCACTCGATGTTTTTTCTTGCATCACTTTTGACTTCTCAATGTAATGCAAAAATAAATACATATACTCTGTCGCTGCAGTAGGTTTTGAATGTCTCTATTTTTTGTAGATCATTGTATCTTCTGTAATTATCATCATGTTACTAATATTAGGGAAGGCGTGTCAAATGAAAAAACAAGAAATTATTCTCCAGAACAAGCACAATCAACTAGCCTACCCAACAATTTTTTGTTGGATTATGCGAATATCAATGACCTGCTGCCATAGACCTATTCCAAAGAATTTACTTACCTTGATTTTCTCTGTCATATACAGGTACTTTATTTTGATATTCCGTAATACCTTCACCATCTTTCCATTCAGATAATGAAATTCCTGCTATAGAGAATGCCGTTGCTATAGGTACAATTACAGTCCAAAATTGCTTCAGTAAATTTATACCGTCATCAGAAGTCATTGGCGTACGCTGATGCGTCTAAGATGATGTCGTTCGAAATGTGCACTTCGGGAGGAATGCAGATAGCGCATGTTTATAAATTGATAACATGTTTTGTTTGCCTATGTTATTTGCAAAACCATATTAAACCTATTATTGGACTACTACAGTCATGGGCTGAACTTATTAAGGCCAATAATAAATGCATAAACTTCATTTACGATCGGATATGAAATTAAACACGGATGTATACCATTTCACTCAACCCACACATAAGAGGCACAATCGTCGCATACGAAATGCGAAGATTTTTACTCATATGATCTTTTTTCCGATGTTCTTATTCATTTAGGTGAATGCTGGAAGAGGGCCGGGAAATCGACAGACAGGGCCGGATCGGTGATCGCTTCGAAAAAACTACTGCTGACTGCATGAAACTCAACCATTGCAAAATCAGATACTAAATGCACCAATAGAAGATGAACTCTGCCTGGCCTCTGCTCCATATGACGAGTTCCCGTTATTCAGCTTCCATTCGTTTATGCTGAGTATTTAGAGGAAATGCAGGGTGTTCTTAGTTTACATGTCTTTCTAAGGCATGACCCGACCAAAGTTTCAACCCGAGCTTCCGGATGCAGAGCGAACATTTTACAACAAAGCCATAGAAACTTGGCTGATACCTCTGATAACTTCATTATAAAGAGACCTATCTTTTGTGACTCTTGGTTTAAATGTTAATGAATTTTGTTACGTAATTTCTTGCTATAAATAAGGTTACTTACCACCCAGCGTTGGACACATCATTTAAATTGACAATAAATGATGTATCAAAATAAGCTGACGAAAAGAAACGAAGCCCTACTTGGCATTTAAAAAAAATTCCTTGCAAATGTAACTGCGAAGCTAGTGCATACTTTGAAGAAACTTTATTTCACGCAAAATGTGATGCATTAATCCAAAAATCGATAATGAACTCATGAGTTGCGATGATTCATATATCGAACTTCTGCAAACAGAAAATAAAGCAGCCATCTTTTTTAAATAGAAATAAATCAAAATATTCAAAAAATGTTTCTAAGCTTAGAAATTTACACAGAAAAACCGTAGCAGTTTTTAAAGAAAATCAATCTGAAAATAATTTGAAAGATCTGCTTCTTACCAGATAACAATTTCAAAGAGAAATCAGGAACGAAAAGCGTAAGATGAAGTACCATAATGTAAACAAACTCATCATTGCTATAGAAAATAATGACCAAAAATCTTCTGGAAATTAATTAAAAAAGCTAAGGATCTGCCATAATAATTAATCTATCTGCTTACGATTTCTTTAATCAAATCACAAATGCTGATTGTAATGATGAAACCATCGATGATAAATTAGATACAAAGGAAATATGCTGCGTACTTTAACAAATATATTTCAGAAAATAAATGAAATTTATCCTTAAGTCTACAAAAATTGCAAGTCAAGTGGTCCAGATAAATTGGATAAAACCGATTTACGAAATACTCAAAGTGATGACAATGCAATACATATCCTCAAAAATCATGACAATGAAATTATGAGTGATGATAATAAAACCCATTTTCAACATGTTTGACTACACCCACTTGTAAATCTGGAAATGAAAACGATTGAACTAGCAACAGGTTTATTATATTTGTGCTAAAATGTAGAAAACGTCTTAAATGGTCAGATAATCGTAAAGAATTAATGAATACCACCTAGGATTTCTAAAGGAAAGTTCTACTATAGACGGAATATATATCATAAAAGAAATAAGCCAAATATAATAGAAATTACAAGCAGCCTCTCTATGTTTTATAGATCTATCGAAAGCATTTGACTCGGTTCCGAAATCATTACTCATAAGAAAATGGTAATTTTCTTCCTCTACTGACTAATTTTATACAGTGTAATTGAAAAGAAATACAAAATCCTACATAATGAAATACTGAGGAGAATTTTGTTTCCATAATATGCGATCTGAACTTAATAAAATTCAAATGCAATTTTATCTTCTACCATTTGAATATCATTTCGATAAAGCAGCAATTAATGCTTGAATTACGATAACTTTCAGTAATAATGACAGCATCAAAAATATTTGTTACAACCATATCAAGGAAGATCTAACAGCTGGCTCTGGCGTATTCAGAAGTTTTTGAAACATTTGAATTTAGCAAATCTTTGCCAAAATCAAACGAATTTAGAAATAAATGAGAAAATGTAGATTTCTTGTTCAAACGCAGCTAATTGAGCACTTCAGAAATGAATGGATGGAAAGTACTAAAAAAAGTCGAACTTGGACCGATTCCATAGAAACTCATCCCCTTAAACAGAAGGGCGTAAGTGCTTGATTAACTTGACCGACCAGAATATCGGATGCCGGGTTGGCATGTCTTTTCCTTTGTCTCTCGATCGTGCTGCTCTTCTCCATGTTGGTTCAAACGTTCTCGTGAGGTCGTCTTCCCATCTCCTCGCGGTCTCCCTGTTAGTCTTTCTGTTCTTGTGGATACGTCTCTGCGACTGCGTTTGTCCATCTTCTATCGGGAAGTCGTGCGAAATGTCCATCCCATCGGTGTTTGTTCTTCCGGTACTCTGCGATGACGTCCTTGGTATTCTTAGCATGGTTTTCTCCATGGCTCTTTGGTCTTTAGCCAAACGTTCTTACTCCTTTGCTGCTGTCCACGCTTCGCTCGCATTTAACATTGCAGACAAGATGATGCCCTTGAAAAGGTCTGCGCGGGTATTCGTTTCGATGTTGGATTTCAGTACATCTCCATCTCGGTCTTGCTCGCCGATTGATCATCGATCTCATTTTCTAGATCTTGTTCCATGTTCACTTCCTGTCCTAAGTAGATGTAGCTCTTCACTTTTTCTATTTCCTGTCCTTCTATCGTGATTCGTCCGGGCGCTACGTTGTTCGATCTCATATACTTAGTTTTTCATCGGTTGATCTTCAGGCCCATATTTAAGTCTTTGAAGTTTAGCTGCCGTAGTATGTTTTGCAGTTGTTCGACGTTTTCTGCGAGGAGTGCGATGTCGCAAATCGTAAGTGATTAAGCAGTTCTCCAATAATCCATATTCCTCCAGACCAGTTGATGTCTCTCATGACCATCTCAGCAAGCCGTGAGGAGCTTAGGAGAGATATCGTCGCCTTGTTTAACTCCTCTCTCATCCAGAATAAGCAGACTGGATGACGAAATGGCTATGTTAGTAGTAGAGTCTGCGTTTATTCCTTTCTTACATTCACGTATGTTCTTCGGATTCCTTGCTTTTTCATAGACTGTATCACTGCTTCACGCTGTCAAAAGCCTTTTTATAATCGACGTAGGTTATGCATAGCGACAGCTTATACTCTTTTGACCCTTCCAGTAACTGTGTTTTGGTGAAAATGTGATCCACCGTGCTGTAGTTCTTGAATCCCGCTTGCTCTTTCGGTTGCTGTTCGTCCAACTAACGTGTTAATCGTTTTGCAATAACTTTAGTGAAAAGCTTATGCATGTGTAATGGAAGTTTTGAGATCCTCTTTATCTCCTTTCTTGTGTATTAAAACCGTTTTTGATTCTTTCCATTCACTCGGTATCTTTTCTTCTCTTAGGTGTTGGTTGAAGCGTGCATTTAGGACTTTCAAAATTGTTCTCCGGCCGTTTCCAGCATCTCGATTGTTGTGTTATCATTCCCGGGTGCTTTCCATCCTTCATCTTCGTTAAAGCATCTTCTACTTCGCTTATTATTGTATGCGGCTCGTTTCCTTCTGTTTGCTCATTTGACGATGTAGAGACGTAATGTTCCTCGTTCCTCGCAAGGCGGCGCAATGAATTCACAATCCGACGCCCCTATTATTCAAAATCCGCAGAAAATAGAATACGGCATAGAAAATCCGTGCCAACCTTTAGGGCTGTCAAAAATCAATTAATCAAGTAATGAATTAGCTTTAATTGCAACAGGAAGCAATCCATTAGAAGGAATTATTTGATGGAAACTATCAATAAATTGCAATTATGTAATTTCTTCCTGTTACAATTAAAGTAAATTTATTGATTATCCAAAATTGATTGCAATGATTTAATAACAGCAATAAACTAATTGCAAACATTCATCATCACCATTTGAATAGACGAATTAATGGTGATGATAATTGTATTGTAATTCATGATATTGAACTTCTTAGCTGGATATTTCACTTCAACTAATTACGCTACATAGGCTATAGGCATTTGAAGCTGGGACATTCCCATAACGACGTCTACATGTTTCATAATTTTAATAAACTTATATTTAATAAGACTTAAGGTTTGTCCTTAAGAGGACAGGTGGTGCGTTCCCACCGGCAGACATTAAACGTTCAAGGCGTGTCAAACTTTTGACTATCCTAGGACTACATTTTAGAGCCAAACTTGACGAGATCGGTGTGGAGGACCTTCCCACTAGTCCATTTTTCACTCAGCGCTTCTAAAGCGGGGCTGGACCTTACCCCTAATGGTCCTCTGACTTGTGATCCTCGACAAATGCATGAATGCATGAAGGTCTTTAAGCACAAAGATTTGACGGATCTGATTGCGTGCCGGGCGGACCTACCCGGGGGTCCATAACATAGCGCTATACGGGCTGGACTTCACCCTTAAGTGTACGAGATCGTACAAGGCTGCTTAACACGTGATCTCCTTGGTCAAAGTTTCAGGCTCGATTGATTAGGAACTTATATATAAATAGACACTTAGTAATCACCATGTCAACCCCATGGAGACCAGTAACCGACACAGTCCATTCATCACACTAGGGTAGTTAGCGATAAAAAAAACGTTAAAACAAATAAAACAATAGCCAGTCGTCAGCAGGTACCCGCCTGGTTGCGTTTCGGCCCCTCTACCTGAACGCTCAAGCCCAGGCGGGCGGGGCCCCGCATAAACTTACATGCGGCTGGCATTCTAAAATCAATACAGTAATGATATGTGTAATAATAAGTAATACTGATAGTAATAGTAAAAACAAAAACAAAACAACCGCAAAAGACGGATACATCCAAAACAAACTAAAATATATGTGTGAAATACTGAAATGGTATAACAATAAAAAAAAATGTTAAGAAAACAGTGTTAATTATATTGTTTAAAATGCGCACTGCGATGTCAGCTGCCTGGCTGAGAAATATCCAAACTTGACTAGAAAATTGTTATGACCGGTTAGGATTTTCTCAGTACATGCCTTCATTTTAGACTTACAATATCCTCTGCTGCTCATCACAAAAAGTGTCATATTAATTCGTTTAATTAGATCTTCAAGATGTGAGCAGATGCGACAATAACGTAAAACCTGGCCGGCAAATACATTAATTCCCATGTTATAAGGTATTGCACTGTCTGGAAATGTCAACAGAACAACAGGGAAATCAAAATCTTCCACTTTATGATATATTGAGGTTCGAAGACCGTCACTACTAGATTGGAGTCTCACATCGAGGTAAACAACGGCTTTGTCATTGACTCCGTTTCTATCTGCAAGAAGCTCCATTGGGTAAATTTTCGGAATTAAGGTATTGAAATGCTTGTAATTTATTACGCATATATCGTCTATATATCTCGAAGTGTTTGACAATAATTTAGCTAGTCCAAACTTTTTATTTTTAACCAATTGTTTCATAAAAGCAAATTCGCAATTTAACAGAAACAAGTCGGCAAGTAAAGGACTGCAATTCCCTCCCATTGGTACTCCTCGAATTTATCTGAACACGTAACTGGAAAAAGAAATATAGACTTCAGACACTATAAAATCAATAGCCTTCTTAAAAGAGTCCGCGTCATAACAAGAATACCCCTTATATTTGATTTTGGAGAAAAACGACTTCTCATATCCTACACACAAGTATCTACGATTAGTGGAATTGAATGTGAGATCAAGGATGGAAAAAATAATATTCTTGATAGAACCTTGATCTAAGTTTGTATAAAGAGTAGAGAAGTCAAAAACTTGCATAGAGTGGACGTTCACGTTAGAAATATTCCTCAAAAAATCTTGAGTCGAGGCTACACTCCAAAAATAAGAATAACCAGTATTACTCCTGGTTGACTCACAGTATCTATGGGAATTTTATACCATTGGTACCGAGGAGTACCAATGGGAGGGAATTGCAGTCCTTTACTTGCCGACTTGTTTCTGTTAAATTGCGAATTTGCTTTTATGAAACAATTGGTTAAAAATAAAAAGTTTGGACTAGCTAAATTATTGTCAAACACTTCGAGATATATAGACGATATATGCGTAATAAATTACAAGCATTTCAATACCTTAATTCCGAAAATTTACCCAATGGAGCTTCTTGCAGATAGAAACGGAGTCAATGACAAAGCCGTTGTTTACCTCGATGTGAGACTCCAATCTAGTAGTGACGGTCTTCGAACCTCAATATATCATAAAGTGGAAGATTTTGATTTCCCTGTTGTTCTGTTGACATTTCCAGACAGTGCAATACCTTATAACATGGGAATTAATGTATTTGCCGGCCAGGTTTTACGTTATTGTCGCATCTGCTCACATCTTGAAGATCTAATTAAACGAATTAATATGACACTTTTTGTGATGAGCAGCAGAGGATATTGTAAGTCTAAAATGAAGGCATGTACTGAGAAAATCCTAACCGGTCATAACAATTTTCTAGTCAAGTTTGGATATTTCTCAGCCAGGCAGCTGACATCGCAGTGCGCATTTTAAACAATATAATTAACACTGTTTTCTTAATATTTTTTTTTCATTGTTATACCATTTCAGTATTTCACACATATATTTTAGTTTGTTTTGGATGTATCCGTCTTTTGCGGTTGTTTTGTTTTTGTTTTTACTATTACTATCAGTATTACTTATTATTACACATATCATTACTGTATTGATTTTAGAATGCCAGCCGCATATAAGTTTATGCGGGGCCCCGCCCGCCTGGGCTTGAGCGTTCAGGTAGAGGGGCCGAAACGCAACCAGGCGGGTACCTGCTGACGACTGGCTATTGTTTTATTTGTTTTAACGTTTTTTTTATCGCTAACTACCCTAGTGTGATGAATGGACTGTGTCGGTTACTGGTCTCCATGGGGTTGACATGGTGATTACTAAGTGTCTATTTATATATAAGTTCCTAATCAATCGAGCCTGAAACTTTGACCAAGGAGATCACGTGTTAAGCAGCCTTGTACGATCTCGTACACTTAAGGGTGAAGTCCAGCCCGTATAGCGCTATGTTATGGACCCCCGGGTAGGTCCGCCCGGCACGCAATCAGATCCGTCAAATCTTTGTGCTTAAAGACCTTCATGCATTCATGCATTTGTCGAGGATCACAAGTCAGAGGACCATTAGGGTAAGGTCCAGCCCCGCTTTAGAAGCGCTGAGTGAAAAATGGACTAGTGGGAAGGTCCTCCACACGATCTCGTCAAGTTTGGCTCTAAAATGTAGTCCTAGGATAGTCAAAAGTTTGACGCGCCTTGAACGTTTAATGTCTGCCGGTGGGAACGCACCACCTGTCCTCTTAAGGACAAACCTTAAGTCTTATTAACTATAAGTTTATTAAAATTATGAAACATGTAGACGTCGTTATGGGAATGTCCCAGCTTCAATTGCTAACACAGTAAGTCTGCAGATGCTGGTGGTTTATGACCCCGCTACTGGACCTCTGCTGGCAGGCGAAAGCCTCACATTCTTATAGCGGTTTATTAATGACATCGGTAGTTGTGTTAGGTCTAAGTACCAATTAGATAGCAAGGATCTAAAGTCCAACCTCTGAAAGGATTCCTTGCTTAGTATGGGGTCCTGGCATTTGAAATATGGATATAATGCAAGCTAAAGTGTATGAGGTTAATGCGAAGGAGTGGATAGCGCCCTCCACATGCGTCAGTAGTGTTGATGTCTGTGGCAGCAAAAGATGCCTATGTTGTAAATCTCTTGACACTAATACTACTTTTAAGAGTTTTAGTACCGGCAGACGGTTCGTTTTAAATTATCCTAGTAGTTTCTCGTGTAAGAGTAGACATGTAATATATTTGATCACATGTCAATCATGTGGGGTCCAGTATGTTGGACAGACAAAACAGCCATTACATTGTAGACTTAATGGGCATCGGCAGTCTGTTCAAAAGAATCATCTCAACACGTATTTAAGTAATCATTTTAATAGTTCTAATTACAGTTGGGATGATGTAAGTATACAAATTATTGACTTTGTCGATGTTCGTAATAAATCTGATACAGAAATTGCCTTCGAGCTTAACAGTAAGGAAGATTTTCATATAAGAACGCTGAACACCTTGCATCCTTTGGGTTTGAATGACAGAGTGTTAGGCGGAGGTTGCGCCTCTCAGAACACTGCAAATTCATTTTCATTTTTTAGTTCTCCTATTAGCAGACGTAAGAGAAGCCATGGCCTTAGGAAGTCGGGTAGAAAGAAATATCCTCCATCTAATAGTTGTGAGGATATTCTCAAGGAGCTTCAAGAGTTGATGAAGAGCAACAAAATAAGACATTTCTATAATTGCTTGAAATCGATTAGTGATAGCATGCTTAAAATTATGTATTCTAGGCTTCTTGATCAGTCGAATGACCTATCTTTCGTTTTGACAACATATGTTCATAGTAAATTATATAGAAACAAGAGGGATAGCTCTACCGAAGACAAAACGCATATAGTGATTCCTTTCAAGTCTGATTTAGTTGACAAACTTCATTTACCTTCTGTATTATGATAAAAGTGTCTGTGCTTTAGTTCCAGAAAAAGCGAAACATCTATATCCTCTCAAAGTGTACCATAAGCTTAATAACCCTATTTGTTTGAAATTCTTCAATTATAATAAGTTTCTTAATAGCCTGACAATTCAGGAAGTTGTTGGCATTTTACAGAGCGATTGCAGCTGTGACTCGATGACCAGTTTTGTTTATGAGCCTTATGGGCATGTTTTTACCGGTAATTTAGATATAATAAATGATCCAGGTCTCAGAGCTATATTCGCGTATGGCACTAAACACAGATTGTCTAGGTCAATATCATGGAAATCCATTCAAAAAGAGATCAGTGATTCCATAGATAATCATATATCTCGTGTGTCCAGTCGCCTTCACTTAAAAGTTGATGACTTCTCTATTTGGAAAAACAGGGTCATGATGCTTCAAAATTCATATGGAAAATTTATTTTATGGGCATCTTATACTTTATAAGTCGCATAATGACTTTTGGGCAATGGTTTGAGTAGACCCTTACAAAGAAACACATGCACATATAATTATGCTCTTAATTGGATATGAATTTTGATGAATTTCATTACAGACTTGAATTCGTTGCATCTTGAGTAGTGTTATTCAATTATAGAAGCCAATGAATGAAAAATCACATGTGCCTATAGACAGCAGAACATAAAAGAGAGCTTTAAAAGTCATCTTAAAAGCATTGTAACGTAAGGTTGCTAAATTGATCATGCATCAGTCATTTCCTGATTAGAATGCTGAAGACAATCAGTTTGTGAATAATGTGCTAAATATGCCTAAAGTATTTACATCAATCACTGAAAGTGCAATGTTTGTCCTACGATTGTTAGTGGTGATCGACGGCTTTACAAGTGAAGCATGCAGTCAATGAAGTGTTTCCTCGTCGTTTGTCGATCAATCAATCAATTACTTGCAATTATTCGATGACATCAATCAATTAATTGCAATGTTTTGATAGAAGCAATCAACTAATGCGACCAATTTATTGCAATGGAAATAATGTTTGATAACCCCTTCTAGCGAGACAAACTGTGAACTACTAAGTTTCCGTCCCAGTTGATTTTTTCAAACCTTGACACCACTGAGACATAATATCTTGTCTCTGAGAATTTCGTTCCCTTAGCTATGACATATTTTAGTATTCAAATGTCTGGCCCAAAATGTCCAACTTCATCGAGTGTATAGACTTAAACTTCAAAGTCTGACATCCATAAAGCGGAATCTTAAAGAAAATAAACTTACCGGGAATGCCTTTTGGTGGCGAATACCTGTAAGTGGCGAAAAGGTTTGAACCACTGTCCCAATTAGATGTTATTAAACCAAGAAAGCCAAATAGAAAAGTTGCAATTTTGAAGCTAATGGTCAAGATCTCAGCACTCATGATGTCGCATAATGATTTCCATGGTCTTCCTTCAAGGAAGTGCATTTGATCCCCTGCTAGCTGTTGACTTAAGCGATACTTCGAAATTGATGGTTTGGGATTATTGCTTCTCGGTGATGGTTTTCCTTTGTGTGCATGTTTATCCTTCGGGGACTTTCTGACTGGTGACTGCTGTCGTTTTGGTGGTTGATTTCCTTTTGCTGGTGGACTATTTGCTTTTGGTGGTTGATTTCCTTTTGCTGGTGGACTATTTGCTTTTGGTGGTTGATTTCCTTTTGCTGGTGGACTATTTGCTTTTGGTGATTGTTTTCCTTTTGCTGGTGGACTATTTGCTTTTGGTGATTGTTTCCCCTTTGCTGGTGGACTCTTTGCTTTTGGTGATTGTTTTCCTTTTGCTGGTGGACTATTTGCTTTTGGTGATTGTTTTCCCTTTGCGGGTGGACTCTTTGCTTTTGGTGATTGCTTTCCCTTTGCCGGTGCTTTATTTGCTTTTGGTGATTGTTTCCCTCCTTGTGAATTATTTGAATCAGGTACAGTACTCGTATTTGTAGGTCGCCACATTCTATTTTGACTTTACTATATTCTTTCCTATGGTGCTTTTGCCTCACTGAAGTCAATAACAAACGTTTTAGAAGCATGATGCTAGTTATGGGATTATTTATGGATACTATGTATAAACCATGATATCTGCATATTTGGTGAAATAGATAGGGAGAGCTTCCATTGAAACTAGGACGCATCTCTATAATGGTGGTCTAGAGCTCTAGACATGAAGGATAATAGCACAGGAATGTAACATGAGGGTCAACCTTCGATTAACACTTTCTATCGAGTAGTCCCCGCATAACATCATGAATCTCTAAGGTATATAACCAGCTTCTATAGTTTACACGGTACATGTATTAGGCAGTACGATCTCAGCAATAAAAGACTTTCAAAAATAACTTTCATAATAACTATTTTATCTGATTCCATTATGCCTCATGTTAGTCATGTTAATTACAGTATAGTGATTTATGTACTTAAAACATGCGATGTTTATATTTAATTATCAAAGCTGATATATTTTCATTAGTGTGAAGTTAAGAAACTTACGGAAGAAAATAATGTCTGAAATAGGAAAAGAGAACATATGCTTTTCAATATCTACATGCATTTGGAATTGAAAACGTCATTTTATATAGCATCAAGTCACTTTTTCACTGTTTGAATTTTTGAATTTCAACACATTTGAACACCTTGAATTTCTGCTTGAATTTCGATGCTATCATCAAAGATTTATTATATTAATATTAATTATGATTTATTCAAAATTTGCAACAAATTCTTTTGATTTTAAAGTTGTTCTCATGCTTTTGTCTGAATTTCGCTACTTATAAGAAGCTTCGTTTCCTACAATCATTTATGTAAGATATCCCTACTCGAAAATGAAAGAGACAATGAATAGAACAACAATTTAGATCTTTATTTATTTCATTATGATGACCAACCGATTGAAACGAGGAATATTTTCATTTTAGTAACTTGACCATCATATTGTCATAACTAAAGCATCATACGACGACTTCTCACATCGTATAAAATGGCAAATAGCCTTATATTGGTTCACTATGATCAGACTATGCGATAACTGGATAATTTTGCTATAATGCATATAAATAGGATAACAACAATACGATACAAACACCTCGGATGTCCCAAAAGTCGCGCAAAACTTTAGAGGGATGTCATTTGTTTCAATTCAATCATATTCACATGCGATTTTTTTAGATATAGGGCCTACCTTTAATTTCTTCATTGTATTCTATTTTGAGGTTTATATCACGTAGAAAGAAACACTATAATTTCATTAACGGCAAGTGCTCTTCAGCGGCACTGCGTGCTTACAAGATAGCTGGTGGCTATCATCGCGACCCTATTAGCGTTTCTGCCATCTCACGCTTGATTCATCGGTTCAGAGAGACTGCACCAGTAGCAGATAAGCCTCGATCGGATAGACCCAGTCTCGAGTATGAAAGGGAAGAATGTCTAGGGGATGAACTGGAAACACAACAGTCAAATCCGCAATTTGTAACGGCCAGCTGTCGTTCGGTTTCTCGAACAGCAGGACGTGTTCCTAAATCCAGTGTTCAATGGATCCTACGACACAGATTGTGCCTCTACCCATATGCATGTAGACAGCAGACTAACCAGGCACTCACAGACGATAAGGACAAGCGCATTGTTTCGCACGGTTCGTCCTGTCAGGTGCCCTTGATCTCGAGTCGATTCTGTGGACTGATGAGTCTCTCTTGCTTAATTACTCAGCATACCCTTGTTGACTGTCAGAAAATCATTGAATCACATGATACCAGCTGTATAAATTCACAGCAGCCGGTCTCAATCCAGGTTTCTGCTACAATCTGTCTCTGCTCCTAGGCCAATTTTTATCTTTGATCTGAATTGTTACTACTTTGATCAACAATGTACACCACTGCGTCATAGGCTTTATTGTATCGATGATATTGAGATGTTGCGATCTGTACAGCTCCTGGAACATGTCAAAGTGGACGGAACTGGCACCGTGATAATGTACAGGCCTATCATTGTCACAACAAATACTGAGTAATTGATAAGAGACCAGTCAACACGTCATAATGCTACGCACAAACGTAGACAGTGGATATAGTCCGCGGCAGCCAGAGCGAGTTTCTGCAGGGAACGAGGCCGAAAGTGAGACTTTCACAGAATGATGTACATCATATGCCTACTACGAATCGGCACGTCTGCCGAGTTCTAGTGAGTTCCTCTTCTTGTCAGACGGGATCAAAGAAAAACACATGTAAATCCAAAGGGACGCAGATTGCAGTGTTTGGCTAAAATGAAATTTTCTATGTTTTCTCTAATTGAATGAAAAGTACGAAGCCCAGAGTCACAATTTTTGACATGGAATGTCCTCAGGTCATTTCCTTTCATGTTCTTATATGTCTATAAAGTTAAACACATTTAGATTTGGCTAACCTCTTAATGTCGGCAAACACAGACATTTTGAGCAACTTTATCCATTTTCAACCACATTCTGACATGCATGGCCGATCAGAAGAATGATAAGAGCACATGCACATCATAGGAAATGACCTGAAGACACTCCATGTCAAAAATTATGACTCTGGACTTAATACTTTCAGTTGATAAGCAAAAACATAGAAAGTTTCATTTTAACCAAAAACTGCAACCTGCGTCTCATTGGATTTACATGTGTTTTTCTTTGATCCCGTCTGACAAGAAGAGGAACTCACTAGAACTCAGCAGACGTGCCGATTCGTAGCATGCATTGGGGTGTACATCATTCTGTGAAAGTCTCACTTTCGGCCTCGTTCCCTGCAGAAACTCGTTCTGGCTGCCGGACTAATATAAGATAAATTAATCTTTCGCTAAAAATTAAATGCATAACCAGTTTAGCGCATGCGCAGGTCTATGCTTAAAATCGTTCTCGTGATAGGATCAAAGATCTGTTTTTTCATGCCATTTCTTACTGAACTTGATTTTCTCTATTTGATATTCCACGAAAGGCTGTCGCAATAATGGAAGTCATCTGCGAGTGATGATAGGTTATAATTATTTACTTAGAACCTCATAGTTCAAATAAATGCTATATAGGCAAGAAGTCAAAGTAACAAGCTGCCCGGTAGCAGGTTTAACGTAGCACGACCAGAATTTCAAAGACAGTCCCACTTTAAGTGCATTTATGTTGCATGGATAAAGTTGTCTATGGACAATGCTATAGTCAGAAGGCAAACTCAATTTGGATAGGGTTCATGAACACAGACAAGCAATTGTAGATAACGATAAATTACAATTGACTTCTCTCAATCGAAGAAAATAAACAATATAAATATGAATACATATTGCATAATATCGAAAGCCAATTGCTCTATAATTAGGGGAATAGCTGTAAAAATTGTTGATTACAGAACAAGTTATTGGAAAAAATTGCATGTGCACTGTGCATTGTGGTTAACACACATAAAGATGATATACGGCGCTGCATAGATAAATAGAGCTATGCAACAAGATTCCGTTATTATGCACACGCTTGAAAGTAACGAGGAGGCAAGTACCTAATATATAAAAGAATTCAAATAGAAAGACAATATGAAAAACTGCTCAAAATGACAGTACATAGTACTATAGAGATACTAAATGTAAAGATTCAATGATCGCCACAATATGGGTTTGACGCTGTTGCTCGGGACAAAACCGGACAGTTAGAGGTTTGCAAATCGGCAAATCGAATCAGATCATGATTCCCGAATAGAATCAAATCATCGAAAAGTTTCGAAGGCTACTTAAGCTTAAATTAATCGATCTCATTTGATAGAAAATGGCTGCACTATCTGCATTTAGAGTTTCTTCCATCAATCATATAATTGGAATAATTATCTTTCATTTAGATCAAACTATTAGTCTCCTAAAGTTTGCAAAACATTAGCAAATCTACATGTAGTGGAGATGAGAGTGTAATTACTACCGGGTTATGCTGAAAGTGTGCATGTTAAATAGAAATCAGACAATAATGCGCATGGTAATCAACATCTTTATGTGGTTTCAATATAGAGATATCAAAATCACCTTTCCTATACTTTAAAACATGAATGATTTGCGAAAATCGTGTACCTGACGTTTAAAAAGAACCGTCATATGTTGCTGTATACATGTAAAATAATGCACATATTATTTTACATTATGTTCTTGCGGTGAGGGAAAATTCCCACAGGATTCCCATGGAGATTTTATGCTATGAGAGAATGAAAAGCTGTGTCACATGGCAAGTCTGTCTTGTCATGCCTAATCTCAGATACCTAAGATCACCCGCTCATACCAATTATCTCAAACGTTCCTTTTAAAGTAGATTTCATTGAGAAGTTACACTGCAAAAACTTTTCACGATTACTGGTCATTCAAGAATCGCGAGATGATTCCGTGAGACGATTAATCGAGCGGAATCGATTAACTGTATGCTGTTGAAGTTAGCACCAACTTCAGCACCAACTTTTTGAATTGAGTTTGTACAGAATAGAAATCCTCAAGTACAGGTACTATTGATGACGCAGAGTTTGTACAGACAAATTTTTTTCCAAAATTCGAACTCCTTCACCTTCAAAATTCAAATTTAAATTCGAAAAATTGGTGCAAGTATTGGTGCTACCTAGTTAGCGAGTTTGTACATCATTCCGATGGAAAAATTCAGCTACAAGAACAAAAAACTGAGTTTGTACAGCAACTTCCAGTATTTTCCTTACACGAACAACCGGTAAAAACCGCCAGAAACCAATTTTTGCAAAAAATGTTAAGATTTTCCACAAAAGTGCTTGGTGCTACATGGAAAATGAGTTTGTACAGTGCTCTAACCGGTGGAATAGTGTTCTACTAATCGAGTCTGAGTTTGAACACACACTTCTCCAACACTCCCACGACCTGTATACCAGGCAGTATTCTTGTAGTTACTGTATAATAACCGGTATTTGCCGGTCGTAGGAGTGCTGGAGTTTTTAACTTAACTATGATTTTGCAACGCCTCTCTGTAACAATGTGATACCATTGAAAATATCATTATGAATTTATGAGTGATTTAAGAATATTTAAGGAATGATGGAAGTTTTAGAGATCAATTGTAAGTCATTTGCATATTTAAGCCGTCAAAAAGCATATCAGAAAGCACTTTCGAAGATCCATCCTAAAATCTTTGGAATTAATCCATTGAAGAGCTTGCTACAAATAATGTCCAAACAGAAAACAGGTTGAATTATGAAATTCTACTTACCATGATTGAGTGATATATGCCATATACTAACGCCTTTCCTCCAATCACTTGTACATATCCCCAAAAAAGAAATTATCGTTGCTATGGAGCAGTTAAGAACTGTCCTCTTTTCTTCAGATGACATCGGACAGTCAGCGACCATAATTGAACCTATAATTCTACTGCTAGTATCAAGAAATCACTTGAATTCGCCTTGATATCTTAGATATGTGTCTTCAGAAGTTAAATGCGTCAATAATTTGTATGTGATAAGGCGCATTTTGATAAGATTATCAAGTCTCAGTCCAGAAGAGTAAAATAAAGCAGTAAATTACAGTACGCGACAGCTAGTTGTCATACATCTATTCCATATGTGATATTTGCGCTTTGAACTTGGTTAAAATATTATGACACCATTAGCAATTTCTATGTTCCTCTATTTTTTTCAAATCTGTCAATTCATGGTTAGGGAATGTAATCTTGTCTTGCTTGGATACTACCGTGATTGATTCATCACATTTACTATCCTACCTTTCTGCGCTACTTTTCTACTACATTTATGAGCTACTTTTCTCTGCTTGTCAGATACGTCTAACACATAGGATGCTTTCATAATCAGATGAAAAAATTAGGACTAAAATAGTATATAATGTAGGTAAGGTCCATCATGTTTCCAACATACATTCATGAATGGAAATCTAAAACTGATCAATGAATGTATGTACAACTGGTTATCAATAAGAAAATGAAGTATTTCTAGATTCGATACAAAGATTTTCAGATGTTCAGTGGGCAAAAGTTTGTAAACATGTTCATACACAGTACATGAATGCAATCGTAAGTCCCTCCCCCTTAAATCGTATAGAGTGGTTTGTAGTCGTCTATTAAGTACCTTAATAATCAATTAATTTCTATGCCAAATCGAATCTAGCATTTTAACCATAGAAATGGATCTTCATCTCATGTTTTTGTCTTCCAGATGTCTACGGATAACTATGTAATTTTTCACTACTTCACAGTTTTGACATAGCTATTCAGTCCCTTCCATTCAATATTTCAATTCTATTCTGTTGTCAATTGCGATATCAAATAAAACTGTTTAGAAGAGCTGGCGAAAAAGTAATATCATAGCTGTCGCCACAAATCAACCATTGATTCCATACATCCCTTATATACTTTCTTTGGGCTTGACGGTTACCATATAATGGTAGCTTGATATAAACCTTCTTCTTCTCAGGGGTCTGAACAACTGGCGAAGGAGAATGCTCAGTTAATTTGTTCTTATTAATAGAATGAACAAGATACGCATTTCTTTCAAGAACACAAAAAATATGATGTTTTCTTAGTTTTTTTAAAGGTTGTCACTTTATTTTATTTTTTTTTATTTTCAAGATGTCCAATTTATTGAATGAATTGTGAACCTTATGGGTACATTTAAAAGATGTAATATGATACCCCTGAGCTGTAATTTGTGTATTAATGTAATTAGATTTAACAAAGAATCAATTGTCAAGCAACAGAAGTGCATAATTTATTGACATACAATAATTCAAGAAATTGATTGATGATGGGCTTGAGAATTTATGTCATCTCACGAAATTCAGTTATTTACTTTTGTCATTTATTATCAAGATGTGGATTCGATATCGTATTATTCGATGCTACTGGTGAGAACTTGAGAATTATTCCATTTTCCGAAAACATGAAGTATAATATCGAATCTCAAGACAAACAAAAACATATCTATTATCTAACATTATCTACATTTCAATATAAGTACAGCGCATGCATGCGCAAAGGCCTGTTTGGTAAAATGATAAGAAATTAGTATCACAATCATCTCCATATTTTTAGCATGCACTATTGATTTATATTAAAACACATAATGTACATTTCGTCAATGTGTTTTTCCTATAATCCTATGCAAAGGAGTCAGATTCTAGATATACACGTATATTCAATTATGTAAAAGTAATATATTTCAATTTCTATTTGATGTGCATCAACTGAGAAAAGAAAACGAAACAGAAGCCAACCGATCTCAAATAAGATCTATTTATAAGAGTCTACAATTTTAAGTTATTACCAGCTAAAAATGAATAGTAGACTAAGACAAAATTCTCTTGAATTCCAATAAAATGACTTTAAAGTGATTGAGTAACTATGTGGTCAGACGCCATTTTATTGTGCACAGCAAGAGTTCAAAGCAATACTTCCTAAGTGCATACATGTAAATCAATAAGTTATTCGAAAAACTGAAACTAATTTTGCTGGCCAAAAGAAAACATTGGAGGTATTAAAACTTCACCTTTTGACAATGCAATCGTATATTATCGAGTGAATAATTAAATATTTTCTCGATCCAACCATTCTTAGTGTGGAATTTTTTCAATCTTTAATAATAGTCGCTCAATCGATTAAACGAATATAATATTTAATAGCCATGTAGTAAATGAAGTGAATGGCGTGCAATTGATTATTTCGTGCTTAAAACATTTGGCTGCGAATCTCAGACTTCAATAATCTCCAATGATCTCCTTATATACGTATATCCTCCTATGCAGGAGTGTACAATCGTGAACAGAATTGATCGCACAGTACTGAAAATTACTTCATTCTCCATTAACCTAATTATGACTTTCTATCGGTACTGTAGCAAGCAATATGTGTAGCAATCAATGAAAATAGAGAAAATCGACCCGTCTATTGAATCAATGTCTGAAAGTGTTTTTGCAGTGATTGCAGCACGAGGAAAGTATGCAAAATACTGACGACTCTACTGAGCTCACCATTAGTACATTTTCTCAGTTTTTATCACTCTGCAATTGCTTTAAGTCAAACTAAATTAATGTGGCATGCATAAATCAGACTTTGAACTTGTGAAGAAAATATCTATAATTTGATTATTGTGCGATCATTTGTGGCCGTGACAGGATGCTTTGAAGATACAAGTCTGTGGAAAGTAAAGTCTGCCGCTTTAAATGATGCACGTGTGAACTTCGTCAGGGCAATTAAAAGCTAGCATCACCAGTAATGCAATATGAATCATGCACGGAGATCACTTCAGTCTACAATACACACGTACATTATCAATTGTTACACATGAAAATTTAGTGATACTGTATCTTACTCTGCTATCAGCAGATGTTGTTATACGGTTATGCTGATGACGATGCCATTGTGTCAGTAGATAATTGATTGCTAACAAGCTGTGAGCCAATTCTGGAATTCATTTACTTGTCCATATTCGGCAACATATACGCATATAACAAGCTTTCTATTATCAAAAAGGCATTCAAACTTGCATGTATCATTGATTTGAATGAGCAATGATTCAACCATAAGCTTATTGATTCTAAATTCATTCCTTCCTGAAGTTGGACTTCTATTCTTGTTAATGTCTTGATGAAGAGCAATAGAAGCATATTGAGAGATGAGATGAGCAGATGAGTGAAGCTTCATATGAAATAGTGAGATGTCGCACGAAGATGTAAGTGCTGCGAAGACTAATGCAAAATGAAAGGTAAAATACAGGTGCATTGGTTGTACACGCACATGTACATTTTTATTTGTCATTTTCTATATTCTTGCAAGTATAAATGACGGCTTGTCGAGTCTCATCGGTTGTAGGGAGGTTCGAACCTGCGACGATGGAGCTAGTTGAAATGCAAGCATGTCCTCAAACAACACGGCCATTCGAACATCTGCTGAGAGCGTGGATTAGCAGAGGTGGGCTAGCTCCTCGATCCATTCGTGCCAAAATATGATCATCAAAAGGAGGATTTGATTTTATCGAAAACATTGCGATTCATGATCTTGTCACATAGAAAACCACGATCTCGTCGGATCATCACGGATCAAGTGACAAGAGAACGAAATACGAAGACATACCACGTTCGTCCAACCAGGCATTATTTATTCTGTAGGCTAATCTGCTGATCATCATATTTGTTAAAATAGCAATGAAATAATGATAACATAAATCACAAAACCTGACATGTGGGATGGAAGAGTCGCGACTCTCCTTCAGGCCTTTGTTTTTCCCTCTATCTGGCTTTCTCGAGTTGTCATACTCATGTTTCTTCTTTTCCTGTGTCTGTCTTCGTCATTGACATAGAAATAACGGGAATTCCCTATTCTAAATCACCAGTCTTCGCATTAACAGTGCGCTTATGGTCGGTCCGCATGTGCACCGCCTCTCATGCACTGTGGTGTGCAGCACTGTATCTTTGCTTTCCACATGCATGGACACATGCAGGCCACCAGACTTGTTATACATTCACTCCAATCAGTTGCTTCGAAGACGTCATGAGATGTTCTCGACAGCTGTTGATTTGTTGTTTACTTTTACATCAAATCAATTTTATCGCAATCATCCTCGACAAAGTCACCAATTTGATGCATCTGCGCAACTTCACCTCTCGTCAAAATATTCACTTATTTATGTACATGTGTACAAGTAATCAAAGGGATGACGACATCTCTATTTAGTGTCAAAGTTCCTTCTTCTCGGTCCCAAAACTCATGCTGAAACCGTTTGTGGCAAGTTTTATGAGGATGAAGCCGATTTCAAGAGAAATTATCCTTCCCAAGCTTTTCGTCGGTTGCCAGTTGCAAGGTTGCAGAGCAAGGAACATGCCCACTTCTGTGAATTAGCGAGTACGGGATTGCTACGTCACAGTCGCGTGGAGAGCGGATTGCATTCTACAAACACTTAATGCTGCATCCAATATTGCATCTGGTAAATGTACCTCACCACATTATTCCACAAATAACCAGTTGATGAATTCAGAAAATCTCAACAGTAGCCGCCGACACAAGAACGAAATATGTTTTGGCCGGCTGGGCCTCATCAGGGCAGTTTCTTTCAGTGTTTAGGTCTGCAGTGTCTATCATGCTTTTGTCGCTTCATTTTGATGCAGCATTACACCGTTTCCTTTCAATTGAACAGCCCACAGAATTCCGATCATTCGCCACGTTTCAGTTGCTAGGACTAGAATACACAGCAGCTGTTTGTTGATGGCTACTTCAGCTTGTTGTTTAGGGCAACGCTCTGCGTCAATGTTGCTAGATTTGGGACGAATGTAATTTGCAGGTTCGTGACGTATCTTGAAAGCATAAAAATAGATTGTTTATTTGAAGTTGACTGAGGTCGACTCAAGGTCGCGGCACATCCGGTGGGAATAAGTTAGGACATGAACAACCAATGAAGAGCTTAGAATTGTACATGTGACTAATTCTAACCCAATGATACGGCCGTTGACAAGTGTATCTAAGTGGAAATGCGTAAGATGTTTATGTCACTGTTATGTATTGCATGAAGCTTCACTTCCATTCTATTATTATATAGGTTTCATTATTATCATTTTCTATACTTGAAAGTTGCAATAGCAACTGCTTCCAGGGGACCTCGGAGAATCGATTTAACAATTTTATGGCTCCGGTTTTCACGAGGCACTGGTCCTGGCACCATGAGAAATGGCTTGCCGGCAGGGATTTGAACCCAGTCCTCGAACTATTGACGCAGCGTAAAGATCACCAATACCAGCGAAGCATACCATCCACGATTGTGTCAGGGGCAAGCAAAGCTTTTCGGGCGTTATGACGTCATCTTCCTGGTTTGTTTATATAACAATAGCAACTGCTTCCAGAGTCTCTTAGTTGTCTTCACGCCGCAGCTTTGATGTGACATAGATGTGACATTTGATGATGTGACACCTGATGCCATTCGCAAGCCTACAGCTATTATTACAATAATTCGGGTGCTTGGTACATGCGATAATGGCAATGAGATATTGATGCGATATTGACAATGTCGCTTTACACACTACAGCTACTTTTCAGGGCAGCTGGAACAATAGAGGGGCTCTGTTCAAAATTCAACGTCTTGGTGCAAAATCCTCACAGTTCTAAGTACAAATTCAATTTCAGAGAGTCAATTGAGTATGTTTAGGCCCTAGAACGCATGTAATAGAATTACAACAAATTCAAATTTATAGATTGCAGCAAGGCTTTACTTACAAATACATGTACATTATTCAAATCTCATATCATAAGGAGCTGTTTAAAATCTCACTTTTCAGTATTGTTTTCCAATTTTCTTGGAAATTAACATTCTTGACTTTTGACTCTTGACTACTAGGTGTTGAACGAAAAAGAATTATCAGCACCACATGTCACACGTCCTTCAAGTGGAAAATCTGAAAACTTTTCGTTACTATATTTTTTGACAATTTTTGGCATGCTTTGAATTTAGATAGTTGTTTATTCAAAGAGCAAAAATGTATCAACTCTTACAATGGCCACTTTATCATTATCACATTATGAGATTTGGTGCCATGTTGTACATAAAAGTGCAGGAGATAATATTGCAGATTGATGCAAACCATCGATAAAATGCTTTACTAACTATCTTTTGGACACTAGTGAAAGGAATCCATTGAGTATGAAATCACAATAGGAATGATCTGATGCTTGTAAATGTTAATGAGATATTGTGAAATCAACTGAACTGTTAAAGCTTTATAAATTGCCACAGCGGTTGTTTAGTGAAGTGCATCATAAGCAGAAAAGTGTGTAACTAATTAAATAGACAGTAACAAATGCGTAGCATGAGAATTTGAGAAAGTGGCCATTGCTAGATAAATGCAGCGTATTTGTGATTGTGCTGAAAGAGAATTGCAGTGGTTTGTCGAGATGATAATGATTGAGTGCGATACTATCAAGATATGTTTACGCAAAACTAATACTAAATCGCTAACTAATTCTCCTTTTTATATTAACTTTCCATCGTCGTTCACCAAAACTGTGCAAATTCCACCTTTATCATTCGTTGTTATGAATTGGTTCTCAAGTTATGTTCTTTATACAATCGACCCACATGAACACTGTAGACATATCATCAATTTTATTGATGAGCCGTTTGGCACATCATGATCATCTTGGTAAAGTAGCACTTGTATATGTAGACCTAAAAGTGATAGACTTGCACAAGATGTATCTTAAAGTATCTATAGTATGTATCTTTTAGTATATTAAAGAGTTCTAACAGCCGTTTATCTCTACACACTGGCAGCGGATGCACTTATTCAACATGATTAATCACTGTTAACTTGACGTTCGTGCTGATAATGGTATCCTGAAAGCAAATTATTCGAACATGTGATGTCAGACGGAAAATATCCTCGACATTTTCGTTGTTCACTCAATATTCAACTCAATGAAACTATAAAGTGCTTTGAAATATTGGATCACGGAATTCGGCGGGCTTATTCAAAGTAGCTTTAACGCACTTACACTGTTAAGAAAATATTCCGTATTGACGGTGTGAAAGGGTTCGTATCCATAGGCCCGGAGAGTCAGAGACCATGCGGTCCGGTCCGTATTATTATGGGATTCATTTTGAACTTGAAGGGCTAAAGGGGTTCATATAGTGACTGATAGGATAAAATGATTTAAGGATTTTGTGGGCCGGGTAGATAGATGGTCCTACTTTTTTCTACTTACCCTCTGATACCTACCCATACCCTTCTAACCCCATTCTTCACTTTCCACCACTATACGAAGAGGCCAATCTGTCTTACAATTCCTCGGTTGATTTGTCACTTTATATCAAATATTGTGCAAACTGTTTGCAAATTAATAATAACTTTATTTTTATACACATTTTTCCAATTCGCATGATCATTTGATAATTATGTATTTCATCCATAGTAAAATGAGCCTTAGATGACTTTGTCTGTCATTTCAATTTTCAAATGAGATATTTTGGCACCTGTGAAACATGCTAACAACACTGCTTATAAGTTCATCGGACCCCTTTTCTCTTTTGCACCTCAAATAAGTATCCATCCAGAATACCAACTGCATTTGTTACTTCGGACCTTTATTTGTGCCACTTAAATACAGACCTTATCCAGATTATATACAGAAGTGCATCTTTCTAGCAGTTCTTCTTTGCATTACTCTACATAATTATTTATTTTCTTGTCAAAACTGAACAAATCATTTACAAAGAAGATGCAATTTAGAAATTGAATCTGACAAATTTCGGACCTTTGTTATATAGCCTTTGATACCCTTAATGCGAACTATTTTGCCTATGACATTTTGCCTGATATATAACATCAGCTGCGGTGAACCTAATTGCAACTGGAACTACGTTGGTGAGTCCGGGCGTAGTGAGCCAGAAAGGAGAAAGGAGCACATTCGCGCATTGAAGACTTTAGATGTCGACAGATCGGAGGTGGCGAGGCATTTCGCAACCAGTGGTCATGCCATTGATTTTAGGATGCCATTGTTAGGATCTTGGACCATGACTTGATTTGGAGACGGCGGCTTATTAAGGAAGCTTCTTGGAATAAAAGATGTAACTCTGTCAACAAAGTGAATTTCTGAGTGATTCTTGGTCCTTTTTGTTTTGATCTATTCTATGTTAACATGGTGCTGTGCTTTACTTGACTTTATTTGTCTCATTATCAGGCTACTTGAATGTTTTTAGCAGTAGATAATGATATGCCTTCGACTTTTACTTCGTCTAGCAATTCTTAGTTGTTGTGTGCTGTTTCTGTGATAGTAGTTCACTCTCAGTGTTGTTCAAGACGTGTCTCTCGTTGACATTGATTGTCAGGCCCTTGAGAATGCAGTACGTCGTATTGTGAAAGTACTCGGGCAAATAAAGATATTGAGCTGACCATCAAAAGTTTTTGGGCTCCTACCACGGTAACAAAAATGTCCTGCCCATCTTCATTATTTCAAACTATTTTGCCTACTAGTGCTCATGTTAGTTTGATGATGCTGTAAACAATATTATCAATACAGAACATACTTACAATTGCCACTCAATCCACCGAGTTGCCATAAATTATTCGAAAGATGCCAGTGATTTGTCATCAATCCTATTGCTCCAAGAAGGAGAGCTGTTATCAGAAGATACAAATCCGGTCGCACATTTACAGCTATTTTTCTTGCAGAATCTGCACGTTCACCAGCATGAAAGACATACTTTCTGGACTGCATTTGAGCAAGTAAAATATTCTAACTTTGAAGTGTTAATATCGTTAACGTTGCTGCTCTCGAACTATGCAGTGGCCAAATACTATAGATAAGATAAATATTATGAGATGTACTGATACACATTTTGCCTGCACTTGAATAGACCACTCTATGCAATTGTGAAGTTTTCTCTTTTGCAATGCGGAAATTTTAATGTCAATTTCATCCAGTAAGGCCGCAGGTACATACACTGTAAATTGTAGGGCACTAACTTAGGCACGAAGCCGAAATTTCGTGCCAGTTAGCGCCTAGTTAGTGCCTGTCTAGTGCCTCGAGGCACCAGTAGGCGCCACTATGCACTAATAGGCACCAAACCAAATACTTTTTATCCAGTGAGATCGAAGGAAAAATCAGTGGGCACGAACTCCGCACTATGAACTTTGTGCCTACTCGTGCCTTGTGTTGGTTAGAATTGATGCCTATATTTCGTGCCCTAGAGTTTACAGTGATAGGTTAAGACATAATCGAAGTAAGACAACAGTCTCTTTTGAATTCGCTGACTGACTCACTAAAACGCTAAAAAACTTACTGAAAAGCCATTAGCCCTAACTTATGACTTAAGCCTTTCCGGTGTGCAATTCAGTATGCATTGATGATGTCCTCATTCTTTTAACATCAGCATCAGTAACTCATTAACTTGGCAACGTGGTAAATTCTGATATACTCATTCTGGAAAAAATTGAAAACTCTTATTGCATATTGTGCAAAATTAATGCATTTTTGTTTATACTCATGTCCTTCAAGTGATTTATTATTTTAATTCGACAGTTCCCTCATCAGTTTATTGGATTTTTAACTAAAAGGAAAAACGATAGAAATCAGCATATTTCACTCGAATTTATCGTCTCCCAAGTCTCAGCAGATAGAAGCAACTCGAGACAAGTTCGGTTTATAGTGCGGCAGCCGGAATGAGTTTCTGCAGGGAACGAGGACGAGGAACGATCGGAGACTTTCGCAGATCGATGTGTACCCTATGCCTATTGCGAATCTACGTTCCCGACGAGATCTACCTGGTTTCTATTCTTGTCAGACAGGATCAAAGAAAAACACATGCAAAATGGGACGCAGATTGCAGCTTTTGGTTAAAATCTTCTATGTTTTCTCTTGTTTGGTAAACAGTACTAAGTCTAGGACTACAATTTTCGACATGGAATGTCTTCAAGTCATTTCCTATGATGTGCATGTGTTTTTATCATGCATCTGATCGACCATGTATGTGAGAATGTGGTTCAATGTGGAAGAAGGGGCCACCATGTTGGTGTTTGCCGACATTAAGAGGCTCGCCAAATTTAAATGTGTTTGGCTACATGGACAGAGGTGCATGAACATCATAGGAAATGACTTGAAGACATTCCATGTCAATAAATATGACTCTGGGATCGCTTAGTCAGAGAAAACATAGAATCTTTCATTTTAGCCAAAAACTGCAATCTGCGTCCGATTGGATTTACATGTGTTTTTTTTTATCGTGTATGACAAGAAGAGGAACCAGGAAGAGTTCGGCAGACATGCAGATTCGCAGTGGGCATAGGATGTACATCATTCTGTGAAAGTCTCATTTTTGGCTTCCGGACCACTACCGCAAGTTTTATAGCACAAAGGCCAGATGTAATAAGGTGGTACTTGTAACTTGTAGAGGAAATTTGCCAATGAAGTCTTACTTTACGCTGATTCTTAATTACTTTGGACAGAAATTGCATTGAGCAATTACAAAGCGACGTATTGACTTATTTGACTTTTTTCAAAATTAGTTAACTTGAGAACACTAATTAAGTGTACCTGTCAGGTGTGTTGTCTTTATAATTAATTCGTTGTATTATGAGGATGAGAATTTTCTGCATAATGAAAATTTATACAACTCACATTCATTGCAAACGTATGAGAGTACAATTTCTTATAGAAGTGAATGAAATAGCTTTCCTAATTAATGTGAATTGAGAGTAGGAGCTTCTGCTGTGTGTCATAGGATCTACCGTATATACTCGCCTATAAGTTGAGTTTTTTAACCAAAATTCACTTATAGGCGGGTCCCATTAAATGTATAACATTTTTCTTCTGTTACCGAAGTTACCGGTGCGCGCGCAATACTCAATACATCGCTATTCATATTCATCGGTAGCTCCAGACAACACGCCAGATCTTCATGTACTATGGACTGTGCTAACAATGTGATCGTTCTTTTTGTTTCAATATTTTGACATTCCGGTAGGTATACCGGGGTAATTAAAATTGTTTTTAAATTGTATTAGAATTATTACTGACGAACTTCTGACAAACTTGACTCTACAAAAGTTTCACCTTTTCATCTCGTCTTATAGGCAGGCCTATGGAAATGTTTGGGCGGCTGTTTGGGCGGCAAAGTCGGGGGGGAGCGACTTATAGTCGGATCGACCTATAGGTGAGTATATACGGTATGTATAAAAGTCTCACACGAGTTTCACCCACTGCATACTGTTGATAGTCAATTTAGTTATACCCTTGGGGTCCTCAGCTTGGTTTGCTAGATCGTACGAAGAATCAAATCAGCAATAAAACATGCAGTATAGTTGTAGATTATTAGATGTGTATTATAGATAACTATAGATTTGCAGATGTCCTGTCAATCGGTGCATTGAAATAATCTTATCAAAATAACTTCAAATTTAAAGAGAAATTTCATATTCGTGAGTCTTCACAACTTGTACTTGTACAGTTACAATTACGTAATTGCAATCATTTACATTTTTAGCCATGTAATTGAGAAGTAATTGCGACTAATTTGTAGTCAGCACAGCTTAATATTCATTCTGCACGCAGGTTAAATTACTTGAATCTCCTGGTCGATAATGCGTTGTCACACTTAGACAGCTACCGGTATTTGTTCAAGGAAATTTATGACGAAACATGTTTCCAAAATCTAAATTTAGTGTCCGAGTTATGATATTCTTTCCTCCTAATCTTAATTGCTGACCTGATAATGTAAAGCAGAAAACTGCTATTGCTTAATTTCCCCTCAGAAAAAGAGAAGCAGATAAATTCTTCATGAAGACTAAGTTGAAATCTTCAAATCAATTTATATCTTAGCAGAGATGCAATTGCAAGCATAAGAAAGTCTCCTAGAAGCCACGAGTCTCGATATCCCAATCTTGTAACTTCAGTTGAGATGTAAGGCGAAAGAATGTAAGGGAGAAGAAATGGGGGGTAATTTAATATCAATGCTACAAGCGTCGTCTGCTTTCCGGGAAGCAATTGTAATCAACTTAGTAAAATCCGCCTTGAAAAATCGGAAATATTAAAAGTTTTCTACCACAAAACATTCTTTCATAAATCTGCTCTTTCACATCATCAACGCATTCTAAGACGATTTAGAAAAATCCTGTGAGCCGCTTGCATGGGGCATGGCTTCTTCTAAATGGCCGCCAAGGAGTACCAAAAGGTTTGAAAATAATAAGCCCGGTAAAAAAACAATAGCAATTTTCCACCACTTAAGTAATTAGATGTCTTACGTGGATAGATTTTAGAAAAATGTCCATCTGCAGAAAAAAACTGTTTTCATCGACTACTTTCAAATAATGACTTTTTGGTGTTTTTGGCGGTCATTTTAATAAGAACAAACCACTTGTAGGTGGAACTCATGATTGAAGATGTTTTAGATGCGTAGGTGCGTAGAAAGCGCTTTAGATGATGTGAGAGAATTCTATGCGGTAAAGGTAAATAGCTTTTATCATCGCTGTTTTCCCAGATAAAGGACTTTTTATATTCTGCGGCGGCCATTTTGAATAGTACTTTCAAGTACGTGTCATATGCGATCCCATCATCTGTGTAAATGCTGTATGAGACTCTTTTCCGGTAGTGGCTTTTTGAAAGAGGTATTTTGGCGCCCTTTTTTGATAAAGCTGTGCCATTTACAAACGGTTCCTAAACGCTTTGAAACACTGAAATGAAGTATGGGACCATGTTTTGAAAGAATTGTGAACGGTGGAGACTACTCAGAACTATATCTTAGTTGAGGCACGACGTGACGGAATCAAATCCGCTCATGGTACTGATCCCCAGACACCCAACATAGCAAGCCAATGCGTTATCCGCTGATTTATCTTGCTTACAAATATTATAAATTTCATTTGTTTCGATATATCAATGAAATCGTTGCATACTCACATTGTCGATAAAGATTCCATAGGCTGCTGTTACCCCTCCATTCACTTGTGGCCAAACCGATAATGCCGAAGATGGCAGAGGATAAAAGAAGACTCATCGTAATTTGATGAAAGGTGATAGTAATTGTCGCCATTCTTGATAAAATATCAATTTACACGATGCTATCGGTATAGAATTCAGTGAGGAACTCCTGAATGGGAAGAAATGAATGCTTGAATAGTTGTAGGTAGGCGTAAAGCAAAGATTGTCATGATTGGCTGCTTCACATGTCAATATCAGTTTCCGGCGGTGGCGAATTACAGGGAACTAGTTTGAAAGTTACGAACCGACACAAGAAAAAAATTAGTGAATGAAAGAAAAATGGGCCTATATTATTTGTTGAACGCAAGCGGTATGGCATCAATTATCCTTATGTTGAATTTGAAAATAACACATTTAGGCTATTTTTAACGTAGACAACTTCCTTTCGTTTGCATGTACATCTGCAAATTTGGTAATGCACGTGAGGTAACGCGTCAGCTGCCTGATAACAGCAGTTATGATTCAATGCACGTCGAAATGTCGTAGATTTGAGATGTCATTGTCGCTTCCTATATACATCTGATAAGCATAAGTTACGGAAAAGATGCGTCTTCGACCAGTCGTCTAGTAAGCGAATAATTGCTAGTCCCGACAGTGCGAGTGGATCTCAGATCACATTGTTCAAAGTCAAAAGTCAAAACTCAAAACGTTTATTTCCAACTCGGAAAACGTAATACAAAGATAACATTGATGCGATGACTGATAAAATGATAAAATGGCTATACAATGAACGAGAGATGGAAGATGAAATCTGTGTAAGTGAAATGATATCACGGATCGGAAGAAAATGCCGTGCGTTATCATTGCATGCATTATGTCATCAATTTTAAAATTTTCCATGAATAATCTGGAATTAAAATCTGTGCATGTTCAAACATGACACACATGTTTACGTCTTGGTATTCTTGTGAATAAATAAGTTTCAGTTATGATTTTGTGTCGTTTCGTGAGTTAACTTTCTGTTCAAATAACAATCACAATCTATTTATAAGTTTTATTAATAAGTTTTGGAGGGAGCATCTAAATACCACAAATACAGCACAAATGCTGCACCTACCACAGATGTAGCAGGATTGACACAGAAGTAACAAATTTTGCCACAAATACATTCTTACTGTTAGAAAGAGAAGCTATTATTGCTACAAATACACTTAAACTAACATATATACAGTACAATCAATGCAAATATGAATCACCTTGAAAATTGCCACAAAGACTTCCCAAACAGATTCCTTTTCCAACAAGTAGACTGCAACGCACATAAATGCATTGAGTATCGCCAGATATACCGGTACTTTCCAGTTTGTGCTTAAACTACAGAAATTATTCCTATGTACAAACTTTTAGTTCTGTTTCGCCACAATAGCGCAGTGTACATCATCCGAAAATGGTGGCAATAATAGCTTCTATTTCTAACAGTCACAATGCTTTTGTAGCAGAATTTGTTGTCTCTGTGTCAGTCTTGCTGCATCTGTGGCAGGGAAAATGCATTTGTGCTGTATTTGTGGCGGATTTGTGTTGTTTTTCTGGTATTTAGACGCACCCTGTTTTGGAGAGGCGGTCAATATATAATGCAAGGACACATATACAGTTAGCAAGTACTTTAACGTCATGATTATTGCTTCACCTTAAACGACTTTAGAGCGGTTAGAGGGAACTCATTCAGATCAGAAGTCTGTCAATGAATCGGAAGCATTAACTGATAAGAATTCAGTATTAGTGCTTATTAACAGGATCGTTCAAACATGGGAATGCTTTATATTTCATTTTCTGTGGAAAATGTTGAAAATTAAGAATTTCCTCGCGTACATGTTTCCTTTTTCCTGAGAACCTAAACAACTATACCCGCAGATAAAAGGTTTTCGTGGGTAATTTTTTTTTGCGAGCTTTCAGGTGATTCACCCTTCCTCAAGCACAGCAAGTTGAGCACTCAAATTTCACAAAATTCAGTTGGGCTAAATTATAGGATTCTGGAAACTTTATTTGAGATTAAGTAGGGCTTGAAACTGCATGACTCTGTTAATAATTTCAACGTTAACAGCAGCTCGCATCATGAGCCTGACGATAGTCATTTTTTAATTGCTCCCTTTCCTTACACATGCTCTTGCAATGCTGTAATTTCTTGTTTCAATCGTCAACGGTTGACATGGACTTAATTAAATTAAGGCCTGCCGGCCGGTGTCTTCAAATGTTTTGCGGCCGGGTGATCGGCTGGCTTGTGACAGTCTGATCCTAGAATTATAGTTCCTGGGGAGAGATAAGTAAATTTTGAAAAAATGCTTCTGTGTCATGATAAATATTTCCAGAGTCAGGAATATATTAGATTAGTAACAGATAAATTCCAATTAATGTCTGTCCTCTTCACGAAGCTATTTTCAAGAAGCTCAAACATTGCATAAAATTCAAATGCAAGATGATTAAGAGAACCATTAGGATTTTAAAATAAGTTTTCAAATATGCCAACTAAGGCCATACCCGTGGTTTCCTTGGTACTTAATTCACACAAGATTGTAATGGTGTCGGAATGCATTCACCAGGTGACATGTAGGCGAAAGCCTCGCACGATTCCACAAAATAATTTTACCGCAATTATAAGATCTCGATGTGAAAAGTACAGTGCAATCGGACAAATGTTTTCATCTTTCTCAACGCAAATATTCTCGCATTTTTATCATTGGATAGGATTGCAATACATTCATTACCTGTATATCCAGTGCGCAAGGACTCGACTTTAGAGGACTTTGTTGTATTTGAATAATTTGAAGCCGATTGGACGCATATGCACCTGCAATAATATCACTTCACAAATTTTCAAGATTCTTAAAAAGCTATGTCAACTGTTCGAATTTCATTTGCTAATTTTGATATAAATAAGACGAATCTGTGGTTTATCCTAGTTTGGGAGACTTAGCCATCAAACGCTGGGGGAAAATCATATCGTCGCTCTGAACAATATTTGCAGATCGAATGTCCACAACGAATTGCATATATCCTATAAAATGCGCAGCTCTGAATCTACCAAAGATACTTGGAGGTGAAGTTGAAATTCTTATAATAGTTGAAATTCTGGGAATAAAGTTCGTGATAAAAAGACGTCAATTCCATTAACTGAATTGTATCTTTATTTTCTTCGCCTGCGCCAAATCCAGTGCTTTTTCCTTTTAAAATAGATTTTTATTGACAAATGTGATGTTTGATGAAATGCTGTTTCCTAAGTTTCTGTCGAATTTGAGAACCGACAAATTATCTTGAAGTGATAGGATTACTCATTCATTAGCGAAGTGACGTGCAATAAGCTTAAATCGGTCCCTTTGCTATGTTTTGAATCCGTCATTTGAGACATCTGAAGATGAAGTTCTGTACCGACAAGAGACAAGGAATGGAGATCAACCAAGACCAAGTCCCGACGACCAAGGCTTGGACCAGGCACGGGTCGATAACTGTTATTGGATCGGCCCCCGGCTCATGCCCCATGAGCAGAGTCGATGAGTCGGTAAATGATCCGATAACTTTAAAGAAAATTTTCCTCTCGTGAGTAGTATAGGGTATAGGATCCGGCGATCTCGCTTCGCTCGGCACCGGATCCCACACCTAGGTAGATACAAAAATGAAAAAATGAAAAAATGAGGGTCCTCTTGAAATTAGCAAATCAAAATGCAAAAATAGGGGCCTTCTGAAATTTAGCAAAAACAAAATGAATACGAACAAAAATATTCATTTAACAAATGGAAGATGTAAAAACAAAAGAACCATCAGCCCCTTTATATCCTTCATTATCATATGAAATGGATACAGCAAAACACAAAGATAGAGTCAGGTATATGAAAGATAAGGAAGCGCAACTATTGTTAAGATTAGAACATCATGATAAATTAAGAAAGAGATGGACGATAGTTAAGAATGTGACACTTGATGCATTTTTAACAATTTCTTTAGGCGCTCTCATTATTGTCATTTCATCTGGCGTTCTTACAATTCCTGTTGTTGCTACAGCTTTAACAGGTACAGGTGTTTTCACAACGTCACTTGCAACAGTGATAGATAAATCTGTAATGACTAAGAAACGAAAATCCTTAAGTAAGAAACATGCACATGTCAAAGAAGTATATGATAAACTACATTACTACTTCCAGAGAGTGTGTGATGACAATGTTATTACGTTAGATGAGATTGAAAAATTTGATCAAATAGCTAGAGAAGCAACTAAAATTCCTGTTAAATCTCAAGACAAAGTAGACAATGAAGCTTTTTTAGAAGAAATAAGAACTATATTAAAAACGTTAGAACAAAGTTCCATAGAACAAAAATAATTTGTTCAGTAAAATGTTTTTGCTGTATCTCTATGCTACCACAAAATTCAAATATTATGTTATAAAATAATGAATACAAATGAGACAAATGAGGCAAAAATAAAAAAACTAGAAGAATTAATAAACAGAAAAATATTATGAAGAAAAAACATAGACAATATCGAATGCTACAAGCTGGCGTTCAATCTGATATGTTAGAAAAATGCACCTAACTGAACAAGTGAAAACTGATTATTTAGTTAAAAATGTCTTCGAGAGAATTATACTCAGCAGAACTAGAAAAAATTAATAAACATTTAGAAAATTTAACCAAGATTTTGTCCTCATCAAAATTTAGTACGACATTAAAATTTATAGCAACTACTTCCTTGCATACTTGTAATTTAGATCCTATTATTCACTTAGAACAAGACAAACATTATGAAGTAGCATTAACTAGTTTTTCAACATTTAACACTATACAAAATATTATCAAAGATGTAAATGACCGATTTAAATATTCAAATAACAAAGGTAAAACTTGGAAAGAATTAACTTCTCTTCCTGGATCTTATGAAGTTGAATCGATTTCCAATGAAATAAAAAGACATTTAGGCATTCAATTTAAAGACAAGAAACAATTGCATTTCGCAGTTGAACCAGCAGTAAATAAATTTTCTCTTACTTTAGATGAAAATCATCAAGTTGATTTTGATATTGACAAATCTTTATCAAGACTATTAGGATTTAAAAAGAAACTCTATGAACAAGGTTTTCATATCAGTGAAAATATACCTAAAATAACTGAAATAAATTCAATCAACGTTCAATGTGATATTATAGAAGGTGGTTATGTTAATGGAAAGCTAACAAATAATATCTTCAGTTATCCAGCATTTACAGTTCGGATTGGTTACAGTTTAAATGTAATCCCAAAATCATTAATATATTTTCCAGTTACACGAAAAACAATTAATTCAGTTACCATTAGAATAACAGATGAGAAAGGAAAGGCAATAAATTTTGGAGGTGAAAAGATTATGATAGATCTATTATTACGAGAGGTGTAATTAAAAATATTGACTTAAAAATGAGTGAAAACAGTTCTGTAAAATATCCACTAAACAAGAAAGTGAAATTCAATCATCATCATAACTTGTCAAATAAAGTTTTATCAGTTATCTGTGGAAGATCAGGTTGTGGAAAAACGTATCTATTATTTAAAATTCTCATGACACCAAACTTTTTGGATTATAACAATCTTATCATTTATACAACAACAGCAGAACAACCTATTTATCAATTTTTGAAATATGGTTTTGAAAATAATCTTACAAAATCAGCTATAGCTTCACTGTTTGAAGCAAAGTAAGTATATTCTTTGCTTTGATTTGAATACACTTTGTATATGCACTTTGTACATACACGTATATACACTTTGGTTTGAAGAATATGAAAAATCGGAGAATGAAGAGGAAATAAGGTCGTGGTGTGAAGAAGCAGCGAAAAATAAACAATTAGTAGAACCCAATAAAAATAAACACATATCGATACAATTAATAGATGATAGTGGTAATATGCAAGATCCTAGTAAACTAAATAAAACGAAAAAACATTGTGTTGTGTTTGATGATTGTGTTAATAACAGAGATCAGGCAGTTCAGAGAAATTATTTTACAAGAGGACGACACAATAACTGTAGTGTCTTTTATTTGACACAAAGTATGTATTCACTAGATGGCAGCGTTATTAGAAAGAATGCTAATATTTTTATGCTTTTCGAAATCAATCCAAGAAACCTAAGTGATTTGTTAATACACTTATATATACGAGATAAAGATGAGTTTAAACAATCTTGCAGTATTGCTTGGGCAAACGACTATGGATTTATCACAATCAATATTGATAAAAAGTACATGATAGAGTTATAGAAGGTTTGTTCTCTGACTAGCCTTCGGCTCGAGGGACCCTCCATCGGAAGGGGGGATTTCTTGGCTTTGCCCCGACTGAAACTCTGAATCGAACATCTAGTGCATTATAATTCCTCTTCCCAGTCTTCACTATCAGTGCATTCAATTAGATCACATTCGGTTTGTATGCGGTGAAATATTTCGTCTTGAACATCTTCTCCATTATAGGGTAGCTTAATGCCATTTGCATCAGGTGCTTGACGTTTAAGAATATTTATTTTACCAGTGAATCTTTTTTCTTCAGTGTTATTATTTTTATCAGGAATACTAATACCAATTTCTAAAGATCTTTTCCATGGTTTATTAACAATTGTTTTCAATGTTTCCTCATGGTATAATTGTATAAAATCTTCTACTTTTACTTTAGTTTTTGTATAGCCTTTAAATGTTTTCTTTTCGGCTAATCTTCCATGTTCATCTACAGTGATACAGTATTTTATTTTTGGAGCAATAAACAATCCATATATAATTCCACCATTACCATAATCATTTTTCCCTTGACATAATTCCCCACCAACATATCCAGCAGCATCTAATTTATTGAAGAGTTCATTGGAAATGTATATGGAATCAGTATCGGTATAATGAATATGTGGTGCTTTAAAACCATTAATTTCTAAAATAAAGTTATTCATGATTCGTCTCGAGTGAGCAAGGATAAAAAAACCTAAATGTGATGGCATGAATGATGTCATTTCAGTGTCTGTAATATTAGCTTTAAGAAATTCATCATCTTCCATTTCTACTTTCAAGAATTGTTCATCATTTACTTTTTCAAAATCTTTTACTTCTTGAGTGAAATTTTTTCTCAATGTATTTTCATTCCATGAATGATATTTAGTGGTTATGTCTTTTTGTACGGTTTTGTCATATAGTGAATTCATTAATAATTTAATTAACTCATCGCCTACAGTGTTTCCTTCTATTTTAAATTGTTTTCTTAAATTGAAGAGCTTTGCAATGTATTTTCGAAATGGTGAAACGTGATAATTTTCTTCATAGATTATACCATCTGTAATAGATAATATTTTTCCACCACATGTAACAGTTTCCTGTATGTCTACAGAAGTTAATACATCATAACACATTCCATTCCTAAACCTTATTACTTCTTGATTGCAATTGTTTTCATTCTTAACCTTATCTTTCGCAGGAACTGGTTGGAAAAACATATCATCAGGATAATGAAACCCAACGGTGAATATTCCAGTTTTAGGACGAAATGATTGAGTGTTAAATTGATATAATACTGCTTGTTCTTCTTCTTGTCTAAATTGTCTAGCCGATTCAGCTTTAGGGTATTCTGATTAGGGAATTCTTCATACATAGCTGATGGACATAAAGATGTTGCATCAAAGGCCATTAAGAATTCATTTTGTTTTTCGAGTAGTTTATGTTCAATTTCTTTACAAAGAGCATTCTTGTCTTGCACCTGATTATACTGTTTCATTAACTCTATTAAATTATTACCAGGTAAATACCGTTGTAATATTGGTTTCAAGATGTTACAAAAGGGTGAGACATAATGTCTTATATTTGCTGAAACTCTTCCACCTTTAACAGATTTTCTAACATAGTTTCTAGTCCATAAATCAGTATGTGAGTGTATAAGTGTATTGTCATCTTGTACGTTCTTCATCCAACCGTTAAATGTTAAAGCGGAGGATGTTAAATTAGTAGTTATATCTTCACCAATTAATTCTTGCATAACATTATTATACTTGTAGATACAAAATGCTAATGAAAGAACATCGTTAATTAAATACGGTTTCCACTCATGTTCTTTTTCTTGATAATTGTCATGTGTAATTTCGCCAATTTCATAATTTAATTTGCACATATTGGTAGGGGTTTTAAAATTCTCGCACCATTTGGAAAGATTTGTTTTCACGTGTTGATAGCTACATTTCATTACAATAGTTTGTAAATGTTTGCTTGTTTTTATGTTACGTTTTGTAGAGTCACCTAGTTTCTTAGATCTAGAGGAACGTCGAATGTACTTACTAACACTTTCAGTTGTATAAGGATTTTGTAAAGAAGCAGTGAGTATTCCTCTTGATGTTTTAAACGGTGGTTTAGCTAATTTAAAATTAGATTTTATCGGAAAAAAGCATCAAACCCTGAGGAATTGTGCGCTATTAAAGTTACTTTCGAATGATTAAAAGATCCTAGGTCCTAGAAAAATTGATGAATAGGGCATTCATCTTGGATGAGCCCTCCGTCTTGTTTCCTTATAAATACGTTCGCACAACGTTGAAGTTTGTTAAGTTCTTGTTCAGTTAAGTTATTGTATTCACTTATCTGTTTCTTAAGTTCTTTAATTTCATGTTCGTCCTTACTCTTTTTTATTTTAATCATAGGCGTACCTATCGTACCTATCGTACCATACGTTTAATCATACCTATCGCGTACCAATCGTGCGTCTACTTCTTCCAACCTTCGCTTCGGTAAACAACACATGAATTTATTGAAATTAATAGCACCAACTGCATAAGGAATAGGATGAGCTGTTGGACAACGAGGATCTGGATAATTTTCGAGATCCCATATATATGTTGAACCATAGTCAATTGGTTTCTTTGTTATGGTTTTATACGGAAGCGTTGTTAGATTTTCATCAGTAACAGTTTTATATATTGGTATGAAATTATTTTTAATTTCTTTAATAGCCTCTGTCTTATAAAACTTATTTATCAAACAGTAGTGTCCTATTGATGCACCTTCGTGAGAATAATTGTAATAAACGTAATTATGAGACGTTGTAATACCTCTAGGCTTTAAATGATGATTAGTAGGGCTGAAATACTGAACATATTCTCCAAAGTATTTATTGAATTGAGAAAATTTGCAGTTTGACATTACTCCTGTCCTAGATGTAGCTTTCTCTTTATATAAAAAGTCATTAAACATCTCGAACATAATTTTGCCTTATTCTTGATTGAAACCACGTAAGGCGTTGTAACATTTTATAAAGCAGAAATCTTCAGAAGGAATGTAGCAATATTGTCCGATGTATTCTTTGATTCTATATTTCATGTTAATACCAGCACCTCTATGTGATCTTTGTACTAGCTTCATTCCAAAATCTTCGTATTTGATACTACCTGCAAAAAACCCATTAATTAGTATCTGATTTGCGATCTAGATTACGAAGCCATGTTTCAAATGAATTTATAGTATAAAATGTAGCGTAAAAGTTTGGTATTGTGGTTCCGTCGTCTTTGTTTATTACACCAATAAATTTAAAACTTTCCCATTTCGTAATAGGTCACGTATATCATTTCCTACATTAGTAAAAAGTTCATTTTCATACGTGATATTGTCCGGATAAAACAGATTCAATAGGTCCTCACCAAGTCTATCATCAGAGAATACGTCAGTTTCTAATGTTTCCTTTGTTCTCCAGTTCTGTTTTTCAATACATTTACTATGTTTACTGCGTTTAATTTGTACATCAAATTCATCAATTTGTTTCTTGATGAATTCGTCAATCCTAGCCATTAGTCCGAGAGACATTCCACCATTCATATTTTTTTAAAGAAAAAATTATGTTTTTTTCACATAGAACCTCGGTTCCGTTTTTACATAGAACCTCGGTTCCGTTTTCACATAGAACCTCGGTTCCTCCAACTTCGACGAGACGCAGAGCGTCGACTTCGTTGCATATACACAGGAATATTCAGTAGATGCAATGTTTCTAATTCATGCCTTGTTAAATTTTCTTTTTTAATCAACCACCATAAATTATTGTAACCTAAAAATACTCTGAAACTTCGTAGACAAAGTGGAAATTCTTTTGTTTTAACACACGGTTTGATATCATGTTTTGTTTTATAATCTGTAACGAACGCTACGTATTTATGATGATAATAAAATCTAACTTCTTTCTTTGAATTTACAGGTTTTGTAGGATGACGATAATCTTTTAAAACTGGTACGTGTTTGATTATATACTGAGTATAGTCATCATGTATAGACTTAATTTTATTTATTTTTTAATTATAAATTTATATTTTATATTAGTTACATCTTGTTCATTTCATATGAAACAAAAATTACAAATGAAGATAAGTTACAATTAAGTACTATTGTTACATCTTGTTCATTTCATATGAAACAAAAGTTACATCTTGTTCATGTCATCTGTTATTGGACGCATGGCACTTAATGTATTTTTCGCATCAGTGACTAGAGATTGTACATTTTTCAATACATCACGTAAATAATTAATGCCTGTTCGAATAACATCTAGAGTATCCCTATTTTCCAATCCTTTAGGAGTTGCTATCTTTAATACATTATTCAGATAATTATCGAATTAGAAATAAAAAGTTTCAGGTATAATCGTTAGTGGCTCAAGTGCCGCATTTTCTGAGAAGATAGTTATTTCTTCTATGTTATGAGGTGATAAATTCTAAGCTCCTGCATAAAGCCTAATGTCAAAATCTGATGAATTGTTATATAAGTCATGTTCAGTATCCAATGGCACATTTAAATCTTTATCATACACTTGCATTTGATTCATAATGGTATCAACACGCATTATACCGTACTTTACGTGTGTGTATTTAGCTAAAGGTAAAGTTAGTTTATAATTTTTCTTGATATCCTCAAAGAACGCTGTATTATTTTGTGTAGTTGTATAAAAGGTTTCCATATTTTCTCTAATCTTATTATCTACATCACAAGGTTTATGAGCTAACACAATTGTTTTTATATGATGGTGACGTCCTTTTGTAAATATTTCTGATATGTCTTTTTGTTTCACTAAACTTACTACATTATCTAATATTAGTAAAGAGTTCTGTTCATATGTACCCGCAAAACTTTCCATATCTTCTAACATATCTAAATCTCCTCTATTATAAACATTTGAATATCCTTGCCATTCGTCAGGTTGCAAACAGAAAATATATACATCTTCTTCTTTAAAATTATCTTGGATGTACTTAAGCATAAATGTCGTCTTTCCACTTGCAGTCTTTCCATAAACTATAAAATGTTAGTTCTCTTGTGTAGTTCGTTCTTTCGGTTTATCATTTTGATGAGATGGATGTTTCCAACCTTTAAAAGTTTTCGTTTGTTCTTTATAAAATGCAACCTTCATTTGTTCCTGCGTTTGTAAGAAACCTAACCAATTTACGAAACGATAAGCAAGATAAATGAGAATACATATAATAATAATTTTTACATAATGAAATTTTAGAAACCCAAAGAAACGGCCGAGATCTGAGTCTTCTGAAAATAAAGATCGTTCCTCATTACGTTGATTGAGCTGATTGGTTACAGGTCGTGGATTAGGTATAACAGTATACGCATTTACCAGTGGATTTTCCATTATTTAAAGTGAGAAAAGTACTTCAGACTCCGTGCACCCCTCCACTCCTTTGAGTGATTAATGCCTCTCTAGGAGCTCCGGGTTCGTACGAACCCTGGGGGCGGGTCAACACGAAGCCATTATCCTCTCCCTCGAGCGTATGGAAGGCTCTAAACTACTACAGACGCAAAGTTACTTTCCCCCACCCAAAGTTACTTTCCTCCTGCCAAAGTTACTTTCCCCCACCCAAACTTACTTCCCTCCACCCAAAGTTACTTTCCCACACAAGTGGCTGAATGTCGTTGGTAGCTTTTCTTCAATATAACTTTGTTACAGTTGAGGCATCTTACTTGTACCTTTAAACAATCTTTACATTGGTACTTACTATCATAAAATTCCGATTTGGGTTTTAAAATTTCGCAATTAGTGCATTTTCGTGTGTTAGTAGAACATGAATTATAATGATTAGAAAACCCTGACTAGTGAAAAATTTGTTACAACACGTACATTGTCTATCTTTTATTTTAGGGAGTGGCGGTAATTGACATGTCCTTAGGTGACGGGCAAAATTCTTCGACGTTATACTTTTCCCACAGTCATTACATGTTTTCTTCTTTTTTGCTTGTGTTACCTTATGTTGTACTGGCTGCACTGGTTCTACTGGCTGTACTTGTACTGGCCGTACTGGGTGTACTGAGTGAGCTGGCTGTTCATGTAGGGGGTGTACTGGCTGTTCATGTAGGGGGTGTACTGAGTGCACTGGCTGTACTTGTACTGGCTGTACTTGTACTAGCTGTACTTGTACTGGATGTTCATTTACTGGCTGTTGCGGTTGTACTTGCTGAAGTGGTTGTGCTGGGTGCACTGTCACATGAACTACTTTCATAAGTTTATTTAATAATGCTTTATTACGAAAAGATAAATTACAGATTTCGCATAGAAGCTTGGTTCCGGCAACTGCATCTTCGATGCTGAGACGCGAAGCGTCGACTTCGTTGGATAACATATTTTTTAGCAGAAAAAAATAATCTAGAAAAAATGATGTTAACAAATGTTGGCGGGTGTGCTTACATTCCGAATAATCAAGAATCAGAAATAGAACTAGATAACTATATCATGAAAAATGGAGACGTTTTAACAGGTCCGTTTCATCTTTCTATTCTTCCACAACAAAATACTGAGTTAGAAAATAAAGAATATGTTGATAGACAGTTCGATAGAATTGCGACACGGCTGACTCCATTAATGAAAGAAACAAAGCTTCTAAAGCAGAATGATGAAAGACGGCGAGAAAATCTAACAGACCTAAGTAGCAAACATGGAAATATAGAAGCAGATATATCAAAACTTCATAAAAAAAATAACAGAACATTCAAAACTTGTAATCCTGTTATCACTAAATTTAAAGTCTGCCATTGCAAAGAATACAAATCAAAATGAACAACTGAAAGAAGAGTTAGGAAAAGTTAGCGATAAGAATCGAAAATTATTACAACACCTACAACAGCTGCAATCCACATTCCAAAAAAGTGTTGATGAATTATGTAGCCGAATCGCACAACAAGCAAAGCACATGAACAGAATGATAAATGAAGTGAAAGCACTTAAACAAAAGGTTAGCGAATTGAAGACCCTTAAAACGAATTTAGAAAATGAATTAAAGAAAATTTATAAAGGAAATAAGGAACAGTTGAATGCTATAAAAGTTCAATTGAATGCTCTTAAAACAGAAGTAAAGAAAAGTGAGAAAAAATTAGAAGTAAATGAAAAGGAAATTAAAGTACATCACACGCTGCTTGACGCAATAGATAACGTGCAACAGAAAATTAATAAAGTTATCACGAAGTTGTTGTCCATTCACACACGTAAATCTTAATAGAACCTTGTTCAGAGTCTTTAGTCGACCACTTTGTTCAGAGGCTTAAGCCGACCACTTTGTTCAGGTTTCTAACCAATCACAAACGTAAATATTTTTCCCAAAAGTCAAATTTAAGCTTAAAAAATGCCTATAATTTATAAACACAATCTTAAACATTTTGCTTCAAATGAAAAAATTGCTCATGAACCATCTATGAAACCTGTGTACCATTATGACAGTGTAGAAACTATTCAAAAAGAAGAAGCTGGCATCTTTTCTGGTATAGGAAGTATCGTTAACTTAATTAAAAATAATTAAGTTTTGATTACATCTGCTGCTAAAGGAGCAGCTGCTATAGGAAGTACAGGTAGTACAATATCAAATGCTATTAAGTCACAAAACGAATTAAAACAACTTGAAGCCATTCATAAACTTAGGAATGATGCTAAAGAACTACAAAAAGATAAAAAGCTTTCAGAGGAAACGAAAAACAATATTGCGAACCTGGCAATTCCGACTGAGAGTAAAAAGCAGACGAAGCCTTGAAGAGCGGAGAACCAGTCTCTTGAAGAAATGAGATGAAATGGTTTAGCAAAATTCTAGTAGCAAACTGATTTTTTGTAATAAAAAATATAATGTCGTCTCTGATTGAAAGTAAATTTAGATTAGACGATCCCCCGTTCGTTTAGTTACAATCAAAAAAGAATGACTATATAAGAGTTGCGATGAATCCTGGATCTTCAGGAAGAGTGAATACTGGAGGTGATTTAATTTTTGAAGTTGATAATCAACAAAGTTATTTATATTTACCTGATTCATTTTTGCACTGTGGATATTCTTTATATAGTGATGCTGATTTTACAACACCATTACCTGCTACGGATAATATTACATTAGAAAACAATTTCTTTCCAAGATTATTTACAGAAATGCGTTTGGATGTCGCAACACAAAATATAGAAACAATAAGTGAATCTCCTGGTATTATTGATTCAATGCTTCCATTTGTTACAATAGGCGAAAATACTAAAATGCATGAAATCGAAGGATGGTTTCCTGATAACCATACCGGCATACTTAAAGATGATTTAACTCACACTGGAACAGATGCAGCAGGAATTGCGAATGATGTAGAAAACATAGTAAAACAGTTAAACAGTACACAAAATAGCTCATATCAGAAAAGACGTGATTTTAACAAGAAAAGTAAACAAACTGTTGATTGGTCATTATCTCCCTTATTCGGTTATTTAGATTACACTAAAATATCATGTCAATTGAAATTCAAACTCATAGTTCATCGTACTTTAAATAATGAAGCAATATTTTATGGAAAGGCTAGGAAGAAAGCATACATAAAAATTGAAAAACTTGAATGGTGGATAAAACATATTACTCCTAGTTTAGAGATTGAAACAACTATTACGAAAAGATTAAATACAAACAAACCAATTCCAGTAAGTTTTATGAAGCGTACTACGAGTTCTGTAACTTTTCTGAACAAAGATTCAATTGGAATTTCACAAGGACATCAAATACTCCAAGATAGTTTTTACTCACTTTTCAAAAGAGTGAAACACCTAGTTTTTATAAGAACAATAGTCTTTTCCATATTAATTCAATTAGAAGTTTACAAATTTCATTAAAATCAAACACGTTATCCTATTTATTCATTGAGATTTGATGATACCAATAATCAGTTTATGGAAGGATATGATGCTTATAGAAATTTGTGTCGAGAATTTGGAGTAGAAACACAGTTAACTCCTGTAGATTGGCAGAATTTATATCCTGTTTTCTGTTTTGATTTAAGTGCACAATCGGAAGATATTATTAAGAATGGTTGTGATGTGACAATTAATATCGAAAAGAATAATTCCACAACATCACTGATGGATTATGGTTTATTGCTAGAAGACGCTGAATATTCTATTGAAATTCTTAATGGAAAGATGGTTAGGATCGGTTAGCAACCTGAACAAGTTCTATAGGTTAGTAACCCAAGACTATAAATTTTTTATTAAAAAATGGTGCAAGTGAATAATAAAACGGTTGAATTAAAACTACATAACATCATTGACAAAAATACACCTAAGACTATTACGATTGACAAAAAGAAGTATTACATAAGTAAACCAATGATAGAGAATATTAAATTACAAGAAGAAAAGAATAGTGGAATTCTCCCATTAATTCCTCTAATAACAGGAGGTATAGCAGCAGCAGGAAGTGTTACAGGTGAGACAGCTGGTATTTTCCAGGCAGTAAATAAAAATAAATCAGAGAAGGCAGGATTGAAGAACAAAAACGACATAATAGGGAGTTGGAGAAAGCTGCCTGGCGTGAGGGAATAGTAGATAATTTTATTAGTAAATTAAATTTAGTTGATGAAGGGAAACGAGTTCTTAAAAAAGTACTACATAATATTTATGATTTAATTGAAATAAAAGAAACAAAAGATGGTTCTGGAATATATTTGAGCCCTAGTATGGTGCGATAAGATTTAATCTTTAAAAATAAATTTGAATAACTAAAGAATTTCAAATCTAAATCTAATGGATTATCTCTTTAAAGTACATAAAACCTCAAATTATCACCACACGGGAGGTGATATACAAAAAAACATTATCAAATCTTCCGGGAATTATTTGGGCAAAATATAAAGGAGAAAAACATCTTCCTGGTCATTCATATACCGAACCAGGAACTCGATTAGACATAGGACTAGATGAGAATGATAATCCGATACCAGGTGAAGAACCTAAAAATAGAGTAGATGCAGCAGCTTATAGACATGATTTAGCATTCAGAGAACATGATGATATAGCTTCTAAACATGTAGCTGATAAGAAAACGATACAAGAATTAGATAATATTGAAAATCCTACCTTTAGAGAAAAAATTGAAAGAATGTTTGTTAAGAAAGCATTACAAGATAAAATGCTTTTTGATCAGGGTATAGATGAAACTTATGCCTTTGAAATGTCGAATGACCCAAGCCGCTACGCATCTGAAATTCATAAAGAGCATAGAAAACCAAAATATCTATTGAAAGTAAAAGTATTTAATAAAGATGATATTTGGAGTGCAGATCTAATCAATATGGCGAATGAAAGAGGGTTTAAGTACGCATTCACCGTTATAGATTTATATACTAGATATGCTTGGGTGAAGGCTTTAAAAAACAAAAGTGGTCTGTCAGTTAAATATGCGTTTGAAGAAATCTTTAAGGAGCCAAAGAAGCTATTCGTTGATAAAGGATCTGAATTTTATAACAGAAATGTTAAATCACTATTTGAATCAGACGAAAATCATCTTCAAGGCTCAGTCTATTCCTCAGAAAATGCTGGAAAAGCCGTAGTAATAGAAAGAATTAATAGAACGCTAAAAGGTAAGATCTTCAAGAAATTTACAGAACAAGTTAATCAGAAATGGTTGAAGATACTACCAGGAAATGTTGAGGATTATAACAGTAAGATTCATTCAGGTATTGAAGAAACTCCAAAGAAGGCTTCTGATGATCCTGATTTAATACGAAAGAAAATATTCGAAAATAATTATTCGAATAAGAGTAATCCGAATTTACAAAAACGTAAGCCGAAATTTAAGATTGGAGATAGAGTTAGAATATTTAAATATAAAAATAAATTTGAAAAAGGTTTAGTAGGCTATTGGACTAAAGAAATATTTGAAGCTTGCAAAATAAATCAATTTTATCCGATTACTTATGAAATTAAGGATTTAGATAATGAAAAAGTGAGAGGTCGATTTTATGAAAACGAATTACAAAAAAACTGAGCTTTAACCTTTAGGTTGCGCTTTAGCTAGCTGCGCTTGAACTTTAATTACAAGTATCCTTTAGCTTCAATTGAACTTTGATTACAAGTATCCTTTAGCTAGCCATTGGAACTAATGTTTCGGGAATTAAATTCCCTTATTCAATTCTAACATAATATTTAGAAATGGTACTCCGTTTTGCAATTTATATAAAACATAAATACATAATTGACCACAGTAAGTTGTGCCTGGTTTTTGAATTTGAAAAGTATAGTATGTTCCATTTCCAAGTATTTCTTTTACTTCATTTGTAGGGGGAAGTCCGTATGAATCGAACCAATAGTTCTCAGCCTCCGGGCGATCAAAATAAAAATTAGAACCGTTTTTATTTCTTTGTCCTGCTGACCAATACACTCCTTTTTGATCTGATGTGTGAAGATTTGTTACAAAATTCACTTCAGGTACATCTTTTATCAATAGTAATTCATTTCTCATCAACACGTGAAAATTCTTTATTCCCAATTGATTAGAAATTTTCTTTAGGTCGAAATTCGTAGCTGTTTGCTTTCCATATAATTTTAAGAACTCAGTGAGGCCAGTCATTTTACATGAAATAAATTCTATTTCTGAAATGACATAAAAGAATTGCACAATCTGTATGACTCAGAGCTTTGTTACCTCTAGCGCATTATGCTTGAGACCATTGTCTGCCACAAGCAGCAGCGGTTGCCATTAGGAGCAGATGCTGCCACGTATTGGCAATTTCATTCTTTCTGTGAGTGTTCCACGAGACTGACTGTGTCTGCAATCACTTCATGTCTTCATCTCGGAATATGTCATCAACACCTCTAGAACGAGCATCTGCAATCTTCTGCGATTCAATTTTCCCTCTAATAGTTCCTGACCAGCAAGCACTGTTTAAAAATTTGGCTGTAAACTTCATTGAAAAAAATTTGAAAAAGAAGAAAGCAACTGTTAACGAAAACAAAGAAAAGGAAGTGAAAGACCTTATTTCAAATTCATTTGTTGATACAGAGTTGGAGGAATTTTATCAGGAGAAAGTGGACAATTTTTCTATTCCTTCCTGTATAGATTCGTTGAAAAAACTAATTTTGACAGAAAAGAGAGGTAATCAAAGATTGTTAATTTCTTATATTAATCAAGGTAAGGTATTGTGTAAGTTGAAAACATTAATCAAGTGTTCATTTGTAAAGTTCATTAAATTTTGAATGATGAACAGCAAATCAATTTTTGTAGAACGTATGTTAGTTTCTTAATCAAGTTGTATAGACTATTTCTGAATTCCCGAAACTCAATACTTCAACATTGAGTATTCATTTTGTCAAAAAACATTTGAACCAAATTGAGGACTTTCTCACAAATGAAAAAGACAAAAGACTGTTGGAATCTTCTGATGAAATTTGGGGAATAAGAACTGGTGCAACTCAAGAAATAGGCGAGTTAAATTTATGAAGTTTTGTAACTGTATTTTCAGACTTCAGAGAACGCCGTTCTCACTTTGCAAGTGTATTTTCATACTTTACTTTTAAAGTGAATGTAAGTAATTTATTTCAACCTTGTTCTGCTAGAGAATTTTAAGTTGAGAACGCCGTTCAACTTTGCAAGTGTATTTTCAAACTTTACTTTTAAAGTGAATGTAAGTAATTTATTTCAACCTTGTTCTGCTAGAGAATTTAAAGTTGAGAACGCCGTTCTCACTTTGCAAGTGTATTTTCAGACTTTACTTTTAAAGTGAATGTAAGTAATTTATTTCAACCTTGTTCTGCTGGAGAATTTAAAGTTGAGAACGTCGTTCTCACTTTGCAAGTGTATTTTCAAACTTTACTTTTAAAGTGAATGTAAGTAATTTATTTCAACCTTGTTCTGCTAGAGAATTTAAAGTTGAGAACGTCGTTCTCACTTTGCAAGTGTATTTTCAAACTTTACTTTTAAAGTGAATGTAATTAATTTATGAAAGTAAAGAAGAATGAAATGAAGGGAACGCCGTTCTATCTTTGTGTTTGCTATATCCATTTCATATGATAATGTAGGATATACAGTAAAGGGGCTGATGGTTCTTTTGTTTTTACATCTTCATCTTCCATTTTTTAAATGAATATTTTTATTGCATTTTTGTCCATATTCATTTCATTTGCATTATGTTTTTGCTAAATTTCAGGAGGACCCTATTTTTGCATTTTGATTTGCTAAATTTTAAGAGGTCCCTAATTTTTTCATTTTTTCATTTTTTCATTTTTATATCTACCTAGGTGTGGGATCCGGTGCCGAGCGAAGCGAGAATAGAGAAAATTCGCTATTCCATTTCGTGAAAATCTGGGTCCACGTGGACCCAGAAGATTTATTTTCACAATCAAGCACAATTAGTACAGAAAGTACGAGTCACAGAGTTCGAATGTTCATCACAACAGTGATTCCCACACCGAGCACAGGTTTTTCTCGTTTTCCGATCTTTCTTCCACCCGCAGAGTTGACATCTGTCTTTTTTTCGTGTTGCTCTCTCAACATCCACCTTTGCTTCGATGATTGGCCGTGGCACGTCTTTTGACTCCAAAAATGGCTTGACCAGCTCCTCTAAGCATCGCAGAAATTGTCTTCTTTTGTGAGGCTTGTCTCTTCCCCAATGAGGATCAATTTCGCAATTCAACACATATGCATTTATCCCACACAAATCCACGAGGTTGCAAAACACGATTGTGTGCCATCTTCAGCTGATGTATTTCACCGTATATGTCGCCACCATTTGGTCAGCTTTATCTACACCTCCTTTGGTCGCATTGTAGTCTTTTATCATTTCTGGAACCTTTCGGTCAGTCTGTTGATCAACAACTGGCTCTTGATGGAAGGTGCTCAAAAGAAGGACACAATCATTTTTCTTGCATTTGTAACTGAGGAGGCATGTTTGATCTTCGAGGTTGAATCGGAAATCTGAAGAGTAAACAGCACGGCCCTGTAGATTCTTCATCTGCGGAGGAACTTCTCGTCTGTTTTTCCTCAGAGTTCCTAACAAAGTCATGCCTTTTGAGTGGAGAGAGCGTGCGAGCTTCAAAGAAGTAAAGAAATTGTCAGTTGTTATGTGTCTTCCAGAATTTTCTAGAGAGCTGGTCAAATCCATGACAACACGTTCTCCAAGTCCGTGATGACTGGGATTGTCTTCTTTGCCTGTGTACATTTGTAGATTGTAACAAAAATAATTGTTGGCATCGCACAACAGCCAGAACTTAAGTCCATACCTTGATGGTTTATATATTGCTTATATGCACAGCGACCTCTGAAAGGATATAGTTCCTCATCAACGGTAAGAAATGCACCAGGCACATACGATTTTTGACAGTTGTTCGTGAAACCATCCAAAAGAAGACGAACCGCTGCTAATTTGTCTCGCAGTTGTCGAGCAGCCCTTGTTTCAGGATTGTCAAAACGAAGCATGATACGTAACTCTTTGAATCTTGAATGGCTCATTGTTATTTTGAAGATGGGCCTTCCGTGTTCTTTCGACCACAGCTCTTCAGTACTCTCCATGTGAGAACGATACACGCCGCGTAGATATAACAGGCCAATGAAGGCTAACATTTCTTCCATCGAAGCGTCCGTCCATGCTGCACCTTTGATAGATCTCCCTCGCCGATTTGTCTCTTTTAGTATTGTCTCCATCATATCGTGATCAAACAAAATTTCCCAGCTATTTATAATAGTATTTGGCGCGCGAATATGCCGCAGAGAGTAACTTGTAAGACCTGGTGCTGGTCTAAGCAGATTCTCTCTTCGCTCCCTGCCACGTCTCTGTTCTTGAGGTAGGAGAGAAGTCCATTGCTCTCCATCAGCGGATGAAATATTCACTTGATTGCCGATTGCTTGGTTAATGGATACGTCGTCATCAGAAGGTGAAATATTGTCACTTTCATCGATATCAGATGAACAGATGATTCACTGGAGTCCTCCGTGTCATTCGCAGATGAAGAAGCTTCGGGAACGTCTTCCTGCGCGCCCCTCAATAATCTCAAAGCTTCAACTTTTGAGCTCCGTTGTGAGCGTTCCGCCATCTTCGCTCGTAGCATAAAACAGCAGTGCGGTGTAATGACAGAACGGCCTGCCTGCGCGGTCTCATAGCCAAGCGCAGGCAGGGAGCATTGTTCACGCGTCACATCAAAATCGATTTCATTAGTTCGTCACAGTTGCACCTGCGTGCGACAATAGCGACGATAGCAAAAGCTTTGAAGCAAAGCGAAGTTTCAGCTGCGTTATCCCGTGTGTCTTTGTGTGCAGGGAAGGAGTGTGCGTGTGTCTGTGTGCAGCCAATAAGCACTACCGCTATTCCGATGCTTCATTATCTACTGTTTCGCATTGTATCAGGCGAGTTGAGGCGGCCCAATCGGCCTGGGCAGATCGACAAACTAATCGATGGAATCGTTTGCAAGTGCGCCTGTGATTTCAACGTCTCCAAAATCTGACCAGTTGTCAGCCTTTGAAGTGCATGGCGTTAAGGCTAAAAATAGAAAAAATGCTACACATCGTGAGCGCGTGACGATAGCTGCCTTCACGAATATGACGGTCAGGATAAGGCTAAGATATAGCGTCGCTAAGGATACGGGAAATCCTTATCTGGTTTCACGAATACGGGCCTTTGTTATTTGGAATAGCAGTGACTGAATTTCTGCGCTATGACGACCGATGAAACGAATCAGTGTGACTGGGTCCAGCTGGACCCATAGATTTACTAAAAGGTTTGCGATGTATTGCAATTATTTAAACAACAGCTAATACATTTTCACTTGGCAGTTATAATTGACATATCGATACAGATAAAGTCCAGTGATATCAATAATAAATAATGAAAACTTAATAAATAACAGCAAGTGATCTGGAAAAATGGGTCCACGTGGACCCAGAAAACCCCCCGAGGGCTAGGGAATACACAATTCTTACAAAATAAATATCCGCTAGAAAATGAGATTCTGGAAAATCTATCTGAGATGAAGTGGGGGTTGAAGCTATATGCAGTATAGAAGTAAATATTTGCCAATAGATTAATCCTAAATCAGTGTTGACGAGCCCTCACTGTTTTCAAGTCAACTATGAAAATTTCGTAGTATAGGCATTGCGATGAACAAGCCTCAGCTACATTTAGGATCTTCGAAGGAAAGCAGCAGAGAATTCAGCAATAGATCTATATGCATTATCTTAACTTATTAATGTACTTCCGAATGATTGTGTCCTTAAGCATGATTACCTAAAGAACGGAAAAACAACAAAATATTTGCAAATTTTCTTCATTAGCTGTAGCAGTTATTCTGAATACTTAAACCGCCTGATCATCACTAACTGTCAGTAACGTTTCATGTTTAACAACGGTTCTGTCAACGATTTTAAATAAAGACTTGGAGATAGATTTTCCAGATGCATTGTGCAATATTTGAAATATGATGATATTATTATTAACATATAATATATCATACTCTACCGCTCTCTTTTGTGGAACATGTTTTGAATACAGCATTGAGAGCCAATCGCCTGTTTGGATTATCATCAAAGTCATTCAAAACAGGAGCTCCATCTATCCTACTGTCAATGTAAGTCCGCTGAATTTTAGAATGCTGCAATGTCATTTGTTCCCCATGGAAGAAGGCATTGATTGATAGCATCGAAAGAATACAAAGACGCTTCACGAGAATGTTTCCTGATATCCGTCATCTTGATTATCAACATCGCCTATAAAAAAGAATATTTCACATTCACAGCTGCTATCGCATCGCACATAGAAGTAATGGATGGATGAAGCTTTTACAACAGATAGGAATAAAAGGGTTGAGTCAACGTAATTGAGGAAATGAAGTTGAAAACATGTCGGTCTCCTCGTGTTTAGTCCTCCTAATATCCAATCAGTAATTAAGTGGCCATTTTAGTGCTCATCGCCGCATTTGTAAGTAATAGTCATCTTCAAAATGAATGGAAGTTGTTCTTTAGGACCAAGTTGATGCCTGTAATAATAAAAACTTCATCAAGGCTGTCGGAAAATAGCTCCATTTGTCTACCGAGCCAAATTCAATCGCTATTAATTCATGCGGAGTTACCGTGTACAATTAAAACCTGGCACTTAAAACTGGATGTTATAGACATCGATTTAGCTATGACGAAAGATTGTACAGTTTATGCGATGATAGAGCAGTTGAAACTGTGTACCATTTCATTTGTGAATGTGCATTGTGCAATGATATCAGGTTGCACTTCATACCATTCTTTATAGATATCTCGGAGCAAGATTTCTGTGTAATGCTAGAAACTTTGGAAATAGGTAAAATTGTGACATGAATGACAGTGCAAATGGCACCAGAACAGATAAATTGCGTCAGCGACCAATGACATCGTGATAAGTATTCAGACATAGAAATAGATTGTTTAATTGAAGTTGACTAGAATGGAAATTGACTCAAGGTCGCGGCACCGCCGGGGGAACTAAGTTGGGGCATGAATGACCAATGGAAAGCTTTGATTTACACATGTGACTCATTCTGACCCAATAATACAGCTGTTGACAAGTGTATCTAAGTGAAAATGCGTGCGATTTATGTGCCACTATTGTGTATTGCATGAAGCTTAACCTCCGTTCTAGAGGTTTTGTTGTTGTTGATTTCTATGTATTCAGATGTATTAAAGGTTCTGATAGCGCAACATATCGTTCAATGCGAATTAGAGAGAAGAGCAGCAAACCGAGGTCCGGAGCGTATCTAACAACTTCACGTTTGTCATTAATCGATCCTATTACAGGTAAGACGATGCGAATTGCTGAACTTTTTAATGATCACGATATGATGTTATTGTTTCATATGCATGTATATCACCTTTCGTTCCGGACCTCTTAATAAGTGGGACTTAATAATTAGGCGAGACGAATGCTGTTGTGCGTTGTTACTTTTAAATACATATACTGATCTGCTTTGATATGCCACTTTTATCAACCCTTGACATCTTTCATTGCTAAAGTATGATGGTACATGACTTTTAAAGATTACATCATGACTTGTTTAAACATATTAAATAGGAATGAAAATGTCCTCTCCTTCCAGACAGTGTCATCTCGTATTTCAATGTCAATTACTTAATCTCACCTCCACTTTATTTTCATTCTGTAAATATCTCAATTCACCTAGCAATCAGTCATCTCATTCATTTCTATCAAACTTTTGTATACGTGCTTTTCAATTGAAAAATATACGTTTCTGATATTCTGGTATTCTGAAACAAAGAAACTTTGTAGACAATTGCTTGGTAAAAAAGAAAAGGTATACATGTACCTTGCAGAAGTTTGGCACAGCTTGCCGAGTGCAGATTTTAGAGTGTTCACTAAGCATCTACATTTTACATGTTATACGGTGGCCTAAGACCGTAGACAGTGAACACCTTACTTCGTGCAGCGTTCATTGATTCTGGAGCAAAACAAGTGTTTCCAATTTGATATTCTGGGTCAATGGCGAGGCACGCCACTAGCATTTAAAGTATAAAAAGTTTTTCTGACCCCGTTTATATGTGAACAAAATTGCATGTTGTAATATGCAGATATCGGAGCTTACAATAGTTTTTGAGAAGCTTTTTTTATATGATGTATAGAAGTATAAAAGCACTCTGTAAATACCAATTTCAGTGAAATATATGAAATTGCTACTTTTATTAAAACATGCAAGTTATTGGTAGATACATACACAGTGTACCTAGGCCCTGTATACAATTTAAGCTGTGAACTATTTGTATACTTAGTGCGGGTTAACTTTTAGGAAAATGCACTTATATTTATCTATTGGATTATTGTAAAGCCAAGTTCTGCTAATTCATAAATGAGAAACTAATTCTGAGAGATTTATGGATTTTTGTAACTTTACATAAGACAAAGACAGATAAAAACTTGAGAATAAGCCCACACTGGCATTTCGATCAATTTAAAATCGTCAGAATCAGACATTATTCATAGTTTTCTCCGACACTCAAATCAAGGAACATAGCATAGAACTGAGATCTCCGAAGTGAGTTGAGTTCCTAAATTATTAGGTTATGTCAAGCGGCAAGCGGTAGCCAGTTTATATAGAATTTTCATTTACAACACAGAGAGGAGAGATAAAGGAAATGAACTCTGCAAATTGCAAAAATCAAAAATGAAAGGACTTGTCGCACAGGGAAGCTTTACATTTTAGTCGCTAAGATAGGACTCTGCACTAGTGTAATGCGTATCTGCACTGATTATGTATTAGATCTGTGCATTAGCCCAAAGGCATGGCTAATGGATTTTTAAATTGCAGGTCTGCAATGATCGGACGATAGTCAAAAAATAATAAACTTTCAATTCATTGAAGCTCAAATAAGTAATTGAATGCCTTAATTCATTACTTATTTCTGGGGTAGAAAAATGACTTAATTTTACGATAGCTGACAGATACCACGGTAGCTGAAGTAGTGGTCGATGTATTTTAATTCAAATGAAGAAATGTGGAATTACATGAAGTACTATAGACGGATGAAGAAACTGGCGATAACAAATTCAAGTGAAGAAATAGTATTTTCTATGTGTAGTCTTAGGTATAGTGTGTATAGTTTAATTGCTTTCGGTGTAGTAGAGTGTCATTGTAGTTCTATTGTTTACCTCCATTATCCACTTTCCACTTATCCACTTTCCACTTATCCACTTTGTGTAGTGTCAGATATAGTTCACTTGTAATTGGTGTAGTAGCATCGTTGTATTTCCATATTTTACCTCCACTTTTCCAATTTTTATTCGTCGGTTTCCTGTTGTTTTATAATATCCATTTTTAATTTCCTTAACCTATGGTGACCATTGTCCTATTCTATTTCCACTATCAGCATCTGTAGTCGGTACAGTATAGTAGACGTCTGTTTTGAATCTATGGTATTAGTATATTAACAGCAAGAATGAGTAGTATTACAAGTCTTAAGATTTCCATTTTTACCAGAGATTACACTATTAATTAATAATTAAGTATTATAAATAATACATATAGTGCCTTTGATATTATAATTGAAAAATCAAGGCCAAGCTTACAGTGAATTTTATTGTTGTTTCGTCATGCTTCATCGTTCATGCTTCATTGTCACATTTATTTATTCAATTATTCAAGTATTATTCAATAGTCTAATTTGCAAACTGTGTGTGCAAACATAAGTGATGCTGAGGACTAACTTACCTTGCATGCATGAGTGAATAAATTAAATTGTAACTTATTTCAATTTTTATGGCGCTGTTCTTCGCATATATTTAATTAAAGATGGGCTACCCTTTATCATGCGTCTACATCACAAAAGGCTACTCTCCTCGTTGAAATTGCCGTAATTAATACAGCGGATCCATTCTTCGAGCAATGATTTGCAACTTTCTTGCATAACGGCTGATTAGCACAGATGATGTATTAATCTGCATTTTCAGTTAGATCATTAGCTAATACGGCCGTTGCTGTGGATGTAAGATCATGAAGACTATCAAAGCGAAGTTAATAATGTTTGAGCCGAGATCGTAGGCGAAGTGGTCAACTTGCGATCTAGGCGGGATATCTGTGTAGCGGTTGATTGCACCGGAAAGCGATTTGTAATTGACGAGTGAGAGAGACAGAGAGAAAGAGAGAGAGAAGCTATTTGCGCCGTAACTTGGACGACGCGCGGGGACAATAGCGACGCAACGTTCGCGTCTCAGAATACAAATTATCGGCGCACCAGACGTGTGACTTAACGCCCGAGGAGTATTACTTGCCAACCGACTAAATATGTTGAAAGGTCCTCCAACTGCGACTTTGAAGCCATCAATAATTGATCTTTGTCATGCACTTGGAGCACGCTACAACCTATTCGAAGATCATGACTGGGAAATTGCTTCTGAGATCTATCACGGCCATTCTGATGCACTGAAGCAGATGGATGACGAACACAGACTGATGACGCTGCAGCAGATTCGTCTTTCCAGTGGTTGGTGGGGAGACAATCCCAAAACGGCATTTGCAGACAAGAACGGTCACGTAATGGACCATAGAAGTCTCAGAAAGACCCTTGTTGCAAAAACTAAGTCTCATTTCTCCATCGAAGACAACGCATTTGATATTCAGCAGAAATTGATGAGCCCTGGTCTATTATTTCTTCGTCATCGTAATGTTCCATGTTATCGCTACTGTTGGAAAACCTTCTCAGTGTTTGAAGACGTCCAAACTCTTCTTCTTGGTGCTTTTGGTGGAACTCTTGATTTTCAACCCATCTTAACTCTTCTGTTATGTACGAAAGTCAATGATTGGGAATTCTATTTTAAATATTGCCATCAAGATCGAATCGATGTTCTTTTAAACGACAGTCTTTTTGAAACTGATTCCCTGTGGCCGAAAGGTTCCAATGATCGTCTGATTCTTACGATCCAGACATTGCCCGAGTTGCGTGCTTCTATGAAGAAACATTCATGGCCGAAGCTATTTCATCCAATTGAAAAACATGAAAAGACGAATAATATAAAGTGCCTACTTCCAGCGCCGAAGTCTTTCCGCGACATGACTTATGTTGAGTTTTCACGCTGTGCTATTAAAGGTGATGCGAGAGATGTGGCCATGTTTGATGACACCGTCAAACACTTTCATAAACTTGTTCTCAACTTCAAATCTCATTCAGACGAAAGTTTTCAAGACGACGATGTTGACAATGCCCTAAAAATTTGCAACTATATGTCTTCATTGGTGAAATCCAAAGATCGTGAAGAAGCACGAACTTTTAATCAAGATTTACTCTACAATAGTGGTTGGTGGGGATGCAGTCACGAAGCAACTGAAGCTGACATGCCCATTGAATTTGATGCATTTATCGAAACTTTGGTCGACAAAACTGGAAGTTGGTACTCAACACAGGGGTATAATGTAAACCTTAATAAAGTTCGCAGTCGTCTTAGTGAAGCTGGAGTATTTGTCCTTCAACATCAGACGATTCCCTACTTCCGGTATGTAAGATGCACCGATAATGTTATCAACGAAACACGATTGTTAGTTCACAATGCTTTCAAAGGTCTTGTCAACGATGATCCAATAGTTTCCTCGATGCTGTTGAGCACTACTGCAGACGAGTGGAAGTTCTATCTTCTTGTAGACACCAATACAGGTGCAGATACAGCTTTAACTGGTCTGGAAGTGCTGGAAAATGCAACGATCGTCATGACAGACAGTCTGTGGCCCAGAGGTGCAAATCGATCGCTAACCTTGAATCATACAACATTATCTAACTTTAGGGAAAGCTGCATGGAAAATCGGTGGCCTTTATCCACGGAATGACGTGGACAGCTTGTGTTGTAAGAGAAATATTTGATGCTTGTTATTTTTGATATTTTGATGTCGGTAGTTATTGAGCTGAAAAACACTGTAAAGATTTTAATACATGATTTTGGAATTTATTGAGAATCATGACTGTTAGTAATATAGGAGACTTCAGAAGACACATGATAGCCTATTGGAATATGATGCTTCAGCTACATTTGAAAACATAAACCTATAATGCTCAATAGTTGACATTGGTCGGTAATTCAGTAAGAAAAGCACCATTATTGTCTTCGACCGAAAATTCTCTCTATTTGTAAAAATAAGTCACAATAAAATAAATTAAATAAAGTCACAAAAACACGATTATAAATTCACTATTCATAAAGTGGTCGATATTACATTTCAATCTACGTAATCTGAGTGTACGGCGTGCTGTGGAAACAAAAGAGATCCACTCGCGCCGTCCGACCATCAATGTACACCATTCTAGTTAATTAGCATTTTCACAAGTAATCAAGCCGACGGCGAAACGTTTTGTGACTTTATTTAAATCAAGATTAGACTTTAGGACAATAATCTTGCTTTTTCTTGATAAACCAATGCTCCATTTTACATCAGAAATAATATATAATTCAATACAAAAAACGCGTCAATAAAGCACGATTTCAGCAATGTATAAGCAAATAACCTGCAAGCATGACATCTTCCTGTAACAGCTCTTTCCAGTATTGCAAGATTATTTTGCCCAAAGTTAACCTTGCAAACAACAGCCACCTGCAAGAAAATGACTCGAATAGTCGTTTCTTGCAAGCAAAAGTCCTTGAGACGTAGGATAGAAAAGCAAAGTATGGCATTTTGTAAAAACGTTCAATTTTTTATTGACCGCGTAAGTAAAGAGTGCAGCCTTGTGTCGTAGCACACAAGTGCAGTAAATTGATGAAAGGAAAGCGTCATCAGTAAATTGCCTCAGTATGAGAGATTATATAATCAAACGCAGTCGATCACTATGACGCTTATTTCCATGCTACTGGACGTTAAACTAGGGATGGAGAAGAATAAACTGTTTTTCTGTAAAAAAAGCAGTCGAAGAAACAACGTGCATGGGTCTTCTATTAATGCTGTATACAAAGCAAGTTCCAAAAGTTAATGTTTAGATGTGTATCTTATGAGAACTACATGATCAGAGCATAAAGTTCTAATTTTTTCATCAAAATTCCATGCAATTCACAGAATATAATTCAAGTAAGAAATATTTGTAGTTATTAGCTATTTTATTTAGGGCTTGACAATACCGCGCATTGAAAGAAGTTCGTGCATATTGTATCTGCTGTAAGCTTACATGTATTTTGCAGCATTTGTGCATATTGAATTTTTTTGCATTTCATATATTTCTTCGCAACTATCTTCGCACCCCTAAACTGTATGCGATAACCGAGAGTTATCCAAAAACTATTTATTCCAATTTCGTATTCTAAATATGTTTGACCGTACACTCACTACGCATCTATAATATTTATTAAGTCTGCTTATATTTCTGAATGATAAAATGAAAACAATTGCTTTGTTATGAACAATAAATAATTCAATCACAATTAAATCAAAGATCTTCAATTAGTCAGCATATCAGTGAAGGTTTAATTCAAATTCTCATATGATGATGAAAGTCATCCCAGTAGCCATTTATAATAGAATATAATGCTTACTAATTTAAATTATTAGTTAAAGTAGTCCTAATGAGGACTGATGGCGTTCTCCAATCCGCAAGCATACAAAGGCAATGCTACTGTAACCATTGGATTAATCAGTTCTTAAAGGAACTCAATGTAGCTTTCTCGTGGCAACGAATTAAAATTGATCAGCTTTGGCCCAATATCTGGTAAAAATGGAAATCTTAAGACTTGTAATACTACTCATTCTTGCTGTTAATATACTAATACCATAGATTCAAAACAGACGTCTACTATACTGTACCGACTACAGATGCTGATAGTGGAAATAGAATAGGACAATGGTCACCATAGGTTAAGGAAATTAAAAATGGATATTATAAAATAACAGGAAACCGATGAATAAAAATTGGAAAAGTGGAGGTAAAATATGGAAGTACAACTATGTTACTACACCTATTACAAGTGAACTATATCTGACACTACACAAAGTGGATAAGTGGAAAGTGGATAATGGAGGTAAACAATAGAACTACAATGACACTCTACTACACCGAAAGCAATGAAACTATACACACTATACCTAAGACTACACATAGAAAATACTATTTCTTCACTTGAATTTGTTATCGTTCTTTAACGTAATAAAGAAAGTTCTATAACGTAATACATGTACTCAGGCTACTTACTATACAGTTATTGCAATAAATAATCGTTTCTCACTAATACCACACTTATCATGTGCTCAATAGGAATTTTGTCCTATTGAAGAATCTTTATGTCAGCACAAATTACAAAGAATATACTTCGTTTACTTAATTCTACTCATTTATTGAAACTTCGACTTTTGAACCAAGTTTTTGCCCAACCTTGTCAAAGTCACGATTTTCGTGTTCAGCATGACATTTGGTTGGAAGATTTCAGCATTCCTTTGTCCAATCCAAATAACACAGCTTGTACACCTTCCACGCAAAAATTCCATGTCACCAATAGACGTAAAAGCTCTATGAATTCCCGCAAATACTATGACGAACAGTCCGCACTCTTGCATGAATCTTGCTCTTTTTGAATATCAAATTCTCTCTCTCGATGTCGAAATATTTGTCTGGAAATTTGCATTTTGGCACACACTTGCCTAGATACAAATGTTATTTGTTAATCAATTTGTAATCAGATGTGAACTCTTATTAAAATGATTTATGAATTAAATCCATGCCTGAAAATGATGAGTAAACTTTGCAATGAAAAGAAGTAATTATTTAAATGCAGGGTTGAGTTAACTGACATATTTATTGACTTGCAGTAATTGTTTAACATCTATGTTCACCACAATGATCAGTCATCTAAAAGGCATTTCAAAGGCCAATCATTGAACATTGTGCATCTTCAAAGTGGTACTTGACATGTGGCATGGGAATACGAGTACATTTGGCGTCAACAGCTGACCTAATGTTCCAACAAGCGCTTCAATGCATTGAACGTGATATCTAGCATTTGCATGTAACATTAATTTTCATTTGTTCAGTGTGTATATGATAAAAAATCTTATCTCGAGTGGTCATTGAATTGGTCGATTGAGTTCATTAATCTTCGGTCTCAATGCTATTCGTTATCTGAGAATATTTGCACGAGTACCTCCGAAATTGGCTCAAGTATATTATTCTCTGATTCGTTTAGTTATTGAATGCTCATCAGCAATGTTAGCAAAGATAAACCAATACCTGAAATACCCCAAGCTAGAACTCATCGCATTATGTGATGACCCAAGCAGTTGCTCATGTAGTTTTAGTTTTAAATCACACCTTTAAGATGCAGAGTACAAACTTCTGACGAACATATTGTGAAATGTAAATCATCCTCTGCAATCAATGTGTCTTTAAATGTCTTACAGCATCACTTAGTCCTGGTCATGGGTTTAGCAGAACCAAATATCTAATGCCATGTGTTTAGCAAATGGTCATGACTTCACCAATCCATGTTCAAATTGTCGCGAAATATATAGACCTACTTTCTGGGGATATAGTTTGAGGCTATCGGTCCTCATGTCAGAATCAAGCACATGCATTATCCTTGAGAAATGTTATACATCCATCGCATCTTTTAAGCTGATGCTAATAATGCACCAAGGTATCGAGCGTCAGCAACGTTCGCATTATGATCAGGACAAACGCTACATGAGAATGAGCATGTGTATTAAGGTTTTGGAAGATCAGCAAGATGTTCAACGAGAATCTATCCATAAATCTATTCTATGCCCTGACGAACCGACTCTCTCTCTCTCTCTCTCTCTCAAAGAAGTCTGAAAGTGCTTCTAAGTAAGTCATGATGTGTCACTTGTCAATCGAAATTTCTAGTGGCCACTTAAATGCATTGGTAAAGTGAATTTCATCAAATTTCATCATCTTTCGCTTACCCATAAAATTGATTACAATTTGTCATTATGCAAAGGTTAAAATTTAGGTGCGTGATATAGACTTGCTGTTTAATAGCCATCATGACAGTCAGTTTTGCTGCCCTTAGTGGCTTCCCTGATTCATTTTCGCATCAAATCAAAACCACAAATCTGTTAGTCTGATTGATAGAACACTTGAACACGTATTTTGATCAAAACGACTTTTCTGATTTTACTTTTACAAATTGCAGTCAACACAGGTCATTACAGTCGACGACTAAATGAAGAGTTTAGATGACTTCACTGTCAATTATGATCAATCTAAAACGATATTGTGTGCAGAGACGAACAATGTTTCACTTTGGATGACTCGGTTAATAACAGGGATGCGGAGTCGAAGTCGGAGTCGGAGTCCTATCTAATGATAGGACTCCAGACTCCAGCCTATAACTAGACCCGAAATATAACACAAATCATTTATTCTCGTGCACATGGCTGTCACTGTCATGATGTCAACTTTCTCCGTCAAGCAAAAATACAGAGACACTGCTGCAAGCAAGCTTGTACTAGTTGAAGGAATGAACCGTGATAGTGAGAAAGGATTGTCGTTTCACTCGGTGATTTAGTAGAGAAGACAAGCCTTCCTAGCCTCGATCACACCTACGTGCCAAAGGTCATATCAGAGACAAAAATGAAATACTAGTTTGTTTGAGAACATTGCATCTTACCCTCACGTTAATCGTGTGTGATATCTCCTCCAAAGCGCATATTAAAATCGAAAGTGTAATCATATTTTTTGAAGAAAGATGCGGGATTTTCCTGCCTGGTAGAGACTGGAGAAAAACCGTGTGAAGCACACATCAAGAAGATGGGAGGAGCCGAGTCGTATGCATTCAACTGAAGGCGACATTTGATCAACTTTCATCGAAAATGATTGATAATTAATACAACAATGATCACTAAATATAGGTTCAGGTAAGCCTATAATGATCTATGTATGATGTGGGCTACCAGTTAATTTTTCAAAAAACGCTTGACACCCGGAGTTGCAGTCGGAGTCCTATCAAAATGATAGGACTCCGCATCCCTGGTTAATAAGCATGCCACCTATGATCGGCAATGACATCATTCTATTTTCAAAATGATATAAAATGATCTCATTTTATTTTTTATCATGAAAATATACAAAAGCGCCGTGAGCAGGAGGTGCTTGGGATTCATTATTTGAAAATAAGATTGATACCTCCAGAATAACAAAAAGTAAGGCCAAAATTTCTCGATATTGTCTGTATTGCCGACGTTTCGGACGTTCGTCCTTTGTCAAGGCACAAGAGAAATTCACAAAAGTATGGGCATGCGCACACGAACAAAATAGGCTTATATACAAATTTTTACAATGCAGTTGACACAAAAACGATTAGAAGTCAGTCATTTCGATCTTTCTGTTAAGCTTGGGTTCCAAAGATCTGATTTGACGAGATTCGGACAATGTAGTATCTACAGGATATCTACATTTGTCAATAATTTGTACATCAAAATAATCGATAGAACCGGTGTGACCTTCATGTCTCTGCAACAAGTGGTCAGAAAGGGTACTGACTTTGTTGCCGGCGTTAATGCTGTTACGATGCTCAGCATAACGCAAATAAAAAGGGCGGCTACTTTTGCTGCAAATTATGTACAGAATTTTACATCGGAATATTATATATTCCAAATAATGGAAGACAGAAGAAATCAGTTTAGACATACAAAGCTTCTTGTCAGGGTGTCCACTGTACGTGAAATTCACGTATGTACGTGAATTGTACGTGAATTTTGAAAATTATGAAAATGTACGTGAATTGTACGTGAATTTTTTTTCTCAGATAGGGTGGACACCCTGTCTTGTATATCAAAACTTAGGTAGGGCCTATGGCCAATACATTAGACATCACAAGTTTTGATTTAAGCTTTATACACTCGAATTACAAATATACCTACAATATGCAGTTAGTTAGGCCAACAGCATCTAAAGTACGAAAATGTCTAAAAATATTTAGATTTCAGTCAAGACTTCAAAAACATCAAGACACTGTTATTAATGAGTTGTTTGACAATTAGTAAGATAGACTGACTGACAGACAATATCCTGTTGCCTTTCGCTGCATGAATCAACCAGTGCGGAAGGACATGCGTAGAACAATCGAAAGAGAGTAATTTTGCTTCAATACAAAAAGCGAAGAATCTATGATCAGAAAATAGAATTGAAACAAAAATGTTTGATGATATCATTTTATCATTGCCGATCTTTGCATGCCACCATCATATATGGATCAACTCAAAGACTATCCCCTCATAAAGATCTACTTCACTCACATTACTTGACAGTGCGAGTGGGCATCTTCCAGCTTTGAGGAGGCTTTCGTAGCTGGAGCCGTGGTAGCAGGTCATGGCTGGAGGCGACAGAAAATACCACGGCTCCTGCTTCAGCTTGACGAAGTTATTTGAATTCAGTCACTTTCCGACTAAAAGTAATATTTGAAAGCCTAGCTGAAACAATGCAAGTGTGTCGTCGTTGCAGGTAATTGATGTATACCTCCCAAATTCTGCTGGCCTTCATCTCCTCTAAATACATAACTTTTACTTTTACTGAAATCGATCATTTATCTGAACTTTAAGCGGACTTCCTTATTAAAATTGCGTTTCAGCCGAAAGCGCAACTGTCGGGCGATGGGCCCTTGGCGAACAACAACATGGATTCTCGACTCAAATTTCTTGTACTTCTTATTCATACACAATATTGGTTGTTAATAATTCTTCCCTTAAAACTTCATTAGGTGACTGAACGGGAGGTTTTTTAAATTCATCATTGCTTGATCGAAATCAAAAATAAGATCTCTCCCTTTTTATGTCACGAGGCTTTATTGAAAATAAAATAAAATAAAGTGACCCGACGCGTTTCGTCTTAAAGACTGTCTCAAGGGTACACTGACACGGCTACATGATATATAACTAGTGATGAAAATTTTCCGGAAAATTTTGAATCAAAATTTTCCGTGGAAAATTATGGAAAAATTGGAAAATTATGGAAAAATTGGAAAATTTTGGAAAATATTGGAAAATTATGGAAAATTTTGGGAAATTTTGAAAGTTTTGATAGGCCCTATAATTTGAGCGCTTCCGCTGCCGAGGCAGCTGCGTACCAATAAATTGGGTCTAAAACTCTTGATTTCATCATTATTTCGATTAAAGCGATCGTAGCAATACGATTTCCGTCCGCGGATTTTTGAACATTCCTTTAATTTGCCACCTTGTTTGTACTAAATTGTTAGCATAAATTATCACACAGACACCGTTTGGGATAACTTGAATCTTGCTTTACAATAGGGGTAACTTCATGCAATGTTAAAGATCTGGAGCAAAAATAATATACTTCATTTTGGAGTTTGCTCATTGTTAGCTTGAAAGCTAAGCTTTATTATGCAGCGCTGATCATAGCGATGCAAATTCTCCATGTGTTGATGAACATGTGAAGTTTAAGCACACAGTCCACGCAGCATTCATGAGCGACCATATTGGATATAAAACTGTGAACTCGTGAGATATTTGAAAACTAGAGATATCTGTGGTGAGTAAAAGAGTATCTATGATAGTTTCAAACTTCTGGCGCATTGTTTGATATCTTCGTTGAGGATACACATCCGCCATTTCTAGTTCAGATGGTTCAGGTATAGTTCCAAATCGATTTCAGATCTGCCCAAATGAATTTCAGGTATGATCCAGATGAATTGGAGATCTCCAGTTGAATTAAAGATCTTTTCCAAGTTGAGCTTCTGACAGACATCTGAAATTCAGCAAGAGAAATCTGAAATCCATCTTACTCGTATGTCTGAAATTCATTTGGAAAGATCTGACACAGACATGGAAAAGGTGCAGGGTCCCAAAAGTTAACATAGGCTTACAGGGATGATAGAGAAGTTTTCGGACTTTGAATATTACATAGTCCTTTCAAACGACTATAATAAGTCTCCAAAACAAAGGAAAAAGCGTCAATCACCGAAAAATAAATTTTAAAAATTTTCCAGAAAATTTTCCATTTGCATCACTATATATAACCCGCATCATGTAGCCGTGTCAGTGTACCCTTGAGACAGTCTTTAAGACAAAACGCGTCGGGTCACTTTATTTTATTTTCAATAAAGCCTCGTGACATAAAAAGGGAGAGATCTTATTTTTGATTTCGATCAAGCAATGGTGACTTCTCTTAAAAAATGTTAATTTTAAAGGCGTCTCACATTTAATAAAACAGGCTTCCTTAGAAGAAGAAATCTAAAGAAATGCTTTTGTCATAAGAAAAATTTTAGTTCAATTTGGAAGTATTCAGTTGTTTCACTTGATTGATGAATATTAGAAGCTTGACAGCCTAGTGGTTGAAGCGTCTCGTCCGACCGCCAGCATGAGTTTCTGCAGAGAACGAGGCTGGAAACTGGACTTTCGGATAATACAGCACACCCTATCCATGGGTGCCACGAATCAGTGCATCTGCGAGTTCTACCATGTTCCTGTTCTTATCAGACAGGATGATAAATACACATGTACGCAATGTGTAATTACATGTCATGTAAATTCAAGTGGCTGCGGATTGAAGGTATTGAAAATCCTTTCATTGTAGCTGATGTGTCTGACCAAAATACCTAATTTCAATGAATAATGCCTCTCTCTGGAAGAATGAAATATTCGGCTCGTCTTTCATTAAGTGCTAAGAGCGGTCGAGGCAGGGACTAAATCAGAGACTTCAATCAGTCCCCAAAAATTGGGAAATTTTTCATGGCTCCCTCTCCGACTCAGACATCACAAAAAGTTTTAAGTGAGAAGCACCAACATTAGTCATCATTTGTAGCATGGAATATCTTTAGGTTGTTTTCTATCCTGCATGTGTGCATGCCTCCGATCGGTGATAAATTATGCGAAAATGTATTTAAAGACAGTAAGCTTCCGCTAGAATTTAATCAAGATATTGTGTTTGACGACAAAAAATATTATTTGATGAATCGCATTGTCTAACTTCTTAACAAATGTACATGAACTGTGTGACCTAGAGATGGTTCTGTACGCTCACCGTAGTACTTCTTACTGAACTGCAGAAAATGCAGACTGATGTCATTTTACCGTAGACATCAGTCTGCAGCCCACTGTTTGCTTTGATCTTATCTTACGGGAAGAGGTGTCAAGTAGATTCCGACAGATGTGCAGTTTCATAGTAACCATCGGGCGCATATCATGTCTGTGAAATTCACATTTTCGGTTTCGTGTGGACGGCCTGACTATATTTCGAAGGTTCTTGGGTTGGAGCCCGAAGAAGTGGTAGAGAGTCGGAGCCGGGGTAGAGGTAGTAGGGCACGGCTCTGAAACCCTGCTTTTGAGTTCAAGCAATACTTTTTCAAGTCATCCGTAATAAAAATGATCTTGCACGTTGATGCTGGACTTCAACATGAGGGTCTATATCAGTCGCGGCGTACAGACGCCTTAACAAAGTGATGTTGCCTTCCAGGTTGATGAAAAATCGTCACAACTCTGCTTCAAACCACATTTTGCTATTTGTCGTGGAGGTCATTGAGGTCACCTGAACTCATACTGCTTGAATACTTGTTTTCAGGGTTAGCCATGGGGTAGCTTATGTTCAAACGTTTACGACAGCGGTGAATCTCAACATACAACCATTTAATCTAACATGTTGAAACCTATTAAAGTGATGACTATTAGATCATTGTTATTGTTATCAACAATAATTTAAATAATTGTTTAACAACTGACAGCGATTACGAATAGGGTGGCTGAATCCCGCCTATATCACTAGATGACATGCCACGTTCAATCACGCGTAATTACACATGACCCTAAACATCCGTGGCTATGCGTGACATTGCTGCAACATCTGTCGGCAGTCCTGTTATAAAGACTGCATCTCATGTGTCTGTATGCAGAGTTGGAAAAGTCGGAATTGGAATTGGAGATATTTAAATCTACTGGAATTGGAATTGGCCTTGATAAACCTCAATTCCACTTTTTCGATAGACCTGTGATAAATCTACAGATTGTTTCATAAAAAATGGATCACCCTTAAACATCGCCTTAACTTCAACTTTGTCTAACTCCGCCAAACTTGAACGAATTTCTCTGAAATTTGGAAGATATGTCAGTTGTGCTTATTAATATCATTGATGGAAATTTCAAGCATGAATATTGAGTTGTTTTCCTGTTATAGACAAAAAAGTAGTTGATAATTTGATCTTCATTTAGCAATGTTACACAAAATCATACCTCACTCTTATAAAATTACATTTGTTTCCTTTGTTATGTAATATGTTGTTCTACAAGTCAAAGCTATCAAGCAAAACAAAAATAAAGAAAATCGGTCAATCAGATCAGAGACAGTATAGCACCATTATTCATCAACAATAATGTAACTACTACATGTGATTAACTGAACTTTATGTTCGTTGCGGTGGTGTTGGCAGCACTCCTGATTGCTTTCAGCTAGAAATCTATCTCTTACCGGTTGAAAACAATACAAAGCACAAATGAACAATAGCGAGATCGCATTCACAAAAGGCAAAGTGTCAGAACTAGGGTTTTCTTTGCGAGCTACAAGCAAGCGACTAAATGTCCCTTACACAAATGTGCATCGATGGCATAATGATGATTTTCGACTCTGTCGTAAAGAGGGCTCTGGCCGTCCACGCAAAACATCCAAACGTAGAGACCGCCTAATTTGGAGATTTGTTAAAGTTGATCCAAGTCTCTCGTTAACTGAGATGGCTGCACTAGACTCGTCTATTTCTAAGTCCACTATTCGTAGAAGACGTATTGAGTCGAATTTCAAGAGCTGTAAGAGGCCCTCTCAGATCGAATTATCAGATCAGCATACAAAAAGACGTCTCAGATGGGCAATGAGTCATTGTCACTGGCGAAATCATTGGAATTGGGTTGTCTGGTCTGATGAGGCATCAGTCCGTCTGAAGGATAGTGATGTTCTCCTGATCTGAATCCCATAGAAAAAGTATCGAGTATTCTAAAACGTAGCGTTCGTCGTTCACTGCTACCTACAGATGGCGTATCACAACTTACGTCACTGTTAAAATGAGAGTGGAGAAAGTTAGATCAGTCAAAAATCAACGATATCATCGAATCAATGCCTAGACGAATTGGTAATGTCATTGACAATAAGGGTAGGGCCACAAAATATTAGCTTCTTAAGAACCGTTACTGTATCATAGCTTATCAGATTATATAAGGACATTTAAATATATTAGGGACATGAAATAACATGAAAAATGCTTTCTGTATCATACTTATGTTTTATTTAGTCAAATTTTAGGATGATCCACTTTCTATGAAACGGACTGTAGAAGGGATTCTGAAATACGATTCTACAACTATGTAATAATATAAGACTATTGTATCGGTATGACACCAGTAATGCTGCCATATCGACAAGTGCGCGTAGCGCACGAGACGATATCAATGGCAGCATTAATGGTGTCATAGCGATACAATAGTCATATTATTTATGAGATGTCTATTTCCGTCATTACTGGTGTCTGTATGAGATGTCTGTTTCCGTCACTACAGGCATGGATTCCATGCATACATCCATGCTACAGGTGTTAGTCCAAAAACACAGATGTCTTAGCAATTTCTCGAAGATATCACTGTCTTAATCAAATTCAAAATCCCGTTCAAATGTAGATTCTTTTCAAGGCGAAGGTCTTAGCGCAATGACGTACTCCGGTTTACTAGATTTTAGCCAGTTAAGCAATAATTCAATCTGTGGCTTAAGTAATGACGAAATTCAAGAAATTGTTGACATCTAATCATTTTTACGCGATGAGGAAAATCTAACGCTACTTGATATAACAGAAAGCAATTTTTCTAATGCCCAGACTTCCGCGCAGTCTTCAAATGCCTCGATTACTTTGCCATCACAAGTACAATCAAATTTAGAAGCACTAGAACTGTCAGCGATTCCCACATCGACCTTATCACAGCAAAAGAGATTTTCAAAAAATTCACTAAATTTCTCAAGGAAAAGAATTTTTCGTCTGACTTTCCCAACTTGTCAAAATCTGAGTTATGCGATATAATGAAGTATTTTTATTCTGAACTAAGAACAAATGACGGAAAGTTCTATTCACCAGCATCGCTGAACTGCATTCGGGCTGCTCTTTTCCGATTTTTTAGGCAGCCTCCTCTCTCATTAGACTTTGATATCATCAACGATGTCGCTTTCCACTCGGCCAATCAGATATTGAAGGCGATGTCTAAGAGCTTTTGGAGAGCGGAGGAAATGTGAAACGGTATGAATCACTAGAAGAAGCAGACTTAAAAGGGCTGCGAGATTATTTTGATCGTTCAACGCCTCACAAGTTACAAGAAGAGGTGTATTTTTCAATAATATAGTTTTTAGGACAGCGAGGTCGTGAATGGATTCGTCACTTGAAAAGGTCGAATGTGATTATCAGCGTCAATTCAACAGGTCGAAAGTATGTTGAGATAACTAATTTGAATGCAGTTCAAAAAATCGTCAACCATCATTTTCAAAGCAATGCGTTGATCAAAAACAATCACGCATCTATCAGGCAGAGAATCAATGTAACTGTCCTGTAGTTGGCATAGAGACTCTGATTAGTAGATTGCCAGAAAATGCCGAATATCTTTTCTACCAGCCATTGAAAAATTGGCGTGAGTCAAAATGTTGGTATAATGCTAAGCTGGTCGTAGGAGCTCAAAAATTGGGCAAAACTTGATAAAACGATTTCACAAAGCGCAAATTTGTCAAAATTGTACACTGTGCACTGCATTCGCGCAACTATTGTAACAGAAATGTTCAACAACGGTGCCGCTGTTCAAGACATCCAATGTGTCACGGGGCACAAAAACTCAGATTCCGTCAAACGGTACCTGAAACGCGTTGGCGATTCCAAAAAACAGGTGATCAGCTTTTGCAACTCAACTTCATCAAGCGTCGGACCATCACACACAGAAAGTGAGTTTGATAACTATTTGATGAAAATTGCCATTTAATCAACAAATTATTCTTCAATTCAGTACTGCGTGAAGCCCCACCAAACAAGAAGATGAAGATTGAAGCGGATGGTAACAAAAACTATGTTCGAATAACTTTTAAATAAGTGACTTCAAGACTGAAATTTTAAACCTTTCATGGTTGTTCTTTGATAAGAAAACTGGGGCCTGTTTCATAAAATATATCACTGCTTTATATCAGCATTTTTATCAGTGTGGAAAATTTTTTGCGTTTCTTAAAATAAATATAAAGCAGTGATTTGAATCAGTGATTGAAAGCAGTCGAAATTAACAGCGTTTCACAAAACCAAATATTAAGCAATGATTTGAATCAGTGATTTAAAGCAGTCGAAATTAACAGCGTTTTACAAAACCAAATATTAAGCAGTGATTTATATCAGTCCCACACTGCTTAAAATCAGTATTTTAAGCAGTCTGGAAAAGAATTGCGTTTCACAAAGAAGTATCAGTAGCGCGCGAAAATTGAAAATATGGAAATTCACTGATAGAAATGTGTAAATTTCTATCAACCTCTTGAGGTTGATAAATCTGTGAATGATCATCGAGAAAGTTAAAAAAACTTAAAATATCGGAGAAATGATTGCAAATACAACTTAAAAATGGGAAAACGGCTTTTGATTTTCAATTTTACTGTCAGTAACAAACTATTTGTCAGAATGGCAAATTTAGATACTGATTATTGAAAAATTCTTCCTTTGAAAAGTGGCGATGCTGTGACGATAAAACGTCCGGTAGCAGCAAAATTATAAAGGGTTGCTTTGAAGGCTTCGATTTCTTTCGTGTATAATGAGGTACGGCATGTCATGAAATCATTTCAATATTTCAGACGTTGAGGTATTGACTTTTACATACATCGATGACAGCTAGAAAAAAAGATTCTCAAATATTCTACCATTTGCCTCAGATTGACTTCTCTAATTATTATTTCAATTACTGTCAAACATAGAGTAGGTATATTAGGTAGAGTGGAAACTCCGCATTTATTAAATTCCCAATGTGTATACACTTTCGATTTTATTAAATGAACTCGAGGTGAATACAGTTGGAATTGTCTCCAAATGTGAGACATGCAGATTTATCCAGTTTGAAGAAATTACCACGGAATTGACTGATTATGATAGTATAAAGCAGATGGAAATGAGATTATTTTACAGATTGTCCGTGTCATGACAGCCTCGGAGCGGTAATGTTTGTTAAATTAGCAACTCGATGACCCCATTGCTTTCCATTGCTGAACCACAAGAGAATCTTTTTAAGCGCGATCTTATCTCAAGCAGCTGGTAGAGCAAAATAACAGAATCAAAGACAATAATTTTCATTACCTTTGAAAGCTGTAAATGGGTGCACATCACTATTCAGATTCATGAAAACATGAAACATAGATAAAAGAAACATGAATTTACTCAATCATAAATTCATGCCGATGAAAATTGAATCAAAAATATGAAATTTCAGCCATGGCAGCACAATAAAATCTCAACTTTTTATGAAGACTTCCATTATAATGCCGTTCATTACATTTTCTTGATCATCAGCACAATTTCCGCTTAGTTGCGATGCTTGTTAGCGAATATTCATTCCTTTTGATATCCAACTTGTTTCATACTACTTACAACGGGGAGTCATGTCGGTAGTAATTAAATTGGCAAATATAGAGGTTTTTCAAAACTGCTCAAATAATGTTTTGGACCGCAGGAACGTAATCTCCAAAAAAACTGAATCTTTTCATATAAAAATTTTCACTGTATACAGATACTTTTTTAAGTCGACACTCTACCTACATATTTACTCTATGCTGTCAAAAATTATTTTATTTACGAAGAATTATCCACAATTGTTTTAATCACTCAATCACACTGATATATATCAGTGTTTTCATCAGTCCGAAATCTTTATGAAACGCTAGATGTATCACTGATTAATTTAGACTGCTTAATCTTCGGTTGGAAAATTAATTTTTATGAAACGCAATTTAAAGCAGTGCTTTATACAGTATTTCACTGCTGAAAATGTCACTGATACATATCAGACTGCTTAATTTTATGAAACAGGCCCCTAAGAACTAAAGATACTTGTTTTACAATATCAACGAAATAAAGGAACTTTAAGAGGATACTAATCACAAACATTGTGAAATCACGAATTACACATGGTAAATAGTAATTAGTGCTTAAACAAAATAAAATGAAGACATTCACGCATATAAGTTGGTGCTATACTTGCGTACTTATATTAGTACACATGTACTCTGAACTGTTTTCTCCTCAGGACAAAATAAAAATGCTTGGATATCGGGCCTACGTAGATGTCTATTTTCGTCATTACGGGTGAGCTCCCGTCATTACTGGTGCGCTTTTAACATTGGATGCATAGGAGAAAATTTTTGAGTTATCTATGGCAAAACGACATTATTGGTGTGGTATCTCATAAATAGACATAAGTAGACTGCTACAGCTAACGGAATACACTTCCAACCGAGCTGGTGGCATTTCTCGTCGTTGGTTAGGTGCTTCCTCTCTTCAGCTACTTTAAGGCATTCCTCTAAGGTGCTCGCTCCATCATTTATATTGGGGCCGAGCGGGTGCACCACAGTAACATCAAAAGCGGCTGACTGTCCCAATGACCAAGATGGAACCAGGACATCTGTCGGCCGATGATTGTCGCCTGTCAGACCTGCACCATGTTCTAATTTGGGACTCAACATAGCGGTGCGACAGTGAGAAAAACTGAGTTCCGGAGCTTGTTATGCCGATGAAAAATGTCCGGTCCATGTCTACATGTCAGAGCATGATAGCCCGAAATATCTAGAACCTTTCCGGGGCACATTGGGCATACGATATTATCTTCATTTAAAGGTAAGCCAAGCCTCATTTCCAAAAGACATTGGAACTCATTTGGTTCGAGCTTTTGTTCGAGACCAGGGCTTGGTGTAACAAGCAATATATTGCAATGGATTGCAATATGTCGAGTTTGGTCAACAGTTGAGGGCAGATCCTGTATAAATTTGCATGATTGTTCTTCATTTGTGCACTCAGATAAGTCACGTTGCCTGCAGCATTTACTTCCAGGAGTTTCCTTCGACAATGAAGACTTCGGGTTAACTTTGGAATTGAAATCTTCCATCACTTCTGACATTTGAACACCATGATATATTTCCGGGATTCGGAGACATGGCGAGTCGACTTTTAGTAATCCATCATAGAAATTAACAGTACCATAGATACCATACCATAGATACCATAACAATACCATAGATACCATAACAATACCACTTCTATGTAATCCATGGACTCCTAGATATCTAGGAGTCCATGAGTAATCAAAGTTCTATGATGCTTCATTTGCATTATAAAATTTTCATAATCTGTGGCATTTATTGCATAGAAGTTGAGTTGACATTCAAGCTTCATCTCTTCTATTACAACACTTGGCAGATTGCCAATGCTGGTCGGTGAAACATGGAAGGCGTAACTCAAGGAAGTAGACAGAAAGCAATGGGTTATTGGATGCGAAAATAACAGTACCTTGATTTCATGCTTCAATCATGCTCCCTCCTATGTCATTTGGATCAAATATTAAAATTTGGTGATGTGAGGAAGTAGTGTTTCTATTAGCAAATTTTCTTTTGTGGAAAATTCACTATTACATCAGTTAGCTATTCTAATGAATGTATGGCTGAATGTGTTATGGTATGCATTTGTCAATTGGAGCATTAATCTTCAAGGTGTTGGCGAAAGTAAAAGTGTTTTCATGTCATGAGCCTGTGAATATTTCTTTGGCACCAATATCGAATCTGGAAACACATGATTTATGCATGACTTTTTTCATATAGTGGTGGACGGTGTTTACAAAATGTGCAAATTGTCCATTTATTTAAGATTGAGACAATTTTTATCGCATCTTTTCAACAAAAAAAATTCCTGGCTAATCAATGAGATCAACTCAGCTCCACATTACGAAGTTTGGATGCGCAGACGCTTTTTTTCTACTGAGAAACTGTTTTTCAATCCCTAAACTGCCGTACATTTTGCGCACTTCACCTTGTTTCCATTTGCATGGCATTTTAAAGGAATATGATAGGCTATTCGTGAGACGATCAGTAATATCCTTAATTGCCAACTCAATGAAACAGCATGGAATCAAGCCACACCATCAATTTCAAAAGGAGGAATTGGTGTTAGAGGCGCTGTACAGCTACATGTATCTCTTCCGACTTATCTGTTTTCAGCTCACAGTAGCCTATTATTAATCTCTGTTCCTCACTTTTGTCACAATGCAGTCTGCCGGTCGATTCTTGCGTTAAGTCAATAAGCGAGCCAATTAAACAATGGAAAGCAATCACAAACACTGAGCACCCACTCAATCCAAGCAGTCAACGTGCATGGGATAAACCGATTCTGAAGACAGCTTTCGATCAGTATATAGTATAGTCCGGGAGCTAGCGTGAAGTTGTGCAGGGAACGAGGTAGTACATAAAACTTTCACATAGCATAGTACACCTCTAACCTACTGCAAAACTTCGCGTCTGCCGGATCAGATCATTAGCTTTTCAGAAATAGAGAGGATAACACAATCCTATGTATTTCCAATGGTAAAAGTGTGACATTTAAGGTGTTGACTCCATTTTTTTCGAATTTTTGCTCATAAAAGTTACACAAATTGGTATTTTGTTGAACTGGTTATTATAGAAATCATCTACAGATCATGATCTTTCAAATGAGTTATCATTCAGTGACAGAGGATGAAGTAAAGTGTACAAACAGACACTTTTCGTTGGTGTAACTGCAAATTTTAACATAGAAATTTCAGGAAAATTGTTGATATAGGGCCTACTTTAACGAAAAGTGTCTGTACAGCGCCTCTAACACCAATTCCTCCTTTTGAAATTGATGGTGTGGCTTGATTCCATGCTGTTTCATTGAGTTGGCAATTAAGGATATTACTGAGCGTCTCACGAATAGCCTATCATATTCCTTTAAAATGCCATGCAAATGGAAACAAGGTGCAGTGCGCAAAATGTACGGCAGTTTAGGGATTGAAAAACAGTTTCTCAGTAGAAAAAAAGCGTCAGTTGTCCCTGCACAACTTCACGCTAGCTCCGGACTATAACACCTACACTGTTAGCTCAAAACTGAAGTGCACCATTGGAGGATGGTGAAAATAAAGATAGTTGTATAGCGATGTTTATCTACAACATATATTTACGTGCGAAAGCAGAGAAAGTGAGATTTATTGGAAGAATTGGATAAGCCCTAGATTGATAGAAGTTACAAATTTGACAACTTATTTATTTATTTATTTTTCTACCTGCATTGCTATTTGCATTCAAAGTGCGTTTCAGATTACAATGGTGATAAATAGTCATATTTCAGGTGCCGTAGATCCTTTCATTGTTATGTCACAAAATATGGGTACTAAATAGAGCAATAATGCGCAAGCAGTGACCACTTGTGCAGGCATCTCTGCCAAAATTGCATTTCAAATGAAAATCATCATCCAGGAAAAAAATGTTATAATATGTGCCCTGATGATAAAGAACCTTAAGCGTAGAAATATATTGGCTTCTAAAAAAATAACGACAGCATTACTTCAATTTCTCACCTTAAAATAGCTATCCAGGGAAATCACAGATCACCATTCTATCTGCATAGACGTGCATAATGTTGGAGAAAGGCGATTAAGGTTGGCTGCACGAGTATTAAATTGTGACTCCTCCTCATCTTCGATTGCCGTTGTTGCTTCTTCGCGACAAGAATTTCCAGTTTGGTTGATGATCGCAACAGTGTAGCAAACATTTCCCCGTTCAGAGTTACTGCTTTCTGTTCGGCTTTGAATAGAAATCCGAAAACGCTGATCGCTCAGTAGCCTCAGATGTTGAACTTCGAATGCTGAATATGTGAATTTTTTAGCTAATTACCGTCATTTACTTTTAACGAGAAACTTCCATGTTTGTATTAATCGCCCGCATTTGATCACCTTGTAAGAGCTCATCCAGGGTCTGCTACAAGTTATCTATGTAGCTATGCAAATAAGAAATGCACAAGAAATTAATGGTATTTGAATACAGAAAAAAGTCTATGTTTTGTTTCCAGGGATATAGAGATGGCTATGACATTTAATCAAAAATCTAGATAGCAGAAATACATTACTTAGATAATCTGACATAGTTTAAGGACAGATAGCTAAGGGAGGAAACGCATATTGCCATTTTAAGCATAGAAATTAACAATAACATAGAAAGTCTTAGAATAGAAATTACATGAAAATTATGGCACACACCGGGGGAACTTAGTTGGGGCAAAATGCAAATTGTGCGAGCCGGCATCCATGTTTTCTGATTGGCATTTATATTTATCAAGCCAATTTGTGATCTGGATTGTTGCCCCTTGTCCAAAGATCATGTGCACAAAAGCAATAATGAATCTACAAAATACTGCATCGACAGGATGACAAAGAAGGAAATCCTCTAAAAACGTTCTGTACGTTAATCATTTAGAAATATCGCTCCTATAATCTGTCAAGAGCATAATCAGACACATATGCAACTTGTAATGTCGATTTACAGAACATGCATTACTCCAGCTTGAAATCAGAGGCCAAGAAATCTTAGAGTATTCATTTTACTTTGAAGGGTTCCCCTGTTCACTATATTTGAACAATTTTCAAAACCTTTGCATGCTTTCGAATATCAGCTTCCAAAATATCATCACACTATATCAGATGTGTCATTCACTGATTAATTGAAAAGTTCCTGCAACATTTCATTTATTTGAGAAGTGATTGTCGGTAAAGAAACTTTCAATATGTTTATTCCAGAAAAGTGCCAGGTTTCTTAAACCGCTTGAAGGAGAAATTATCCAATAATTAGACTTTCTTTCTGTGAATTCTTCAGATGTTCTTACAAACAGCACACTGACCACTTTCAATTATAACTCTGTGAACCAATTTTTAATTCGCATTTCAGTGTAGAAGAATTGGAAAATAGCTGTCAATGACTGCTACAAATAGACACACTATATTAATCCATGGAATAGTAGGCTATTTCACATGAAACAATGCCACCATCTCACTTACAATTTTCTTCATGAAAATCCTGCAATTCTTTGTCAACAACTTCCACAACCTAATTGGCGATTAGTATGACTATGATACAATGTTTTAGATCGAAATGATCTACAAACCATAGATACATTACATATGCAAGATATCAAACTTCCATTCTAGTGTATTATTATCTACTTCTATTATTTTAAGTGATAGTTTTGATATTTCTTGATTAATGAAAATAATGGTTCCTGCAAATCTAAGTATTCAGATTTTTTTGTAATAGTAGTAGCCTATATAAGAAATTTCAAGGTTTCGCATCTTGCCGTTCAACATACATTTTTCTGATAGTGTACTGAAAGTGCATTTGATGCTCGCCTGTGTTTTGATGTGTCAATTCACGTCAAAATATAATTTCGAAATCAAATTTAGGCTATTGCATGAAGGACATTGGTAGCATTTGAATACTTGCATGCGATGCGGCGAACACCGCCAAAAATCATTACCATAGATCATTTATCATCATTTCGCAGATAATAATTTATCATAGATCAAATCATTCCCTAATTTTGGCATGTTGCATGTGGGCAGTGTTCTTTTTAAGGATTTAGCCACACGCACGGCGAAAAATTAAAACCGAACCCACCTAAATAGAAATAGGCCTATGCGTTGAATTAAATTCGATCCGCACGGTGGATGATTCCACACGCACCATTCTTGCGTGTTGAATGCCTTAAAAAGCACTGCATGTGGGCATCAAAATGAATATGAAGACATTTTTTGTGTCGTAGCCAATCGCCAATTTGCTATTATTGAATCTACTAAAGAATAAGACCATTTTAGCAGCCGATCTCCTTCCCAGACTCCGACTTTGAAAACAGCTGATTTCAATAGGGTAGGTACATTTTGAGAATTACAGTTTAAATCAAAGATGAACTATGAAAGAATGTCGTTGATGGAATGACAAATCATAAATGAAAGAAAATATAACACAACAATAAGAGAACTGAAATCAAATAGACAAATAAGGTTTCACAGGACCTTATAATAATTTGATTTAATAGTTTTCCTCTGTAAGCTTGAACATGTCAGGTATAATTGTCCAATTTATTACAAAGTTTACTTTGACAGCAAATATTCTGATTTTGATTTTATATTAGCCACTCACTCCGATCTTGCCCGGAGTTATAACTTTTCAGATATTTTGACTAGCAGCTTTCGACTGTGCAGTGTTTTTACTTTCAACTGTTGTACATTCCTCACGCTTCTCATTATTGAGGAAATTCAAAAAATAAACGTCATTCTATTTTATTCTATTCTATTCTATGCAGAAAGAATTGCATAACTGAAAATTTAGTGACTGCCTGTGTACATAGCATTGACTTGTTCCGCAAATTTCTTTTTCAGCTCGTTTCTACGAGACTTGAATGTTACGGTAAGTAATCCATTCTCTACAGAAAAGGGAATTGGATACAGATAAACACGCCTAGCAATTTCGAAACCTTTTAGACCATTCTCTCGTCCCACGGTGTTAATTTCGTTCAGAATAATTTGTTTGATTTTAGAATCTTTGCACACCTGTTCTGGATCGACTTCCGTAACCTTCAAGGTACGTGCGACAACCTCATAATCTGGAACAACGATTGCTACGAGGAAGCTCTGATCGCTGTGTCCGTCGATATATACCTGTGCCACATGCGGACATCGACGATAAACATCTTCCACTCTATCAGGTGCTATATTTTCTCCTTGATTTAGTTTGAATATCTGTTTACATCTGTCAACGATTTGCAAGTTTCCTTGTTTTGTCCAGGTACCGATATCACCGGTGTGAATCCATCCATCCTCGTCTAATGTCTCTTTGGTCTTCTCTGGCATTCGATAATATTCTTTCATTGAATTTGGACTTCGATACAAGATCTCCCCGTAACCTTCATTGGTAAAGTATTTCAGCTCAGGAACATCAATGAGCTTTATAGATGCACATGCAATTGGTCCTCCAACGTGATCCCCAAGGAAATCAAAAGGTGCTGAAACTGTAGCAACTCCTCCAGTCTCCGTCTGACCATAGGCATTGAATACGCTAACATTCAGTGCCACGCGAAAGAAGTTTAGAACACTTGGTGAGATTTCTGCGCTTCCGCAATTGATATGGCGAAGACGACCTCCGAACATAGACTTAATTCTATTGAAAACCACTTTATCCCATATGGTATTTCCATTCAAAATTCCTAATTTTAGATCATTTGTCTTGCTTTCCACAGCAAAGTCCAACAGCATTTTCTTCGGAATACTTTGTCCAGCTGCGTTGTAGATTTTATCGTGTATCCCCTGCAGAACTCGCGGTACGGCAGAAAAAACAGTAGGCTGCACTGCTTGTATATCATCGATTAATCGTGAAACATCACCACTGAAAAATCCGATTTTTCCTCCAAATATCAATGACATGTTTATCGCCATTTTTTCGTAGATATGTGCGAGAGGCAAATAAGAAAAACCGACATCTTCCGCTGTCATCCCTTGACCAATTTCCAAAAGACTTTTTGTCCCGCAATAACAACTGATCTGAACAGAACGGTGTGTGAGAACTACTCCTTTCGGTTCACCTGTGGTTCCACTTGTATAGGAAATGGTATAAATGTCCTCCGGTCCAGCGGGATTCAATTCTCTGGGCGAAGTTCTTCCACTGTCCAACAGGTCTGAGAAAGAGAAAACTCTCCAATCCAAGTTATTCAGTTCATGTTTCGTTTCCTCGTGAACATCTCCATCCATCAGCACTACATATCTCAGACATGAAATGTCATCACTTATACTGATCAATTGGTCGACTTTCTCTGGGGTATCAACGACCACCACACTCAGCTCCCCTTGTTTGATTATGTGCTTAATAGCTTCATTGCCAAGTGTGCTATACAGAGCAACGCTCACCATAGAAAAGCGAACGCACGCTTGATCAGCAATCACCCATTCCGCACGGTTTTGAGAAAATATTCCTACAAATGTATCATTGCTTGGTTTCAGCTTGCACTCTGATATCAGGCCTGATCCAAAAGCATTTGACATCTCGGATACTTCAGAATAGGTGAGCCACTCGTACGGCTCATCTGGAGCAGGTCTTCTTCCGAACAGTTTACCGTCGATCGACAATCTTTGACCGCGTTGGAAAGCTTCAAAAGCGGTTGCAGCATCGGGAAAATGATAAGATGAGGGATTTTCATCGATGTATTGGGGTGAACGTCGAGAGCCATCCCCTTGCTTGACGCTCTGTTGTTTGGTTGATAAATGATTCGCAGTTTGATAAATTTTGGCTACAGTTGTAAACTTTGAGTATTGCAAGAAACCTTTCGATAAAGCATGAACTCCTGCTACTTCTGATATTAGTTGCTTTAATTTCATCATAGGCGATCTACAGCTTTAAAGTGACCTGCTGCACTTCAATTTATCAATGGCAAAAAGACGCATCGACGTCAATTCATAGGCTGCATAAATTCATCATTGTATTTGCAATATACAATGTAGTGACCTCGATTACTTTCTGATAAATCAAGCCATTGTTCTCAAAGACTGTGTTCTAATTTATGTTGAAAAAGCACTTCACCAGACAATATTCTGAGTTGTTGATACACTGATGTGTCAGAAAAGCTGTGGACCGAGGCATGTTTATGCAAAGGTCAAGCAACTGAAGCGTTGTGACAGAAATCCATGGCTGTGACCAGAGAAATCATAGAAGCAGAAAATGGTAGTCTACATAGAATGGAAGTTAGATATCTTACTTATGTACAACGATTGCACAAAGATAAATCTATGGTTTGCATATCAATTTCGATATAATACACTGTATTATAGTCAAAATGTTTGTCAAGTTTCATGTAGCTGTGGAAACTGCTGACAGCAAATTGCAGGGTTTTCTTGAAGAATTTTAAGGGAGACAGTAGTATTGTTTCATGTGAAATGATCCACTATTCCACTATTGCGAAAATATTAAGTTATAATCAACATCGATATTTATCTTGACTCTTTCCAACCAATAACTTGAAAATATTCCATGGATTAATATACTGTGTAAATGGGCAGTAGTCACTGACAACTGTTATTCAATTTTTCAATGCTGGAATACGAATTAAAAGTTGATTCACCGAGTCATAATTGAAAGTGGTCAGTGCACTGGTTGTGAGAATTCATGTCATTCTGTAGCCATGAATTCACAGATAGAATTTCTAACTAATAGATAATTTCTCACTAAAACAAGCGAGCGCTTTAATGAAATAAGCACATTGAAAGCTTTTTTAACTACAATACAATCATAACTCAGATAAATGAAATGTCACTAAAACTTTAAGATTAATCATTGAATGACACCATGTTATCTGGTGGGATCATATTTTGGAAGCTGATATTCGAAAACATGCAAAGATTTGAAAAATTGTTCAAATATATTGAACAGGGGCTCCTTTTGAAGTTGAATGAACAATCGAGGATTTATTGACCTCTGATTTCAAGCTGGAGCAATGCATGTTTTGTAAATTGACATTACAAGTTGAATATCTATCTGATTATATTCTTGCCAGATTATTGGAGCGATGTTTCAAAATGATGAGCGCACAGAACGTTTTAAACGATTTATTTCTTTGCCATCCTGTCGCTGCTGTATTTTGTAAATTCAATATTGCTTTGTGTACATGATCGCTAGACAATGGGCAGCAATCCAGAATCCAGATCACAAATTCTTCCAGATCACAAGTCTTGTGTGCGCACCAGCATGCTGCATGGTAGCGAGACTTGGGGCTTGTCATCTGAGTGTTTGAGGCGACTTGAGGTGAACAAAATGCGGATGGTCCGTTGGATGTGCGGAGTCTCCTCTCGCGACCGCATTTCAAACGAGGAGCTGAGAGCTAGAGTGTGCCTGGAGCCTATCGGTGACTCCATAAGAAGACGTCGTTTAAGATGGTGTGACCACGTAGAAAGAAAGGACGAATGTCAATGGGTGAAGCGCGTGCAGAAATTGAGAGTGGATGGGCGCCGACCAGTTGGACGTCCAAAGAAGACATGGAGCGATAACATCAACGAAGACCTTCGAGCGCTCGGGCTCCGTGTCGAAGATGCAAACGACCGAGCGAAATGGAGAGCCGCCATACAAGCGAATCGTCGTACCCAACATGGATGGAGCAATCGACGTTAAATGGAATAAGTAAGTAAGTAAATTGACGATAAATATAAATGCCAACCAGAAAACAAGAAAACCAGCTCGTAAAAATTGCTTTTCGACCTAAGTTCCCCCGGCGTGTGCCATAATTTTCATGCAATTTCCATTCTAGGACTTTCTATGGTACTGTTAATTTCTATGAGAGAAAACGTTCCCATTTCTTGCATGTTTGACCTTCATAACACATTGCAAATAATCCTCACCAGTATGATATTCCAGCATGACTCTATAACATTCTGCAGACGATTTCCTGATTTCATCTTCAAAGTCCATTCATGTTGTTGCTTTCAAAAATATATAATTCTATTGAACAAGTTTTTTTCGTGAAAGATATCGTGCACATGCTATTAAGCACTTATTTTCATTCCTCATCACTCTATCAGATAAAATAATGCTGGGTTCATTTAAATTTTCATGACTTATTACACACAATAACTGATGCTGGATTTCAGTTAATTATAATTTTCACCTAATTTCAGCTACAATTCACAGATGTGATGATAGAGAGTAAAAGAAAGAAATTTGGCCTGTCAGTCAGATTAGTCCACGAGTACACGAAAAGTTATGATCAAAATATTGCAAGTTTTCATTCTATCGAATCCTCTGACAGATTTGTGAAAACTTTCACTATAAATGTCACATTCACAAGGATGACTATGATTTGAATTCAGCTTGTAGCCGTTATAAATACTTGCTGGAGATATCTTATGCCCTCTCTATAGGATGGCAAAGATAGGTAATCGTCCGACCTCTATGGATGAACATTTCTATATCTATTCAATGTAAATAAAAATTCTACATTTTCTATGTTAATTTGTTGACATAGATTCTTAACACTGAAGAAATACATCAAACAAACTATATTTTATAACAAAAGCATGGCCAAAGGGCCTGGTTATGCAAAAAAGATAAATTAAAGGAATGAAGCTACTGGGACAAAGTGCCACGTATACAAGCAGCATTACCGCGAGGCATGACCAAACCGGGGCGTGTAGTCGACAATGGATCAGTAGATTGGCCCAAATTCACGGAGCGCTTCAATTAGACACTCATCGGAAATCATACACAGGTATCAATTGCTGGTATTTCGGCACCTTCTTATCCTCTGCCTGTTCAGCTCAGAGCCCGATTTCGTATTGGTTGTTGACAGACTGCTCGAGGCTAGAGAACCACATCAAGCAAATACATTTCGTGAATGGGAACAGAGACATCCCAAAGGGTCATACGATCTCATTATTCCTGTTGGTTCGAGGATCATGCATTATACTGTTATTGAATTCACTGCATGGACTATCTAGGAGTTCATGATTCACTATTACCTGAAATCTATGTCTAATTACAAATCATAGTGTCTGTATTTCCTTAAAAATCGTGCATTCTGAAAAAATAGATGCTCAAAAATCTATGTCGTAGCAATGGGGATTTTGGTCAGCGTACATTCTAAAAAAATAAAATATGGCAATAGTTGATATCAAAACAAAGATATCTACAGATTGTTTCATAAAAAATGGATCACCCTTAAACATCGCCTTAACTTCAACTTTGTCTAACTCCGCCAAACTTGAACGAATTTCTCTGAAATTTGGAAGATATGTCAGTTGTGCTTACTAATATCATTGTTGGAAATTTCAAGCATGAATATTGAGTTGTTTTCCTGTTGTAGATAAAAAAAGTAGTAGATAATTTGATCTTCATTTAGCAATGTTACACAAAATCATACCTCACTCTTATAAAATGACATTTGTTTCCTTTGTTATGTAATATGTTGTTCTACAAGCCAAAAGCTATCAAGCAAAACAAAAATAAAGAAAATCGGTCAATCAGAGCCAGTATAGCACCATTATTCATCAACAATGATGTAACTGCTACATGTGATTAACTGGACTTCATGTTCCATAGCTTCCTGACTTCGTTGCGGTGGCGTTGGCAGCACTCCTGATTGCTTTCAGCTAGAAATCTATCTCTTACCGGTTGAAAACAATACAAAGCACAAATGAACAATAACGAGATCGCATTCACAAAAGGCAAAGTGTCAGCCTTGCTAGAACTACGGTTTTCTTTGCGAGCTACAAGCAAGCGACTAAATGTCCCTTACACAAATTACACGTCTGAAGGATAGTGATGGTCGATTGAGATTATGGATAAAATCTGATCAGGAAATTCCGAGACATTTACATCGTCCCCGGGTACAAGGTGGTGCGACTCTACTGATTTGGGCTGGCATTTGGACCAATGGCCGCTCTGAACTTCACATACAGCAAGGAACCATGAATTCTGAACGCTATGTGAATGTTTTACGAATGAATATTGGCCAAATGACAGATCAACTTGGTGATCCATCGACTTGGTTATTTATGGATGATAATGCTACGTGTCACAGGAGTAGTAGAGTCAACTTATGCAAGTCTCAATTAGGGCTTAGGACATTATCTTGGCCAGCTCGTTCTCCCGATCTGAATCCCATAGAAAATGTATGGAGTATTCTAAAACGTAGCGTTCGTCGTTCACTGCTACCTACAGATGGCGTATCACAACTTACGTCACTGTTAAAAAGAGAGTGGAGAAAGTTAGATCAGTCAAAAATCAACGATATCATCGAATCAATGCCTAGACGAATTGGTAATGTCATTGACAATAAGGGTAGGGCCACAAAATATTAGCTTCTTAAGAATTGTTACTGTATCATAGCTTATCAGATTATATAAGGACATTTAAATATATAAGGGACATGAAATAACATGAAAAATGCTTTCTGTATCATACCTATGTTTTATTTAGTCAAATTTTAGGATGATCCACTTTTTATGAAACGGACTGTAGCTTGTGTTTTGGTCATGGGATGAAATGCAAACAAAAATAAAAGCACTACGAATCTGCGCGTCTACGACTTCTAATTAGCTCATCTTCTTGTCAAACAGGATAAAAAAACATGTTAATTGCACGCAGATTGCAGTTTTCGGCTAAAATGATTTTTATGCTTTCTCTTATCAACTGAAAAGTACTAAGTCTAGTCTAGAGCCACAATTTTTTACATCGAATGTCTTAAGCTCTCCCCTTTTCCTATTTGGGAAACATCTGTTCGAAACGACATTGCTCTTCGTCTTGGCTGCTCTACTTATATCTGCGAACTACACAACTACAGGCATTATTATCATCCGGTCGCACCGTTTTGGGATTTCTTCTCATATTTCGAATTATATGAACAAATATAGCTTTAAACATCACGAAACATTGATATCTTCACATATACATATATAATGGATACGAGTCATTTCGGATCGAATTCAATGGGCTAAGTGGTCAGTTGTGGTCAGTAGACCGTATGAAAGAAAACTGAGCGCTACTTTCGGATTTACGATGTTTTTAGCGGTCAACTGCACACAACTTATGTTATATGAACGCCGGCGTTTTCGAGTGTCGGTTTAAAATATTGCTGGTGTTATCAGCTCCAAGAATATGTAGGCTTTATCAAGATCGGCTCATCCGTTTACTGGCAAATTTCAATTTTGTATTATTTCCACAGCCAGACATTTGGTGAGTCATCATTTTCGGTTAAGTAATGGTTATAATGAGTCTTTAATGTAGGGCCAAAATAAATAAAATGCAAAAATCCAAGGCATCTTTGCAGAAAACACAATAGAATCAAACTTAAGCTATTCAGGTCTTCACTCACCATCACAGCAAGTTTCATCCATCCATCAAAATCCATGCAATGTTCTGGCTCACACATCCTTCAGAATGACAAAATTCATGAAATTTCAAATTTTTAAACACACAACTAGCCACAACTCCTACGCATCTTGCACACTTTTGTCTACAGTACCTCACTCACCTTCACACAAAGTTTCATCAAAATCCATCCAATACTCAGCCTACTCCTTCCCAAAACACCACACGATGAAGAGCAGAAGTGGCTGAATTCTTTATCTAACATTGTTCATGTAAATCCTCATGCTGGTATCTCCTCAAAACACTGGCCATCTGATTTATCCTCCGCAAAAATCAGGAGATTCTCACGACCAATTGAACCGCAATCATTAATTACTTATTTTGCTCCATCGTTGCCCCGCCAAACTGTAGCGCATCTAGTGAGTCCCATAGCAGCTTCCAGACAAACTGGAGGCATTTGAAGAGAAAGATTACCTACCAACATCGAAGATAACCATCATGAACCACTTTTAGTATATCACGGCATGAAGGTCTAGATTCATGATCAAGGCATAGACTTCTAAAATTCTCTGGACAGATAGGTTGAGATTGGCTTATACATGTTCAGGCATGGACTCCTAAATATAGATTACCTTGCAAATAGACTGTCAATAAGCATAATCAACATTTTGGAGAACAGGTTGCCTGCCAGCACAGCATGTATGTATATTTATGTACATTAGGAGTTAGAACACATGAGCTTACACATGCTTATGCGCTAAACGCATGTGCTACACCTCCGCGTCATTTGCTAATTTTGCAATTTTTCTTCTAACAACTTTCTCAGAACTGAGAGATTTGAGATTTCATGAACAAATATCTTGCACATGCTGTTGAAAAATGTCATTGAAATTTCGGAAATCTGATTCATGCACGTGCGAACAGCGAGAATTTACGAAGTAATCGGAAATGTCATGATATTCATCGATAGTCTGAGCATCGTCCTTTCATTTTTTAAAGTAAGATACTATTTTCTTAGACAATTATTCAGTTTCAGTTATGACTTGTATAACCTGGAAAAATGGTTTTTCTTCGCTATTCTCACAAATAAAGTTTTTACATGAAAATTAAAAACTATTCAGTTTGATCTCATACAACACCCTCCAGCAAGGAATGTATAGTTGGAGCACAGATGCGTTTGGTGGAAAAAACTTCCCATGATAAGTTTTGCTCAAAAACTTTGCAGCTTCAGGATGTCGAACATTGACAACTCACTATTTGTGACATTACACTCACGACAAAAATCACATTTTTTACATTTCAGGAGTGAAGGGCAGCAAGCACCACTTATATCATCTCGATTATTAGGATTCCTATTGAAATCAGTTTTTGTATTCAAACATTCTCCTGCATACACATCATCTTGTGGTTGACTGCATGATATTTTATCATCAACACTTCTCAGACTAAATCCGGAAAACTTCAATAAAGTTATTGTTTTCATTTTCTTATCACTCTCTGTAAGGTGACGCATGGAGATAAAATAATATGCACCAGTCATTTGACGTATCCAGCTAAAACCCTTCTCAATGTGATCTGGCTGTGCTTTTCCGAGCATTGGTCATTGGTCTCAGAAGAGCCTCCATCACAGGTCAGATAGCCTGATAACTGTTCAGACCTCCGTATAGAAGTAGCTGCTCAGGTTGTAAATGCTTATTGCGTCCATCATGATTGTTTTCATGAAATTGAATACAAAGAAGGATCTCCGCATAGTTCACTTTTCTGTTCCCCCTCATTTCAGGGCATTCGTAGAGTGGAAATCGGTGGCTTCTCTTTTCCTCTCGAAACTGACCCTTACATAACAATGGTTGGATCTTCCGTCCGTTGAATTCGGCTTCACCAGCAACTTTGTCAGTCTTTCCCAAGTATTACATAATTGAATCCAATTTCGAATTTCTATTACTGGCTGGTCATCCAGAGATTATCCAGAAGTCATCAGATTGACAACTTTGGAAAACTTGTGATACATGTGTAGATGATAGATACATTATGTGCTGCTTGATATGGATTTCTCTCTGTGATAAATGCAAATACATATTCGCAGATTTTTCAACAGTCAATGATGCGATGATGCTGTGGGGAAGATTTCAACTCATGATCGCCATTTTTAGTCCATTATCGTTTTGAGATGTCACAAACGCAGATGGAATGGCTTCTTTCTAAATTTTAGACAAAATTGTCATAACAAGAAATCTTCCGATTGTGTTTCCATTGCCAGGACACATACTTGAAAACGTGGCCACACCGGATCGCAGCTTTGTAGTTGTTTTGGAGAAGCATCTAGACAGATTAAGGAATTTCGATGGCACTGTACTTTAGATCACGCTGTTTCATTTCTTCAATTTTTCTTCATTGCTTGCCATGATGATCCATGTCCTTCGTGGTAGCATTTGTCAGATTCATGGAATTGAAGGTTACACAAGTTGGGATATAATGCTTCCAACTAAATCGATGCAATCACAAATTCAAATTTCTTTGCTATGCAAGTAGAGGAATGTATTTGTGTTACACCGTCACTGCATTTCGGTTCACAGCCAACAATGGTAGACTGCATTTGCTTGCATTTTGAATTCAAACAAGCTGCAAAATTCGATCTTTTGCAACACGAATGTTGGTTGGCCTGAACATGTATAAAATGATTTCAAATTTTGCTCACCTATCTGTCCAGAGAAATTTAGAAGTCTATGGTCCATGTAAGATCGGCAGGCAACATAGAAGTGGATTTCTAGGACTTTCTATGGTATTATTAATTTCTATGGCAGGCAAAGACAGATGTCGATATCTAAATCTATTAGATGACCATAGCGCGTTCGATAATGGTTATGCAGCTACTCCATCCGTACGTCATTCCAAAATATAGCACGAGGCGAAGCCGAGTCGTAGCTGTATATTTCAGATTGCCTGAAACTGACGACGTACAAAAGAAGCTGGCTGATTATATAATCAATTACTTCAAATTTGTTATTCAGCACAGCTGTATGTACATTTTCACTTAAATGGATAAGTAAGAGAAAACGATAGAATTCGTACTACAGCAATCGTGCACTAATGCTGAAGAAACAGAAACTGTTAAGGCTACCTACTTGAATTTATCAAGAACATTGTCCTGTTGCGATATCTTTAACAACACCAATTTAGATCCGTCGGGATTACATAATAAGTTATCTAACTCTTATCATTCTATGACGATGTCTAAGTCTCATGTCTGACTCTCAAGAGTCCCTAAATTTTCAATCTGATCCTACTCCAACTTCAGCACAAAATACCTCTGTTTTTCAATGCCCAGTCGACACATGTCCAGAGCGCATAGCCTTTTCAAGGATGCTGAGTCACCTCTAGAAACATGCAACAGGAATTTTGCCAGGTTCGCTACCTGAAGCATGGCTTGAACAACATCGACGTTATGTCTGCATATGTGGTCGGCTTGTTGATAATTCTTTCAGAGTCCAGCATCAGAAAAAGTGCGCTAAAGAATCTTCTGTAGTAGATCTCACAACCGAAAGTCCAGGATATCAAAATGAAGATCCACTGCCATCACTAGACGAAGTAATGACACTCCAACGACCAACTCTGAAATTCATCCCGTCCAATGCCAGGCAGAAATTTGGTAAAATTCTTTCTGATTCATTAAAGGAGGCATTATCCAGCAACAGTAATGAAGAATGGACTAAGCGCTTAATGAGTAGTAAGCAAGTGACAAACACCAGATAGCGCAAGATGGCGGCCGTTTCCCACCCTACCCCCCCTCCTCTCTTCCTCCTCCTCCTCCCTGTCCTGGGGTGTTGTGCCGCCTGGGTGGGCTTGGGTGCCGGCCTGGTGGACGTGGTGTCCATCGTCTTCCTCGTCAAAAATGGGCTCGACAAGTTTTTCCACCCCGGGGGGGGGGGGGAGGAAATCCAATGCGCGAGTGCTACCATCGTCTTCCTCATCAAAAGTTGGATCGACAAGTTTTCCACCCCGGGGGGGGGGGTAGGGTGGGAGGAAATCCAATGCGCGAGTGCTACCATCGTCTTCCTCGTCAAAAGTTAGGTCGACAAGTTTTTTCCCACCCTACCCCCCCCCCCCGGGAGAGCTAGCTGCTATCTCGGCTTCTAGTGGACGGATTTTGTTCGTTCGGGTTGCATTCGAAAGAGGATGAAAAACTAACCTACAACATTTTTTGGCGCGAGTCAATCCGATCAGCCGTTCAAAAGTTAGAGCGGTTACAAGATTTTAGGAAAGGTTGAAAAAATCCTAAGTGTCAGAGTGACTGTGTACGGTGAAAATGAAATTTTTTTTCCAAAGTGTCGAATTTCGATGCGCCAGTGCTACCATCGTCTTCCTCGTCAAAAGTTAGGTCGACAAGTTTTTTCCCACCCTACCCCCCCGGGAGAGCTATCTGCTATCTCGGCTTCTAGTGGACGGATTTTGTTCGTTCGGGTTGCATTCGAAAGAGGATGAAAAACTAACCTATGACATTTTTTGGCGCGAGTCAATCCGATCAGCCGTTCAAAAGTTAGAGCGGTTACAAGATTTTAGGAAAGGTTGAAAAAATCCTAAGTGTCAGAGTGACTGTGTACGGTGAAAATGAAAATTTTTTCCAAAGTGTCGAATTTCGATGCGCCAGTGCTACCATCGTCTTCCTCGTCAAAAGTTAGGTCGACATGTTTTTCCCACCCTACCCCCCCGGGAGAGCTTGCTTCAATTTTGCCTTCCAGTGGACGGATTTTGTCGTGCCATAGCTCGTTTGAAAGCTAAGAGTGAGACAAATTCACTGAAAGAATCGGCTTGTTCATATCTGTCTTCGTTTAGATGTGAGACGCCATTTCAGATTTTGGGACATTGGCGAAAAACGACAGAGTTAGAATTTGGGACGTTTTGGGCTGTAGCTTCAAAACGAAGCATCGGATTGGAAAACGGATTTCAGATTTGGAATCAGCATGAAATTCTCTATCTGTATGGTGAGTTTCAAGTCAATCGGAGATTTTGAAGTCAATCGGAGAGAAAAATTTTCAACATTTTTCGAAAAAACGACAGAGTTAGAATTTTTGCGATGGCTGCCTACTGTAGAGCCAAAACGAAGCATCGGATGGGAAAACGGAGGCCAAATTCGGATTCAGCGTGAAATTCTGCATCGGTATGGTGAATTTGAACGCAATCGGAGAGAAAAATTTTCGCTGACGTCCCCCCCCCTATGCCAAACTTCCAACTTTGCTTCTAGTGGACGGATTTTGTCGTGCAATAGCTCGTTTGAAAGCTAAGTGAGACAAATTCACTGAAAGAATCGGCTTGTTCATATCTGTCTTCGTTTAGATGTGAGACGCCATTTAAGATTTTGGGACATTGGCGAAAAACGACAGAGTTAGAATTTTGGACGTTTTGGGCTGTAGCTTCAAAACGAAGCATCGGATTGGAAAACGGATTTCAGATTTGGAATCAGCTTGATGTTATTGTCCAATGAGGATCATCATCCAATGAGAATCAAGCAATTCTATATAAATAGCGAGCCTTCCACAGTGAGAATCATTCCATCGTTGAATCACACGAGTGACGGACGCACATTTTCTCTCTCTCTAGTTCCCTATTCTATTATCCAACTAAAATGGTAAGTCGCTACTTTCCTCCCTCTCCTCCCTTGAACGTAAACTTAATACAATCTTTTCCATTTTCAGACATCTACTCCATCTGCTACACTAGTAGGACAAAATGGCCGTCAAACGTTACAAGGTTCGCTACGATCAGATCATCTACAACTGAGGCCAGTGGAAGAAACAACCAAGGTACATAATCCTACACCGCTACAGCGTAAATTTAAACAAGTCTTGCGTTATGACGATCATAGCGTAGTACTCCAAACGGGAATTCTCCCTTCCACGGATGTCAAGATAATGCGCAATCAGTATGGGGACTACTTACTGATCCCCGTGAGTCCGTACATTCGCCACCAACTTGATATTATTGAGGAGTATGTGACATTAAATATGGACATTCCTACTCCTCTTGCTCAAGAGTGGAAGGCGAGAGATGACAAGGATACTCCCTATAGAAAGATTTGGGATGGTAATCACATTTTCCTGCCAGTATCACATTGGTGTACTTACTATAAGAAGGATGGAGATCATTCAATACCCATCAGATGTGATGAGCTCGGAGAAGGTACTTGGGATATCCTTTTCAAAGTGAATGGGCTATATTATGGTCGACACAAGGATAATAAAATAGCCTCTCTCTCGATATACACTGAATCCATCCTATATATTCCAAAACCACCCAACGTGGATGACATAATTGATCAAATCCTTAACAGCAGTGGTACGAAGCGCAAGTCGGAGAAGAATGCTGCATCAAAATGCAAATCAAAGAAGGAGAATTACTAGTCCTTTCCTAACTCTACCCTATGACAATTCGCTTATGTGCTTTGAGTGTCGTGGACGTGGTCTTATTAGATACATTTTACTTCTTCGTTGCCATCATGTTATTTGTGTATTTTGTCGTGAAAAGCATCGATGTAATTCTTCATTTTGTAATATGTTATAGAACGTTTCCTTAGATGTGTAAATTTCCGTTTTAGGCTTCTATCATCATTTTTATGGATTGTGAGGGTGAACCTGTACAGGAGCTCAGTGCTATTGCTATGAACAATTGGACATATCAGATTGTCAGTGTCTATCATCAACATGCCAACTGCAATCCCAATGTTGATCAATGGGCGAGAAAACACATTCATGGACTTAATCTGAAATATTTGCAAGACTATGGCTTTTCTTGTGAGAGTGCTCTTCTTATTGACTTTAAACGATGGCTAGCTACTTTCAATGTTATACACATCTTTTGTAATAATCCTGGTAAGGAGAGGAAAGTATTTCCCAATCTAATCATTGATGATATTTTGCTCCCACCTTGGGATAGTAGAGTGAATCAACATTATCATGAAGTCACGAAACGTTTTAAGGATTTGTGTGTTCCTATTTTGTCTGTTCTTTGTAGTAGCTACGTTCATAACCAATGCTTCTTTCCTCCTTACCTCAACACTGCCAAAGTCCTGTATGGTTATCATTGCTCGCTGTATGATAGTTACCAGCTGTATCTATTTTATCCCTTTCAAACCATTGATTTATAGTGCATGCTTGTTACCGTTATTCAATAAATCTTACTATGAGAAGAGTTGTTTTCATGCAATGGATGGGTTAGATAAAGGGCGATCATGTCTTTCTCAAACGACTGCGGAACATTACATTTTTATAGGCAAAGTTTAAAAGGAGCTGTTCAAGATTATGTGATAAATTTTCATAAAGATGAGACCGACATCGAAGCAGTGGTCGATGATGCTAGCACTCTATTTCTAGAGTTAATGAATACATTCTCTGATAGCATTGTCATGGCGCGATTAGTTGCGAAAATTAAGTTTAGTCATTTTGGAAAGGAAGAGGTGGAAAGTCGCTCTTTCCATTTTGCTTCTTATTCAATGGAAGTGGTAGATCACCCCAAAGAATTTTTTAAAAGACATATGATAAAAATTGCTGAACGTCTTAACGCATTTAACCATCATGGTAGCAGTCTAGTGATTGAAGCGATTTCAGATATTCACATTCAACTTTCCATAAAGAAAAATTGAAAATGCAGTGGTACTTGATTGTAGCACAACTGGTTTTCGAGCTATGTCTGCTCACTCTCGAAGTATATTCCTTCTGTACATGCGTCTATTATTTAGAAAAGGCTAGCAAATTCATATCGTCAAAAAGATTTGCTATAGACATCAGTAACGGTGAAACTATGTGTTGCGATGTATGTAAGCGAAAGGATGGAAATGAAAAGCGCATCTTCAAGAGATGTAAGCATGCTTTTTGTCAACGCTGTTTCATACGTAATTGCATTCAACTTTGCCAATGTAACCACTGTGATATTGCTCATTTCGAGTGTCACTTATGTCGCAATAGTTAGTACCTATGCAAATGTGGTAAAGATAGGTTTTAGCAAAGACTAACACGGAAAATGGCGAAACGTAAAATGACGAAACGTAAAAGTCAAAAGTCTTCAAAGTTTTCTTCAGCCATTCAAGCTCTCCGACGAATGAAAGCAAATCAGCGATACAATGCTATGCGACATGCTAACGATAAATTCATTTGTGAAATTATTTCTCATGTGAGGAAGTTGAGGACGAAGAAATTAGCGCCAAAACAACGAAAGTTACTTAAACGATATGCTACGAAATTGCGTTTCATCTCCAATCCTAAAGTCACCCTTCAAAGAAAGAGGAAAACTCTAACACAAAAGGGCGGTTTCCTTTCAGCAATACTTCCAATGATAGCTCCTGCCGTGGGCAACCTATTGGGTAATATCTTTTGCTCTAAGCGTTAATTATGCAAATGTTGAATCTCGAAGTATTAAAATGGATTTCAGACTTCAATGTGATAAAGTTCTGACTGTATCAGGTCCATCTCATGCAGGTAAAACTGTTTTCACGCTGAATTTATTGGATAAAAGAAGGGAGTTGTTTAAGGAACCTATCAATCGAGTGATTTGGTGTTATGGTATTTATCAACCGTCGCTGTTTCAGGAATTGCAAAGTCGCAACTTTATTCGCAATGAAGGAATTATTGCAGTGGATAAACTTCAGTCTAATGATGTTGTTGTATTGGATGATTTATTAAAAGAAAGTAAGAATTCCAAAGATGTTATAGATATGTTCACTCGCGCAGCACATCATAAAAGGTGCTTTATCATCTATATCACACAAAAATTGTTTCCTGATGGAAAAGAAGCTCGTACACGAAACCTTAATACACACTATTATGCTATTTTCAAGAATCCGCGAGATAAAAGTCAATTTGAAATTTGAGCGCGACAAGTTGCACCCAGAGGATCAAAAGCCTTAATTGAAATTTTTCAAGCAGCTACTGAAAAACCATACGGTTACTTATTCATTGACTTTACGCAAGAGTGTCCGGAAGAATTTAGATTTCGAAGTGATATTTTGAAAACTCCCATGATTATCTACAAACTATGAGTTCTTATTCTCGCATGATTGTTATTCCTCAGGATGAATATGTACAATTGACTGCCATGCAGCAAGTAAAGCAACCTCTAGCAAATCAAATGTATAGGAAAGAAATAGATTATCAGCAAAATGTTCACATCAAAGATCCACATCGTGCTGTATTATTACAATCGGAAACTGTTGAGCAATTGAAAAACTTGAAGAATAAGATGCGTGACTCTGTATCGACTGCTACACCTTCAGCATCTCGCACACATGCCATATCTCTTTTCAATAGTATTGAACCCCATCTCAATGTAAATGATAGAGGAGAAATCATTACAGATGAAAATAAAGTGATTGATGCTTCACGTTATGAAGACTTGATTCAGTATGCGACACGTAGAAAGCGCCGTCAGGGCTATGTTCCACCTGGTTGGACATACTTTCTTAAACTATTGAAAAAGCATAATGTACCAAAATTTGCTTTGAATAATGAGACATTGAAAGAACTTGATTCAACAGTGGCTACTGCTCCAATGCTTCAGACGATGAAAATGCCAACAAATTGGCTTAAGGCGTCACCTGCTACATCCCCTCCCACACTCACTAAGCAAATAAGAGGAAGAACTGGACGTAGATCTACACCACCACTAAAACTAGTAAAAGGAAAACGTAAAACAGCTCCTCCCAAGAAATACATGTTCTCAGACTATTAATATGAAGCAGATGTGTTGCTTACCATGTAATGAGCCGCCAGAGGTGAATGTCGTTGTCACTTGCACTTGCTGCGCCAGCTCTCACACTGAAACCCCTAAGCAATGTGAACACGATCGCAAAACCGCTAAAGCTAAATGCTGCAGTTGTTGTAAATGTAGAAAGGCAAGAAAACAAAAGGATGAGAAGGAGAAAAAAGAGTCAGTCGTCATCGACTGAGCGTTTGAAGTCAATCTATTATGATGTAAAACATCCGGCAGGATTTGCATCTATCAAGAAATTATCAAAAGCGAGTGGTCTTCCACAATCACAAGTGAAACGATGGTTAAAGGGTCAGGCTACCTATACACTCCACAAACAAGCGAAAAAGAAGTACCGCACCCGTCATTATATTGTTCATGGCATCGATGAACAGTGGCAAGCAGATTTGTGTGATGTTGCCTCCATTTCAAAACATAACTCGGGCAATAATTTTATTTTAACCGTCATTGATATTTTCTCGCGTTATGCGTGGGCTCAACCTTTAAAAACTAAAGAAGGGAAAGGAGTAGCAAAAGCATTCCAAACAACTTTTCGAGAAGGTCGGATTCCAAAAAGAATTCAGAGTGATCAAGGAAAAGAGTTTGAAAATCAGCATGTGAGAAGATTATTTGAGAGGCATCACATTGAGTTGTTTAGTGTAAAGAGTGCTTATAAAGCTGCACTCGTTGAACGTTTTAATCGCACATTAAAAAATCGCTTGTGGCGACATTGTACTGCCAACTTGACACAAAATTGGACAAAGGTTCTACAAGATACACTCCATGCCTACAATCACTCTATCCATCGTTCTATTGGACTCAGACTAGTAGATGTAAATGCTGACAATGTAGATAAAGTGCGCGAATCATTCCAACGTAAACGCACTCATGTGAAAAGTGATGTGAAAATTGGTGATAAAGTTCGTATCTCAAAAGTGAAAAGTGTTTTCGCTAAAGGGTACCTTCCGAATTGGACAGAGGAGGTATTTACAGTATCAAGGATTAATCAAGAAGACTCTCCGACCACCTACAAGTTGAAAGATTACGATAATGAAGAAATTGAGGGTAGCTTTTACCGCGATGAGATTGAGGTAGTCACTGAAAGTGAAACATATTTGGTAGAGAAAATCATTCGATGTAAAAAACGCCAAGGCGAAGAATGGTGTCGTGTTAAATGGACTGGTTATCCTTCAAGTATGAACTCTTGGATGCGTCGTGCCGACATCTTTCATCTAAGTGATCGACAGTGATTCATGCAAAGTTGTAACTAACAATGTTTAGGGTTTGAGCTATGAATCCAACTGCCTCATTTTATTCACGACCCTCCTATGTAAGTGGTGGAGGACAAATTACATCGGCGCTCGCCGCCAACGTGGAGGTAGCATACTTGGTGCACTGAAATCTGTTGTAGCACCTCTCATATCCAATGTCGGTAGATCTTTAAAACGAAATGTTTTAAGTAATGCCGTTGGCTTTGCTGGTAATGTTGCTAGTGATCTTTCCAGAGGTAGAAGTTTTAAGAGCAGTTTGTTGAATCGTGGGAAGGAACGCGGTTTAAAAACATTGAAGCAGGCCTTTGCTGGTATTGCTCAAGGAAAGAAATCACCTAAACGAATGAATAAGGGAAGGAGGAAACATCGCGGAGCTGGTAAGGTGCGATCTTCAGTCAAAAGGCATTCACGCAAACGTCGCAGAGGCTCTAATCATTCATCAGGCGCTAAACGACGACGCTGCTATAACTTCTAATCATGGAGTGTAAAACTTCCGGTTTTTGTTTGTTTGATCAACAAGCCATACAGACAGATATTCTTAGTTCAAGTATTGTAGATTATCATCCTCGAACAGCTGAGAATGCTGGCCCCATTGAATTTGTTATTCCTGGTGGTAGTGATGACTACATAGATTTGAGTTATGCGATGGTTGATTTGAGGTTTAGAATTCAGCAAGCAGATGGAACTGCTATTGACGATACACATAAAGTTGGACTGAACAATTTACCATTGACTACATTACTTCGCGATGTTTCTCTAACGATTGGAGAGCAGCAGGTGGAAGGTGGTCAAAGCGATTATCCCTATAAATCATATTTCAATCATGTATCACAGTTTCATCCAGCAGCACAAAAAAGTCATATGGAAGCCATGGGATGGTACAGAGATGAAGCAGGAAAATTTGATGTTGAAACAAACAGTGGGTTTGTAAAGCGATCTGCTATGATTAAAGATAGTAAAGTATGTCAGCTATATGGTCCGCTGAATTTAGACTTCTTTAGACAGTCAAAGTTTTTACTCTGTAATACCAGCATGCGACTCAAGCTGACATTGAATAAGCCTGAATTTGCGCTGAATGCATTTGGTAAAGTTGACAATTTTAGAATTCATGTGAAAGATATTGCACTTTACATTCGTCGAGTAGTACCGAATCCATGTGTCAATAGAGGACATGCTGAAGGTCTTAACCGCCAAAATGCCATTTACCCCGTTCAGCATACAAATCTTCTCACCTTTACAATTCCGAAAGATCAAAAGAGTTTCATGAAAGATGGCCTCTTTCCATTGGAAGCACCGAAGCTCCTCATGGAGGCAATGGTTGAAAATGATGCATTTAATGGTAATATAAAGAAGAATCCTTTCAATTTTAAACACAATCAGTTAAGTGAAATTGCTTTACGTGTAAATGGTGTGAGTCATCCTGGTCCACCCTGCAAACCAGATTTTGCTGCGGATCAATTTATGCGCAGTTATGTTGATTATATGGATGTCTTTGGCTTTTACAATACGGATGACACCAACGGACTTACTATGAGAGAGTTTAAGAGTGGATATACTATTTATGCATTTGATTTGACTGCTGACAGCGATATTAGTGCACCCTATCATCAAGCGAACGTGCCTCATAATATTCGTTTGGATTTGACGTTCAAAAGAACACTACCTTAGACGATCAATGTATTAATTTATGCAGTCTTCGATTCGAATATTGAAATTACAAAGTATCGTGACGTGATTCTTCAGTATAATCGTTAATGAGTTGGTTGACTGCTGACGATATTAAGACTAAAGTGCAGCGTAATGCAGACGAAGCGACGTTGAAAGCTTTCGATAATGTCTATTCACTCGATACCTTACCACCTGCAGTAAATCACTATCCCATCTTTATTTTGCTAAACACTCATTCGCAGAATTTAGGCGGTGAGCATTGGAAAGCGATCTTTATTGGAGAAGACCGACGTGGTGAACTATTTGACTCTCTTGCTCAACCTCCAAATATACCAACACAGCAGTGGTTGAGAAAACATACGCGTCAATATCAGCGAAATGAACGCATAATACAACATCCACTTTCATCAACGTGTGGTGCTTTTGTACTGTACTTCATCTTAAAACGTTTACATGTATCTCGATTTGTATCTGTTATTCAAAACTTTTCATCTAATCCATCCTCTAATGAAAAAATAAATTGAAAGTTCTATCATGATTTGAAATAAAAACATCATGTTGGAAAAATTGTTTTTTATTTTACAATCCGTTGGGTACGTACATACTCAATGAGATAGTCTAGGATCACATTTGCTTGTACATGAGATTTTAGTCCAGTAATGATCACTTTACTATTATGAAAGATTGCCACATGCACAGGTAACCAACAACTAATGAGAGCTGCAGGAAAAAGTTCGGGTTCATAACACAAATTGTAACTGCTGGTACGAACCTTCAAAAATGATAGACTGTCACTCAATTGAGTAGAGATCACCATATTGTCAACAGTCAGATTCGACATCACACACCTCTCCCTCTTCCATATCCGACGTAGTAGTCTTTGTAGCTCTAAGCGCATTGACTGCGCCGATGAATGAGAAAGGGCGCCGAGAATCTGTACAGTCCCATTTGGGAAGAGTTGAAGATTCCGTGAATTGTTCATCTTCACCACTAACATTTGAGGTCGGCCCGGGTAATACTTGCTGTTTGGAAGGTGTTGGTGTAATGTTGTCAGATCGATTTTGGTGTAGAGTCTGAAGCGACGGAGAATGTTGACGATGGTGTAGCGATGACGCTTCATGATGAAAGAATGAGTAAATTGAGCGATGTACCTTCCTTTTATACTTTTCCCAACTACCTTGATGAAATGTGAAGTTAGTATGAAGTTGGGAATGATAGAGTTGAATTCGCCGATTGTTGACGCGCAACCAGATGCGATTTCCAATACGTGAATGTCTTTTCATATAGAAGTATTTCAAATCCTTCATGATACGATGTAGAGATTGAAAATGACGATAAGATAAAGCAAACTCTCTTCTCAGATTTCCAGTTGAATCTTTGAAATAGACGTTTCGATCATGATCCGTTTCAATACGTTGTAGGGAATTTAATTTACAACTCATGGTGCGTGGTAGTCATGTCTGATTAAGATTTGCATAGTAGGGCGATGAACTCACGACGAATAAATGTCATGATGGAGCGATGTATGTATCTTCTATACTTCTCCCAATTGTATTTGCGAAATGAGAAACAGTTTGCGGAATGAGAATGGTAGATTTGAATTTCATTTCTGTAATGTTGAAGCCAAACTTGATCACCCAAGGAGATGAATCGTAATGTTTCAAAATATTCCAAATCCCTCATGATATCATTGAGGTTGACAATATGTCGCCATGTTAATGTAATACCTCTTGATGTATGACCATGAGAATTTTTGAAATGTACGTTTCCATCACGATCAACTCTGATATATTGTAGAGAGTCCAAAATCCAAGTCTTCATGATGTTATGCAAAGTCGCAGATCAGCAATATAAAAATGTCGTTTTATCATATTTTGCTTAGCAATGCGGCCGCAAATAGATTTGCTAGTAATCGAGCCGCACTCTTTTCTACTCCCATTGATCATACACAACAGCTAAATGGAAATTGGGAAGTGGGTGTCACTCAGCTTGTTCATAGCAACTGTGTCTATACTTTTGATCATGAGGTGATGACTATTAATATGAGACGTACAGCTGCGTTTACCAATGTGAAAAGGGCTGCCGAGTATACATTCCACAGTGGTCAAAGAAAGATCTCTTATCATGTAAAAAGTTTATATATGATTTCCTGAATAAAGCGTGTAAACATATTGTCCAATTTACTCCGCACAATGATGATCATACTTATGTACATCATGTAGTTGAGAAAGATTGGATTGTTGGTTTAAGTCCAAGTTTAAGAAGTGATTTAGGCTACCTCGCTAGCACCTTAACAAGCTATGATAATTTTAACGTTAATTACCACATAAGTGGTCATAAACAGTTAATATATCGAGAGGAAGCTTATTATGTAGATCTTATTACACAAAATGAGAAGACGTTGGTGAAGAAGATTGTGATTAAGCCAAGAAAGACAAACATGACTCCTGAAACATTATTGAAGAAATTTAATTATCTCCTTCGAGTTGATGGTAAACAAGTGGCAACATTGACTTATATCAAATCATCTAATCATATTGCAATAAGTAAATTAAATGATGATGATCTAGTATTAGTTTGTTCAAAAGATTTTCATCAGTTCTTACGACATCATTCTGCAGCTGTTCAAGGAAAATTTGATATGCAACATTTACCATGTGAAAGGTCAAATCAATTTGATACAGAATGGAGCGTATCTTTATACAGAAAGTGTGTAGAGCCTTTAGGTGGTATCTTACATGAAACAAGAGTGTTGATGCCTCGCATCATTACTTCAGTTAAATTGGTTGTAGATCATTTAAATGAAGTGATTAATGAGCAACATATTTCATTTTCTGAAAAAGAAGGTGTTTTGTCTCTTACTATAAGTGGAAAAGGTATTGAACTAATTATGGATAAAACTCTAATGGACATTTTGGGTTTTGATCAAAATATCTTTAAAAGTGGTACTGCAACCAAAGCTAGCGCAGACATGTCGCTATCGCGTCGTATTAACTATTTTCAGATATATTCCAATATTGGTGAAGATGTACGTGTGGGAGATGTTTAAGCTCCATTGCTAGCAATGATACCATACCAGCCAAAAAGCTGCAGTATTTTATCTGAGCATACTTTCAAGAAAGTGCATTATACAAAGCTGAAATCAAACTACATCCCACAAATTGATATTGCAATTTATGACGATGCTGGTGCGTTGATTCCTTTTCATAAAGATGCTGTGACAAGTATCACACTCCATTTCCGAATGAAGAGTTAATGCAAAAGTATGCTAATATATTTTTCCAATGTGAATAATATGGAAAGTGAAAATAAGGACTCGTTTCTAATCTACTTACCCAGTAATGCTTCTATGAATAAATTTCCCAAAAATAAACCATCAGACTATCGAGTAGAATTAAATCGTCCACTACATTTAGAAGGTGAATGGGAGGTTGGCGTTTCTAGTATTTGCTATGATAGCAATATTCAGAATGTGAATGATTTGGAAGAAATGATATTGACTCCTCGCACCCATGATGGAATAACGATGAATAATGCATTCCACTTCCCATACAATTTAACATCAGATGGAAAGTGGAACTATGAATGGATTCAGATAAAATCAGATTATTATGAACCATTTGGGAATGAGAAAATTATTAAGGCGTTCAATAGTGGTAATACTTCCATCATGAAGAATAAAAATCAGAAAGCTTATGAGTTTACTATCTATCATTGGAGTGGGAGACAGTTCCTTCGCTTTCATTCTTTTACTAAAGGTCTTACACTGAGGTTGGATAGTGAATTCTATCCACATCTCGGTTTTGGCCATGGACTACATCTAACGTGAATTGCTACTGCAAATGTTAAAAAAGTTTATTCAAATCGAATCAACAAATTTCATTATAGATTTAAAATATTTGATGAAGATGTTGTAGAATGTGAAGAACGCATCATTTTGAAAAAGCGTGGTGTTCAACCTTTATCACTTATTGAGTTAGTAAAACGATGGAATGAGACTGTGGGTAAGAAGTATGGAGAGAAAATTATGGCGGACAAAAATAAGTTGGTTATTCAGAAATATAATGACAAACTTACAGTTTATTTCTCTCCAACCTTGCGTCATTTTGTAAGACATTATACACCTATTATTGGAAGCGGTGTGGTGTATGCTTCTCATGAATATCACACTAAAGCTGATTCAGTTAATGATGAATGGTGGGTGGACATCTATGGTGATCGCATCAAGAAAATTTACCAGTCTGATGAAGAATCTAAAGTTGCTATCAATATAATGCCGCGTCTATATCATACAGTTGAAAGCTTCATTCATGTAGTAAATCCTTATATACAGCAGAAGTTGAAGCATGTGATGAAAAGTAAATATGATGTAAAGACACACCACATTTCGTTTTCAATTGAAAATCAACGTGTTGTTCTGAAACTGGGTGATGACATTCAATGTCAATTGAGTAAAAATTTGAAGAAACTCTTTGGTTTTTCAATGCTACAAACAGTGTTTACTGCTGCGGATACGATTGGTATAGAAACACCAATGACACTTGATAAACATGAACAGCACCTTTACATTCAAAGTGATTTGATTCTACCTATTTCTGTTGGTGAGAGAAAAGAATACATTTTACGTGATTTCATTCATGATAAAGACGCTTCATATGGAATAGTCGAGAAGATGTTTGAATCTATTTTCTATCATCCCGTCATCAAACAAATGATACCCTCTATTGCTATCAAAATTACCAATGGCTTACAAGAGTGCATCCACGTGAAAGATACTAAATCCCTCATAACGTTAGTGTTTCGGAAAACAAAGTGAAGTCTTTATACAACATTTATTGAAATATGTACATGAATGTGAAGCAATAGACTTTATACAACATCCACTGAAAATATATACATGAGCGCACTTCAATAAACATTGCTATATACAAAAAGTCTTTTTACTTCGTGAAGGGTGGAAATATACAGGGATAGGAAAAATGTCTTTCAGTGGAAAAGTCATCACATGGGGAATGTACAGATGTGGACACATATTCACAAGGAAAAAACAATCTCATGCGATACATAAAACAACAATGTTTATCTACAGAAATCAACATCAAAATACTAAGTTAAGGATGATTATGCTAAGACGTCTCCTGAATGTGGTAGTGTGGGTTTAATTCTTTTGGGTGGTGGTATGCCTGTATCAGGATGTCCATGTGGAAGAGATATGTTATGTCCTATCCAACACCTCTTATCCTCCCATGCTGAAAGCGCCCGTTTCTTAAAAGTATAAGTTTTGATCTCATGCGACTTAGATTTTAAGACTGTCATATTGACAAACGTTATATTTTTATTTCTATAGGCTCCCTTGAAATTTTTATGTTTCATGTTTTGCACAATGGATTTTCATATGCCTTTAGCGCGCTTAATGCTATCATCACTATCCTTTAATTTCATAGAATACATTTTAGGGCGGAGGAGAATCATTTCAGCTATCTCCTTCCCTGCTGTTTCATCCTTAAAACAACAAAGTTTGGCCTTATTTTTGATGGAGTATAGTGGATGATCAGCAGGATAATTTGATGTATCAAAATATCTTTCTAAAGATTTTCCTACTTCATTAAAATTTAAATCTTTTTGAGTGGCAATACCTAAAAAGAAACTATCTGTGTCACCACCCAACAAACGAACCTGTTTTACGAGAGGACACGGTTTTAGTATTTTATAGAAGAGTTGATACATTTCAAGCTTGGAGTAATCTAGAACAGCTTGACCAATATAGATGGGTTTGCACAACTCAACTTCAGATTGTATCATTTTAATTCCTACAAGATCCTCATCGATTATGTCTCTATCGATGAATAGAGGTGATGAGGTCAATTTGTGATACTTTTGATCATCATTAACTAGTTTGTAGTTTACGCGGTTTCTAACATCCTCCATCATCTTACCAAATAGACTGTTGTTCTTATATTTATAAAAATCTTTTTCAAAATTATTTTGGGCTAGTGCACGTTTCTGGCTGTTACTATCTATGTAGGGTTTGAGGAAGGCTTTCTGTCTAAATTTAATAATGCGGTGAACTCTTTTTAAAATCATGCCCATTTCTAAATAAAATTTTAAGATGCTAAAGTGGACTAGATAGTTTTCTTTATCATATTGAGTGAGCAAAAGTTTGCAGCAAGGCTTATACTTGGGTTGTCCACATGATTCTAAATCTTTATGAAATTGTTTCATAAAGTCGGAAAACATATCTTTACTCACTTCACCTGATTCGGGTGCGAGTGGAAAATCTACGGTTTTATGTTTAATATTATTTGGATAGATTAGATCTATCTCAAAATAATATCCCCAATCACCTTCATCTGGAATTGCTAGTATGTTAGAAGGGTTGGAGAAATGTTGAATTTCACTATCATCTAATCAGCTAAACTCAGAGTGAGGTAGCGGTTTGGATAATGAACTACCATACAAATTATTTTGGTCATAATACTTAAGATGGGTATGATCATTACCTACTGTTTCAGATTTTAACCTATGTTTATTTACAAATGTGAGACCACCGCGAATTCCTCGCTCAAATAAATTATACATCTCTGGATCTTGTAAGAGATGAATGGTCTCACCAGTCATTTTAAAAGCAGACTTAAATGACATGGCTGGTAGACTGACAAAGTGGACGGGATCTAACTTATCTTCTTCTAATGCCACTCGTCGAAACTCTTGGAAAACGTCAGCCAGCAAAAACACATCTAACTTAAGATAGGCAATCATATATACACCAAATGTATGGCAGTCAAATTGTATCCATGCCTCATGAGCATGTTCATAGTCCTCTACTGGACAATCTTGATCCGTCAAATCATTTTTAAATTTATCTATGGGTGGAAGAGAAGTCTCACCGAGTTTACTAATCGCATCAAGATATGCATATGGAAAGACTCCTTTCCGTGTGATGACTTCATTAGTTAAATTTGGATATTGTTTCTTAAGATTTTGTGTTAGTGGAAGAGACTTTAGATTTTGTACGAGAGAGGCCAGTGATGCAGCCATAAATTGGTAGGAATCTAAAAATTTTATATTAAAATAGACCGTCTTATTTTCTTTGGTTTTATCGACGGGTACTTTTGCTGTCATGGCCATAAACTTTTCTCTCGTTTGAGCTATTACATCAAACTTCCACTCTTTCATTTGGCCTAAACCTCCTTTTATTATCATATGGCTATCATAGCCCTTAAAATTATGGAAAATGACGGGTAATGTACGCCGCTTCATCCTCAGCGAAAAATTACATTTTGAACAGAGTGCGTTTCTAAATTTACCAGTAATGTGATCATGGTCGCACACTTTCTTAATCTTATCATCAAATGTTTTACTACATTTGGAGCAAACGTTGCAACTATCAAACTTAGCTTGATCATCTGCTGTCATATGCAATGATCTGCGATAGAGTTTACCATCATGTTTTTGTTGAAATTTTACAGCCTGTTCGAGGAATTGTAGGAAATGGTAAATACAATCCTCACCTTGCCAGACGCGCATTTTATTTTGCCTACCCCTGAAGTGATCATGCCATACTTCATAGCAGGAAATGGCTGCTGGTCGATGGATGTTATCATCGATATAACATTCGATGTCAGCATAGATGACACGAAGAGGGCTTAGTTCATCGCCATTCTCTCCATATGAAAACTCCTTATCTTTGGGCATGCGTTCCATTTGCAGTTTACCTCGCTTATACCACCACTTAGAAAACTCTAGTTATTTTTAACTTGTAAACAATTGAAATTTTATTCTATTTCTGACATATACACTATTGAAACTTTATTTTTAACTTGTAAATTGTTGAAACTATATCTTTCATTTAGAAATAGTAGCACATATAGTTTAACTTACAAGACTTTATATGGATGATGATATAGTTCAGTCACATTTAAGATAGCTTACACTTCTGATGTAGGGGATAGCAATCGACTGCGATCCATATGTAAAGAGCTTGTTCAACTACAGAAGAGAGAAGTGTGATATGATGCGTGTGGCGCGTGAGTGTCCTCCCATTTCATTCCATTCATCAATTCATCTCATTGATAGAGATAGGTAGAACTCATGGTTCTCATAACACATGCAATGGAAAGTTTATAAGGTGACCTTCGACAGATGGCTAAATGTCGCCCTGGCGCGAATGCATACTACATTGAAACAGAGGCAATCACTTGCAAACATGACGCAGAGAGGTTTAACAAGATTGATCATTGCCGAATGTCCCTTGCGGTATACATAGCTACGGGTTTCACCGCCGTCCTATGCAGGAACGCCCGTCGAAAGGAAGTATTACACCGAACTTCATTTGCATTGTTACCTTCCCCTCTGTATCCATGCTTGAAAGCATGTCGTGGGCTTGGGACCACTTTAGCTACATTAGAAGGGGCCCTTAAGAGGGCCTATGGGGCGTTCACTGGTGAAAGGGATTAACCTCCACCAGCCATTATTCTTCGAGCTCGCAAATCACTCTCGCGATAGATACAAAAATATATCTTATACTGTAGGTAACCTACAATGTCCTCATCGAAGAACGGTAGGTACCGACAGAGCTGACGACGGCAGTGCGCTCTTATATGGCGGAGACGCTGTTCGCTCTCCGCAATCTCAATGTCCAATATGACATACCTGAGGAGAGTGATCGGAGCATCGACCTCTATTTCCTCATAGGTCTCTCTCCACTCCTCTATCACACGTCTGCACTCGTCAAGCTCCATCCTTAAAGTGAATGAAGCTTCTTGTCTCGTCTTATATACCTTTCATAGGAAAGGTTAGAAGAAAGTTTTATATGACTCATACATCATTTCATTTATCTTATTGTTGCCTCCCCCTCTGTGTCCATGCTTGAAAGCATGTCGTGGGCTTGGGACCACTACAGCCACATTAGGAGGGGCCCTTAAGAGGACCTATGGTTCGTTCACGGGACTAGGTTAGTGGGTCGACTCAAGACTTTTGTAAAAACTCTGAAAATAGAAAGGAAATTGAATTAGATTAGAATTAGAAAAATATATTTTAAAGTAACTTACTCGGCTTCTTCTTTTTCACTTTTCTGACGATGAAGTCTTCCAATTGTCCGTCTATTTTCAAATTTAAATGGAGGCACTTCACCCCCTCCCCCTCGTAGCACATTTGCGTTATATCAGGGTCATCTGTCATAGTGGGCACGTCGCAGGTGTCGTTCTCGTAGAGGGGGGAGGTGTACCTCATAGCTCCTCTTCACTCCTCTCTTCAACAAACCACTCATTCTCTCACATTCACTCCCCAACTTCTCATTTATCGCCCTCACTTCATCCACATCCTTCGCAATCACTCTCAATCTCTCACATTCAGCCTTCTCCTTCTTCAAAACACGCTTCAACTCATCACACTCAGACACCTTCGCCATCATCTCTTTCTTTTCCTCAGCCCAACGCTTCTCCGCCTCCATCATCATCACCATCTCCTCTTTCATCTGCTTTATCGCACTCACTTTCCCTTTCAACAACTCATTCTCCGCCAGCACTCTCCTATTCGTATTCTCCATCGCACTCATTCGATCCTTCATCTGATTGTATTCAAAGCAATCACTCGACCTCTGATCTTTCTGAGGCGATGAGGAGGCTTTTGGCTTTCCTAAGGTAACCTTGTCACTGAAAAGCCTCCTCATCGTCGCGTCCCGCTCTTCAACAACACTCTTCTTCTTCTGCATTACAACACCCCTCACCTCGCTCTCTTCCTCTTCACTACTCATCTCGCTCAGAGCGAGATCGCGATCGAAGTCTGCATCAGTCACTACAGGCGCTACAGGTACTTTCTCAATCACCCTCACTACAGGCACTACAGGCGCTTTCTCAATCACCCTCTCTTCAGTCGCTTTCTCAACCGCACCCTCAATTGTCTTCACCGCCTCATTCTCTTCATCCTCCAACAACAAACCCTCAAACCACGCCTTAAAATCGCTATCCGTAATCTTCCCCGACTCACACTCTTTATGCTTTTTATAAAAATCCTCCGCCGCCTCATCCTTCCCACACTCAACACGCTCAACTACGCACACTCTCTTCAACACATGCTTCTCATGTCCATCAAACGCCGCAACATGCTTTTTCAATTCAGTTCCGCGAGCAATTCTCCCACAGGAGCATTTCCCCACGAGGAATCGTGCATTTTTCGAGGCAGTCATAACGTGAAACTGCAAGAAAAACAAAGTCGCTTGTTAGCAAACGAAATGATATTGTCTTACATGTAGTCGTCGAGGATAGACAAGTTAAGCTGATGAATCCGTTACAGGCATTACTCAGAGCGGATCTTATCCCATCTCCAAGGCCTCGATCCACAAATCCAACCTCTAACGGACAGAGCGTGCGTCATATCACTGTGTTGGTATTCGGATCCCGATTTTGACATGAAAATCGGTGGAGTTATTTACATCAGGAAACAAGTCTCGAGCCGTAGCTCGCCTCGTACAACATTATAAATGCCTTAGTTGAATTCAGCAGGGTCGAAAACCCCAGAAAACCTCCAAAAATAGTGAATTTAAAATTTTCAACTTTTTAGCACTACTTATGAAATTTTATAAGTAGTCTATCACTTAGGACAGGTCAATAGCAACCGAACCTTTTTTGAATCAAGTCAAACGGACTTTTAGAAGCAAAGTTGCAAGCCTTTAAAGTTTTGGAGTCTTTTATGGCCTGGAGACGAAGGCCATCTCCTGGCTAACCTCTAAGTCTGACGGCTTAGCTGATATCAGCAATGAAATTTTCTAAGTCGATTTCTTACAGAAACCCGCAATTTGGAATGTCCGAAGCTATCATCGGAGCTCAGAGAGACGACCTACCTCTGACAATCGCTCTCGTCTTAATGACAAGTCTCTGTCGGTTCCCAGCTTATATAGTGTGTGGCGATCAGCTGATGACGTAATACCCATCATCCAAACACTGAAAACCCGTCTATCTCCAGTTCTAGTGCTCCGATTGAGGTGGAAATACACCATTTCCATGTAGAATTTGACGCTGAATCCGAATCTGGCCTCCGTTTTCCCATCAGATGCTTCGTTTTGGCTCCACAGTAGGCAGCCATCGCAAAAATTCTAACTTGAAAATTCTAAAATGTTGAAAATGTTTCTCTCCGATTGACTTGAAACTCTCCGATTGACTTGAAACTCACCATACAGATAGAGAATTTCACGCTGATTCCAAATCTGAAATCCGTTTTCCAATCCGATGCTTTGTTTTGAAGCTACAGCCCAAAACGTCCCAAATTCTAACTCTGTCGTTTTTCGCCAATGTCCCAAAATCTTAAATGGCGTCTCACATCTAAACGAAGACAGATATGAACAAGCCGTTTGTTTCACTGAATTTGTCTCACTCTTAGCTTTCAAACGAGCTATGGCACGACAAAATCCGTCCACTGGAAGCCAAAATCGAAGCAAGCTCTCCCGAGGGGGGGGGACGTCAGCTAAAATTTTTTCTGTCCGATTGCGTTCAAATTCACCATACCGATGCAGAATTTCACGCTGAATCCGAATCTGGCCTCCGTTTTCACATCCGATGGTTCGTTTGGGCGCTACACACCAAAACGTCCCAAATTCTAACTCTGTCGTTTTTTCGAAAAATGTTGAAAATTTTTTCTCGCCGATTGCCTTGAAACTCACCATACAGATAGAGAATTTCACGCTGATTCCAAATCTGAAATCCGTTTTCCAATCCGATGCTTCGTTTTGAAGCTACAGCCCAAAACGTCCCAAATTCTAACTCTGTCGTTTTTCGCCAATGTCCCAAAATCTAAATGGCGTCTCACATCTAAACGAAGACAGATATGAACAAGCCGATTCTTTCAGTGAATTTGTCTCACTCTTAGCTTTCAAACGAGCTATGGCACGACAAAATCCGTCCACTGGAAGCTAAGATCGAAGCAAGCTCTCCCGAAGGGGGGGGGGACGTCAGCGAAAATTTTTTCTCTCCGATTGCTTTCAAATTCACCATACCGATGCAGAATTTCACGCTGAATCCGAATCTGGCCTCCGTTTTCCCATCAGATGCTTCGTTTTGGCTCCACAGTAGGCAGCCATCGCAAAAATTCTAACTCTGTCGTTTTTTCGAAAAATGTTGAAAATTTTTCTCTCCGATTGACTTGAAACTCACCATACAGATAGAGAATTTCACGCTGATTCCAAATCTGAAATCCGTTTTCCAATCCGATGCTTCGTTTTGAAGCTAGAGCCCAAAACGTCCCAAATTCTAACTCTGTCGTTTTTCGCCAATGTTCCAAAATCTGAAATGGCGTCTCACATCTAAACGAAGACAGATATGAACAAGCCGATTCTTTCAGTGAATTTGTCTCCCTCTTAGCTTTCAAACGAGCTATGGCACGACAAAATCCGTCCACTGGAAGGCAAAATTGAAGCAAGCTCTCCCGGGGGGGAGGGGCGGTAGGGTGGGAAAAACTTGTCGACCTAACTTTTGACGAGGAAGACGATGGTAGCACTGGCGCATCGAAATTCGACACTTTGGAAAAAATTTTCATTTTCACCGTACACAGTCACTCTGACACTTAGGATTTTTTCAACCTTTCCTAAAATCTTGTAACCGCTCTAACTTTTGAACGGCTGATCGGATTGACTCGCGCCAAAAAATGTCATAGGTTAGTTTTTCATCCTCTTTCGAATTCAACCCGAACGAACAAAATCCGTCCACTAGAAGCCGAGATAGCAGCTAGCTCTCCCGGGGGGGGTAGGGGGGGAAAAAACTTGTCGACCTAACCTTTGACGAGGAAGACGATGGTAGCACTGGCGCATCGAAATTCGACACTTTGGAAAAAAATTTTCATTTTCACCGTACACAGTCACTCTGACACTTAGGATTTTTTCAACCTTTCCTAAAATCTTGTAACCGCTCTAACTTTTGAACGGCTGATCGGATTGACTCGCGCCAAAAAATGTTGTAGGTTAGTTTTTCATCCTCTTTCGAATGCAACCCGAACGAACAAAATCCGTCCACTAGAAGCCGAGATAGCAGCTAGCTCTCCCGGGGGGGGGGGTAGGGTGGGAAAAAACTTGTCGACCTAACTTTTGACGAGAAAGACGATGGTAGCACTGGCGCATTGGATTTCCTCCCACCCTACCCCCCCCCCGGGGTGGAAAACTTGTCGATCCAACTTTTGATGAGGAAGACGATGGTAGCACTCGCGCATTGGATTTCCTCCCCCCCCCCCGGGGTGGAAAAACTTGTCGAGCCCATTTTTGACGAGGAAGACGATGGACACCACGTCCACCAGGCCGGCACCCAAGCCCACCCAGGCCGGCACCCAAGCCCACCCAGGCGGCACAACACCCCAGGACAGGGAGGAGGAGGAGGAAGAGAGGAGGGGGGGTAGGGTGGGAAACGGCCGCCATCTTGCGCTATCTGGTGTTTGTCACTTGCTTACTACTTTAATGCTCCCGAAATGTGTTCTTACAACAAAAACGTGGGGGAAAGAAAAACAAACATGATGTCTCTATAAATGATCTATGTGACCAATGGAATAACGGTTAGATTTAGAATTGTGGATGGCAGCGAAAAAAATTCTATAACAAGGCAACCAAAGACAAAGCGAACCACAAACGATACGAGCAAAGCTCGAGTTGGTGATGCCATACCTCAAGCTGAGGATCGACTACACGGGAAGCATGTCGCATACTTTCTTCTCATGGAATATGTCCAAACACGAATGAAACACGGCTAAAGCTTGAGAAAAAGCACCCTCCAGCTTCTCCACCGGAAATTCTTGAGACCGTTTCTGCTCCATTTCAACTCGCCATTTCTTATAATTTAATGAACATTCTGAGATCATTTCCTCGAGTGAAGCCAGCGGTCCATCTGCGAAGCTACTCTACCAAATTGTCTCATTAGCACACTGCGTCAGTTGCTAAGTTTGCTTATATCGGGAAAAGCCCTCATTGAAATTGCTCCATTTATTTTTGGTAGTAACATGACAAAAAGCTGGGACGTGAGGCCCATTGCGGTTGGGGAAGCTTTACGTCGCCTCACAGCTAAATGTCTGATTAAATTGATAAGATTTGAAGCGGCTTTACTTTTTCAACCTTCACAACTTGGAGTTGCATGTCATTTAGGGAGAGAAAAGATCATGCAACGCACTCGAGAAATGCTAAACAACCATTGATCAAAATTGTTGCTTGTTGAAGGTGGATATAGACAACGCCTTCAACTCGGTATCCAGGCAAGCGGTTGTCAATGAATGTCTCAAGCAGTTTCCTTGCATGGCAAAATAGATATAATTTGTGCTATGGAAATTCTCCGCTTTTATGCCACCCTCTTGGTCGTTTGAACTTGTCACAGAGGGTTCAGCAGGGTAACCGCTTTGACCTGTTTGGTGTGGTGCTCGACCTTTGTGGCCATCATGCTCTGACATGTAAAAGAGGCCCAGATGTCACTACAAGGCACAACGCCCTGCGAGATCAGTTTATCAGCATTTGCCATTCCGCGAATTTACGCCCACAAATTACGCCCGTGGCAAAAAATACAAGGCCAGGTGATGTGCTCCTGCCGGATTGGTGCCTTAATCACACCCGTGTCTTAGACTTCACTGTGGTACACCCGCTAAACAACCTGAATGTTTCTGAAGTGAGGAGGAGTCAACATTGGTGGCAGCTGATCGGCAGAAGCACATCTAAAATGATCGCAAGTGCCGAGAATTAGGATAGCAGTGTGTCCCGGTCGTCATGAGCACCTATGGGGATTTGGAAAGTGAGGCTACTCCAATCCTAGAATGGACAGTCACAAGACTGTCTGTCCAAAAAGGCATCCGTTTCATCGAGTGCAAATCGGCCATAACTAGAAAACTTTTGTTTTGCCTGATGCGATCAAACGCTGTTGCCCTCATCTCCAGACAGGAATCAAGCTAGGTGGAGAAAGCTCCTCTTTGCCAGTCTGTAAATTTCATTTAAGGCTTTCGTAATGTTTTATGTATTCGTATATTCTGTATATTGTATAACATAGAAATAACATATTATGGGTCAACAAAAAAAATAGTGATAACAAATTATGCAATATCAGCTACTTTGTTTTTGAATGTCGGTTGATAATATCTTTATAGCTAGCTTTTGAAGTATACTACATTTATTGACTAGCTGTTGGTAGATATAAACCCAGCCGTAGGCGAGCTGCCATAACTAGTCAATAAAAACCATGGATTTCGATATAGTATTGTATATCGGGATGAGACACTATCGATATCTACATACATTAGTAGTCCTGTTTTGAAGACTTGATTGTTAATGATCACGATTATGTTTTCTAAAAATGACCTTCAAATGTGTTGTCGATGGCTGTAACACAAATTGTAGAAACCAAATAGAAAGCAAGCGCATGCTATTTCATTTGATTGTTTCCCAAGAGACTTTGAAATATTCAGGAAAATATTGGCTGCAAAATATTCGAGAATTTGACCAGGGAATTTGGAATCACATAAGATCAAGGGCATCTACTCGCACAACAACTTATTAAATTTGTTATTCCTTTTGCTCCCAGTTGATTCAATTATAGCAACTCCATTCTCGGTAAGTTGTCTGATATCAAAGTGCTCTACTATATCGAAACGTCAAGACAGCTAAAAGTGGCACATAATTATGTTGAACAACAAAGCTTTGGCTTCAAATGGAATATAAAAAGTTTCAGCTCTTTTATCTCATTCTTTTTTGATTTTTCTTGAAAAGTCATGATTAAAAACTGCAGTCCTCCGTGTTATTTGATTCAAATCAAGGGTGAAGAGACCTCGTCCGACAGTGCTTCAACTTACTCAGATGAACAGGATTATTTTCTCGTGGTGGCTTGATTGCACCAACAAATTGTCAGATGGACATGATTATAAAAGCATGGAATTTATTGAAAATCCGCATAAAGAAAGCCCGAAAAATCCTATCAATAAGAACTAATACAATGTGTTCGAAAAGCTTCTTAGCATTTGTTGGCAAGAACTTTCATCGCGATGATGTGAAATTGGACATCCATTTCTGTATTGAAATGATTCTTCAATTGTTGTATGAAAAATTACAGAATGGAAATCTAGATGTATAGGCTATCCGTCCAAGTCTGTATTCGAAAGGTGCAGAAGTCGTCAAGCAAATCCTCATGTATTTTTCTTGAAATAAACGATCGATTTATACAAAGTTGTTTGTTAAAAACGATTGAAATGGATGGCCCCGAAAATTCTACAACGTCAGTCAATTGAGTAATACATAATCTATCCTCTATCAAAACCATAAGTAAAGCTCGTGGAATGATATAAAGAAACATTCATGCACTACAGTAGTTGCGCAAGTAACTAGTACAGTCCGTTTCATAAAAAGTGGATCATCCTAAAATTTGACTAAATAAAACATAAGTATGATACAGAAAGCATTTTGCATGTTATTTCATGTCCCTAATATATTTAAATGTCTTTATATAATCTGATAAGCTATGATACAGTAACGGTTCTTAAGAAGCTAATATTTTGTGGCCCTACCCTTATTGTCAATGACATTACCAATTCGTCTAGGCATTGATTCGATGATATCGTTGATTTTTGACTGATCTAACTTTCTCCACTCTCTTTTTAACAGTGACGTAAGTTGTGATACGCCATCTGTAGGCAGCAGTGAACGACGAACGCTACGATTTAGAATACTCCATACATTTTCTATGGGATTCAGATCAGGAGAACGAGCTGGCCAAGATAATGTCCTAAACCCTAATTGAGACTTGCATAAGTTGACTCTACTACTCCTGACCATCACTATCCTTCAGACGGACTGATGTTTCTACGTTTGGATGTTTTGCGTGGACGGCCAGAGCCCTCTTTACGACAGAGTCGAAAATCATCATTATGCCATCGATGCACATTTGTGTAAGGGACATTTAGTCGCTTGCTTGTAGCTCGCAAAGAAAACACTAGCTGACACTGTGCCTTTTGTGAATGCGATCTCGTTATTGTTCATTTGTGCTTTGTATCGTTTTCAACCGGTAAGAGATAGATTTCTAGCTGAAAGCAATCAGGAGTGCTGCCAACACCACCGCAACGAAGTCAGGAAGCTATGAAACATGAAGTCCAGTTAATCACATGTAGCAGTTACATTATTGTTGATGAATAATGGTGCTATACTGGCTCTGATTGACCGATTTTCTTTATTTTTGTTTTGCTTGATAGCTTTTGGCTTGTAGAACAACATATTACATAACAAAGGAAACAAATGTAATTTTATAAGAGTGAGGTATGATTTTGTGTAACATTGCTAAATGAAGATCAAATTATCTACTACTTTTTTTATCTACAACAGGAAAACAACTCAATATTCATGCTTGAAATTTCCAACAATGATATTAGTAAGCACAACTGACATATCTTCCAAATTTCAGAGAAATTCGTTCAAGTTTGGCGGAGTTAGACAAAGTTGAAGTTAAGGCGATGTTTAAGGGTGATCCATTTTTTATGAAACAATCTGTATTTGTACAAAAATTGAAATCACAGTACTCGGCCGTTGTGTTAACTGCACGCAGAGATAAGAGAGAGAGATAGATCGACAGAGGTAGCTTTATTCTATTGTTGAATAAAGGGTGTTAATTGTGACTTCAATAGGCCTACAGCCCCGGACAATGTTAATTCAGCGATTAAGCAAACAATGAAAAGACAATTATCTTTGTTCAATCTGTTATTTAGTTATTCATCATGTTATTTGTCAATTGTTGAATTTAGTTATTGATAGGATAAGCACAAAAATTGGAGATAAACTTAACTGTTGTACACACGAAAAACAATCGGTTTGGAAAGAGGAAAATTAACGCTACATTAAAGGGCGGCAACCCTGTCAGTTCAAATCACAATATAGACAGTGTCAACAAATTATTCTAATAATTAATGATTCAATTAAAATGGCAATGACATGAAACATTATTCAACTTCCAATCACAACAATTAACAACATCAATCTTCAAGACTATAGTTATGCAGATGCGATGCTCAACGATAAAAGAAAAACATTAAACTTGCAGTTCACTTCTTAATGTTGAATTCACTTCAATTCGATCGGACTCACTTATACCAAAATAATATCACAAATATCATGAATGTCAGTGTCACTTATACCGTAAATCTTCAATCGCGCTCGCTGATGTGTTGCCGCATACGCTACTGTGTTGTTGTTCGCTGGTAGGCAGTTGTAGTTGTTACTTCTGTAGTTAAGTTACACCGCGAGAGCCCGGAGTTCTTCTAACAGCTACTGAAGATGTCGTATGTGTTGCTGTTGGTAGTTGTTGTTGTTTCAATTTCTCATCGCTTCTATTTTATGCAAATTTTTGACACTTGACGATAAATCCACTTTATTTTGAAAATTGAAAGAGTTTTCTTTAATTTCTGCTCGCTAGCTTTCGACCCGACCACATTTCGTTCTTATCACGGAATTTTTGATCTCCTTTTTTAACATGGACCATCAATCAGTTTTCATGATATCTTTTTATCGTCGTTTTTTCTTTCATCAACAATCACGTTATTCGCACATTGAATTTCTTTCTTCTGTCAGTTTATTAATAGATTTATTCACATCTCTCCTCTCTCTCAGCGTTTGATTCATTGCTGACCGCTAATTTTCTTTTCTCTTTTTCACGAGATATTGAATATCTCGTTTACGAAACGAAAATGGCGTAGGCTGACCGGTTACATATATATACACGTACATATACACAAGAAATATGAACTATGAACATGAGAACGCACATAGGAACGATGCAGGGAACGGCACACAGGAGCAACGAGGATAGGATAAGGGCACATGGGTTAGATTGAAACGAACAAACTTTAGATACATTAACATAATACACTATACGCGTCATGCAATTATCGGAATTGAATCACTTTATGGAATTGGAATTGAATTGAACTGATTCGACTGGAATTGGAATTGGAATTGAAATTTCTGCTCTGGAATTGGAATTTGAATTAAAAAATTTCAGTGGAATTTTTCCAGCTCTGTCTGTATGTATCAGAGAGGCTAAACAATGTGATAAGACCTCAATTTCATGCTCAGGGAAGACAGAATATGCTTAGCGGTTCATCCGTAGTTCAAGCTGCAACGCATACAATTGTAGACGACGCGCAAAAATAAGTCCACTTGGAGACCTACCCGAACTCGTGGACGGATAACCGCTCTAAATCCCCATTCAATAATACCGCAATCTATCTTATAGTGTCGCAGGGGTTGTAATTAATTATCTGCTTTTCAGAGTGCGTATTAGACACCAATAGAGAGTGCGTCATTATTTTCCAACCATTATGAGAGTGCGTCACAATTAGAGAATGGGTCAAGTTTTGAATTGCGTCATAAAAGAGATAAAACGGTAATTTCTAATTATCAATGAGCCGAAGTTTCATTCTAATATTGTCTCTGAATGTTTTCGCTGTATAAATGAGACTATCGATGTTTGCTACTCTCTTTCTCTACAGCTTCATCCATAGAGCTAATTCAATGAGCTTCTATTATCGACTTGTCGGAGAGTTTGATTGAATTGATTGACAGGCAAATGACTAGGGCTATAAATATTCATAATTTCCTGAAAGCAACATTTCGATTAGCGTTCAAGATGGCTGGATCAGATTCGAGTTTGGTTGAAGGTGGAAACTATTTTATAACAGAAGCATGTCAATGCATCTTGTGTTCTCTTCATTAATGAAGTTCTATTTAGCATTTTATTTGATTGAAATTGAAGTAGTCTACCGAGACGATGATGATGGAGCTACGTACAAGATATTTGATAGAATGATAGGTATGTAAGTGCCATCATCATCACAAAATGACGATTTGAATGATGGATGAATACTTCAAAATCTCGCCATTCAAAATGAGGTGTGAGTGATGACATACCACTCCATGAACATGATTAATTCATAATGTCCATCATTATTTGCAGCCTGCTTTTAGGTACTTTGTCTGTAATCCTTCATTGACGCAAATAAGTAACTGTTACAATTTAGGTTTAAAATGACATTGTCTAAAACAGGTTTTTTATGTTTTTTGAGAATTTCTCATTATAATGTTTCCTAAGGCATTTGAACCGACTTTCGATTATAGAAACAAATGATTGAAGTTTATGTATCTCAATAGCTTAGCCACAGAATTAGACAGGTCGTCTCTTGTTCTGTTTGACTCACAGAATTAGACAGCTCGTCTCTTGTTCTGTTTGACTAGAAGGGAAGCATTGGAACATGTAACGTAGATGAAATGGCACAATCTGCTGACATCATACCATAGCAATCGAACAATGAGCAACCAGTTCAACATTAAACACGACAAATTGTGCAAAGTTTCAGAGACTGCTATCAACCGGATCACACAGCAAAGAGACACAGTCGATGTCAAGATCTGCAGAGAAGTTTGTGAACGTTTCTTCATGCGCCTGCTAACTTTTTTTAAAATGATCGGAAGGACCAACATTATCGAGAAAACTTTTGCGCAATGCTGAGTTCTTCGAATCTGAAGGAGTCGTGACGATCGGAGCATTTCAAAGGAATTCAGAGCAATCCGCAAGCGACGCACGACTATTTTTCCTATCTCTGCAAGGTATTAAAAATTTCTTTTTGTCGACTTATTAAGTTCCTGCATGTGCCATCTGTTTGAATCAGTTTGCACTTCTATCAAAGTGATGCGATTAAACAATCTAATTCTGTGGTTTGACTAGAGAGAAAACATTGGAACATGCAACGTTAATGAAACGGCACAATCTGTTGACATAATACCATAGCAATCGAACAATAAGCAGCCAGTTCAACATTGAGCACGCCATATTGTGTTAAGTTTCAGTGACTGCTACCAACCGCATCACACAGCAAAGAGACACAGACAATTCAATTGTCTTCTTTGTAGAATGTCAAATTCTACAGAGAAGTTTGTGAAAGTTTTTTCGTGTGACTGTTAACTTTCTTAATAATGATCGGAAGGACCAACATTATCGAGAAATCTTTTGCGCAATGATCTGAATTCTTCGAATCTGACGGAATCGTGTCGATCGGAGCATTTTGAAGGAATTCACATCAATCCTCAAGCGACGCACGACTATTTTTCTTATCTTTGTAATGTATAAAAAATTTCTTTTTCTTTTAGTAAGTTCCTGCATGTGCCGTCGTTTTGAATCAGTTTGCACTTCAAGCAAAATGAGACGCTTAAACAATCTAATTGTTTACATCTGTGGTGTTAAAAGCAAGCAAAGCTTTCCGCGCGCATTATGGCGTTATCTTTCTGGTTTCGTTTTATAACAGTAGCAAGACTGCTTCAATAGTCTTGTTGATCTTCACGGCGAGTTAGCAGTTCGAGGACTGGATTCGATTCCCATGTATCATTGTACTTCAACAAAGTGATACGCTTAAACAATTTGATTTTGTGGGTTTATCAGTTTTGCTATCAATTGTCATGTGTTTTCATTGGTACGGGGGATCATTTCATGGGGAATGAATGCACTTGGTGTAAGTGGTACCGCACTTTCTGCACATAAAATCAAGAGAAAATTGATCTTTCAGTCCTAACTCCTCAACTCATGCGAGCGCAACTCGCTCGTGCGGGCATGAATATAGTAGAAGACCGACTCGGGTCAGATTTCAGTAGAAGTCTTTCATTCTTGCCTGTGAATCAATCATCGGTCTTTGAGATGCATCGTAGCCGTGTTTCAATCTGCAATAAACCTGTCTTGTAATCTACAAATCTGTATTACAACCCGAATAAAAATCTATATCCACCGGGCTTTAATGCCAGCTGTATTTTCATTGTAACCGCGTGAACATAAAGCTGATGAACAATTATGCTGCAAATTCTCATACAAAATTCATTTCTATCAATGGTTTATAGAAATTCAGGACATTCGTGAAAATAGTGTTTTTTAGAAAATTGATGGTGTTCATTCAGAGCAGCATTGATTATTGATATAATTTTTCTGTATCATATTTACATGATGGTTATGCATGTGCAACACAGATTCATCCTATCTCCCAAAATGAGTACTTTTATATTGCACATGCATAATTATTTTAATACTAAGGCGTTTATTCAAGTGAAAATGAAAATCACAAAGTGCAGATTCAGATTCTGAGTAACAGAACTACAGAAATTACATCGTGATAGGAGAGCTGTGAGATGGGTCCTGCTTAGATCAACGAATTAATTAGAAGAAGAAATTTTGCTGTTCGACAAGAGGCAAATGTATGGAAAGAAAGAGTTTAGGTGTCTGGATGTGGAACATAACGGCATCGAATAATGACCAGAGCGATGTACTCGATGACCAGGGTGACTCAAAAGTCCTAATCGGGTTTCAAATCAAGATTTATCAGTAAGTATTAACACTGTAAACTCACTTTTTCGCTTATTCTGTGGAGGAGGAACCAGAATTTTAGTAGCAGTTCGCAATTATGAAAAAAATCAGGTTGTAGGTCCAGCCAAACTCATTCATATTATGTAGGTCAGCCGATGTCAACAGATGTCATGAAAAACGTCTTCCGCCTAAAACTTTTTTCTGATTGACTGCAGCCACAAATATTTTTTATTAAATCTGATTCATTGAGAGGGCTACAAAACATGAATAAGCCTTAATGCACTAACGTCCATTGAAACAGTAGCGGAAGGTAAATAAAAAGCAGCAATGAAGAAAGATGATAAAGAAGAAAGGTTAGCTAACCATTTCCATTAATATGTGATTGCTACTTGCTATGATGGTTATCAAACTTTTACCTTTGCGCACTAGTTATCCATGACGTTTTCATGCAATGTCGTTGAATTGAAGCGTAGGCGTAGATATCTGTGAATTACGACGATTTTCGACAACGTTTTTCCATGAAGATGGCGCACCGCCTCATTAGGGTCTGAAAGTCAGAGAATTTCTCAACATCCAATTCCCTAATCGATGGATTGGCCGAAACGGTCACCGGCCACTAGATCAACTGGCCAACTAGGAGCCCAGATCTGACGCTTCTTGACTATTTTTTGTGGGGTCATATCAAGAAAATGGTGTATAAGAATAGGCTAACGAACAGTAAAGAACTGCGAGTGAAAATTACTGAAGCAGTCCAGTCCGTGACGAAAGTCACAATAACAAAGACTTTTGAAAACTTCAAAAAACGCGTCATTCTTTGTACCGAAGTTAGCAGAGCTAATTTCCAGCATGCATAAATTGCAAGTATTCTTGGAAATTCTGGTTCTTCCTCTACAGCATAAACGAAAAATTAAGTTCATAGTATAAATACTTGCTGAGAATTCTCAATCTGAAACTCGGTTAAGACTTTTGAGTCACTCTGTACATTTAATGTATGCATGTACACGTAAATGCAAAATGTGAAAATATAAAGTTTTGATGGACAACAAAAACAACACCATTCGAAAGATTGCATTCGGAATGATTCATAACCTTGTCTTTTTAGCGAAAACGTCATTAGAACGAGTAAATATTATCTAGTAATTATCTATTGTAAATATAGAAAAATCAAAAATCAATAATACATGAAAAGACATTCTTTACGTTCAAATTTCAAATTGCTATTCATGGAACTAAAATTAACATAGAATATTATACTTAAAACAATATACAGATATACTTGAGTAAACGTTTGCACAAATAGTTTAGTTGTAATGAACAATTTTTGAAGAGACAAAAAATACATAGATTCATGAAAAATGAAAGATTTTGAAAATACAACTTTTAAATTTGAGTTTTTGGTATGAAGGTCTTCGAATCATGCAAAATACGCACCACCATTCGAAAAAGGAGACTCGAAATATAAAGTAAACCCGTTTTCAAAAGGCTTTATCTATCGGAACATGGAAATGTAAGGGGAGCACCCTACGACGCTAAAAATCGCCCGGTGCTGATAGAGCTATGCACTATTCTACTGGTAATTCATTTGCAATTTGCAGTAATTTACTTGTATATGATTCATTTTTTCACAGAATTAAAAAAAATGATAAGCTCTCCCTGCTTTTTGTGGACAATTTATTCAATAAAAATATTCAAGTAGTGCATATCATCCACAAACTGCATCTTCTTGACTGACATGACTGCAATATTTTTAATTGTGCTGATTATCCTTATCTTTAATTTCCGTCCTTTTTCCGTCCCTTGTCGCAAGTGATTTGTTTATGATCTGAGATAATGTTCCTATATTGTACTGAGGATCGTGATGCCATTGAAATGATAATGCAGTTGAAATTAGATGCCTGTTTATTGATTTGAGAATTAAGCTCATTGATTTGGAAGGGCTGTAATACAGTTCCGATAGACGTTCTTTGTTTTTTGCATCTCTCAATAAATTCTTAAAATTTAACTAACCTGGAAAGCTGCGTTTTTATTGGTTGACACATCTACTGAAAAACTGTGGATATACAGTGCGCGACAAAATAATGGAAAACCCTTAGAATTTCTTGTATTTTTACATGTTATTGAAAAATAAGCTATTAGTGAGAGAAGGTTTCAATTACAAAGTTCAAAAAAGATCAGTATTACCTCGGGATCATCAAAAATCATTTGAAAATGTCAATATTCAGTTTGACCAGCATTTTGATATATAAACTGTTCAATGCGCCTAAGTATGGAAGGAATCAAATTCTGGCATATTTGAGTGAGTTCGTCATCGTTATTACAAAATCTCAAAAAGTTCTTGTATTGATGAAAATTTCTGAATTGTCAGACGTTGTTTTACTATGGTCCATAGGTTTTCTATAGGGTTTAGATCCCGAGAAGCGGAATATGCCAGAATTTGATTCTTTCCATGCTTGGAACAGGTTGTGAATCAAAATGTTGGTCAAACTGAATATTGACAGATTCAAATGATTTTTGATGATCCTGAGGTAACAGTGATTTCAACTTTGTAATAAAAACCTACTCTGAATAATACCTTATTCTTCATTAATATGGAAATTCGAAGGGGTTTCCACTATTTTGTCGCGCACTGTACACGTGCATGTATATTGACGTTTCGTCAGTGAGTGATGACCAATTACCTAAAGAGATGAACATCTTTATGTAAAATGGGGAATGAGAGAAGTCCTTTGTATTGCTAAAATACTTTTTTGGGTTGAGGCCTCTCGGACGCACCAAGCTACCATTATCAGGGGGAAGTAATTACTAGAGTGAACATCAGATAGTCATGTCATTGCTGAATAAAAGTCAAAATTATGTCCATTATACCATGCTGGACGGCAAAGTATGGTATTTCACAAGAATGTATTTATCATTTGACGTATGCAAGAAAAACAAATACCTCGACAGAAAAATTGATTTTGATAACTTTAGTACTTCGCCATATTTCGTAATTTGTGTTAATCTTGTCCACCAGCATCTTAGCATTCATTCTGCGTGATCATGGCCTAGTACATGGCCAAACACCGAAATATTTGAATTTTTGCCACGAAAGGTCAATAATAACAAACTAGGTAATAATAACTACGAGGGGCGTACCAAAAGTTCGTGACGTTTGATTACCATGGTTTTAATTCGACTTTTTTCTTTAATCATTCATCGTTGTCATGTTTTATCAAACATGTGCATTGCCTGTGAAGTATTGTCGGTTGATCGGTAACCTATAGAGACGCGAACTGAAGCCGGTAAGTAGTGAAGCAATTTTACTTTTGTCAGCATGACGGACTTCACAAATCGTAAGTGGAGATCTTGTCTGCTCTTTCTGTCCAAGGAACGGGAAACACCAACCCGATCGGCTGGGCGTCTAAAAACATTCTTCGAGACAATGCTCCTGCAAGAGCGACCATCAAGCAAATGTTCCCATAGGGACGGAAGTCATTGGAAGACGTTGAGCGCTGTGGCCATCCATCCACTCCAGCCAGCGAAGATAATGAAGATTTTGTTTGGCAGCTGATCAGTCTGACAGACGCCCAACATTTGATGAACTGGAGGAAAAGTCTGGCCAGCTGTCGCATAGGAGCTGACTGCAGAACAGAAAGAAGACCATGACGAAGGGTTTGGAGGAGACTACTGACTTTCATCTCATCAGTGCGATGAAGTTGGCAAGATAAAGAGAGCACATATTGGAATTTAAGGTGATCGAAAAAAAGAGTTTTGGTATGCTTCAAAAAATGTTTTCCTGTGAAATGCAACTGTCAGAACTATAAGAAATACAATCTAGATATGCACTTGGGCCAAAATGGACGTCTATAGATAGGAGAGACAAACGTCACGAACTTTTGGTACGCCCCTCGTAGATCATAATAACAAATAAAATGACTACTACTGTTTAATTAAGAAGTAGACGAGAAAAATAATGTCATCAAATGTCAAGAGAAACAAAAGAAAGAAGGCAACTAGCTAAAACTTCTCAAATCACTCAAGGAAAATGCTTCACACGATTGCAAGAACTAAGCTTCTTTGTCCACAGTGCTTCTTTCACTATCCTCTTTCTCTCTAACGATTCTTTCTCCACTATTTGAATACCTTCAAAGTCAACTTGGTGATCATTTTCAAAGCATGACGGGCAACTTTAGAGCGCCCATTTCTTTGACTGCCCTGATGCGCACTTTTCTTCTCTCTTCCAAGGACTGGCTCGATTCCCCAACGTAGCAAAGAAGTATTTTAATAAGAGGAAGGACTTCTCTCATCCTTCTTTCATAATGTCTAATCCTTTTTCTTCAACAAAACATCTATATGTATGCTACGGGATTGCGTACTGGTTGATTACCATCGTCGCCCATCACCGACAAGTAAAAACAAAGAAAAACTGAATAAATTAAGGTTTGATTTCGAATACTTTTCCCATGACCGCCGATGTGAAAATGAATCTAATCACGCTGTCCCGTCCCATATTTCACCTGCTGATCCTGCACCTGTCTCTCTCTCTTACTTGCTGATCCTGCACCTGTCTCTCTCCCACCTGCTGATCCTGCACCTGTCTCTCTCTCTCTCACCTGCTGATCCTGCACCTGTCTCTCTCTCACCTGCTGATCTTGCACCTGTCTCTCTCTCACCTGCTGATCCTGCACCTGTCTCTCGCGTCTGATGGCCACTGATTTGTCTTTCTTGTGTGTTCAATGTGATTTTGCCCTCATTTTTTGGAATATTTGGTATCTTTCGACTGCTGATAGCTTCAACTAATTCATCATTGGATCTATTTTGACGCTCGAAGATTATCTTCGTGGCTTTGACGGTTTTTGTCCACCTGAAGACTTTCGACAGTGAACTGTGTTTATCACTTCACAGCCAGCTGATCACACACGTGACGCACTTGATCAAGGAAGTCTCTTGAACGTCAGAATTAATTTCATCAACTGATATCTCTCTACCATCCGTGTATTGGCATGTCAAGCTGGCCTGGTGGTAGCGATCACGACTTCTATGTCTTAAGCTTGTGGGTCGCATCCTTCACATAATTTCATTCTGACTAACTTATTCTTTCAGGCGCAGGACGCTGAAGGCCCGTCACTTACTTTAAGCAACAAACTTTCTTCGAGATAGTTAATAGCGGCGTTCGGGAGTTTGTTCAGAATCGTCATGAGAAAAATTCCATTCCCTTTATGAGCCACGTTTTATTTCTTGTGATAAAAATATAAATTACAGCACCGGACGTTTCAGCCGGCACAGCCTTTATCAAGGTAGATGAGGAAGCATGTGCGGACAATGAATATGTACAAATGTGAATCAATAAGATGAGTGACCGCTCAGTGCACTTCATGTTTCCGGATCATCTCCGGCTTGAATTTATCGATGTGATTAGCCTCTGAGATGCGGGTTTTCACGGGATTGTCAAGTTTATCAATAAGCTCTATTGAGAAATCGCTTATATTCACATTGACGTCATTATTTTGAATAGAGGCATAAACTGAAGACGCTCTTTTGGAATCTTTAAGTTTAAGACTTCTATCGCGCTCTTGAAAGCGAATAGTGAAAGGCCTATTGGTAGAACCAATGTAAGTGTTACCGTAGGTGTTACACGGGGCACACTCACTTTATAGATCCTGAACGGAACATCTATCATTGATATACTGAAACCTGCTGCGTACAAAATTAGATTTAATATTGTAAGGTACCCAGCTTTTTTTGTCCGAAGTAATGCCGGAATGGAATCCTTTAATATACCCTCTGTAGTGATCTTTACAGTTGGATACACCAGGTGACGTGCCACGCGTAATTCACGCGTAATTACGGAACAACCCAAACATCCGTGGCTAAAGACATTCTATTATTCTACGCGCGTACATACGCGCTGCACTAAGAGTCAGCAATCACGTGATCTGATGTTGTTAAAACATGGGGAATGTTTATGAATACGCGCGGGCGAGCGTTTGTAGTTTGCGCGTCTACGGTTGTCTGCGCCGCCGCTTGAACCGCCAAGATGAACCGCTAAGCATGCTCTGTCTTCCCTAAGCATGAAATTGAGGTCCTATCACATTGTTCAACCTCTGATACATGCAGATCGAATCAAGACACAACACGGTCAAAAAAAATTTGAAGGATCCAGGAAATGGAAGATGCCAAAGTTAAACAATTACCCTAGTGGAGAATCCTGTAAATAATTAGGTAATTAAAAGTCATGAACGAATGAATATAAATTAATACTAACAACATAGAGTAACCTACTCTAGTATAGAGCAGGTACTGAAATACGTATAAAGGCAAGTCTACTCAACAGAAGACGGTAAGGGAAATAAATTAATACTTATAAACGATTTTATTTTTATCATATAAGAACTGAAATAAGAGTTCGTCATGGACCTGACGAGAAGCTAACTAAAAATAACAAAAGGAGAAAATTAGAAACCTAGAAAACCAAAATTAAGTTTGCTATGTATGGAGTCATCAGGGAGGAACCATGTGGCTGCATGAAGCAAGGTTTCGGCCCCTAACCTCCAACCTATACCACATGACGGTGCCAGGCCAACCATATCGAATGTACGATATGGAAGGTCTCTCCAAGCCTGAGGAAACATAGCAGAACCTAACCGAAAAAAATTTTTTTTTGAAATTTATTAGGACAAAAAGAAGCACTTGAAACTAGAAGAGGTTTTCTTAGCCCAACATGCCAATGATTGATGGCATCTGGCGGGGCGAAAAGCAACCAAACTTAAAACGAGGAACCTATTCTTGGAGAAGGACTTAATGCAAGAATTAACCAGCAAATTATTCTTATAACCCCGTCCTTTAAAGATATCAAAAATGCCCTTAGCTCTTGATATGAAGGCGGAAGCATCAGATGAAATCCTGCCGAACCTGATGAGTTGGGCAGCAAAGATGTTTAAGCCAGTGTTCAAAGGCATGCTACTCTCGGGGAAAGCATACAGCACAACTGGGAAGCTGAACTCATCAACCTTATGGTAAACCTCTGTGATGTATTGGCCACCATCTTCGATCCTGATTTTTACATCCAAATAATTAACACATTTGTTGTTGTCTCCGCTTCTGCTAGCTAAGAGATCTACCGGGTAGATTTCAGGAAGGATCTTATCAAAATGTTTGTAGTTAAACACACAAATGTCGTCGACATACCTAGTGGTACGAGAGAGAAGTTTGGCTAAGCCAAATCTCTTACTCGCTAGGAGCCCCCTCACAAAATTAAACTCCCTGTAAGCCAAAAACAGGTCAGCTAAGAGCGAGCTGGAATTCCCACCCATAGGTATGCCTCGAATTTGCTTGAAGACGAGTCCCCCGAAATTGACTAAAGTGTTATCCAGGATGAAACTTATTGCATTAAGGAATTGGGTTTTGGACCAGCAGTGATACCGTCTGTATTTTTTATTTTTTTTATTCGAGAAGAAGGTTCTATAATAGCCAATGCAAATAAAGCTCTTGGAACTGCTAAAAATTAACTCACATAAGTCCCTCAAGGACTCCATAACCTGGTCTAAATTAAGATTCGTATAGAGTGTGGGGAAATCATATACTTGTAAGGAGCGGCAATTCAAACCCGACATCCTGTCAAGGAATTCCCCAGAAGAGTTAATGCTCCAGAAGGCGTTCACACCTGAATTATGCTTGATGGAAAGGCAATAACTACTAAACTTGTCCCGGACCAATTGCAAACCTTTGTTCACAAGTATGGCCAAATCTTTGGAAGTGCTGTTCCTGGCACCAGCTATGAATCTACTCTTATACGGATTTTTGTGCAATTTAGGTATCCAGAAAAGTTTAGGTAAAACCATAGACTTATCTTTAACCGTTATGCCAAAGGAATCCTTGAGGGCGGTGCAATGTTCGGCAATTATGTCATTAATGGAAGAAGTTACTGGTGCGTAAGTCTGATTACCAACAGCATTGAAACTTCTAAGGTCAAAGCCTAGTTCGTTCAAGAGGACAATGAGGTAATACTTCCTACACACAATGACAAAATTGTTGGCGGCCTTATCCGCCGGAGTAATGACGTAATTCTTCTGAAAGTTTGAGATGAAGTCTTTACACTCCTTAGATCTTAGTACCTCGTGCGAATGCAAAGATGGAAAGCTAGAACTTAGGAAGGAAATGCGATTCTTAATTATCTTAAGGACAGCCTCCGACCAATCCTGGAAGTCAGAATTCTTAAGGGCGTATTTTCTGCAGGACTTTTCAATAAATGCAACTAATGCATTTTTAACACTGACTCTAACAAAATCCCAAGACTTGTGAATAGGCTCTCTATAATTGGTGCGCTTAGCCATCAAATCCTTAAGTTTAGGGTTGGATATAATACTCAAGTCACCAGTAACCACGTGTGAAGCGGGCTTGTAGCAGAAGATAGAATTAGAACAAAGACAAGGCTTGCTAATAAATTCTCTGATTTCATCAATAGAAGCATTCTTCTAGATCTGGTTGTAAATTCTGGCAAAATCTGGTTGTAAGACACATGAGACACAAAGTCTTTATAACAGGACTGCTGACAGATGTTGTAGCAATGTCACGCATAGCCACGGATGTGTTAGGGTCATGTGTAATTACGCGTAATTGAGCGTGGCATGTCACCTAGTGAGGAATCACAAAAGGGACGTTATGCACTTTCTTAAAGTAGATCCACTTCTTTTGAGGCAGATAGATTGCACGATGGATATGTGCATCAATTCTTGAAATAGTGACAACTTTCAGAGAAAGGTCACATAACAAAGTCACAAAAACCAAATTGATACTTTTACAAATTTTTTCAGCCATTCGGAAAATTCTTTCACTGCTGCATGTGGTCAATGGAATATTTTCTTGATGTTTATCCTATGGGCTTCTAATGAAATGTATGAAGAAACTTTACGTCTGAAAGAAAATTCATCATCCTCCAAAGATTGCTGTCGAAGGTAGCTACAGATCATAGCGTAGGCCTAAGTATATAGTAGGTAGAGTTTTTTCTCAAATAAGTATCTGCATACAGTGACAACTTTTTTATATGAAAATATTCAGTTTTTTGCGGAGATAACGTACCTGAGGTTCAAAAAGTATTTGATCAGTATTTGTGAAACTAAATGTTTGCAAAATAGTCCTGTGTTTACATACTAGCGACATGAAACCACTATATAGAGTAGTATGAAACTTATTAAATATCAAAAGGAATAAACATTCGGTAACAGGTATCCTAATTAAGCGAAATTAAGCTGATTATCAAGGAGATTTCATGAACCACATTATAACACAAGTCTTCACGGAAAAGTTGAGATCTTATTGTGCCTCTTGGCTGAATTTTTTTTAATGATGTGATGATTATGATGTTGAAGAACTGGGGACTGTTTAGAATTATTAGTCCCTTGATGATAGTCTTACTGATTAGAATTAGTTAGACTATTAGAATCGTAGAATTCTTAGAGTACCTAGGATTTTGATTCAGTATCAAGACAAACGTATATGTAATTCGTACATATTTATTTGTTGTACTCACATATCTTCGTTTCCACATCTCATTCCACATAAAATGAAATCTTCTGCAGGGGTCTATTTCAATGAAGAGCTCCTAACCTCACTGTCTTAAGGCCAACTACCTAATATCATGCTTCCTTAAGGTGGATAAGCGTAATTCAAACTTAAGGGAGCATTATCTTCAGGTACTTCAATGTTCGTAAAAGACTCCCACAAAATATCAAACAATTGTCTGTCATGAGGTCGAATGGATATCTTACCTAACGTAATGAATCTATGCCACATGAAGGAAGCCTTCGAATTCATGAATGAATCTGGAGATGATTGACGCTTCATTTATTGCATGCAGAATCAGCATTGGAAACAAAATGAGAAGTAGCAGTGGCGATTTGTCAGGGTAATTAAGTATTTACTGCCAAATCATCATGTTAAACCAACTTTTGACATTTCATTCTTAATTAATGATAGAGCAATTCATTCTAACTCATTCTTAAAACAAATATTAGAAATTGGATTAATATTATAGGAAATAATTGATATTTGTACTACTATATTTGAGGCTTATAAGTACAACATCACAAAATGGTGAAATATACATGGTGAAAGAAGATTCAATGTCACAAATCGGAGATGATTATTTAATCAGTAGGGCAATTTTTTGTGACTTAAAAACCGAAAAAATATGACCTAAAAATGTTAAATTGTAATTTACATGTAGCAATATTTCAAAATCTTAAAATATAGCAAAAATTGTGTTTCCATTTTCAGGTAAAAAGTTAAAAGTTCAATTAGCAACAAAAAAACGATTTGTTTCAAACTTTTGCCACAGTATTCCCATTTACAGCTTGTTTGTAATGTAATTTACTTTATTTGATGTGTGAAAAAGGTCTGTCTTTGCATGGCATCTTCTTCGACATGGAGAAGAACGCTATACCAAAGCAGCGGTTGGCTGACAAGGAAAAGCAGACGACAGACGAGCCAATCCTGACGCCCTTGGTGATATTCACATCTGTAGGCAATGCATGCATTGGAACTGTCATCAGACTGCATCACGCTGCTGAGAAGACCAATATTGCGTCATTCTGCAAGCATCGGTCATTTTCTATCCCCTCTTCCCGGCAACTGGCAATCAGAGACAATAATCGCTGCTTGTGAGTAGAAACGGTTATTGTTCTCAAAGTGGGTGATAAAGATCGTCGTTGGTATTCAAGATGAGTGGCAAAATACTCTCGATGGTAAGTATCCTAGTCCATTGGTCACATTTGCAAGAGAGAATAAACGTCAGGCGTTTCAAGAGATAATATCGATGCTCATGAAATTTCGCATAGAAAGCCATGAAGCGAAATATATGACAACTTTCAGCGCTGTATACAATTACAAGCAGTGGCGTCGTCTCCGTGCCTGCGAGGACTCCGCCGCATACCCAAAAATAACTATTTACGTTCATAAAATAAAGGTTCAAATAGTTTTAATTTTTTGTGTTTGTGCGCATCTTTACGTTTACACCTCTACATACACTTTACAGTTTCAAGTCACTACTCTCAAATACGTTCCGAACGTCAGCGTTCAGCTGTTAACTGTAGGGATCTTCAAGCAATCACACAGTGTGTTCGGGATGTGTTCACAGCAAATCACAGAGATTTGTGTGTTTGTGTGATATGTGGAGCGTCTGCGCTTAGCTCGATCGTCTTCTCCCGATAGAAACGCAGAAGCAAATACATTGCAGCAATGCAAGAAAAGTTCTATTCATAAATTCTTAGATTCAGATAGAGAAAGACGCAAAGTTTCCCTATTCGTGGCTTCTCCAAATTTTAGAGAAGATGATGACGCGTTGAATCGTCGTGTCTGCGTTCACCAATGGCTGAATGTTGGATCGGAAGGTTAGAAGCCGCAGAGACAGGTAGCGATGAAGGTTCCATAATTTGATGTGTGATTCAGTCAGATGTAATGATTCAAGACATATTGGTGATACTATGTTTATGGCGGCGATTTCAACAGTGGTTATTTTCTACACCGGCCAGTCGGCCGAGGGATTATGCAGAAAACTCTAGCCATCGTACACGAAGTTTATGGCATCAAATAAAAACTACTCTCAAGTAAACCACTCTCAAGGGATAGAATATCAGAAGGAGCACAAAAATATTTTAGCAACCCTAAATTTGAAACATGTAAGTGATTGACAAGCTATAATGATCACAACAGAGTCTTGCGTTGGCGAGAGCTTCCACGAGAGTGAATGTTCTCTATAGTAATCTTACCAAGGTGATCAAGCTTCATGTGAGAAATCAACATCACATTTTCATTGTCATTTGACGTTTAAAGTCTTGGGAAAACAAGAGTTGAATTGACGAACAGTCTGGTTAGGATTGCATGCTTATGAGGCTGTTCAGAAAAAGAGACTGTCACAGTGAATCACAATTCAATTTTCCACGATTTAAGCAAAAATATAGCTCTGCCTCAACTTAGACGATTTTTTTATTTTTTAAAAATAAATAAAGTTCCCCGACGCGTTGCTGAGGCAAAAGTTGCCGACGCAATTGCTGAGGTCATCGCAGAAATAGAGACGTTTGCTAAAATACATTGGAATAAAATTGATAATTATGGCTTTAGAGTTGAAGACCTAGTTGACTTTTTGAAATTCATGTCCTATAATTATAGCCTACTATAATAAGACATATTTACGGGGGGATATTTGCGTAAAGATAGTTGGTTGCCCAATCACATAAAAATTTTTGTACTCAGTAGTATTAAATTTGTGCATGATCGTTGTTCGGATACTTCCTTAGAGTCAGTTAATGTAATGGAAAAACGTCTGTATGAAAATGGATTTAAGCCTAACTCAATTAGACCAAAATCAAAATCCAATAATAAAAGTAATGAAAATCAAATTGCATGTAACCTTTGTGTTGATTTCATTAGTGATAGCTACTTAAGAAAAAGTAATAAACTGGTCAGTAACTATGAACATACTGTTCGTGTTACCTGCAAACCCGGTCAACTTCAGTTAATAGCATAAATACTATTGAAGGCAAAAACAAATGTAATTGTAAACTGTGCAAGGATATTGGACCTAAATATATGTGTAGCGATAAATACATTGTGTATAATTTTGAATGTAAAATTTGTCATAAAAATAGATTGGCCAAACTTGCCGACCTTTTAAGTTACGGCATGAAGAACACAGACGTAGTTTGAACTGTCAAGATCGTAAAAGTGCACTATCTGAACATAGTTTGATTGACCATGCCGATAGAATGATGAACATCGATAATTTCCAGCTTTCTGTCCTAAATAAACAAAAGAATTCGATGCAAACTAAAATGGCCGAGGCACGCTTCATAGCGTTGAACAAGCTACAAATCAACCGCAAGCATGAACTGATCTAACGAGTCGTCACTGCCTAATCATTTTTATATTCAAACCAACTGCCTGTTCATTTACTTACCCCTTGATACTGTCCACCGTGACGAAACGCGCCGGGGAACTTTATTTATCTTTAAAAAATAAAAAAATCGTCTAAATGGAGGGAGAGCTATATTTTTGCTTACATAATTGAATAATGAATTGAATAATAAACCTCCCGTATAAGACAACAAAAGATTTAATCACAATTCACATGCAGAATAGTCAACATTGTGTAATCTATGGACTTCAGTGTACCTTTCATTTAAATATCAGTTTCTATTTCTCACATCATTTCATTTCATTCTGTAGTCATGGATGTCAGCATGATTTGAATGCTCATGTACTTGTACAGGTGTTTGAAAATTCACTGAAATCAAGATGGTGTCAAATTAATTATTTTGTGCCGTTCATGCTGTCTGATGCTGCAGAAATAAAGGAATCCACTTTGGAGCGAAGGCCTATGGTCTGGGAGCACGCGACGCCACTGATTACAAGTACATGTATATTAGAATACTTAGTAAGCCTTTTTTCTGAACCGCACAAGAAAAATCTTTAAAGGATCGAGTTAGGATTATATAATAATTCTTCTTAGAAAATGAAAATCATAAACGAATTTTGAGAAGCCTTATCATTTAGCCTAAGCATCAAATATGCTAATATTTGGTAAACCAGTCAAGTCTAACTCCATTGGAAATCAAAAGAATTCACTTCTTGCTGATATAGCAAATTGTTTCATACATTTCAAAGCTCCGGAATGATAAGTTCGGCGAGCACCGGTGGATTCTCGCCTGATTTGAGAAGTGAATAGCAGCCTAATGAGTGATTTGGTAAATGCCTGCGATTATTAGCACTCATCCGTTATTCTTCTGTTCCTGTGTTCAGTTACTATAGAAAAAAATGAGGTGTTATATAAATGCATTATTTTACTAAATCGCGAATATCTTCAAAATCTTGAATTTTCTTGAGCAACAATTTTTCGTTGAATATCATTTGTACTGTCTCTTTACGTTTTCAACTAATTTCAAAATGGATAAATCATGAGAAAACAGATGGTAAAATCATTGTCCGTTAATTTCCAATACAAAATTGTCATTTTCATGTTGAAATTCTGCGTCAGAGAAAACCTTCAACTGTCATATACGGTCCCGAATGACCACAACTAGCCACTTGAGAAGTTGAAATACATGCCAAAATTATCTGTGGAACACAAATATCTATCTATATGGTACAAAACTTGCAAAAATTGAACCGCAACTTCAACATGAGAATTCCATTTGAAAATGTATTGTGCAATTATTTATGAAGCGGTCTGTGTATTCTTTGTTGCCACATTATTTTCTCGCAACACATAAAAGCAAACTTATCAGATGAAGACTCGCATTACATTCAATTTAAGCATCCCATAAAATCTGCCTATCATGCAGCGTTCGATAACCATCGAAGGTTAAAAAAATAGTAACTTTTTTATCAGTATATATGTGATGTAGCTGGCAAGGTAGGTGTAGAGCTACCTACTCGTCAGCTCAAGTTTACCCCTAACATGAGGCCGAAACTGACTAAGATACTACCTTAAGGCCCATTTAGATTTTTCGTTCTTTTCATGATTTTTAATCATTCTGATGGGTAGGATATCCATTCCATCACGTGACAGCCTGAGAGAATGATTTGCTTATTATTCGATTATGTGCATAAAATACCCTTATCCACCAGGGGAGTATGACACTAAGTACCTAACCTCAAGGTAGTAAGTTTAGGGTCTTAGAGACATTGAATTGAAATAGGCCTTGAAATGAACAAGTCACTTAACGGAATATAACACTACCGATAAATCTTATTTCCGGTCTTGGTTCTCCTTGATCCAACCTCACGAGTCGCCACACGTGCTTTGACAGATCACTGACCGCGAGGTAAAAGTCAGAGCTACTTTTACTCACCTGCCGCTATACCCTCGCTATCCCCTATGTTGATTGTATATTGCAATTTCGTCAATTATATCAGCTTAAGCCTGGCCTTTTGCTTTTAGCTGCCACGCGACCAATAATGAATCGGCGAAGAGAGCAGAGTGTTTAGTGGCATAATAACGTTTCTTAGGTTATGCATGACACGAAATCATTTTAAGCAAATTGCTATAATTTTATATATATAATATATTCCAGTAGCCGATAAAAATAAAGATCTTGGTATCGTCATTACAAATAATCTATCATTCGATGAGCACGTAGTTATAATTGTGAACAAAGCCCGTAGAAAATTTGGTCTCATTACAAGAAGTTTCCGTCACCAAGAAGTGTAAACATTGGCCAATTTATATATGGTTTATGTAGTTCCTGTTCTAGAATACGGTAGAATACTGTGGCAGCCGTATAAATCAAAACACATCGATCTGGTTGAGAGTGTGCAAAGGCTAATGTCTAGGCAATTTCCAAAATTAAGACATCTTGAATATCGGGAAAGACTCAAAGAACTAGATTTCCTATCCTTCAAAGCTCGCCGAATTCGCTATCAGCTAATATTCATGTACAAGATTGTTCATGGTCTGGTTGATATTAGCGCCGATGATTTTTTCATCTTATAGCTGCTTCACAAAGTCGTGGTAATAATCTCCGTGTATACTCAGTATTCGGCCAACACAATTATCGACATAACTTTCAAATTATGTCAATCGCAAGGTAATGGAGCATGTTGTCTGATGATAATTTTTTTAACTCTATTTACAAAATTAAGAATGTCATTCAAATGCTTTTCATGAGACTTGATATGTGGTAACTTCCTTTTTCTTTTCTTTCATAAATTGTGTGATTGTGTCATTTCATGTCGATGCCCTCCTTTTTGTGCTATGTATTTGATTTCAAATACAAATATTATCATTATTACAAACAATTTGCATCCGTTGGATAAACCCGAAGAGGTTTGCGTAATACAAATTGGTGTGCCTTCGAATCATGATTGAGTCGAACATTTTTCACCATGTCTACAGGCTGCTATGGCTGTTTTGATCGACAACTGCATTTTGCTCATGAGTACATACTATTTTTTTCCACATATAGTATCTTCTTATCTAATTGGTATGACATTTTTATTTCACGTCGCTACACTTTCATTCTGCTGATAAGTATACAGCTTTGTACAAGTGATGCACACGGCGGTTTGACGTCTCTATGATGAGCCAGTCATGCACCATTTTGACTTTTGAACTTCATATCTGATATAAAATAACTGTTAAAAATGACGAACTTAGCAACTGATGTTGCATTGGCATTAGAATCACTTCTACAGCCTTCAGTGTATTGTGAAGATCATAAGCATCAAATTTGTTCTTTCTTGCATCGATAAACCAATTTTGACATTTCTTGAGACTATGAAGTCCGTTTGGAGTCTTTCGTTAGGAGTAGCACTCCTTCTACTTCATAGCGAGTTAACATCTGGATTTGGTAAGTTTATGATAACCTGTGTTGTTCCGTAGAACGTCAAATCATACCTTCCAATGTCAAAGCAGAAAGCGTTTCATTATCAAAATATTTTGACATTCAAAATCGAATTCAAATGATGCGTGTGCGCATCAAACATAACAAAGTATTACTTTGAAATTCGTAGACGTTTGTTTTTGATGAATCTGTGAATGAAATTTTCATATTTACTATGGACTAAGAACACTATGAAATTTGTTTAACTGGAAAATTTGTGACATAATTATTTATAATGAAACTCACACGTGAGTAACTTAAGTGAACTATCATTTCATTGTAACTTCTGTGAATGCTTGCTTATTTTTTATTATTTTGTCTCATGATTTTCTTGAGTTTCCTCCGTAAAATTTTAGCCATTCAGAGGATTCATCATTTTTGTAGTGTGAAGAATTCAAGTCACATTAATCAGTTTTTGAAATTATAAATGCGTTATGAATTATAATGGATTATAATTCATAATATCCAATTATAATTATGATAATAATTAAATTTTAAATAATAATTATAATAGTACACATGGTAGGCAAGTTATTGGAGCAATAAAGATCAAAAGATGAATCTTCCAAGGAGACTCACTGCTGTTCTGCCTTGCAATGAACCCATTGAGTGAGATCTTACATGGAATAGATAAATCGTATGCACTTACAAGGGGAAGGCAAATCAATCATCTGCTATACATGGACGATTTGAAACTATACGGGAAAACCGAAAACGACATTAACTGCCTCATCAACTCGGTTAAGATATACAGCGATGATATTAACATGAAGTTTGGAGTCGAAAAATGTGCGCGACTTATAATCCATCGAGGGAGAGTCACTGAAACAGACGGATTTCAAGCTGAAGAATCACTAATAAGGGATGTGACCCAAGATGGATATAAATACTTGGGAATTCCTCAGAGAGAAACCATACTTGATGATGTGGCAAAAGCAAGGGCAACAAAAGAATACAAGAGGAGATTAAAGAAACTGCTGAAATCGAAGTTGTACGCCAAGAATATGTTTGAGGCTATAAATGCATATGCAGTACCCGTAATCAGCTACACTGGAGGAGTGGTGAAATGGACTGTGCAAGAACTAAGTGAACTCAACCGAAAGACACGTAAGATACTAAACATCTACGGGGCACTACATCCAAAAGCCGATATCCACCGTCTCTACCTACCGCGGGATCGGGGAGGTAGGGGTTGAAAGATCTGGCGGAAGTCATAGAACAAGAAGACAGAAGCCTAACAGAATATGTACAAAACAGAAACGATGACCCACTGCTGGCAGTGGTTAAATCGGGCAATTTGTACAGGCAGCGACAAGATACCTTAGAAGATTGGAAGATGAAAGTTGTAGAAGATCGATACCATAAATGGAAAGATAAGATAATGCACGGACAATACACAAGGCAAATGCTGGAAATAACATCTAGGCAGACTTGTTACGGTTGGTTGAAATCAGTCAATTTGAAAATTACCACAGAAGTGTTACTAACGGCAGCTCAAGACCAAGCAATCAATACGAAAGCACATGCAACATATATCCTGAAAACCAGCAATGATGCAAAGTGCAGAATGTGTAAGTCAGCAGATGAGACAGTGTCCCATATACTCACAGGATGCTCAAAACTGGCATCAAAAGAGTACCTCAATCGCCACAATGAAGTTACCAGAATGATAGAGACATCTGTCTACAGTAAGACATCAGCGTATCGACAGAGCCATGGAAACACATGCCGATACCAGTAGTTGAAACAGACATGGTGAAGATCTTTTGGGACTTCGAAATAAGAACCGACAAGAACATTCCAGCAAGGAGGCCCGATATAGTGATAGTGGACAAAGAAGAGAAGATGGGATACATAATCGATATCGCCGTTCCCGGGGATAGAAACATATGCAATAAAGAGCGAGAGAAAATAGCAAAGTACCAAGACCTGAAAATAGAAATACAGAAGCTGTGGAAGATTAAAGCAAAAGTGATACCAGTAGTAGTTGGATCCTTGGGAGCCCACACTGACAACCTAAAGAAGTACCTCAAAGAGATTCCCGGTCGACACCAAGTACCTCAATTACTTAAGGCTGCCCTGCTCGGTAGTGCCTACATCCTCAGACGCACTCTAGATCTCCCTGAGTCCTGGTAGGATTCCGAGGTCCTGAGTTACAACCGACCATTGTGTGGTCGTGATCCAAAAAAAAAATAGTAATGAATTATAAATGGAAAAAAAATTCCATTCACATTTGTCCGTAGGTAATGAAAAAAAATAGCAGACCCTCATAATAGACAAATATGCAAATAAATGCTGAACGTTTTGTTGCGGTATTACCATTTCCTTTTCCCGCTATCTAAATTGCTGATCGGACTATGGAGAAGCAAATAAATTCTTCTTGAAGCCACAGTTTGAATCTTTGTAGAGATTGGCGAAGTTTTCTCTAGTTGTGCATAGCAGGATTGGAACCAGCCGCCGACCGAACGGCACCGGCCATAAATTTTGATAAACGACTGTACGACCGTCGGCTCATTGCACCGGCAGCCGGTCGTTTGAGCAACGCCGCCGGCCATGCCCCGACGTTAAGTTTTGAAGAACGATTGACAGGCCGGTTGTTCAAACGAAGCTTATGTCGACCATCGACGACATTCAGTCTAATTGTCTAGTCAATTCAAAGAATTACAACATTGTGCGAGCATGTAAATGTAGCATAATTTATGTGAGGTAAATATAGCGAACCGTTTCTTGAATTCTATCTACAAACCTTATCCGAAGCCAATAACGACACTGTTGCTTGTTCAACTTACAACATTATTGACAGTTAGTGATTACCAGTGCTGCTCAATTTTCCCATACATGTACAGAATAGAAATCAAAGTGCGAATAATTGTCTAATTACCTGATTGATGTTGAAATTGAATTGAAAAATAATCAGTGCCGGTGCGCTTCGTCGGGAATAATTGCTTATTCGAAGGACCGACAGACTTGCCATATGTCATACAGAAATCGAATGATATCTAGCGGTTTAAGTTGACGAGCTGCCAGGCAAACTATATTAGGCTACAGAGACGGCGGACTAGCCCCGGCCGTTGCACTACTCTACTGAGAACTACCACTTAAAGCTCTGTAGAAAGTGATGCTGTTGATCTGTAAAGCCCTGATAAAAGTAAAAGTCGTCGTGGACGATATGCGCGGCTGTATGACATAGATATTGATTCAATTTCAATTAATTTTCAGCTTATCAGCGGATATTGAACCGGTTGCCTATTCTACCTCCATCTGCGATTGCACCGAACGGAAATGTTGGTACTACTGCAAGCGCATGTGCAAGGAATTGTAGTAGCAGCAGTAACTTCGTATTTGGTAAACTTGTCAGAGGCAGTCGCTGCTTATGCTATGAAGACAGTAATCCATTCAGCCATGGACTGTCGAGGCAGAGCGGAGTAGTTTTCCAAAGTTCGATACGAGGTAAGTCATTCTTGTTTCAGTTTTCCAGAAATTCATCAAAGAATGCATGCAAGTCTAACTAACACCATAGAAATCGGTACCAATTTATGAATGAAAATAAATCTTAACGAAATCAACATTTCTTCACGAATTTTTACAACTGGAACTCCGGTGCATCGTCAGGTGGCAGACGTGAGAAAAGGGTCGGAGTCAGTGACGGGCGCGATTCGATTCTCACACGATTCGGAATCGTGCGACTCATCGCACAATTAATCGAAAATCGTGCGATTTTGAATATTTTGGAGATTTTCCACAGCTTAGTGATTGATTTATTTATTTTCACTATAAATTCGATAGTTTCCTTTAAAATTAAACGAAATGAACGAAAGTTGTCCTATCCAGCGGTGCATTTTCGCTCTGAACATCGCAATAGGGTAGTGGAAAGTCCATAATAATTCTCACTTTGTTTCACTAATAAGCCTTTGTTTTAAATGTCAGAAGACTGATCATGATCAGCACTTTAACATGTTGGATGTGAAACCTTTTGAATACTTAGTTGCGTTAAGAATAGAACGAATGAAGGATGAGGACGATTTGATTAACTTGAAGCATTAAATGTCACTTTTGTATGACTGTACATCACAGCAGTAACGGGCGCGATTCTGATATTTTGAGATTCTCTCAAGGTTACTAATTTGCTTGACATATTGTCCTTAATTTCTAGATTATTAGTTTGATTATAAACTCGATAATTTCCATTAAAATTAAGATCATCGGACACTAAGCCTATCTAGTCATTAAGATTATTCCTACCCTATTATTTGATGCGATTCTCTGTTTGCAATGTTTGAGAATGCAGTATTACAAATTACAGCACTGAGAAAATCGTAAACAATACACAAGGAGTCTTGAAAATTCATTATTAAGAATCTATTGTAATTATTGCGAACTACTAGTCTCCGATTGTAAATTTCACTACATATCACATTACTGTAAAAGTCTCATCGGCAAAACATATCCTGTGCCTTCAATCTGCCTTTTGTGTACTGGAGATCGTGGCTATTAGACGGAGACAGAGTGCGCGACATGCCGACTAGCGTCTAGCTGACCCTTTTTGCTACCAATGTATTTACAGTACATTTCCCAATTTTGATTCTCTTAGCCTTTAGCAACCATATTTTATCAGTCAATCGCCACTTCTTCCATCAATCTTGTAATTATATATCAATCAATTGAAACCAAAGTATTAGCAAATTATAGGCTATGTGAAATTGTTACCGGCTTTAAGTTCATAGCGTGCATATTAAATGTAAATCAGGCACTAATTGCCATCAATAACTTCACATGTTTTCAATGTGGAGATTTATAATCAAAGAGACCTCCTTGTACCTGACAGCATGCATGACCACACTACAGAGCGATCATGTTTAATGCTATTGCAGAGAATGATGCATTCCTGCGATGTGTGGGAATTTCCACAGGATTCCCATAGAGATTTTCTGTGGTCTGGGAATGAAAATGTCGCGTCACACGGCAACTCTGTCTTATCCCAGCTATGCTTCATCTCAGGTTCGAGCACTTGTACATAGGTGTCAAACTTCCATTCTGTGCAATTATTTCAAATGTAGAGCGAGAGAATCGGAAGATATCCTAATTTTTTCCTCATTAGCAAATTTTATGGAGACGTCACTTAACAAAAAAAGGCGCGATTCCTTGTCATTCAAGAATCTCGTGATTGATTCCGTCGCACGATTAATCGAAAGGAATCGTTTAACTGCGCCCTCCACTGGTCGGAGTAAATTTGCTAAATTAACACTTCTACTCAAAATTCAAAAGTTATTCATTAGTTTACTTGCGGGAGTGGCATAGATCACAGATTTAGATTGTTCAATCGTATCACTTTTCTAGAAGTGCAAACTGATTCAAACAGATGGCACATGCAGGAACTTAATAAGTGGGCAAAAAGAAATTTTTAATACCTTGCAGAGATAGAAAAAATAGTCGTGCGTCGCTTGCGGATTGCTCTGAATTCCTTCAAAATGCTCCGATCGCCACGACTCCTTCAGATTCGAAGAACTCAGCATTGCGCAAAAGTTTTCTCGATAATGTTGGGCCCTCCGATCATTTTAAAAAAAGTTAGCAGGCGCATGAAAAAACGTTCGCAAGCTTCTCTGTAGAACTTGACATCGACTGTCTCTTTGCTGTGTGATCCGGTTGATAACAGTCACTGAAACTTTGCATAATTTGGCGTGTTTAATGGCTGATCATTGTTCGATTGCTGTGGTATTATGTCAGCAGATTGTGCCATTTCATTTACGTTACATGTTCCAATGCTTCCCTTCTAATCAAACGGAAGAAGAGACGACCACCATCAAAGAATGCATGCCACATAAACTTCTCCGTAGTTAGAGCATGGGATTTCGTAGATGACATTTTTTTCTTTCGAAGTCTGACATTTGTTGTTTTGGTTTTGATATAATTGAACGAATGATTTATCCTCAAATCCATCATAATTTTACTTATGAGATTGTCAGCGGATAATTACCTTGATCTTATCTTCAATTGCAGATGTGAGGGGATTAGACCATTTCATATATATTGATGCTGTACCAATACCAGGTTCAAGTATTTCGCTGGCAAATCAAGGTGCAAAAATATCACTGGAAAATTGTGCTTTGTTGTGTCTTAACTACATCAAAACTCCTTGCAAGGCAATTACTTACGACGCAATTACTCAAAGATGTGAATTGTTCAGCAATTCCTACATCGCAAGTGTCACTAATGTGAAGCCATCTCCAACAAGCTCAATGAAAATGTACTTCGAAATATTGGGTAAGACGATGATCCGATATTTATCACCGATTTACCAGCTCTTTGCATCTCCGTTTTCACCACAATGTATCTCATATAATCTTAATAATTAGACTTTACCAAATATGAATAGGTTTTAGGATGCCATAAATAATTTTATATTATATCAGACCATTATATATTTATTGGATTATGCTTCGGATCTCTAATTGCATTTACACAATTCATGTGACTCATGCTGTGACTAAATATATCCAAATACCATTCGTATCAGAATGCAGTGTCCTATCCTTCCAGTGTTATAATGTATTTACACAGTCTACATTCATGTTGTAAAATCTTGTTACCGGTCCGTGCTCTCTTATCTGGAAGTATCCGTTTTTGATCTCTGAATTTTGGCTCTTAATATGAAATTCCCGAATGCTTCGAGTGGTGTATCGTTGAACCAGGGATGCAGAGTCGGAGTCCCGGAGTCCTATCATTTTGCGGGAGTCGGAGTTCTATCAAATGATAGGACTCCGGCCTATAACTAGACCCGAAATATAACACAAATTACTTATCCTCGTGCATAGCTCTCACTGTCTTGATGTCCACTTTCTCCATCAAACAAAAGTACAGAGACAGCAGTGCATGCAAAGCCTGTAATAGCTGCGGGAATGAACCGTGATAGTGAAAAAGGATTGTCGCTTCACTTGGTGATTTAGTAGAGAAGACAAGCCTTCCTCGCCTCGATCACACCTACGCACCCAAGGTCACATCGGAGACAAAAGTAAAATATTATTTTGCTTCAAAACATTAACTCTTACCTTAACGTCAATCATGTATGATGGCTCCTCCAAAGCGCATATAATCGAGTGCACTCATATTTTTTGAAGAAGGATGGGGGATTTTCCTGCCTGGCACTGGGGAAAAAACCGTGTGAAGCACACACCAACAAGTTATGTGCAAAGTTGGCAAACTTTCATAGAAAATGATTGATTTGATGCAGCAACGATCACTAAAATCAGGCTTACCCAACTACGTGATTTATGATGCAGGTTGCCAGAACTACGCTTATACACTTGCCACCCGGAGTCGGAGTCTTGTCAAAATGACTCCGCATCCCTGCGTTGAACAACAGGAACAGATGAGGCAAGAATTACTGAATTAAAAACAAAAAACAAGGGCTCACAGATGCTACAGCTTTGTTTGTTCGTAATTCCTCAGGTAGGCAGTTTCACAATTATTGTACCTAATTGCTAAATTCGAAGTGTAAATTACTCAAATCAAGAGCATCTTTAAATCAGACGTTCAATTACTAATTTTTGATTCTATGAATCTGAATTCAAGGATGAAGCTTCTCGTTTCTCATGTTTAGTTACATTGAAAAAATTCCGTGCAACCGGACACCATGCAAACGTATGGTTCTATCACCTTATTGACAAAAATTGCTTGATATTTCTGCACCTGTGAATTAATTAATAATGATCAAATGCTGCTCGATGCACGATACTCTGCCACTCATCAATGAACTGTATGATGTCAATCGCGACGTTTTGAGTGGAACAATTTCAATGACGATTTAGTTCATTCAAATTCACAGTCCCATCTGTAGGCCAATGTACCGTGATTCCAATGTCAAGTAGAGAGCAATTAATGATGCTTGTCAATGACACATTCTAAATCCTTGAAACAGTGTCTGTACTTGAAGCTCAAAACAATGACTACATAAAGTCAGTTCTGAAGTTATCGGAAACATAACATTTTATCCATCAGTCAGAAGATCTACAAGCATAGAATTGTGCTTGTCAAAAGCATGAACCATTCACTTTCACAATTAGTTATATTCTCACTTGATTGTGTACAGCTTAACTGTATCTGAATCATGATGACGAGCTTGTAATCTAGAAGGTTTTGTTCCATCGCTTATCACTGAATAACAGAAACACTTAGATGTTCGATGTGGAACTGCTGCTTGTAAAGTATAAAAGGCAACTCAAGAGGACCAGATTAATTAGATAAGTGATACAGGTTACAATTAATAAATAAAGTCAAATGAATCAAGTTTTTAGATTAATTATTAGACCATTTACTCATTGCACAGCCTAAATCACATCACATTCCTCAATTAGTGACATGATAAACGATCGAAATATTCATTATAAGCAGACTTGTGTTGATTACAATTGCAATTACGCATTTAGTAATCGTAATCAATTACATTTTTAGCCCAATTACCTTGCAGCCAGTGCAGCTTAATATTCATTCCGCACTCAGCTGAAATTACTTGACACTCCTCGTCAAAAAAATGCGTCGCCATGCTTAGATGTATACCGAGTGTAGAACTGCCGGTTTTTTTCAAAAGAAATTTATGACAAAACATATTTCCAAAGTCTAAATTAAATGCAAGTGTTATGATATTCAATCTCCCTTATCTTGATTATAGAACTGAAAATGCAGATCAGAAAGCTGCTCCCCTCGGAGAAAGATGAACAGATGAATTCTTTATGAAACCAGAGCTGAAATATTCAAATCAATTTATTTTTTAGCAGAGATTTAATTGCATTAATAGCAAAGTCTCGATATCCCAATCCTGTATCTTCAGTTTGATTCGTAGAAGAGTTGTAAGGCGAAAACACTTGGGGGAGAATAAAAAGGTGGCAGTTTAATATCAATGCTATACAAGCGTTAGTCCGGCAGCCAGCACGAGTTTCTGCAGGGAACGAAGTCGAAAGTGAGACTTTCACAATATGATGTACACCCTATGCCTACCACGAATGTGCACGTCTGCCGAGTTCTAGTTACTTCCTCTTCTTGTCGGACAGGAAGCCTGCATCCCGAAGTGTTGACATACTAAAGAGAACAATGACTCTAGTGCGCTAGCCTCCTAAAACGCTTAGCTTTAGGATTCTTTATTAGTTACGAATAGTGTTTTTCTGTGGTGTGTGATTTAGGAGGTCCTGGTTTAGAGTTATGTACGTATATGACAAATGCCTCGATAGAGGATTTAAATGGTCAGAATGTCCGAGTGGCGAAGCCACGAGGATATTTGGCCATTTGGATTCGATATCGAGGCATTTATAACATATTTATAGCACTGTATGTAATGATATCAACATTGACAAACATAATTGATATGTTCAACCATAGATTTGGGATTCTGTATTCTTGGAGATCTAGAATATCTAGGTTTCCATAGATTTACTTTCATTTTTAGATTTGAAACCTTGGAATTCTATGGATTCAGTCTTATCTATCTATGCATTCGTTGTAGGAGTCCATGGATAGCAAAAGCATGAAAGATCGAATTCTATGGTTCATCCACAGACTACAATAGCACTATGATTTAGAAGTCCATGGATTACCTGGTATATTCCATGATATTCTCAATGATGTTTGAAATTTGAATCATGCATAATCAAACTGGAATAATCTGGTCATTTTATCCAAGCTCATCTCCTGAAAGGTTTACACGATAATGGCTTCACGTATTACTGAAAATCAAATTCCCACTTCCAGTAGATTTGCATCAACTAGTGACACTGAAATTCAAAGCCATCTAAATGAAGTGGCCCCAAAAAATACTATTCAAAAAGCGAAGTGGGCATTTAAGCTATTTAAGAGTTGGCACGATGAATGGAAAATTAGAATTCACGGTCCATTAAAGGTAATCAAGGGAATTGATGAATTTACCGAATCCGATTTGAATTACTGCCTCAGGTACTTCTTTTCTGATGTCAGAAAAACTGATGGTAGCAGGTATCCACCGTCAACTTTAAAAGAGCTTGGAGCGATGATTCAATACAATTTCATACACAACTACAATTTTAATTTCTCCTTATTCAAAGATCCTCAGTTTCAAGAGTCGCGCATGGTCCTAATTGCTGAAATGAAACTGTCAGCTAAGGCTGGTCTTGCTAAACCCAAAAAGCGAGCAAACAATATACCAATTGAAGCCGAAGATGAATTGTGGCGAAAAGGAATTTTTGGATATTCAAATCCAAAACAACTTCAGCAAACGTTGATTTATCATCTTGGATTGCATTTTAGCTTAAGAGCAGCTCAAGAGCAATATGATTTGGACTACGGTGAGGATTCACAAACACGCCTTGGAAAGGATGAAAATGGTGACTTTCTTGAATACACAGAGCGAATGTCTAAAAACAAACTCTTTGGTATTACTAACACAAGAATGGATCCGAAGGTCACGCGAGTGTATGCCAGTGATAATGCCGAACGCTGTCCTTTGAAGTTATTCAAAGAGTACGTGTCGCATCGCCCTGAAGCTCATAACCAAGAAGGCAACAAGGCATTTTATCTTGCATGCATACCTTATCCTCGAGGCCCCGTCTGGTATAAAAACACCCGCTTGGGTATACATAGCATTCAGCAAACTGTGCTGTGAGGAACTTGTTTCTACATTCTACATCAAGTGACATGTTCCTTACAAATACAAGCCTGAGAAGGACCGCGAAGAATAGGCTGGTGCAAGCCGGGATTCCAAGCGAGGTCGCCAAGAAGAAGACTGGCCGCATATCTGATGCTGCAGATTCTGCATACATCGATGGGAGCTTATTTGAGAAGCAAATGAGCAGTGCTATATAGTGTAATCAGTCAAATAACGAAGTGAGATCCATTGAGTGTCAAAGTGGAGCAAGGTTCTCATTCCAAAATTGCACTGTTAAAATTACAGTGAATGAATGCAAGGAACTAAATGACTCAAATGAAAAATGACTTCTGTGTTTTTGCAAAGTATTCTAGTTGTTTGCCTTAACTGAATGTAAGTACTTTTATGACCAGTACTTACACTGATGTAAGTACTGAGATTTTAAATACAGATATCGACAAACTATAGTACTTTCCTGAAAAATAAAATATGGTTTTTAACAATACTAAATACCATTTACAGTGCTTTAAATGTATGTATTCGCCTCATGTGCTATGCCCCTAATGCAATTAGGCGGTCGATTATAATTGAGTAAAATACGCTTAGATATCCATATTCAACATGTATATTTTGAACTGCAATATCTTTCTCAGGTAATCTACTGCAGTAGATTACCTGGGAGTAGATTACCTGTAATGTGTTATAACACACTTTAACGATTGAAACAGTACTATGATTGAAAACTAAGTTCTGACTCACCGAAGCGAAAAGAATTAGCTCTTAAATGCTCCATGAGAGCTAGAAGATGTGCCAGATTCAAAAAATTGAAGACGGAATTGTCTTAGACTTCTAAACCACTAATACACTCTTACAGATAACTAATAAATTATTAATAATTACGAGATGAGTCTGAGCTTAGTTTCCAACCCAATACAAATAATAGAGTAACACATCATAAAGTGCAATTGTTAAAAGTACATCCATAAAAATTGATAGACTTGTTTTCTCGTGTGTTTGTGTTGTTTGTAGATACAACATTGTTTGTTGTAGCTTCATATGATCCATACAGCACTTTCGACATATCTTTCTCGAATACCTCGGAATGAATGTAGGCACTATCTGCTTTTTCATTGATTCGACCTGTTTTGAGTGCTGCAACCTCCTTGGATATGCCGCCTTGTACAAGTCGAGTCTTAGCAGTGCGTCGTAAAGAAGTGTTCGTAAAGAATTCGCCGTCTTTTGCAATATTTTTCATCGACGTTTTAGTGGTATTTTCAATTTTATGAATCCCCATTGGGCAGCGTTTGTACCAAACAGCTCCTTTTATTTGATGTTTCTGTAAGGGCGTCAGATAAAATGCTTTGCACGCACCATCATGTCTATGTCGAATGTACTCTTTATATAATTTGATCACACATCGATCTGGGTTGTCCGTGTTCTGATAAACTCGAGTCTCTTTGGGGTCCATTCTGGCACATTTTAATCCATAACGCTTGTTTTTTGACATTCTTTCAACGTATTTCAAATATTCTTTATCATCACTGTCTTTACAAAGAATTAATTGAGATTCGTCTCCAAATTCCATATCATGATGTTCTTTAGCCGCTCTAAGGCTCAAATGAACTCCCAAATGATAAATAAGTGTGTGGATTAGCTGATCTGGATTTGAAATTCTAAAACTACCATTTTCCCACAATTCGTTCTCTTGTTCTAGATCAATTGGCAATGCTCTTTTCTTCGGTTTTATGTTACCGCGTTGAGCTGATTTTTTCATCTGAGCATCAAGGGAATCACGAGCACTTTTGAAATCAATGTCCGTAAAAATAGAAATTATCCATTTCATTTCTGTATTGAAATATAGCTGTAGCATCGCACCAATGCCTTTAAACGATTCTGGAGGATACATATCTCCATCAACCTTTCTGACCTCAGCGAAGAAGTACTTCAAACAGTGATTGAGATCGTTTGGTGTAAATTCTTTCACATTTTTATATACTTTCAAAACATTATCGTCAATTCTTATTTTCCAGTGGTCATGCCAGGTGACAAATAGCTTGAATGCCCATCTCATCTTATTCCAAGTACTTTTTGGTATTCTATTATCGATATCAGAATTAACTTCTTCCTCTGACATGTTTACAAATCTCGACGTCATTCCTATGTCATTGATTAGTCAAAAGTGAAGAAAGGAATGCTTGCTTAGATAATTAAGCTGTTTCAAAATTCATGAATTCAAATATGAAATATATCCATGGAGTCATGAGATATCATTCAGCGAACACATAGTATTATTACACTGACTTCTATGTATCACACAGCTCAAATCTACTCATATGATGCTATGGTATTCTCCTCGCCTTCGGCTCGGAGAATACCGTAGCATCATATTCGTAGATTCTGACCGTGTAATACATCGAAGTCAGTGTAATAATATTACATAATACATACTTGGTGCGGTTATACCAGTTAATAAGTAGTAAATTTAAATTCGTAGGAGTATTATATAATCCTATAATTGCGGTTAATAAGTAGTTGAGATATCGAAGTACTCCTAGGAACTCATGACTGATTTTAGTAAAATCAGATATCTATGTTAGTGACCACTAAAAGCTATGAAATCGCAACCACAATAATGGAATAATTGAAAAATGCTGAAAACTTTACAAACTTCATATACTCGCAAAGACACAGAAAACACTATTTTGTGCTTTGATAAAAATGCACGATACAACCTGCATTGAAATTGAACATGTTTGACGCTGTCGATATGAGTTCTTCTTTTGAATTGTTTACACTGAGATTAAGTGATCCCGGCCTGTTGTCAATTTGAGCGCTGCTGTTGAAATCATGAATTTCACCCATTCTTTTATAAGGTTTCAGTCCATCACTTGATCTATGACCAGTTCTCATTATTCCGTGGTCATCGCAGCCGGATTCGTACAGTCTGGTTGTGCATGTTGCCCTGCAGCTGTGGTTTGTTTTATGTCCTTCAACACCAGATGCTTTGCAAATTCGTTTCATAAAGCTTCTCAGGTATTGTTCCCAATCGGTACCGCGCTGTACCAAAAAGTCGAATAGTTTTTCAGTGGTCTGAGGTAAAATACTTCAGTTGTCTTCGGTGGAACTGATAGATACTTTTCACAAAGTCTGCCATGAGAGCACTGAGGATTATTGTAGTAAAAGTTGTCAATGTGAACTACTTTTTTTGGTTCGATTCTTCTCTGTTTAAGTCCGCCATTGTATGTTTTTCTACACTTTTGTGAATAGATAAGCGAAGGAGGATCATGCTTTATTTCTAATTGGCTCGTTGATAAGCAACGATTTTCTTGTCCGCTGCGCATTGCGAAGTGCAGTCCATTTAGGTAGAAAAGTGTATCTTGGAGTTTCTGCGGATCAGTATCTCCAAAAGAATGAGTCCACAACTTTCCTTCATCTTCTACACTGATGACTTCAGCTTGCTTTTTGCTTATCCCAGCACCTTCTGCGGTTGGCAGCTTCATCGATTGATCTAATGACTCCTGCGCTCTGGTAAATGCTGCGTCTTTGAAGATGTTCACCGGACCGATGTAGTTTTTTTTATTGTCGCATTCAAACCCGCCATAATACAAACCAAACTGTCACGCGGATATCTTGTGCCATCGCGTTTCCTTACTTCAAGTGCGAATTTACTGAACCAATAATCAAGAGCATCTGGCTGCTTGATCTCACTTATTTGCTTTTCGAATTCATTTGCGAAATGTTCTTGTGGTAGCTGTTTTGTTATGCGTTGGCTTTGCCACTCAGTGAATACGTTGACACTCCATTTATTTCTACGGACAGTCGCTAATGGTATGCTGTCTTTTTTCAATGTTTGAATTGCTGCGTCCGATTGCGGCATTGAAAATCGTGATGTTGTTGCACAGTCCGCCGGTGTTTCATATTGCTTCATTAATTTGTCTATTTCAGCTCCACTTAATCCTGAAATCATTCCGCCTGGAATGACAAAAAAATCTAGTATTGCGGTAGGCGCTTGGTCTAGCAGGTCCATCGTAATATGGCTGTGATTTATTCAAAATTGAATTTGAAGTCTATGCATTACATTCCCATCCTATATAGCATGACGTATGAATATTCATGAGATATCTAATTCTGACCAACTTTTAGACACAGATAGCCTACACTTTCTATGATACCAGTTAATAAGTAGAAAAGAGGTTAATAAGTAGGGAAAAGGTAAAAAAGTAGTCGGATGTCTATCATTGAACTAGTATGTATTATAACAAATATTGCATGATTATTCTCAGGAAAAATAGATATTAACCTCAGGCCTGCGGCCTTCGGTTAATATGATATTTTTCCTTTGAATAATCATGCAATATCTCTTATTTAACGTCACTTTCAACCAAATATCGACGATGAGAAATCCTTGTTTGCCAAAGATATACATTTCATGGATATCTTCGTTAGGTATTTCCGTAAATCTATGGTCTGATTCCTTGATGTGATTTGGTTCAATATAATTTCTATGCTTAGTCGCGATATCTATATATTCAGCAACAGCAATGTTAATATTCGTCTATACCAGGGATGTCTATGATTAATATAAGATATCCGAGGGACGTTGATTTGGGAAGTGAGGCTGCTCCAGTCCTAGAACGGATAGCCACAAGACTGGCTATCCAGAAAGGTATCCATTTTAGCGAGTGCAAATCGGCCATAGCAAGAAGACTTTTGTTTAGCCTGATGAGATTAAACGCTCATGCCCTCATATCCAGACTGGAATCAGGCATAGGTGGAGAAGAGCTCCACTTTACCAGCCTGTAAATTTCTTTTAAGGTCTTTTTAGGATTTTGTTAATTTTTTGGTATTCGTGTATACTGCATATTGTGTAACAGGGACGTTCAACTCCCGTACCATGTACTGGAGTGGAGGCCAGTGACTTTGGTAGATTTTATTAATGACGGTAGTTTTTGCACATCTGGATAAAGCCGTGAAAGAAGTTGTAAGCAATTATCCAGTACTCTAATGCGTTCATTCATGCAGGGAATCTATTGAAAGATGATTCTGGACCCAGTCAAGAAGAGACTAAAGAAATACAAAACTCTCACAAGAATAAGCAACTGTCAATAATCTGGAATATCAACTGCTATTGATTGAAATTGTTCACCTACGGCACGTGGCATAAATGGCTATTGGTGTGGATTCTGCACATTTTATACATGTTCATTTTTGTGCAATTAGCAGGCTTATTGCAAAAAGATTTGCTTGCGGAAATCGATTCACCAGTTATTTTTGGAGAATTTTTGATTATCTATTTTCATTACTCAAAGCAGTCATGGACTAAATGATAACTGATCAGTAATGATTTTACTTGCTACTAAAATCATTGCAGCAATATTTCCATGCCTGATTCATTGTTATACAAGTAAAAGACATGATTAAAATCTAAAGAAACTCTACCGATGATGCAATCAGAAACGAACACAGAAAAATTGAGACGTCAAAAGTTAATAATAATTTGATTGGTATAACTAATGAAAATGCTAAAAGTTAAGCAAGAGTCTTTTGAATATCCATTCCCCCGGAAGATCTTTTGTCAAGATTATGGTGGAAAAGTGCTGTCTTGGCAAGTGTGCTTCCTCATAATGAGTGGTTGCCGATGTCAATATATTTTTATCTTTTATTAGACATCTCGTGATTATTGAGCATCACCTGTGAGGCCTTAAAATTTTATTCAAAACTCAGAGGAACAAATAGGATGTGATTGTGATGTCAGTGGTTTATTGCAAAGATCATATTGAATAGAAAGCAAACCAAGCGGTGGTGATTGATGACTCTCCACGATTTTAAGGTCCTACCATATTGGGCAATTCAGGAACAGTACTGATGAGGATTTAAGTTGATAACGAAATCCGTAAAAATTTCGTCGACGAATATGAAAACATTCGCGAATCACTAATAAAAATAGCCATCAACTTTCGTTTAGTGAAAGTTGAGTAATTCAAGGCCCAAAATAAATCAAACATGTTATATCGCTTCATAGCTCTTGAATTCTCGAATAAAGTCCACCAGTGTATACAGGAAGAGGTTTTAGATAAGGCAACGGGAAAATCAATGAATATAGAAAGTCACAATTTATTTGAAATTAACCATCGATGCTTGTATGTATACAATGTACACATGTACACTGCACAGATTCTTTCGACAATTTCTCTTCAAGACTGGGCCGGGCGCATTAATTAGTATGTACACCAATCACTTCAGCTGGATTCTGATGTATTTTACAATAATGAAATGAATTGCTTGCCACCTTTTTCCATGGTTTTATCCAGATACTTATTACCGTCATTAATCAAGTCTACCAAAATCACTGGCCTCCAGTCCAGTACATGGTATGGGAGTTGAACGTCCCTTGATGTCTTATATTAATCATAGATGTCTCTGTCTATACTCGCTTCGCCTGTTCTGCATTTTCAGTGTCGTATAGACATCGCATTAACATTGCTGTAGTGTGATGTAAAGCTCAACTGACGGTTATCAGCAAATTCACAGTGATGATGAAACTGTTATTATCAATGTCCTCAGAGAAGTTTGTTAACTTCACTTCGTCTTCTTTATTTTAAAACATTGATTTTGCCGTTTAGGATTAACCCTCAGAGACCTGAGGGGTTTCCAGTGGACCCCGGAGCCACATTTTTCTATTTCATTTTTTACGCTGACGATATATCAACCACTCAAGCCCATACAAAATCATCATTTCTGACAGTGAATCTGCATGTGTTATTTCATTTCAATTGAATCAGTAGAAGTATGCCAGATGGGCCAAGGGGGTCCACTGGACCAGAGGTCCAGAGGGTGTAGAAATTCCATCACAAAATTTTCGTAATTAGATGAAAAATGATTTCGAACATGTCCACGATGGTGTATAAAGAGTGAAAGTCATTTATTCATTGTTTGCATCATGCTCGTAGATGTGCAATGTGTTGGAAGATCGCACAATGTGAATATTTTGCTGTCGCACATGATCTCGCGTGACTGGTTGGCCTATATGAACAACTCGACATAAATCGATGCCCGAAATGAAAGCTATCATTATATTCATAGTTGAGCACCAAAAACTGATTGATGACAAACTTTTCACAGCAGTAATGATAAGTTTGAGATCTCCACAGCTGTTTTTGGTTCTAGAAGTACAGCAATTTTGACTCATTTTAGGTCTATTTCTGATAGCTTTGGATAAATTTGAAGGAATGTACAAATGGAAAGGATTAGCTGCATGAATTAAATCAATTTCATCAAAATCAACTATCTGAGGCTTTATGGTGACACAAAATATCGTAAAGCCGCCTCCTAGTACAAATGATGCTGTACTAAATGTGGTTGACTTACAAAAACACCATATTTTCGCACGTGTTTACTGAGAAGGCTGAAAGTCACTCAAGGGATTCGTTATACCGACCTCCTACACGCAAGCATCATTGTTTTACTTAAAATCAATTTTTCTAATGTTTTGATATCGATTTAAGCAGGTAAACTAAGAATATGTTAAAGGTGTGAAAAAGCTCAGGTCTCTGAGGAGTAATGAAAAAACTTCTGGGCAATGATCTGAAGCACTCGAACGTGAAGAAATCGTGGCAACCTGGACATTTTGAAAGAATTTGCAGTAATTTGTGAGAAAAGTGTTTTTCGCTCTTCAACGATCATCAGCCTGTGGCAGCGCTTTATATTTGAATGACTTCTAGTAAGCCGACGCGCTTCCACAATATAATTCTGTGGATGGCATCTTTAGCTGGTGCAGTCGGTGTCTTAGGTACACCTGGACCTAAGACATCTGCTTCTTCTTACTACAATACATTTTGATCACTGTAAAACCGTCGAAAGTTATTTCCTTTATTTCAAAATCAATTTTGGCTTCCACTTCCTGTGGGTTAGGAATTTTCAAATTGTTCGTTTGCATTGCAACAACACGCATTTTACAGTCCAACTTAACGTTTGTCACCCAAAATGTCAACCACCGGAATAGCCTATCATTCAACTCACTGATGTACTTGTTTAAATTTGAAGGTTGGGTGAAATACTGTGACCGACAACAACTTTCTTTAATATTTCAGATCAATTCCTTGTACAATTTTCAAGACAATGGGCAATCAGCGTCACTTCTGATTCGTACCAGAGACTAAGAAAAGCAAACGCTCTGCAGTGTGCACAGGCCTGCTATAAGGATTTCAAATGCAAAAGTTTTAGCTATAGAATAAATACGCAAAGTTGTTATCTTCTCAACACAAGATTGGACAAAACTACGCACCACCTGGATATCAACAGCATATATTTTGAACAAAGTGCAAAAGGTAAATTTACTCGTACCATACAGACGATTAGTTAAAATACACTAACTCAAGCTCCAAATATTCTTCCCACAATCCTATTAAAGAGATTATCTAATCAGTGACACACAGATGATCACCTGCCCGGCCCCGACCGGTCAATTTAATATGCTTTATGCCGACTGTTAACTACATTTATTTGAGATTAAATTGTTCAGTCAATCATTTACAACATTAAGAGCATGTAAATGTAGCACAATCATAAGTAAAGTTTCCGGAATGCTACATTCCTGCCTGTATGAATTATGTTAGCATTGTGGATTCCTTAGCCTATATGTACTCTAAAATAGCCTCTAAAATGCAGTCTAGGGCATAAAACACTGACCGAAATGAAAAATTGAAGACATATTTGGATAGTTCTTTGTTTCAAATTCTTGTAAGTCAATGTAAACTCATAGTTACTTGCTTTCGACGGTCAAGGTTTTCATAGCTCATATACAGGTAGAATTGCACGCTCCCCTTAGTTTTGCGAAAATTAAAAACAAAAATGATTACTGGCAACATAATATACATGTTTTTTAAACACCACTTTATCTCAAATAAAGTTTTCAGAATCATGCATTTTAGCCTGTATGAATTTTGAAAGCATTGTGTATTCCTCAGCCTATCTATTGTAAAAATATTCCAGATCTTGAATAATTTCACCTCATGGGACAGTTTAAATAACACGTAACACTCGGAGCTTAGAATTGCTATGAATAATGGATTTCAATGCGACCTGCGGCCACCTGCCCGAATATGTGACAGATGATCGTGGATAATTGTTTGATAAGCAAACGGCGCGCGATAAATTTTAACTGGCTCTGTACAGGGACACTAACTGAAATGAGAAATTGATGAGCAGTTTGGGAGCTCATTGTTCATATCTACGTCATCTCTTCGTCATCAATGTAAACTCAAAAGATCTTGATTTAAACCGTAGTGGAGAAAGTTTTCAATTGAAGTCGGAAATCACTGGAATTCCCTCACACTGTAAACCGTTGACTGACAATTGACAGACATTTATCCTATAACATCTATTTTGTCGTTCATTGTTCGTTCTTTTGGGATGATTGCCACTGAACACCTACAATATCTGACAAAAATATATAGAAATACGCATATATTATTATTGTATCAATGGTATTATAACACCAATGCTTGTTTGGGTCATTTTTTTGATTGTCGGTTTTCAATTTGCTAGTGTTTTATTGACTTTGAAACTGCAGTTAACATTATCATAAATTATACTGTAGGTCTACAGCTGATTAGATTAGTAAATAAGTCATTATGCGCATTATCAACACAATATCAAGCGATCTCTTCGCACATTCAAGAATTTTCACATCAAAGTCAACAATACTCTCACTCTCACACTCACGAACATGTACAATCAAACCGCTTTTATCATCTTTATTGACAATAACAATGGTCTGCCTATGTTCTAAATACCGTGTACGGAAGGCCCTACAAGTTTTACCAATAAATTACTACCACCCGTCTTACGTGCTAACTCGCACACTAAAACTAAATTACTACCTATTCCACTTATTTTGACACAAACTGCAAAATAGGTGGCACAACTGATTTCTACGGATGTACATAGCTACTGTCCTGAATATGTAATCAAAGATCGGTATCTTACAAATGCAGATTTTCATGATTGTATGGATCAAAGATATTTGGTATGGATATTCAAAGCATAGAAATTAACAATACCATAGGAAGTCTATGGACATGTATGCATGTTATGAAAACTGCAAAATTAATGTCACAAACTGCAATATCAGTTGCCACTTTTCGCCGCAAGTTGTCAACTTCTCGCGTCTTAGATGTTTACCTGATAACTTCGAAGCTCTTGCGATCCGTGTCCACTCACTGGAATATCGTTGAGGTGAAAGAAGGAGGGCGAAATATATCTTATGGTTCATGAGAGAAGGCATTCACGACACAGCATCTTCATCGACGAATGCGGACCGCGAGGACTCAAGGCTGATCGCCTCAAGGAAAAAGGGCAATGCGTGTAGACTAAGGGACAGAGAGGGAAGAATTCTATAGTTTGCTTAGCTGTTTCTCCTGTCCTGCTTTGGACTCCACACTTCATGTTTGTCGGGAGAGAATGACAAAGAATCCTTTTTGAATTTCATCAGTGAAACAAGTGCTCTTCTTTTCGAGGAGTACTTCCTCATTATTTATGACAATGCTCTCCTTCACACAAAGATTGAAGTCACTCTCGATAAATGGCCCCTTTCCAAACATGACAGAAAAGGCCATATCATGCATAGAAAATTGTATAAGGCGAAGACTGACGGATCCTCGCATCCACTCGATCTTCGGTGATCATTCTGCCGCTCGATCTAGTGGAGTGACTCTTTGCCGACATCGAATGAATGCAGCAGTTTGAGGAAGCACTGCCGTCAATCACTCTATCGAATGCCAGTATATTTCATAATCGCTCTCTTATCTACACAGAGTACTGTGTGAATAAAGTAGACTTTTTGATTAGTAGACTCAAAGGTTGCAGTTCATTTTTTCACAAGTGTGTTGTCATATATTGTCATGCAGTTGTTCTCTCTTATCGCAATAGGTTTGGTGAAATGAAAAATTGTACATCATGAAGCTTGGGATGTGCGGCCTATCACTAAGCATATATTCACAAAGACATCTGCCTATTTATCAAATCTCAACAGATGTAACCACCACGAGACACGTTTCGGCCTGTTGGGCCTCATCAGTCGTGGGTAGGTTTGAACCAGCGACGTTGGAGCTAGAGGACGTGCAAGCATACCCTCTAACCACAAGGCCACCGGACCATCTGTTGAGAGAGTGAATTAGCCAGGAATGCACTGCTTTAACGCAGGCACGTGGAGGGCGGACTGCTTTCTGCAATCACTTAATACCGGATCCGAGATTGAGGCGCTTCACGCAGGCGCTACTCATTACATGTTTAGACAAGTAACCTGGCAATTGATAAATTTATCAAATCTCAACAGATGTAACCACCACGAGACATGTTTCGGCCTGTTGGGCCTCATGGTTAGAGGGTATGCCTGCACGTCCTCTAGCTCCAACGTCGCTGGTTCAAACCTACCCACGACTGATGAGGCCCAACAGGCCGAAACGTGTCTCGTGGTGGTTACATCTGTTGAGATTTGATAAATTTATCAATTGCCAGGTTACTTGTCTAAACATCTGCCTATCATGAGACTAGCATATAACATAAGCATTACATCTACACTGTTTATCAGTAGAAATCAGTAGTGACATTTATTTTGCAGTTTGTGTCAATAATTTATGGAAAAGGTAATATTACATTTTTACTCAGAGGGTAGACAATCACAGACCTAACAATCATTATGTTTCGAAATAATGCTTTTATTTTGAAAAAAATCTTTATGCTTTTTACTGCTTGTGCTAATTAATTTTACGTTCAGATCATATTTATTCACGAAAGAGTCAACTTTTCTATTAATCCTATCGCTGACGAAGAGAAACATTAAGTTACAAGTATTTACTATCATCTTTACACTTAGTATGATTCAATTTATATTTACGTTTGCAGTCTTTATCATTACAGCTATTTTTCTCTAACTTTATGTATGATAAAGAAAAAGTTCGTACGATGTAGAAAGTTTGGTGTGTTTAACTATCTGCCGCAGATCAATGAAGGTTTGTCGTTGGTAAAAGGCCCGGACCCGAAACGTTAGAGACGCACGCTACCTGTAAACATTGTTTTTAACCCTCACAGAGCTACAGGGAACGTGTAATTTTACCGGTATATATGATATAAACTCAAAAGATCCTAATTTAAATTGCGGTGTAGAGAGTTTTCAATTGAAAATACTCATCACTGGATATCCCTTACAAGTGAAGAAGTAAATCTACATTCAGTGAATGAGTTCAAATCAAATTTAATGATGCACCTCGAACTTTCGGAGACTAAATATTTCGCAACATCACCACTCAGTCTGTAATTTGATTGATCATCTCAGAACTTTCAACTTTAGATAAAATTTTTATTATATTAGAACTTAGAGCCGTTGATCGCTAAGAATTTTCTTGTGGAGGCGGGATATAGACATACACATTGTTGTTGTTCTTATTGCATCATTGCCACACCCGTTTGGGTCATCACTTTGATTCCCTGTCTTCAATATACTTCTCTATGATTGACTTTGAAAATAGTGAACATTATTACAAATTAGAACGTAAGTCTGCAACTCATTGGATGAGGGCCTAGAAAATAAGTCATTACGCGTAAACTTTGAAAATGAAGAAAAATTGCTTTGTTTAATATTGTCTTACAGTAGGTTGCATATCCGGAGTACCGCAGGGGAATGCTAAGTTAGTTTGTATTAGTTTTATAACAAAAACTCCAATTGATTTCTGACTTCTTCACGAAGCTGTCTTCAAGGAACTTGAATTAGTGTTAAAAAACTTTAGCACTAAGAAGATAGTTTAGCGAAGTAGTCAGTTTTTTCGTTTTGTATAATGATGTAAGTTACCTTGGCATTCCCTTTACTTTTGAGCTACACCTTTCAGATGGTATTTAATAAGTGGGCTTGGGAATATTAGTACATTTGGCGTTAACAGTTGACCAAATATTGCAACAAGTAATTCCATGTAACATTAATTTTCCTGTGCGTATTAAAAAAAATCTAATCTCGAAAGGTCGAAATATCGGCACCATTGTAATCTTGATATCTCGAGCGCCTAAAACTTGGTCGAGAGCTCGGTATTCGAGATTGAATTCATTAGTTTAAGCTCTATTACCACCTCTGTTGTAAGCTGGAATATCTCCTGCACCGTCAGCTCTTGGCATGACGGTGTCAGAAATTGGAAAGAATTAAAATTTTCCAAATGTCAATTTATACAATGCTGAACCAATGCATGTCCTTTCAGATTGCTCGACCAATCAACGTCCGACATACTTTAAACAGGGATCTATCAGGTCACCTGGATGGCCGTTTTCCTATGATAAAACAAAATGTGCATGGAATTTTCTGACTCCCTGGGGTAAAGATCTCCGAGTTAATTTAACAGAGATTGAAACACCTACACCGCTGTCACAATGTTACGAAGGCATTCAAATCAACAACAATAGTAAAAAAGTTTGCACAAAAGGAAGCTCTATAGTTGGAAATTCAGAACTTGGTAAAAATACATTGAACTTGTTCGAAGCCTCTACGTAAGTTTTCAAAACCTTTTTTGGAATGTTTTTACGCAGTTGCATTGATGAAGCTTTGAATTTCATTTTACTGAATTCTCATGTGTTCAGCACGTCTCTCTGCATGTTATGCAGCAGTGAATCAAAACCACGGAGATGTATTCGAATGTCGCGGTTACTCTAGAGTTGGCGCGATTATATCTCAGCCATTGTATCCAATGGTAGAGAGATGTGGAAAGAAATGTATCCCTTTGGCTTATGTGATTGGCGAAGCGCACGCAATGCGTAGGGAAAGCTGTATTAGGGAACACACGAGCTGTCATTGTCACATTGAAGACTGAACATTTGCCAAGTGAACAATGCATATCTTTGACTCATTGTTTCTCCGTGATAAATTCTTCAAATGGAAATATTATTCACATCGTTCGACTCCTCACAATCTAAATTTATTGACTGTGTACCTTCAATGCAGTGTCAATGATTTAGTTCGTCAGAATTCAGGCTTGAATTTGCATTATATTCAATGGAAAATTGATCTTCTTCCCCCTCGGGACTAGTTCTTGGCGTGACCATCAGTTTTAAAAAATGTCATCTCTAAACCCAAACAACGCAGACAAAACAATTTATCTCTGTGGTCAAAACTCACCGGGGGCAGAAGAACGAGTCATGGAAAATTGATTGCGCTCAAATTTGGCTAGGCAATCAATTATCTTTGATTGAATTTAGAAGCAGTAAGTTTATTTTAATTATATATTGAATACCATTTGAATAGGATAATTCTTGACGCTAGAATTTTTACTTTGATATTTCACTTCATCATATTAAGTTACGTACATGACGCATGATTTATCTTGATTTTAGCTTGTAGAGAACTGGGCAGTGAGCACATCATTATTGCTGTGTCCCAAAATTTGCGAGGCTTTTAGTATGAAAGCTGAAAAATGCTTGAAAATTATTGTTCTTCGAAATACTGCAACTGATACATTGATGCTCGAGTTGATGCTCTATTGTGCTCACTCATTCACAATTGCTGCTCAAAACATTACACATCTTCGTGTATATTAAGCTAGCCTTATTAAAAAAGTTATCAGAAAGACCCTATAAAAACCAGTGATTCATCAAATGTGTCATAATGCTACTGCGTCCTCGATTGGTCAACTAAAAGGGATATCAGGGTGTTTGACGACATTTTTAACAGCAATCACACACAAATTAAACTTTCATAGGACCTCGACGCTTAAGCGTTCTTTTAAGAATTACCGTAAGTGTTTTAAGAATTCTTTCATTCAAATGTTGAAAGAGTGTCAGGGTCACCAGAATGAATAAAGAAAAAAGGAAGGAAACTTACTCCTGGCAAAGAAATCATCATGGATAAGCCATCTATCAGCATCTGGGATCAAGATCGACAAAAATGCTTGTGCATTATTTTCTGTTGCATTCATTCAATCTACTGGATCTGATTGGATTCGATGCCAGAGATGCAATGGCTGAATTTTTTGGTGGTTGCAATGGTGGATCCGTCGTTTGTGTGTGAACAATATGCATAAGCTCGCATTTGGAATTCTATTAATTTCTCGTGCAGCCTATACTTTGTATGCCTAATAAGAATGTATGTTTATCATCATGTTTATGCATGTTGTCTTATGAAATATGATCTAAAATTGTTGGTTCTAACTATCTAAAACAAAAGCATGGTCTAATTATTAACGTGTACAAGTTCAGAATTTGATTAATCTATAAATCATATAACCTGCCTAAGTTTACCGGTTCTTATCATGTATGAGCGTGTATAGCAAATTGCAAAATAGCTAGATATGAATTTTGATACGAAATAAATTGATATGTACGAGTATTATACCAAAATAAGCTAAACCTTCTTCTGCTCATGTAAGTTATTGAGCCTTTAGAGCAGAAAATTAATGTAGGAATTCCTGAAATACGCTAATATAACTTGCCTAACTTCCCGGGTTTACGGTAGTTTTTAACAAATACTATTTACAAACATAAAAAAATATCGCATACAACATTATTATCAGCAACATATTATCTTATCAGCAAAGTTATCAGTATCTTGGTAGTTGCGCTGAATACTCTATTGCTGCCACAACCACAGCAACGATCAGTTGAGTATCAACAATCGCTTTCCAATCAATACTCATTGAAGAAGTCTCCACTGCCATAATACCTGCAACGTTCATGAACCGCTATTAATTATCTCGTAAATTTGTTAGCAAATTTCAGGACATATTTGCTGGCAAACGCTTTCCCTTATACAAGCAGTCGGGCATATTTTTTCTGTTGATACCACTGATACCTTTTGCAATAAGATTACTCTAGAGAAAACAGAAGTTCACTGATTACTAGGCCTGGGAATGACTAACGTCTTGTCTGTACTTTAACGACACATCCTTTGAATTGAACTTAGCTTCTGCTATAAGTACCTTTTGCCATCTGTTTATATTACATTTCAGACCCGCGCAAGAAATAGGATTCGCTTTTACTGCCAACTTCGATACAGGTGAGTCGAAATTGTGGTCTTTATGCATATATTACTTTTTACTTGGCTTTGGGGTTTAAGAATTCAATTCTTTGCAATATTTCAATTCAAAATATACCTTTCTACTAAATCATTTTACTTCATTTCTTTTAAATACAGCAATCGGCATCTCGAAAGCATTTCTGAGGCGCAAAATGCCTCCCGGAATGTCAATGAGATGTTGTTCGTAAACTTGCTATGTTAGATGCCGGCATACCTACTTATATTTGCCGAAAGCAGCACAATTTCCCCTGAACGATGTTTCCAAAACCCTTGCATATCTGCCCATGTGTGCAGTAGCGTTGCCAATTCATTTCTCTCAATCTGCTCTCACGATAAGCGCCTATATCAACAATTCCTTAAATCACACTCATCAATTACCGGAATCTTAATTAGGGTTTAATTACATGACGCACCAGTCATGTCTAAAACTTGGCTTTAAAACTTTCTGAAATTTTTATTTCTTATTATTTTACCAATCCCATTTCACCTAAAAAGTGGTAAGGGGGAATGTCTTACGCATAAAAAAATAACAATATGCATGAAATCAATGTTTCATAGCCATGTTTACCGCTCGGCATGAGAACTCGTGTTAAAAAACGCAGTTTAAACCATCTTTGAAAGCAAAGTTATGAAGCAGATATTATACATATTGTAGACAATATACGTCCACATGAAAAATAGAGGAAAGCTTGCGTTCTCTTTAGATTTCTAGGACGTTGCAGAACCGAAACATAGTACAGATCATTTGACGATTCCATCTGCACATGCAGTTATTGCAATTAATACCAAATTTGTGAGACCGTCAAATATGGCCGTTGCATGTGCCAGATTGAATCGCCGAATGATATGCAAGTTTCCACATATAAGTCACAAGGCATGAATGTTTATTCTAGATCAAATGTACTGCACAAAACGCAAGTTAATCGAAGCGCTGATGCAGAGTATATGCACCACAATATACAAATTAGAATGCTGTCCTCTTGTGGCACAGTGGTTAAGTGCATCGCCTAGCGATCTTTTGGTACAGAGGTCGAGCTCCGAAAGTGTCCTTGGAAGTGGACAGAATGGGCATCCGGACTAAAAGATCATAACACTCTAGATTAAAGTCTAAAGTTCATGCATAAAGCTTGATTCTAAAAGTAGTTTCAAAAATGTAATTTTTATCACTTTGACGATGCAGCTATTCAATTGATTTCCTAGGTATATTTGCCTAATGAATTTCACCGAATCTAGGAAAAGTGAGATATTTGATACCATTTATAATTGTATTGAATGAATAAAAATAAGCTCCTGACGCCACTTCATTCATAAACATTTTTCATGTTTCAAATGCCTGTGCTCGGTCGACGTCTATAAATCAAATAATTCATCACTTATGTTAGTGAATTTCGACCAATTTGATGCATCTTTTTCATTCTACAGTCATTCTACAGTATTGTATGTCTTAGTCACAGGATGCATGGGGAGAATCATACTTTGGGGGGAGCACAATCAAACTATAAGAGAGCAGTTTCTTAGTTACTTGAAAATTCTTGACTATTAGTTTCGATATCATGAAAACGAAACTTTATGAAAACCACGGACGGCTATTTCGCAAAATATCCTATGCATTTCCAGGTGTTTGCAGGTATTGAAATTTTTCATCATCCCTTGTTGCTGTAGGACCACATTTCTAAAATCTGTGTTTTAATCAAGCCTAAGTTTTAAGTGAATCCATTAGTACAGGATGATCGCGATAATGTCCGGTCTTATTTAACACACACGCAGATGAATAATATGTGGCTGCAACACGAATTATTTCTACGAACATAAACTCGGATTTTGTCTCTTGATGAACAAAGTCTAGGGTATTGACAAAAGGCTTCTCGATCGTGCACTTGACACAATGACAAACCTACTTCTATGAGCTACTACGTCATCTAAAGCTAAAGAACAATCAACTAAATGACGAGTCACAGGCGCAAAACCCTTCCCCGTTCGACCACGTGTCACCCAAAGTGGCACATGTTGTTCCAATTTGTCGTCGCATAAAGTTCCAAGGTTACATTGGTCCTCTGGCTTTCACGAGATCGAAATGATGTTTCAATGGAAGCAGTTGCTATTGTTATATAGTTTACCGAAGATTCATAAACAACATGTACCGGTTGGACCCATTTTGTCTTTGTCAGAATTAGCTTATCATGCAATGTCTAAGCGGCTTGCTAAGATCATTAAACCTGCTGAACAGTTGTTCTATAAATTTTGTGTCAAAAAATCTGAGTCAACTGTTTCATAGATTGGTCATCTGGATATACGTTTTTTCTAAGATGGTTTCCTTTAATGTTGCATCCAGGGACGCCGGCACGTGTTTAGGGCAGGTGTTGCACCTACCTGAAGGAGGGCACCCCCATCCTCCGAAACCCAACTGAATATTTCATTTGCGCTATAGACCTATTGAAGCTTTGCATATATAGGTTTTTCACTTTTTAACTATAAAGTGATAACTGTAGTTTTATAGCGACTATAGTTCCATGCTCATCGAACAACGAATATTTCTGGTATGGATGAGTGTGAAAATCGAATGAGCAAAAATCAATTTGTTGTCAATTTTAGCCTAAGTCTAGCACAATGCCAACAAGTTAAATTCCGCAAGCATGATACACGACCCATAAAACATTCACCATACTCTTTTACTGCAATACAAAAAAATAAAAGGTCTAATTCTATTCAAATAAATCTTATTTTAGGCAACACCTTTCCTATTTACTTGGAAATGGCTTGCATTTATCCACTACAACAGAATTTCTATTGTGATGCTTTTCCAATATAGGTCTATGAATGCTGATATATAAAGCGTCGTAGCAGCAATTGTAACTACAAAGCTTGTTCTAAAACAACACTGTAAAAACATCGTAATATTATTATTCCATGTATAAATTATAATGGATCACAGAAAACAATATATACAATTTAAAAATTCGATGATTTCAAAATTGACTTTTGCGTAATTCACATGCTTTAGTGATCAGAAAAGTATTAAAGCACATACATTTATACATGTGGCATAAAATTAACATCCTTTTTATATAATATTATGTTGATGAAAATTGTAATGATATAATATATCAGAACACATCTTATAGTAGTAAATTTTTATGATTAAATTTATAATTGATATCTTGCATTCCATCATTTGTTGCTTGTAGCAAGTCTACAAGTCTACAAGTCTTTACGATTGCAATTTTAACTGTTCACACATCTAGTATGTTAAATTTTATTATCAATAGATTTTGTTTAGCATACGATTGTGGCATTTCTCGGTAACATCGAGCAGAATAGAATTTTATTTAGTGTCAACAAGATGTTGACAAGCAACCCAAATAGGTAGCGTGATTTGATCAAATCAATCCGATAAATAAGGTTAAAGGAAAATTACCGCAATTTAAGGAGTGGGGCATGTGTGCAGCACCTGCAACAGCCTTACCAGCGTCCCTGGTTACACCCATAGAGTTAGTATAAATAGTGTCGACTAAAAAATGTATCTGTATGCAGAGAAAAATTTTATATGAAAAGATTTAGTTTTTGCGGAGATTATGTTCCTGCGGTCCAAAAAATTGTTTGAACAGTTTTTAAACAGCTAGATTTTTACAAATTTGCGTACTACTAACATGAAGCCACTTTATAAGTAGTATGGAACAAGTTGGACATCAAAAGGAAAGAACATTTGCTAACAGGTCGATATTCACACATTAATATTGACAAGCAATGTGTAGCAAATCAGCCGACTGAAGATCTTGAATTATCTAATTAAGGCTAAATCAAATGAAGCTTTATAAAGAAGTGTCTAATTAAACCACTTACTAAGTAATTACTATTATGGCAAGTAATAATTGCAATGATGAATGAATATGGCCTTCTATTACTAGTCGATGCCTGAGATTTTTTTGGACTCAGATGCAAGTTGTGAACAACCCATCAAAAAATTATGTAGGCCATGTAACAGAATAAACCCCTTTTAATTTACGATCGGTAACTACAGACAGTACACCGACCACTAGTCCTCGCTGGTCGCAGACCAAGAAAGAAATCAGAAATCGATGCAAATGGAATATTTGATGTAATTATTGTAGGCATCTTGCGAAACATTTGATGCATGGAATGGCCCGCATTCTTCAATGAAATATTTCCTTTGCAATGCCTTATGGGATAGTCATAAAATGGTTCATGACTTATATTATTGCTTATTGTTACATTGTGGACCGATAAATTTAATAGAGAAATAATCTACTATGCAAGATAGCACAAAATGCACCGAAGAGTACAAAATCCAACTACAATTGTGTAAGTAATACCGGTATTAAACATTATTACGATCAGTCTTTCTAAGACTGCTGTGGATCTCGTGGTAGTATATGACGAAACTTTTGCAAAGAAGCCCCGGGCCGCACCAAAGGGTTCGCGGATCGCACTTGGCCTGCAAGCTGCTGGTTGCCGACCATCTATTGAGTACAGAAATATGGTCAGCAGTACTGTGAACAAATTATCGTCAGATGCGAACTTAGATACTCAAAAAATCTGTATGTAGAGACAAACCACATTTTGTTTAGTTTGTTCCATTTGATTGATTTATCCAAACGTGGGCTTGTGTTAAAGGTTTTCAGTCAAGGTTTTGGCGTTTTAACCCAATTGCTTCATCGTTGGTGAATTTTATTATTCAAGTCGAATTGTGACCCGGTTTACCACCATCATCATGAAGACAAAGTAATTGAATGCATGCATTGACGATAAGATCTACATCTCATCTGAATGATGTGTAAGAGAATATGTAGTTGCTGTGAATATTCTGATTGACTTGAATATAATTTTAATTTTGTGCTAAACCTTTATTCTGAATGTTACGATAGCTACACCTTTGTAACCGCATGACTATTAATTCTACATTGTTTCATAAACTCCTGTGATAGATATTCTAGCGACCATATTTTGTGATGACTTATTGTCTTACAGTTCTTTTCTAGGTTCCTGTATAGCCTTTACTGTTTGCTCTTTCTGTTTTCTTCTCCAGTGTGGGCATGTCAACCAGATAAAGAAATTATTCTACAAGGATCTGGACAAATTGCCAGCAATCAATATCCTTTAAATTTTATTACAACTAAATGCAGATGGAAAATCTTCCAGAGTGGATCAAAAAAGAGGACAAAGGTCACCGTTAATGTTGATTCCTTCGACTTTAAATCGACTTTGCCAGTTTTTCAGTCTGCATCATTGACATTCAATGACACAAATGGACGTGCAATGACATGCGACAACACTACTACGTCCTGCATATTATATGAGGGGAACGCACCTGTGACTATCACTTTCGATGGTGGATTGTATTATGAAAATCCCAAAGGATTCATTCTGTCCTACAACTTTGACAACGTTTATCCGAATGCAGGTGAGCTGTTTTTTATTCAGTAATAAGCTTTGTGATTGTAAAAATACTTTCACGATCGCTAATAGAGTCTACTTTTGACCATCAATTCCCTTATCACTGTGTGAGATTGATTATAATGCGTATAACAATTAATTCTCTTATTAATGCGACCACTTAGCTCCAAAAATTGTACATTTATAATTAAAGTACCAGATTTCACAGGAATGTTGCATGTTATACAATGGATTTTGGATTGTCAGACATTGCACATTCGTCCAATAGTTCGGTCAAGAACAGTGAAAGTGCCAAGTTGCTAAAAGAGAGTGTTATGGAAACGTGTTTATGCGCGACTTCACGACGGAAATGACCGCGCTTTATGGGCTTGTCCTATAACGCGTCATTAAGCGTTAAAGACATTTTAGTGAAACCAACTAAATGACAGTCAAAAGACCTGCCATTTTAGTGTTCATAGAAACTCACTTTTAACCACAGAATTAGATTGTTTAATCGTGTCACTTTGCTAGAAGTACAAACTGATTCAAAACGATGGCACATCCAGGATATTATTATCCACTTATTAAGTGGGAAAAAAGAAATTTTTAATATCATGCAGAGATAGGAAAAATAGTCGTGCGTCGATTGCGGATTTCTCTGGATTCCTTCAAAATGCTCGATTGTTCGATTGCTATGGTATTATGTTAGCAGATTGTGCCATTTCATTAACGTTACTTGTTCCAATCACAGATTTAGATTGTTTAATCGTGTCACTTTGCTAGAAGTGCAAACTGATTCAAACAGATGGCACATGCAGGAACTTATTAAGTGGGAAAAAAGAAATTTTTAATACCTTACAGAGATAGGAAAAACAGTCGTGCGTCGTTGCGGATTGCTCTGAATTCCTTTAAAATGCTCCGATCGCCACGACTCCTTCAGATTCTGAGAATTCAGATCATTACGCAAAAGTTTTCTTGATAATGTTGGGCCCTCCGATCATTCTAAAAAAAGTTAGCAAGCGCATGAAAAAACGTTCACAAACTTCTCTGTAGAACTTGACATCGTCTGTGTCTCTTTGCTGTGTGATCCGGTTGATAGCAGTCACTGAAACTTTGCACAATTTGGCGTGTTTAATGTTGAACTGGTCGCTCATTGTTCGATTGCAATGGTATTTAGTCAGGAGATTGTGCCATTTACGTTACATGTTCCAATGCTTCCTTTCTAGTCGAACAGGAGAAGAAACGACCTGCTTAATTATGTGCTTTTAACTGTCTTTTAGAGTGCTTTCATCTAACTGTCATTAAGCAGAGATTGCGCATACGCTTTCATTAATTTTTCACATTGTCGCGTGTGACGGGATTTCATGATGTCATTTTGACGCATTCTGACATCCAACATAGAATATCATCAAATTTATTGTTATTGTAGTAAAAGATGACTTCGTTTTCCGTTGAAACAACATGGATTTCATTCATAAATGACGTAAATAAGTTATTCATTCTCAATTCAGCAATCCATGGACATCGAAACAATTAGTAAGGAAAGGTCTTGTGCAATAAACTGTTAGATTCGCTAGATGCGAACTCTCTCGCTTAATACAGTCCGTTTAATAAAAAGTGGATCATCCTAAAATTTGACTAAATAAAACATAAGTATGATACAGAAAGCATTTTTCATGTCATTTCATCTCCCTAATATATTTAAATGTCCTTATATAATCTGATAAGCTATGATACAGTAACGGTTCTTAAGAAGCTAATATTTTGTGGTCCTACCCTTATTGTCAATGACATTACCAATTCGTCTAGACATTGATTCGATGATATCGTTGATTTTTGACTGATCTAACTTTCTCCACTCTCTTTTTAACAGTGACGTAAGTTGTGATACGCCATCTGTAGGTAGCAGTGAACGACGAACGTTACGTTTTAGAATACTCCATACATTTTCTATGGGATTCAGATCAGGAGAACGAGCTGGCCAAGATAATGTCCTAAGCCCTAATTGAGACTTGCATAAGTTGACTCTACTACTCCTGTGACACGTAGCATTATCATCCATAAATAACCAAATCGATGGATCACCAAGTTGATCTGTCATTTGGCCAATGTTCATTCGTAAAACATTCATATACAGTGCTGTTCGAAAAATTAGAAACTTTTTATTAAAAAGTTGTAAAAACTATTGTTTAAATAGAAACTTTATTAAAATACAATATTATCAAAGATGTCAGCGCAAAATGTCTTACAGAAACATACAAGGATACAATCTCACACAAGATTAGGGTCTTGCCTAGTATTTTGAGGGACGACCGTGATTTTTGAGTACTTGACCAATGCGTTTTGGCATACTTGTAGCCAACTTCAACAAGGTCCGTTCAGTAATTTCATGGTTCCAGACGCGAATAATCTCAGCAAGTAACTCACTTTTTGTTCTGGGTCGATGTGCGTTGACTCTCACTTTCAATATCTTCCACAGATTTTCAACAGGGTTCAGATCGGGGCTGCTCGAAGGCCACGGCAAGGACGTTATTCCATGAGATGCTTTGAATTGCGTCGTTATTACCAACTTATCGATTTTTTACTGCTATGATTTGCCATAATCTCTTTGAGTATTTTGTCATAAGTGAAGTTTCTATTCATAGTAGATATCTATTCTATTCCATACATCATGTGTGTCACTATAACCATTGATATCGATCTTGAATTTGAATTGGCATTATAATAGAACACATGATACTCAGTTGCATTCAACTTTAGTCTCTCAACAACTTCGATGGGTAGAAAACGCGATCTTACTCAACAGCAGAAAGCAGTTATTGACGCTCTCTACGATGAAGGCTATAAACAGTGTTACATCGCAACCAAGTTGAAAATTAACAAGTCTACCGTGAGCCGATATCTGAATGGTAAAAACTCATCAAGAAAGAATTCGGGTAGAAAGAGAAAATCGACTTTAAGACAAGATCGCGTATTAAAACGACTATGTCTTGCAAATCGTCAATATTCGTCACTGGAACTTCGTCGTGAGTGGCAAGAATCAACAGGAGTTACTGTTTCATCATCTACCATTCGCAAGCGTCTTATTTCTGTTGGACTCATTTCTCGTCGTATGGTCAGAAAGCCATTTCTTACAAAGAAGCAACGTCTCGCAAGGATCAATTGGTGCAAGCTTCATAAAAACTGGAGTGAGGAACAATGGAAAAATGTCTTTTTCTCGGATGAGTCGAGAATGGAGATCAGCTACCACTCTGGAAATACGCGCGTGAGAAGATATTCGTCGGAATCCTCCAAACCGTTCTGCGAAATGCCAACAGTGAAACATCCTCAAAGCGTCATGATCTGGTCAGGATTTAGTGCGAGGAAGATTGGCTACCTTCATTTGTGTGAAAAGACTGTTAACTCTCAGGAGTATATGAAAATACTTCGAACTCGAGTTTTACTTTATCAAACTCGATTTTTCAACGGCGATATGATCTTCCAAGACGACTCGGCTCCCGCCCACAGATCAAAAGTAACGACGCAATTCAAAGCATCTCATGGAATAACGTCCTTGCCGTGGCCTTCGAGCAGCCCCGATCTGAACCCTGTTGAAAATCTGTGGAAGATATTGAAAGTGAGAGTCAACGCACATCGACCCAGAACAAAAAGTGAGTTACTTGCTGAGATTATTCGCGTCTGGAACCATGAAATTACTGAACGGACCTTGTTGAAGTTGGCTACAAGTATGCCAAAACGCATTGGTCAAGTACTCAAAAATCACGGTCGTCCCTCAAAATACTAGGCAAGACCCTAATCTTGTGTGAGATTGTATCCTTGTATGTTTCTGTAAGACATTTTGCGCTGACATCTTTGATAATATTGTATTTTAATAAAGTTTCTATCTAAACAATATTTTTTACAACTTTTTAATAAAAAGTTTCTAATTTTTCGAACAGCACTGTAGCTTTCAGAATTCATGGTTCCTTGCTGTATGTGAAGTTCAGAGCGGTCATTGGTCCATATAAGTCGAACCACCGTGTACCCGGGGACGATGTAAATGTCTCGGAATTTCCTGATCAGATTTTATCCATAATCTCAATCGAACATCACTATCCTTCAGACGGACTGATGCCTCATCAGACCAGGCAACCCGATCCCATTGATTTCGCCAGTGATAATGACTCATTGCCCATCTGAGACGTCTTTTTGTATGCTGATCTGATAATTCGATCTGAGAGGGCCTCTTACAGCTCTTGAAATTCGACTCAATAAGTCTTTTACGAATAGTGGACTTAGAAATAGACGAGTCTAGTGCAGCCATCTCAGTTAACGAGAGACTTGGATCAACTTTAACAAATCTCAAAATTAGGCGGTCTCTACGATTGGATGTTTTGCGTGGACGGCCAGAGCCCTCTTTACGACAGAGTCGAAAATCATCATTATGCCATCGATGCACATTTGTGTAAGGGACATTTAGTCGCTTGCTTGTAGCTCGCAAAGAAAACCCTAGTTCTAGCAATGCTGACGCTTTGCCTTTTGTGAATGCGATCTCGTTATTGTTCATTTGTGCTTTGTATTGTTTTCAACCGGTAAGAGATAGAATTCTGGCTGAAAGCAATCAGGAGTGCTGCCAACACCACCGCAACGAAGTCAGGAAGTTATGAAACATGAAGTCCAGTTAATCACATGTGGCAGTTACATTATTGTTGATGAATAATGGTGCTATACTGGCTCTGATTGACCGATTTTCTTTATTTTTGTTTTGCTTGATAGCTTTTGGCTTGTAGAACAACATATTACATAACAAAGGAAACAAATGTAATTTTATAAGAGTGAGGTATGATTTTGTGTAACATTGCTAAATGAAGATCAAATTATCTACTACTTTTTTATCTATAACAGGAAAACAACTCAATATTCATGCTTGAAATTTCCAACAATGATATTAGTAAGCACAACTGACGTATCTTCCAAATTTCAGAGAAATTCGTTCAAGTTTGGCGGAGTTAGACAGAGTTGAAGTTAAGGCGATGTTTAAGGGTGATCCATTTTTTATGAAACAATCTGTAGTAGCATTACGGATCAAGTGAAAGCGAAATTGGGCAAATCGCACTGATCTTGACCAATTATGTGATCGTGACAGAATGAACTCTGACATTAGTAATATAACTTTCATATTAATTATTGATACAAACTGGAAAATAAATGTCACAACTGATTTCTACGGATGAACATTGTACACGATATGTAATGCCAATGCTCCATGTTAGTCCACTGATGGGCAAATATCTCTGTGATTCTATGCTTAGTGATAGACCGCACATCCCAAGCTTCATGATGTACAATTTTCAATTTCACCAAACATATTGCGATAAGAGAGAACAACTGCATAATAATATACGACAACACACTTCTGTTATAAAGAACTGAGACTTTTGGGTTTACTAATCAAAAAAATCCTCATCATTCAGACATTTCTCTGTGCAGATAGGAGAGCGATTATGAAAGTGATGGCATTCGATAGGAGTGTTTCCTCAAACTGCTGTATTCATTCGATATCGCCAAAGAGTCACTCCAGCAGATCGAGCGGCAGAATGATCACCGAAGATCGTGTGGATGCGAAGATCCGTCAGTCATGATATGGCCTTTTCTGTCATGTATGGAAAGGGGCCATTTCTCGAGAGTGACTTCAATCTTTGTGTGAAGGAGAGCATTGTCACAAATAATGAGGAAGTATACTCCTCGAAAAGAAGTGCACCAGCTTCGCTGATGAAATTCAAAAAGGATTCTTTTGTCATTCTTTTCCGACAAACATGAAGTGTGGAGTCCAAAGCAGGACAGGAGAAACAGCTAAACAAACTATAGAATTCTTCCCTCTCTGTCCCTTAGACTACACGTACTGCCCTTTCTCCTTGAGGCGATCAGCCTTGAGTCCTCGCGGTCCGCATTCGTCGATGAAGATGCTGTGTCGTGAATGCCTTCTCTCATGAACCATAAGATATATTTCGCCCTCCTTCTTTCACCTCAGCGATATTGCAGTGAGTGGGCACGGATCGCAAGAGCTTCGAAGTTATCAGGTAAACATCTAAGACGCGAGAAGTTGACAACTTGCGGCGAAAAGTGACAAAGGATATTGCAGTTTTGCAGTTTTCATAACATGCATACATGTCTATGTCTTGGAAATCCATATATTCATGGAAATCTCCTCTTGTAAGATGACGGCCTTTAATTACATAAACTTAGGACAATAGCTATATGTATGTGCACCCGTAGAAATCGGTTGTGCCAATTATTTTGTGTCAATAATTAGTGGAAAAGGTATAATTAAAGAACTAGAACGGAGATTCACATTGAAACAGCACTACATTGCTGACATACATGTATGTTGTCATAACAGCTGTAACTAAACGATGGAGACTTCACAATAGACGATGAAGTGGTTGACAATGGTTATGTACCGTGCTGATTCTATGATATTCTTTTCACCCAATCTAAATTGCTGGCGAAAAAAAGTATGTTAGAAAAACTCTTTCACTTAATTTCACCATCTGAAAAAGAATAGGATACAGATTCTTCTAAAAGTCACAGATTAAATCTTTATATCAGTATTAACCCTTCCGTTACCAAGCGGGGTATTTCAGGTACCCCAATGTACTTTGATATCGTGTAAAAATTTTTAAAGCTGATCTTCCAGTGATTCCTTCATTCCCATTGCTTAAAACATTCCAATACACCAGAGAATTGGTTTAAGACAGATACCTGTCTTATAGAAATATTATTTTTACAATGATTTTGTGGATGAGGTACCCAGATTACCCCACTTGGTAAATAATGTTCTGATTTTTATAAATTTTCCATCCTGTCAAACTTTCATTTTCTGCATTATTTTGCATAATTGATGAATTTATCTTACTTTTGTAAGAAAAATACTTATCGTTTTCATCATTGTAGACTTTTGTACGCATGTTAATTTACTCTTTATATCAGCTACACATAATTTACATTTATTTCTTCAAAAGTATCAGTCGTCAAATAAAATCAACTTCGAATCATCTACATAAATGATTGGTATCAATCATGTAACTTATTCTTTTTGGAAAAGTGTCATTTAGCATTCCTTTGACGAGGAACCAGCTCGTAGAAGCGACAATTGTCTGTCTATTTCCCATTTTGGTGTCAATTACATTGTATTGATTGGCTGCAGCCATGGTGTGAAGCCGTGCAAGCGTGGTGACGGGCTGGGGTCTTTGTGTGCGAGCAAGAACAATCAAAGGCATGAGGCGCCTGCTTCATTGATCGATATCATAGCAGAGCTCACAACGCCGTGTCAAATGAGACAGACAGAATGCTTTGCGTCATTTTCAACGGACGAGCTTCTTGGATTGATTGAAATGAGACGCTTGAAATAGGCGCTTGCAACCTGCTGTGATTGCCGCTTCACTTGCCCATTCTGATTCCGATAGCGATGAAGACGACGATGAACTATTTGCCGGTGAGGATGATTCTGACGTATTGGATAATGTCAAAGAGGATGATGAAAATGAAGATGAATTGCTGGTTGAGGAAGAAGAGGATACGGAGAGTGAAGATGATGAAAGTGTCCCCGAGAATGATACCTACGTGGCTAGATCTGGGATGGTATGGTACGCATCAGAGTCACAATATACTCGGAGACGCGGCCATAATATCATGAATATTACACCTGGACCAACAGACATTAGCAAAGCTGCGATGACAATAAAAGACCACTTTCTATTCTTCTTTCCGACGGAAATATTGGAGCTTATATGTCGAGAAACAAACAATTATGCACATGCAGCAACTGACACTGACGACACATCATGGACAGATTTGACAATACACGAACTTTGTGCGTGTATGGGCATTCTCCTGGCAGCTGGAAGGCTACAGGGCAGAAAGCTCCATATCAGTCAAATGTGGCGACAGAATGCAGCCTTTCAATATCCTTTATTTTCTGCAACAATGTCGAGGAACCGTTTTTGTGAAATATCCGCCAAATTGAGATTTGATGATCCTGCTACACGACCTACTCGCTTATCTAGGAGTGAAGACAAACTCGAAGCCATTTGCACTGTTGTGGACGCCTTCACAGAGAAGTGTATCAAAAGTTATAATCCACATGATATCCTCACTGTTGATGAGCGCTTGGCTGTATTCCGTGGAAAGTGCCCTTTTCGAATTTACATGAAGTCAAAACCTGGTCGTTACGGCATAAAGATTTGGATATGCGCCGATTCTCAAAATGCCTATGTTTCAAATTTGCAAGTTTACACTGGAATGAGAGCCAACAGGAAAGAGGCAAATCAAGGACAACGAGTTGTTATGAACCTGGTGAAACCTTACTTGGGATCTGGCAGAGGATTAACAACTGACAATTTTTTCACCTCGCTGCCCTTAGCCCAAAGTTTGTTGAAATCCAATATCACATCACGGGTACATTGCGCGCAAACAAGGCTGATATTCCCTCCGAATTTCTACCAAGCAAGAACAGACAACCGAATACTTGCTTGTTTGGATTTACCAAGGACGAAACATTGCTTTCGTATGTGCCCAAACCAAACAAGTGTGTTATCCTCCTTTCTACTCAACATCACGGTACTGACATTGCTTCCTCTGAAAAACTAGAAATTATTGAGCCTTACAATGCTACAAAAGGTGGGGTTGGCACAGGAGATGCGACGACTCGACACTATTCTTGTGTTCGACAGACCAGAAGGTGGCCGATGCGGATCTTCATGGAGCTTTTGGATATCGCGGCCCTAAATGCTTTCATCCTAAGGAGAGCAAAACATCCCACCTGGAAAGATTCCTGCAGATCTCGGCGTGCCACTTTTCTGGAAGAGATGAGCATCGAATTGGTGCTACCAAACGTTCAATGCCGAGCGACCCACACCAGCGGCCTATATAAGGCAACTATCGATGCAATGCTTATGATGGGATGCGGACCTCCAATGCGACCTGCATTACCAACGCGACAGCAGCAACCAAGGCGGTGCCAGAGATGCCCACGTGCCGCAGACAGGAAGACAAAAGTGACGTGTTCCACTTGTGGAACACCAGTCTAACGACCATCGGAACGATGAAAGTGTTTCAATGCGTCTGACATGCATTAGTAATTAAATACTTTGAATTGTGGACATAAGATCTTTTTTCCGATCTTTTTACCTTGATAACGGAAGGGTTAATATCAACAGAAATAGAAGGACTACACAACAGGCTGCTCTGCGATTAATTTTTGTTCTTATGTTGTATTTCCTTTTATTTTTTTTCATTAATTGGACTCTTATTAAGATCTAACAACATTGATATAGATCCATGTCTGAACTAGCTTCTGAAATAACCATCCACAAACAGCTGTTGTCCATTCTAGTCCCATTGAGAAAGTGAAATGCTTGATTTCTATGGTCGTAGCTAGAGCCCTGAGCGGTGGGTTGCGGTGCGGTGATGGCGATAGTTCAAGTCCGTGAAAGATTTCGTTCTAATGAAGCTTTACAATGTAACATGTAAATAATGGTTTAATAATAGTTTTGAATGTAAAAAAAACTTTAAACAACCGCATCTACGAGTTGAAAGAGTAGCGCTCATTTTTGTCCTTAAATTACTCATTTGAGCAAACTTTTGCTAAACTGTTGCACACTAGGGAGTAGGGACAATAGCTCACTGCGGTACACTGAAAGTGTGTGAGACGTATCTGATCATACACATGCATCGAAATACTATCGATTTCCTTGAGGTGAATGACTAAGAAAATAGCTTACGACTGAATCATTGACGCTGTCTATGCTAACACGCTTCAAGGGCCTAGCGTTATTGCAAAGTAGATGATCACAAAACTAGAATTCGTCTATCAAACAATGGGTGTGCTGCAATTGGTCGCATTATTTTAATCGTGTCTGCAATCACTTTATATCATATTTATATATAAAGGCTCCATGAAAGCGGTGCGGTGCGGTTGCGGTGAATACATTTTAGCTGCGGTGCAATGAAGTGTACGAAAATTATCACCGCGCAGGACTCTAGTCGAAACCTGTAATTACAATGTCTGACGACGTTTCTCTCTCCCTCTCTCCAAATGAATTTTTGAACCATTCGAACATTATTACACTTTAGCAAAATAAAAATTTGAAATCGATGGTGATAGATTCTTATTGGCCAGCAACTTATTTGAAACAGATTCCGCTCTCGGATGCCTTAGTTCGGAGCTGAAGATGAGCAATATCAGAAGGCTTCTCAGAACACGAGTCTTTCGCTACAAAATGCAAGGGAACGTAGGCCCTATATACGTCTTCCTCAAAAGACGTTTGTGTTCAAATGAAACATTTCAATTAAATGTGATATCAATTTATTTTATGTTTTTTCCTTCAGATGTGACTAGCACCACACAACAGCCATTGTCAAATATAGGAGAACCGCTGAGTATGGCGAAAACATCCTTGGAAAAAAGTAAACGCGTATCAATGAAATACAGTTTTTCCAAAAAGCAACCTGCCACTGGAAACCAAAGGATTGCACTTGACTTGGGAAGCTTCATTCTCGGAGAAAACAATGGATCTACAAATTGTCTCGATGGTGAGCAGATCATTATGCTACACAATAATCTAGCGGAAATATGAATATTAATTTTACACAAAGCCTTCTATGCCTCCATATGAATGTTTGATGCATAAGTGACACTACGAAATTCGCTGAATTTTGTGTCAGCATCAATATGTCCTATTGAAATAATATGAATATTGTATATGACTATTGTGCTAAGGCAAGCAGGCCGGTGTAGCAATTATTCAGAATTGAGTTTAGAATGCACTATAGTCAGATTCAAATGTATCGTACTTGAGATAATCCACTGCAGACGACTCATGCTGCGTCAATAAGTTACATCAAGGAACAGAAAACTTTCCAAGTCAATTATTTTCTCTCACATTGGCACGAACGTGCGTCAAATCGGCGCTAGAGATCGCTGATATCAGTGCGCTGTATGCCAATATAGTCTAAGTGAAATATTATAGTCCGCCACAAATTGTAAGTTTCAAGAGTCGTTTCATCTCGTAGAGAAAAATCACTTATAAACATATCAAAAATCAAGGAAAGTCTTAAATATTTTCCTGCTAAAAGCGAGATTCTTTTTGATGCACAGTGATCGGCCGTGGGCCTCAGTGAACACGTTTACGCAAGTGAAATTTAAGATGCAAGTCACAGCAGCCAATCAAAGTGAATTCGTTGCAGCTTTTTGAATTATTCCGTGTTCAGACGGTAAGATGTCTCAGCCACTAGTTCAAAAACATCTGTACGCTGATGCATGTTTGTGCAAGTTTAGCCACAAATCTGCGAGTCTTTCTATCAATAAAATACGAACTTCTTAATATATTATTATTTATACTGTCGTAGACACGGTGTTTGCTGTTCAAGATATCTACTTACACAATCTCACATTTTAGAGCACATTCTAAGTTGCCTACAAGATGCAAGCAAGTAAAGATTTATGTAAGGTCCCAAGTTTGCATGTTTTTCATCGATAGACGAGATTTTTTTTGCGAACATTAATTTCAAATTTCAGCATTTGCACTCATTTTGGTTTCGTTTGCTCGTGTTTGATTCCTGGGGAAAGGAGTAATTTTACTTAAAAGGCTACTATTCTATGTTGCTGCATGCGTTTAACAAAATAGTGGTGAAAAATGATCTGATAGAAATACATGCAAATGCATGCCTTACCTTATTATATAAATCTATATAATTCTACAGGAAATGTAGAAAGTGAATCACAATATGGGAGTGCTCAAACGTGCTTTTGATATCAAAACTTGATTTTATAAGTAGCACTTCACTTTATAAGTAGTTAGGTAAGTACATTAATTATATTTGTTAACACATCCGCACTAAATCTGATGTTTCATAAATATTTGACCCAACAATGTATAATCCTAGCAGAAATCTTCGTAATACATTGAAAGTATTCAAATATTGATAATTGTTTTAATATTAGAAAATTTTTCGAAAACCTGTATAAATCGAATCTCTTCACTTGCTACCAAGCACCAGATAGTTATTAGCGGAGTCACAAACTAGCATGGGAGAGTACGAGGACATGAAGGGAAATGGTTTCGACCAGAGAATAGAGGTCAATATCTAAACACTAAATAAATTCATGTACATCAACGCTTCTGCATATCGTCACTTTGCTTGAGGGGTTGGACTTAACTTACTAAATTGCCGAGGAGATGGCAATTAGCTTGCTAAATACTGAATAATATTGGATTCAACTGACTAAATTGTGGACTAGACGGCAACTAACTTACTCAGTACTTGCCAAGTACTTGTTGATATTTAGTCGGATGACTTGGTCAGTACTTAGTAAGTCAGCTCAATATTATTTACTCGGGTAGGCACATACTGTCCAAAACGCAAATTCATGCAGCTCGGAAAGGGCTTTGAGATTAATAATTGCTGTGATTTAGCTAAATAGATGTCGTCGGCCACTTAGAAAGTAACGACAACATGAAGTACTTCATACTCATTCTTTCATATTGTTCAGACATTATTCGTTGTCGAATCTATTCATCATAGCACCTGAATGAAGTTAGAGAGCAAAGACAAGTTACAACATTGCGAACAGCATGGAAGTACTACATTATGGAGGAGATGATGCCTTAATTATTCAGATGCACCGTGACCATCGACTGAAATTAGAGTCAAGACGGGAGAGATTTTTCACCTCAATCGGAAATTGCGAGTGCCCGCAGTACCGTCCAGAAATGACAATAAGTCCGTAGACTTTGTAAAACAAAATGAAAGATAAAATCTGAGGCTATCGATTAGGATAGTCAGACATAATGCAAAATTTTGCAATAAATAAATAAATAACAAAGCAAACATAAAAAACAAAAACTGGTCAAATAAAGTCAACTTAACTATTAGTTATTCATCGACACGGATGCCCGTGATCATTGCGCCAAATACTGAGATAAAATGATTTGACTGTTGAATATTCTCGACAGACACAAGATGTGGCAATTGTACTTCGATTAACCCTCAGAGACCTGAACAGTGAGCATTTTCTCACTCTCTGAGACCTGAGGGGGGTCCAGTGGACCCCTTTCACAAATTCCTTGTTTACCTGCTTAAATCGATATCAAATCATTAGGAAAATTTATTTTAAGTAAAAATATGATGTTTGCGTGTAGCAAATCTACATATAATTAATCCTTTGAGTTTCTTTCAGCCTTCTCAGTAAACATATGTGAAAATGTGATGCTTTGTAATTCAACAACATTTAGCACAGTATCAGTTGTACTAAGAGTCGGTTTTACGATGTTTGATGTCGCCATAAAACCTCAGATAGTTGATTTGAATGAAATTGATTTATTCCATACAGCAGAACCCTTTAATTTGTCAACTTTTTCAAATTTATCGATACCAATCGGAAATAGACCTAAACTGAACCATAATTGCTGCATTTGAAGACTTCAAAACAGCTGTGGATATCTCAAACTCATCAATTACTGCTGTGAAAACTTTGCCAACAGTCTGTTTTTAGTGTTGAACTATGAATATAATGATTACTTTCATTTTGAACATTGATTTATGCTGATTTGTTCATGTAGGCCGACCAGTCATGCACGATCATGTGCGAAGACAAAATATTCACATTCTGCGACCATCTAACATAACGCACATGCACGAGCATGATGTAAACATTGAATAAATAAATTCCACTCTTTACATGTATGCACCATCGAGGACATGCACAAAATCATTTTTCATATGATAGTAAAATTTTGTCATGGGAATTTCTACACCCTCTGAGACCTGAGGGGGGGTCCAATGATCCCCCGTTGGCCTATCTACCACACTTCTGTTGATTCAATTGAAATGAAGTAGCACATACAGATTCACTGTCAAAAATTTGTCCTCAGCACAAAAAGCAAAATAGAAAAATATAGCTCCGAGGTCCACTGGACCCCTCTCAGGTCTTTGAGGATTACTTTCTGACACTACGCGCGATTCCACAAGATGTTTCATAACAAAAGTATTTCGTATCTTCAGGCAGTTCCTATCATTTAGTTGAAATAATCTTTAGTCCCAGACGTGGAAATTCGTGAATCTGTTTCTCGGAAGCAATGACATAGTACTTTGACAGAACTGGACGTTGAGATAGAAATCAAAAACATGAGTGCATTGACTGCAAACTCCTACATCTGATAATAAAGCTCTACCTCTATTTTCAGGAACGTTGAGGGTAACAGATCCGACATTGAACATTTCTTACAGTTTCTGCAACTATAATCATCGGAAGGCTCGAATTACAAGTGGAGGGGATTCGTTAGACGTGACTGTAGATATTCCTTCGCGATCATATCTGCCATCTTCACTACCAAAACAAAATTTCAACTTCACTGTCACTGCAATCAAAGATATACAACGTGAGTTTGATAATGATCAACTATTAATGATCAAATAATATTCTCTTACCAGAGTAATGTGCCTATCAGTGTGGGGTACATGAAGTTTGCATAAGTTTTAATAACATAATTTGATGAAGTTTACTACCAAAATTACTTTTTTATTTGCCACGAATCATTGGCAACAAAAGCATGATGAGAGATTTGCCCCCCCCCCATATCCATAAACTGTGGATACATTTATTCCATTCCACTTATGTTAATTATATTCAAAATTACTTGAATGGGAGACTCCAAGGAGATGCTCTGCCTTAATCTTGTGGAGTGCCTCTCTTGTTTACGCAATTCATATCGGCCTTTAAATACTCTCATATATTTCTAAATCGAAGTCGATGAATGTCAACTAATGTTTTTGCACCCCATGCGTGACTTGGATTCTACGAAAATTTCATGGTGTTGATGATCAAAATCATATCAAAATGCTCGGATTGACTTGTTCTACACATTTGGATTGGATTATCCACCTCGAGGAAATTTGTGGACAAAATGTGTCAAAAAGCTGTAGTACTTTCAAAAACACAACTTATTGACACTTTATCAGTTACATTATTTTATTTACAATTTTTAAGTTATATTCTTGTGTCCATGCTCCAATATTTTCAAACATTAAAAAGTTTTCAAGAAATTATCCTAGGAAATATTAAGAAAAGATGTCAGGATAATTTGTGACTCATATCAAACTATGAATGTCCTTCAGGCTTGCCGTGAGACGAGATTTCTTCGTTTCATTCCACCCCATTCCCACAGGATACCAATGGGAACTCCCATGAGAAATTCCATTTCTACAGGATTTTTCAAAATTTACATTTTATCCATCATAATTCCCATAAGCCGAATATCTCTTTGATAAGCTTAGCCGACCAAAACCCTTAGCAGCTAGGTTAGGGAACATTCTATACAACTGCAAGTCTACCGTTCACATGCATGATGGGCCTACATCAAGTATTGATACCTTCATGGAACTTATGACTTCTAGGTAGCATGTATGTTATTAGATAATTAAAACAAAGGGCTCTACTAATACCGGCATGTCTTCAAAAGGTGAAAGTCATATGACCAAAGAGATTGATTCATGTGTGAGTGGGTAAGTATCCAGACATTGTATACAATGGTAGCAAGCGATAGAGATTGTTGTTGATCCGTCTCTCTTTGACTTGTGTAATTGACCAGAACCAGACGTTGTGATAGAAAGCAAAACCATGAGTGCATTGCAGAGGCAGCGCGCATCAGCGATGACGCGAACCTCAGCAGTCAGGGGCGACCGCACTGAAACAGTGTTAGATAGTGAGTTGTTATTTCATTGACAATGTAATTTTAACGGGTGAATCTTCTGTTTGAGATTTGCTAGCCTAACAGTGCTTCCTTGCGGTCGCCCCAGATTGCAGGCAGGCCTGTCAAGTGAATAATACCTATCTTTGACTCAGTTTTTCTCCGTGATAGATTCGTCAAATTGAAATATTATTCACACCGTTTGACTCTTCACTATCTAAATTCACTGACTGTGTGCGCTTTATGTGGTGTCAATCTTCTGGCTCGTCAGAATTCAGACTTGACTTTGCATTACGCTCAGTGGAAAATTCATTTTCTTGCCCCTCGAGAATAGTTCTGGCCGTGACATCATCATCGACGAATGTCATCTCTAGATCCAAACACGCACACAGGGCAGTTTATCTCTATGCATATAACCCACAAGCAGTGGCGTAGCGTGCTTCAAAACGTCTCCGAGGCTAAAATCAGTCTTGGCATCGGTATACTATACAGCATGCAGTCGCCGACCTCTTCTGGCGCGTGTGAACTGCACATTGATGGATTGGCTGATTTGTCGATGACATCAACGACCCATTGTTGAACATGTGTGGCTCGTTTTAGATTTTGGCCAATCGGTGCAATCCCGGCGACACTCCAACGACTGCCCCTGAGAGAGGAAGAGAGATAAAACCACCGACAGTTATATATGCATCCGTTGGAAAGATTAAATAAGGACTTAAAGATAGACCTAAGATGTAGAGTATAGTCACTGGCGCATACTGTACATGATTAAAATATGTTGGAGGATTTATTTAAACAATACATTCGGGGCAGTGCCCCGAATGCCCCAATGGACGCTACGCCCCTGCCCACAAGGCATACGTGACTCACGCACGACCCCACTGATTCACTAGCGTTTAACGAAAATCTGGTCCATGACTTTTGTAACCCACTTGATTCACGTGATCCACATTTTCAAGCTTGATTTATGATGAAAATTTTCTATAATACAAATTAGACACCTTATTCGTACATGAGTTAGGTTTTAAATAGTTGCTTATAGATTCATCATGTGTACATTCGACGCGTTTTGAAGAAATTTTTGCTTTAATTGACTTCATGATCACATTCGATTTGTACAATTTCACATCGATTTGTTGCTCTCTGAGCCTTTTGGGAATGCGCCATACATGAATATACTTATTTATGTGTTAAATCCGTCGATGCAAGACGCTCGCAAGACACCCTTTCGTCGATGGCAAAGTCTGACCATGTCATCCTGTCGAAGCGGCCCAGTAATACGAAACATGAATTGCAGTTCTGCATCACTTTTCGCGATTCTATGACCTCGACCTTGATCATATCGAAGTGGAGACGAGTTCATTGCTATTTTTCATTTTGCATTTTGCTATTTCTCTATTTTTCATTTGATGGAGACTATTCATTTTGCTATTTGGGTGATGTGATTGCTTATCTCCGATGCTAAGGCAGAGAAGACGATAGGGTCCAGAATTTCGGCAGCATGGTTGATCAGGAGAGATCTTGGCAACCTGCTGTGCAATCAAGACATCCCAGTAAAGTGTAGATCTCAAGTGTACGAAATGTGTGTGCGATCAGTACTACTATGCGGAGCGGAAACATGGCCACTGACTCAGCAACAAGGAAGCCAACTTGAAGTGTATGTGTGATCTACGCTACATGGTGAGGATAAAATGGCGAGACGGTGTCACCAATGAAGAGGTAATGAGAATGTGCGGACTGACACACCTGAAGAACCGAATTCGACAGAGAAGGCTTCGATGGTCTGGTCATGTCAGGAGAGCGGCAGAGAAGGTCGTCGGGAGAGTGGAATCCATGAAGGTGGAGGGAAAGAGGAAGACCAAAGAAGAAATGGCGCGGCTGCGTTCAAGAAGACCTGGATGCCCGTAACATCAGCGAACATCTTGCCCAAGATCGTGGCCAGTGGAAACCATGGATGCGGAGTCGGGACTCATGACTCCGACCTATAACTAGACCCGAAATATAATACAAACAAATTATTTATCCTCGTGCATAGCTCTCACTGTCTTGATGTCAACTTTCTCCGTCAAACAAAAGTACAGAGACAGCAGTGCATGCAAAGCTTGTAATAGTTGAGGGAATGAATCGTAACAAGCCTTTTTGGTAGAGAAGACAAGCCTTCCTAGCCTCAATCACACATACGCACCAAAGGTCACGTCAGTGAGAAAAAATGAAATAGTAGTTTGTTTGAGACATTACCTCTTACCCTCACGTTAATCGTGCGTGATTTCTCCTCCAAAGCGCATATAAAAATCGAAAGTGTACTCATTTTTTTGGAGAAGGATGGGGATTTTTCGGCCTGATAGAGGCTGGAGAGAAACTGTGTGAAGCAAGTATCAACAAAATGGGAGGAACCGAGTCGCATGCATCCAACTTAAAGCGACATTTGATAAACTTTCATCGAAAATGATTGATAATTGATACAGCAATGATCACTAAAGATAGGTTCAAGTATTTCTATAATGATCTATAATGTAGGTTACCAGTTAATGTTTTAAAAAACTAGGCTATATATATATATATATACTGGCCACCCGGAATCGGAGTCCTATCAAAACGATAGGACTCCGCATCCCTGACGGAAACGAGCCATCAAACTCCGTCCAACCTCAAGCGATGGGACAAGAAGGATGTGAAACAAGAAGTGAAGTGAGTGAGTGACGATGGTCCAGGTAAAAGCAGAAAGGTCGTCGAAGCATAGGTAGCGGTCAAGGTCGAGGCTAAAACCTTCCTGTTTTATTTTTGACAGTACATTTAAGTATTTTGATGCATCGCGAAAGGTTTAAGAAATGACGAAGTAATATGACCATTATTCCTTTTCAGCAACAATAACAGCGGTCAAATCTTCAGAAAAGAGCTTCAGTTCACTAAATTATCCAAGTCAGTATCAACCAAATCAAAATTATTTCTGGCAGATTGAAATGAACTCAAGTATAACAAGAATTCTTTCATTTGAAGTCATACAGCTCGCTCAATATCAAATTTTGACACAAACATTTTGTGATAATGATCGCTTATATTTCCGTTATAATGGAAAAAGTACAACTTTCTGCGGACATGTCCCCTCTGACAAATTGCCAACTGACATTGTTCTACATGAAGCTCCGTCTGTTGAGCTTGTAACAGACGACCAATATCAGGATAAAGGTTTTAAGGTAAGCTATTGACATTTTGCCGCTTTTTTATGAGATATTTGTAGCTTGCATGTAAAACTTATTCAGTAGTTATGAATGATATTGTATGAATGCCGACAGTGTTGAGCAACTCATGCAGTGTCATACCGGAATTAGAGAGTAAATAGATTTCTGAAGATGCCCACATGAGATGGTCGAAATATTAAGATTGTCTTCTTATTATTATCAATAATAAAAAAATTACGTAAATAGGCTAACCCGGAAGCACATTTGGAGATAACCTGTCTTCCATGTGGCCAGGTTTTACTTATCCCATTTGTTCCTTTGTGATAAGTATTTGCAAGTAAGTGCAGCATGTAGAGTGCACTAACTTTGCGAGTTTCCGGTGTGACTCTACCATAGCTTTCAGCTCTGATTTCGTGGACGCTGAGAAACAATCTACCTCATATACGGAGTCGGTCGATTTCTTCAAATTTAATTATCTGTTCCATGGAGTTCCACAGGATGGTGTTGTTATGGAGTACATTGGATCGAGACGATGGCGCACGCTGAAATTGGACGCGTGCGTCCGTGTGTATACCAGTGTCCTCCACTAAGTGAGCCCGTGTACACCGTAAACTGTGCAATACCAAGGGCACTTACGAAACCGATGTACAAAACGAGAATAACAAACTGTAGCGATTGGCTTTCCTATTGGATTATCGCTTTCGTAGTGTATTAGCACGAACAATAGTGCTTTGTACATTTTGCTATTCTCATTTTGTACGTCGGTTTCGTAGTCATAACCAGACAGCATTCGTTCTCTACAGTTCACAGTGTATATGTGCCTTGACTGCTTTCAATAATGATGCGAGGTGCTATACATGTCGTGAATATCAGCGATATATGGAAAGCAATTATTCTATGCATGAATTTGGGACAAGCTCAAGCATTAATGCAGCCAAGAGTGAGCACGCAAGGGGGACTCATTCCGCAAAGCAATTCATAATTTTCATAGAAATCTGATAGGCCTATAGTAAAAGTATGAAATATAGAATATACACGTGTTGCAGACAACTGGGAAAAGTGAACTTTATTGGCAGCCTGGATTTGTTAGATGCGAATCGGAATGCACTATTTTGCACGCACGCTATTATGAGACAAATATTATGACGCTGTTGTGACTCAATTATGAGAGATACAGCTACCGACAATTTTCACCCATAACCCATCGAAAATCGTGCCGAGACAAAAACATCATTTATTGTATTTGTTGCTTGACGTGTAATTGCCGATACATTGAAGAAGCAGCCAGAGAACTGAAGCGCCGAATTTCCGAACATCTAAGAAGCATCATCAACCAAAGGTTAACACCAGTATCTGAGCATTTCAACCGTTATCTATGCACTGTCCATCATTTTTCCTTCAGCGCATTAGAGCGAGTTTTGAACACTACTAAACGGCGACGCAAAGATAATATTTGCATTGATGGACTACATACTTTACAACCAGAGGGCATGAATTCCATCGATGATGATCAATCAGAGAAAAGACAATCCCTTGTTGTTGAGAATAACAGATCGTCGTAATTCATTGTAATATAAGGAGGCGATCCGGAAAAACCGCTTAGAATATCGTCGATGTTGTATATTCCTTTTTTTCTCTTTACACAAGCGCTTTCGAGGGCGCACAGTGACTCATCTTCAGGTAAAGTGACAACGATATGTTAAGGCATGCATCAGACACAGTTGAAAAGTAATCACCAGTACAACACCTGAATGGCACAACGACAAAGGTCAGAGACAACAGACGAGTTACTCATCTGCAAGAAAGAAGTCATGTAATACTACTAGCAAGACAAATACAGGGGTATGTACAAGAAGGGACAAAATAATCTGGAGAGAAGCAAAAAACAGGGCAATGAAAGTCAAAAGATAATATCACCAAGCATTGCCAATGTCATGCTTCACACGGTTTCCACTCTCCAGCTTCTTGGACCAAATGGCTTCCTTTATGATTCTCCGTCTCCACTGAGGCTCTTTCTGGAGAACAGACATGCCTTCCAAATCCACCCCGTGGCCACTCTCCCATACATGTTTGGCGATCTCTGATCGGTCAATGTCCATATTACGCACTGATCGTTTGTGCTCTTTCTGACGATCTTGAATACATCTCCCTGTTTCACCAACATAGTTCCAGGAGCAATCAGAGCACTTGATGTTGCATACTGCGCCCAAGGTCTTTGGAGGGGTAGGTCTTTTGTGTACCAGGAGGGATCTGAAAGAGCAAGAAGGCTTCATTGACACCTGGACTCCAACTTCGCTCAAGATGTTGGCCAGCTTGTCAGACACACCTGACACGTAAGGCAGAGGAAATCGATGTGATTGGAAAGTCTGGGAGGCCGCACACTCGGTTGATCTCCACGCCGTTTCGATCTCCCTGTTGCTGTAACCGTTCGCTGTGAGAACACTTTTGACTAAGGTCTTCTCCTCCTCAAATTTCTCTCCATGGGAACAAATGCGGGACGCGCTTGAAGTCAAGGCTTTCGCCACAGGGAGAGTGGCCACGGGGTGGATTTGGAAGGCATGTCTGTTCTCCAGAAAGAGCCTCAGTGGAGACGGAGAATCATAAAGGAAGCCATTTGGTCCGAGAAGCTGGAGAGTGGAAACCGTGTGAAGCATGACATTGGCAATGCTTGGTGATATTATCTTTTGACTTTCATTGCCCTGTTTTTTGCTTCTCTCCAGATTATTTTGTCCCTTCTTGTACATACCCCTGTATTTGTCTTGCTAGTAGTATTACATGACTTCTTTCTTGCAGATGAGTAACTCGTCTGTTGTCTCTGACCTTTGTCGTTGTGCCATTCAGGTGTTGTACTGGTGATTACTTTTCAACTGTGTCTGATGCATGCCTTAACATATCGTTGTCACTTTACCTGAAGATGAGGCACTGTGCGCCCTCGAAAGCGCTTGTGTAAAGAGAAAAAAAGGAATATACAACATCGACGATATTCTAAGCGGTTTTTCCGGATCGCCTCCTTATATTAAAACAATCCCTTGTATTACCAATTAGCTGTTCCACACGAATTAAGAGTATTTGCCGACGACAACTCAACAAAACTTCCATCAATATGAAGACTGGTTATAAGAAGGACATCAACCTCACTACACAATTCCGCGATCAACACACTGTTTTTTTGACACAAACTGTCGGTCATTGAGAAAGCTTTTTGCGAAACCGGGCTGTCAGGGTGTTACATAATTTTTTGAAAGTGGGTGTTTTTGACTAAACGCGAGTGGAAGAGGTCCTGCGCCTCCAAGGAAGGGGAGACTGTTTTTCTCTCTCCTTTTTCAAAACATTTTTGCGGGAATGAACATGTAATCGTCAAATATTACGTAGAAACTGGCTTTCTCAATGACTGCAAAATGTCAGCAGGTTCGACAGTGAACAACTCATAGCACTCTAGCGCACATCGCGTTCGATGCAATAACGGAATAAGCGCTAGCGGTCAATCACTACAAAGATTTGTGCTAAAGGACGAACGGTACGAGTAGATGGAAGTAACAATGTCACGGTGACATTTGAGATGATTACACAAGTTGCAGTCTATCATCTGCACAAAACCTTCTGGTAGCCGAATGCAATTGGTGCGTGCATCAGTCACCGTAGCCCGCTTTTGAGGATCCCGACTTTCGAGAAGGTCCCGGAGTGGTCAAGTGACGCCATCACAGCAGCGTCGACAGCCAAAAGGCGTGAGGGTGGAGTGGTGCGAAACACTGGCGATGGGCCGAGTATGAGGTAGACGTGGACATTGAGATTTTGAGCGATGTATATAGCAGTGTTGTACGTTGACGGCATAAATGCAAGAAATTTGACGGCGCATTGTAATCTGGCAATGTAAAAAAGTGACTCTGTTATTTCGTTCAGTGTTATATATTTTGAAGTTTGGAAGGCCTAATCTCGACATTCTCAATAATGGATATGCTAATGGCTTCAAAGTAGAGGCTTAGGTATGTCAACCTTATGTGATATTTCTTCGAGAGGTCTATGAGGCATCACTTTCAGGTAGCTGAACTGCTGGTGGCAATAACAAATTCAAAATTATTCAATATGACAATTCCCATCGGCTGTGTCTGCATTGATATTTCGCCTACAGGCTTATCGGCGAATGTTCCCGATATTTTTTACATATTGATGATAAACTCGACTTCACTTTTATTGCTAATTCGCTTTTGGATCTGTCGACATTGTTTTGCTGTCCGTGGCGAGTGCCGAAAGGAGAGATCTTCGGGTCTACTGTAAAAGTATTTTTTACAAAGTCTATTTACCGTTTGAGCTTCAAAACAGATGATGAAGTGACGGCGGGAATAATTTGACAATTGACGCGAACGCTGACGCCGTCAATTTTTTTCATTGACGCGTACAACACTGGTAGATAGTATGCATATGATGGATAGATGGAAGTGTAGGCGCATATATCGATGTAGTGGTACATGTGGATTTAGATGCAGATGATTTTGAGAATATATAAGTTGGACCAATCGAAGAGGACAACGTCCATGTAAAGCATCCAGCAAGTAATTTGTTCCACGGTTGGCACTGCTTCAAGCAAAAGATAAAAATGTTCTTTCAACTCCCTGAAATAAACATCAGTCTTTTGAAAATCTTGCAATTATTTTTATTTTCAAATTATGCCGATCTTTGCAATGCAACTCTGATCTGTGTAAAAATTATTTTCTAAATTATCTGTATTTAAAGTTATATTTCTCCTTCATGATCATAGAATAGATTTTTAGGGTTTTAGTGTTTGTCAAACGAGTTTTACATTGATGCTTGAAACCTCGCATTAGCTGCTTTGAATTTATAGGTATGCAGAATTGGCTCTAAGAGTAATTCGTGTTTCATACAGAAGATGTGAGAAATCTCTAGTTTCAAGAATAAAATTTCATTTAAACTTCTGTTCTACACACTCCAGGTCCTCAAACAAGCACGTACGTAGAGAAATCCATTCAGTGTAATATCTGAATGAAAAACTTATAAATAGTACTTTACTCGCACAAAACCTATACTATTGTGTTGGTTCACTTCATCGATAGGTCTATTCATGGACAAGTGGATGATATTTGCTCAAGAGCATCCTGCATTCAATTAAACGAGCGCGGCGACATAGGAGGCGATATGTATGTCCACGTTTTGAAAATAGATAAATTAATAATTAAATAATATAATATAAATAATTAATTAATAATATTAATATAAATAAATAATTAGAATACGCAAAGAAGTTTGACACGTTTACGAAGCCTTTCATGATCCTGAACATGAAAATCATGTCCGTGCGTTGTCTTCGTTTTCGAAGAGATGAAATGTTTAAAGTTCTCAAGCGATCTTCATAGCTCACATCTTTCATGCCACGCAAACACTTGGTAAATCGTCGTTGGAATTTTTTCAACCGCGTCAGAATCCTTTCCAAAGTAAGGTGACAAAGGACCTCTGACCTCTTATCCAAATAATTAATTAATTTTTGGTCCACTTTTTGGGCCAACTTCAGGCATGGCAACACTGATTTGACGAATGAATGGTCCAATTTTTTTCCGCTACAGTAGCTACTTGGAACAAATTGCGTTAATTAGCTTCTTGTAAAACTAAGTTGTCACCGCACGTATAACATGGCGGTTGAATGAAGCCACGGAGATCAGCAATTTTGCTTTGAATGTTAAATGTTTTGGCCTCCTAATTGAGATACACGTGAGGTTTGCATATTCTGTGATGTAGGTCAAATGGAAAACGTCTCATTGCTTTTTTGGCAGTAAAACTATTCAGTCGACATCAACTTTTGGTTCCTTAAACATTGCAAAATCCTATGTAACGGGATTTTTATGGACACAGAAACCATACATGTTCAATTATTCATGCCATGACATGCAATTGTCCTAGTGCGCGACTTCTTCTCCGTTGAAGCTTTACAGCCAGTCTCTTTTCAATCCTGGTTCAACTGCGGAAAAGCTGCATTGTTTTTTAAGATTTACTGCGGTTGCTTGTAACCCTTTTGAACAAATCGTGCTTCCTGCTTGTGTCTTGTAGCTATCGGAAAATGTTCAGAGCAAGCGCAACTTAACTGAGACGGCTGAGACCTCACTGCTGCAGCCAGCGCTCTGTTATGGCTGCCGTCTCTTATTGTCACCGCATAACATCTGACGTCATCACCGAGAATTGCTCGACGCATAGCGAGAGAACTTGGTCTCGAGTTGCAAATCGACGACGCTAAATCAACTTAGCTGATTCTCCAGTATCGATACGGACCAGCTTTAAAAAATTGACCGGAGTACACCTTTAAACCAGGGATGCGGAGTCGCAGTCGGAGTCGGAGTCCTATCATTTTTGCTGGAGTCGGAGTCCTATGAGATGATAGAACTCATGACTCCGACCTAAAACTAGACCCGAAATATAACACAAACAAATTATTTATCCTCGTGCATAGATATCTAGATGTCACTGTCTTGATGTCAACTTTCTCCGTCAAACGAAAGTACAGCAACCAGAGTGCATGCAAAGCTTGTAATAGTTTTGTACTAGAGGGAATGAATCGTAATAGTGAAAAAAAGGATTGCCTTTTCACTCGGTGATTTGGTAGAGAAGACAAGCCTTCCTAGCCTCGATCACACCTACGCTCCAAAGGTCACATCAGAGACAAAAATGAAATTCTAGTTTGTTTGAGAACATTACCTCTTCCTCTCACGCTAATCCTGCGCTAAAGCGCATATAAAAAACGAAATTGTACTCATTTTTTTGGAGAATGATGGGGATTTTCCGGTCTGATAGAGACTGAAGAAAAACTGTGTGAAGCACACATCAACAAGATGGGAGGAGCCGAGTCGCATGCATCCAACTTAAAGCGACATTTGATAAACTTTCATCGAAAATGATTGATAATTGATACAGCAATGATTACTAAAGATAGGTTCAGGTATTTCTATAATGATCTATGATGTAGGTTGCCAGTTAATGTTTCAAAAAACTAGGCTTTTTATACTTGCCACCCGGAGTCGGAATCCGGACAACGCATCCCTGCTTTAAACATTGTAAAATCCTATGTAATATTGCATAAATCCGCATGAAGATAGCCAACATCAACGCCAACTATTAACGCATCAGCCGCATCTCCTCCACCAAAATTTCTATAGATCGTTTACACATTGCATCAGCTGATTCTGATATACAATGCACAGAGAAATTCTGATCACATTGTTAAACGTAAACCGCTGAGATAGCACAACAGAATTCCTTTACTTTTATTTAGGTCTTGCTGAAAGAATACCCGACAATTGGATGCAATGTTGCGAAATATACATTGGTAAATGCTACCAACATTGGGTCAATGTTAACAGCATCATCAAAAATGACTGGCAATAAACCATGTCAATGGATTTTCACGTCAGCCCTCTCAATGCAATGCATCGAAGGATGCTCAAATGTGGTGATCGTGGAACCATATGCTATCACGGATAACATGAGTTATCCAGCGGATACAAAGGTATTTTATACGGGTAATGCAACATCTCCATGGTTTTCTGCCATTATCTCGGGTAAGTGGAGAATAAAGTTTTCGTTATAGTTATATCTGGAAATGTGTAATACAGATCAACGCTATCCATGTTTTTCTTTAGCGTGATGAATCGCAATTTCCTATACTAAAATCTTTTTTATATGATCAGTCCTGGTTGAATATGCATGAAGATACAACGACATGTAATGAGGGGACATTGGAAAAAATGTTGTGCACCAAAGTGTTGGAAACACAGAATTAGATTCATCGGCGCGCGTCTTCGGTTTCCTAGAAAGGAAGAATCATATCTAACCTTGATATCGAAATGGCACATTGCAGAATTAGACATCTTGCTACTTCTCGAATGGATAATTCGTGTATCGCTTGCTATTGGAAATTGCAAACAATAAGCGGTCAGGAGAGGACACCAGAGCCAGTGAGAGAGACGTGCGTGCTGTGATATCACTTCGCACACATCAAAACACACATCGATGTCTGGCTAACATTCGATTCAGTGTATCCACGATGTAGTAAGGAATACTGATGAGCAGACGATGGTGAAATCATCAAGTGAACTAATTTTCGTACGCCTGCTACTTTTTTTTAATAATGATCGGAAGGGCAATATTATGGAGAAAACTTGTGCGCAATGATCTGAATTCTTCGAATCTGAAGGAATTGTAGCAATCGAAGCAATTTGCTTAAACTCACATTAATCCGCAGGCGGCGCACGACTTTTTTCCTATCTCAGTAAGGTATTAGGAGTTCATTTTTGCCCACTTAATAAGTTCCTCGATGTGCCGTTGATTTCGAATTAATCACACTTCTAGCAAACCGAAGCAGATAAACAAAATATTTATTTCTGTGGTTGGAAACTTCATCAATGTGATGAGGTTCAAACCATCGAGAATCATCAAATTAAAACGTTGACGGCTATGACGGTCCTGTAATCTGCCCAAACATTGATGCTTCTAATTGGAAGTCTGTCATCCTCAGTCTAACTTAAGCTGCTCTGGACACTCATTACATAATTGTATGACTACGGAGAAATAGCAGACGCTTTTTTATTAAACTGCAACATTATAACTGCCACACCATCTACTGCTCCACGATGATCATGGAAGAAAGAAACGAGCTTTCTTGCGATTGGTTTACAGAACCCCAGAGAAGTACAATATTCTGTTTTTGAGATGATAAATAATGAAACACACATAGATAACACCATTTCTAAAGCACCTAATTAATCAGAAGTATAAAGATTTTCGAGAAAAGAATTTCTCGCTCTACGATCATTTGAAAATCAAAGTGAAAAGAGAAATCATAAAAACGAAGCAAAATTTGGCACGAAACTTGGTACATTTTCAAAAGTTCAAAACTATTTACAGTATTTGACAGAATGGATGCATGACCCTATGAAATTTTCAAATTTTAGTAAATTTCTTTGATTGCGGTTAAGAAAACTTTTAACACTGTGTTAGCGATTTCTGAATGTGATGATACTATACTTATAGATCATGTACATCAAAAATATCAAATACATGATTGATTAGTCAGTAGGAAACATGTGGATATTCTATACATGCGTAGTTTAACTACAGTCCGTTTCATAAAAAGTGGATCATCCTAAAATTTGACTAAATAAAACATAAGTATGATACAGAAAGCATTTTTAATGTCATTTCATCTCCCTAATATATTTAAATGTCCTTATATAATCTGATAAGCTATGATACATTAACGGTTCTTAAGAAGCTAATATTTTGTGGTCCTACCCTTATTGTCAATGACATTACCAATTCGTCTAGGCATTGATTCGATGATATCGTTGATTTTTGACTGATCTAACTTTCTCCACTCTCTTTTTAACAGTGACGTAAGTTGTGATACGCCATCTGTAGGTAGCAGTGAACGACGAACGTTGCGTTTTAGAATACTCCATACATTTTCTATGGGATTCAGATCAGGAGAACGAGCTGGCCAAGATAATGTCCTAAGCCCTAATTGAGACTTGCACAAGTTGACTCTACTACTCCTGTGACACGTAGCATTATCATTCATAAATAACCAAGTTGATGGATCACCAAGTTGATCTGTCATTTGGCCAATGTTCATTCGTAAAACATTCACATAGCGTTCAGAATTCATGGTTCCTTGCTGTATGTGAAGTTCAGAGCAGTCATTGGTCCAAATAAGTCGAACCACCTTGTACCCGGGACGATGTAAATGTCTCGGAATTTCCTGATCAGATTTTATCCATAATCTCAATCGACCATCACTATCCTTCAGACGGACTGATGCCTCATCAGACAATGATTCATTGCCCATCTGAGACGTCTTTTTGTATGCTGATCTGATAATTCGATCTGAGAGGGCCTCTTACAGCTCTTGAAATTCGACTCAATAAGTCTTCTACGAATAGTGGACTTAGAAATAGACGAGTCTAGTGCAGCCATCTCAGTTAACGAGAGACTTGGATCAACTTTAACAAATCTCAAAATTAGGCGGTCTCCACGCTTGGATGTTTTGCGTGGACGGCCAGAGCCCTCTTTACGACAGAACTGAAAATCATCATTATGCCATCGATGCACATTTGTGCAAGAGACATTTAGTCGCTTGCTTGTAGCTCGCAAAGAATACCCTAGTTCTAGCAAGACTGACACTTTGCCTTTTGTGAATGCGATCTCGTTATTGTTCATTTGTGCTTTGTATTGTTTTCAACCGGTAAGAGATAGATTTCTGGCTGAAAGCAATTAGTCCGGCAGCCAGAACGAGTTTCTGCAGGGAACGAGGCCGAAAATAAGACTTTCACAGAATGATGTACACCCTATGACTACTACGAATCGGCACGTCTGCCGAGTTCGAGTCAGTTCCTCTTCTTGTCAGACAAAATCAAAGAAAAACACATGTAAATCCAATGGGACTCAGATTGCAGTTTTCGGCTAAAATGAAATTTTGCATGTTTTCTCTGATTAAACGAAAAGTATTAAGCCCAGATTCATAATTTTTGGCATGGAATGTCTTCAGGTCATTTACTATCATGTTCATGCACTCCTGTCTACAAAGCTAAACATATTTAGATTTTGCGAGCTTCTTAATGTCGGCAAACACAAACATTTTGAGCAACTTGATCCACTTTCAACCACATTCTCACATCCATTGCCGATTAGATGCATGATAAAAGCACATGTACATCACAAGAAATGACCTGAAGACATTCCATGCCAAAAATTATGACTCTGGGCTTAATACTTTTCGTTTAATCAGAGAAAACATACAAAATTTCACTTCAGCCAAAAACTGCATTCTGAGTCCCATTGGATTTACATGTGTTTTTCTTTGATCCTGTCTGACAAGAAGAGGAACTCACTAGAACTCGGCAGACGCAGCGATTCGTAGTAGTCATAAGGTGTACATCATTCTGTGAAAGTCTTATTTTCGGCCTTGTTCCCTGCAGAAACTCGTTCTGGCTGCCGGACTAAATCAGAAGTGCTGCCAACACCACCGCAACGAAGTCAGGAAGCTATGGAACATGAAGTCCAGTTAATCACATGTAGTAGTTACATTATTGTTGATGAATAGTGGTGCTATACTGGCTCTGATTGACCGATTTTCTTTATTTTTGTTTTGCTTGATAGCCTTTGACTTGTAGAACAACATATTACATAACAAAGGAAACAAATGTAATTTTATAAGAGTGAGGTATGATTTTGTGTAACATTGCTAAATGAAGATCAAATTATCTATTACTTTTTTATCTATAACAGGAAAACAACTCAATATTCATGCTTGAAATTTCCAACAATGATATTAGTAAGCACAACTGACATATCTTCCAAATTTCAGAGAAATTCGTTCAAGTTTGGCGGAGTTAGACAAAGTTGAAGTTAAGGTGATGTTTAAGGGTGATCCATTTTTTATGAAACAATCATTACACAATAACTGGAATGATGGCCCCTATTTTGCAGCATAAAGTAGTTCCAAAGAGGCATGGACCTGCAAAGACTTGCGGCAGCGATGTTCAAATGTCCTTAGCTCTTTCCCGATCATGTTGCTCATCAAATCCGCGAAAGACGGTGGGTTATGTTCGGATGGACTCTTTGTTCGGTCACTCAACAATGTCAGGACCAAATTCAGGCAAATGATGGACCAGAATAGCACTGCTTCCATGAGGGTACATACTGCACCGTCATTTCGTAAATGCGTGCAGCTTCAGGCTATTCGATCAGTTTCACGTTCATGATGTCCAAGTAGGCCTAAAAACCAAACTGTTCTGTCATCGTCAGCTGACTGCAGCGTCTTGATATGAAGAATGTGCTTCATGTCATAACTTTTGTGGCGTTCCTCACTCATCTTGCGCAGTATTTTGGGTTGCTCCTGTTTAATCGCTGGCTTTCTCACGGGTCGGGCAAATCAGATAATTCAGCTGCAAAAGATTCATGGCAAAACGTCACTCGGCGCCAGTTTTCCTCAACGATTGCCCGCACCTTATGCGGATCACAATGTTTCTATCTACATTCTTAGAAGATACAAGTGGTTGAATGCATAGAGTAAGCATACTAGGTAGAGTGGTAACTCCGCATTTATTAAATCACCAATGTGTATACACTTTCGAATTTATTAAATGAACTCGAGGGGGGATGTAGGTGGTAATTGTTTCCAAATGTGAGATATGCGCATTTATGCAGTTTTGAAGAAATTAAATGATTAATTAAGTTAATTAATTATTATTTAAGTGGCACATCGTCAAAAGACTTCTAGGACACTTTACATGTGAAAATAAACACAAACGACAGACAGGCAGATGCAATAAGCAGACAAGACAAAAATTCACGAGAGATAATTCGACAGGCAATGCACTTTTAAAACACGCTTAAAAGTATAATGGTCACCTTGATTCTTCAAAGGCTCCGGTGACGCATTCCGCACGCGAGTACCAGCAGCAGAAAGAGCGACCACCAAGCGTAGGATGCCGCAGGAAGGGGATTACGAGGCCCGACGAAGTGGCCGAGCGTAGACGGGATCGATGAGGTTGGCTTGAGACAGAGATTAATTGCTCACGTAGATACGCAGGTGCCAGATATAAAATAGCGTTGGTTGATTCTCGCATGTTTAGATACTGACGAGTATCGACTAGACTGAAAAATGAGGCGAGCCGATGCATGTAGAACAGCATGGAGTCGGCTTAGGTGAGTTGATGACATTCTGGAGAGCACTGATATACAGTAATCCAAACGTGGAATGACCAATGACGTTACTAATGCAGTCAAAAGAGCGGGAGAAATACTGCGACTCACAGTTCGGATTTGTCTGAGTGCAGCAGTTTCTTTTGTCGTTCAGATCGAACTAACCACAGAAGGACTTCTGCTAACTCGTCCTTTACTAGGTATTCGCAATTTACAGGGAGACTTTTTCGGATATCAGCTGCAGATTTGATAGGAAGTCTTTGAATGAGAGTAGTCTTTACTTCCGCAAGCAATAACTGATGTACTTAATAATATCTGTGCGCAAAGACGCCACGGAATGTTCGAGGATACGAAAGGAACAGTCCTCAAAAACAATGTGCAAATGATAATGGATCAAGAGTGTGCCATTCAACTTCTAAACAAGTCACAACGTCAACAAGACAGATTTTGTACCTGTACACAAAACGGGTCATTACTTCTTGTTTCCTGTTGTTTGGAATTCATACTTGCATCTTTTGGCTTCCTTTATGTAATTCTTCTAATATACAGTAGATTCACAAATGTGTTCTTCAAAGCACTTATCTCCAACAGTTTTAGAGTAAGTAGCCAGACATGGAGAAATCTCAAGGTGATGCATCCATTCTGTCCAATACTGTACAACAGAAGCGTCTCAGTCGTGCGATTATCTAGCCATGTTTTCATCCTAATTCAATTCGATAGTTGATTGCTTTAATTTTAAACCTTTCTTCCACCGCCTCCATTTCTGAACGGACTCCTCAAAGCGTGGCGAATCAAGCTTCTTTTGGGCACCCGGGTATGACTCATGCTAAATTATGAAATGCGTGTAAAGTTCACCCAAAACAAAGCTACAGGAAAAGAGGATTTCCTCCAATCCTCCAGAAACGAAGCTGTCACACAACTGCCTACCCGCGAAGCGCACTGCTGCAAATTGTAAGGAGCAATTATTAATAAAAAGGAAGTTACAATTATCGGAACATGACATAAGTAATCCATCACATGCACAAGCAAAACGTAGGAATGTTAGCCCATTAATGCCTAGCGTGGACTGCCTAGCGTATAATCCTGAAAATCAGATGAGGTGTGGTTCTTCGTTAGGCAATGGAAAGGGAAACTGTTCGTTATGGATAATAATAATTTAAGCTAATGATTAATCATGATCAAAAATATCATCAAGCCCACTTTGGAATTGCTACCAAAGGTTAACAACAAATTAGGCCGGAGGCACGCAGTGTATGTCATAAGCTTATGGCCTGTGACTTATTCTCTATGCCAGGTCTCACTGTGCCAGTGGTCTCCGTGGCACAGTGGCTAAGTGCTTGGCCTAGAGATCTTTCGTTCCAGAGGTCGAGTCCCGAATGTGTCATTGGAAGTCGTCAGGAAGGGCATCCGGACTAAAAGATCACAGCGCTCCAGATTAACACTAGAAGCGCGGTTACGTCAATTGACGTAGTTTACAATGTTCATTTATTAGTAGTTATTGCTCCAGATTTTTTCGGATTTGTTCTTCACTGACTTTTATTTATTTTGTGAGCTAATAATAATTTGAAAGTTTTAAGAAAATTGATGGACCCCTTTTAAGAATTTTGGTGAAAACTGCTAGAAGCGCGGCTGACGTCAATTGACGTAAATTACTAAGAATTATATTTATGTCAGTTATAAAGGGAAAACAAGTAAACCATATCAAAGATTTATTCAAGCGTCTACATGTCAAGATTTCATGGAAATTGTGCACACCTGCAGCAGACAGTCGCCATGCATTTGCCACAAACTGGACGTAGACATTCTGAGCATCGTGTCACTGTTCTGTTCCTCGTGCAATGTCTTTTGACAGCACAATTGACCCGTCGTTCCAATGGTGTAGGGCGTTGTTGGGCTGGATCAGGTTGATGCAATGGTGTTGGATTTTCTTCCGCCATGTCACCGCGTAGCTCAGCCGACAGTCGCATCAAGAAGGTTCTCCTTTGCATATTGGTGCCAGTTGCCTTTTTATAGAGAATGTAGATTCAAGCCAGCGAGGTCTAGGACGTTGTAGAAAGCAGCCAAAGGCCACCTCCGACAACCTGCCTTTGTTGACTTTGTTACGGCACATAGAGTCAAGCACATCCACGCCAAAATCCAGGCCTGTCCACCACCTCCCAATGCGTACCGTCACGACCAACTGCCTGTGCAACATTCTGTGCTTCCTCCTCCTCCTCTTCTTCGCTCATTTCGTCGCTCGAGATCGGGTCAGGTTGCTGAGGTTCTGCTTCCCGTTCGCTATCATGTTGGTTATCGTCTCCGCTGTCTTCGCTGTCCAGTGTCATAATTCTCTGAAGTATTTCTGCAGGCAAAACATTTCTTCGTGCCATCATTATGCTGCGTGTTCATGAAGAAAATAGCATTGAAATGAACGCTTGTCGCAATAAACGATGTATTAGGAAGGTATGATCTGAATGGCTTCCAGCACACACTGACAATCTGACATACACAAGCGCGTGCACGCCTAACTCGATACTTAAAATCATCACTGCCGCGGCTGCTTGCTTGTATGCGTGTGTGTGGGAGCTAGAGTTGATTCGCGTCAATTGACGTCAGCCGCGCTTCTAGGTAGTTCAAAACGTCCGCGCTTCAAGTGTTAAAGTCTGACTATGTCAGCATCGTCCAAGCGTTAAACCACTATTTCTGTATGCCAGCTCCCATTGAAACTTAAGTGTTAGAATTCTGTTTACGGCTTGTGTCTTATCGTGTGTACCTCCGACTTTAGTTGCTTCTATATCCACAAAATCAATTTAAATAACAAGTCAACATATGATAACATATCAATACCAACAAATTCATTGAAATTTTATTTATATTATTTCAAAAAGATACCTGATCCGCTGTTTTGTCCATCCTTCGTTTTAAGAAATTTTGCTAAAAAGTTTGTTTATAAGCCGTATCAGTATGTAGCAACCAATTGATAATCTACACTCTGTAATTCGACTAATTCCATTAAAGTGAGTAGGCCTGCATGATTTTTCGTCAAATTAAGAAACATTTAGAAGCAAAACAAGCAAAATTGTCGCACTGAATTGCAGGAGACCAGCAATGGAGCCTAGGTCCTCCATTCGCCACCCTGGTCTTCTCCCGAAGCTCCTCGTTCCGGACCCTGTCGGTCCATTAGACGCCAGCCATCCGGCGCTCGATCGCGCGCTGAGTTACAGCAAGTTGCTGTTGGTCGGCCGTAGTCATCGTCCACGTTTCTGACCCCCATATAGCATAGCCGGCAGTATACTGCTGTTGAAAAAATTAGCTGTTATGTTGCGATCTATCAAATTGTTGCTGGCTCAGGGGTGCGCCACCTTTTACTTTTTTCGGCCGCCATTTCGAAGGCCGAAAGAATCATGACCGCACTTAATATGTGTGCAAACAACTAGTTCAATAGCCAATCCTTTTTATATTCCACCATTCAAATTAGTTTTCCATGATGAATGGCGCAGTGAAAATCGCATAAGGGCCTACTTAGTAAGGAATGAGTTAGCAAGTTAACCCATTTTCGACCGACCGTCATTTTTGACCCGAAAAGATTTTAAGCTTAAGGTGTCACGAGTATTAGCACTTGAAAAGTTGGAAGCATGTTTTTGTAAGGGCAACCGAAGGAGAAAGCACTTTACTGAGCTACTGTAATAATTCATAAAAAGAAATCACGAGCCATACGAAATTCATTTATTCATTCATTACAGAGCCGGTCTATTCCCGGCATTCACTTGTATATAGGCCTACGCATTTCTAGAACCTCGTATAAAAGCCTGCCTACCTTGCGTTATTATTGAAGTTATAAAGTATCTTATTATTACTAATCATACAGTTAGTTCTATCGCAACCCAAAACGTGAGCTTGAAATTTAATGATGAATGTGAAATAAAAGCACAACTGAAATTTTAACATATTTCTTTAATGAAAATGCACAAAATCTAAATTGGTAGAAATGCAATATCTCGTAAAGAAATTACAATATCTTTCGATTCAATCCGTTGTTTCACACAAGCACACAACACTACCGCTGCAGAAACCGATCTAGCAGGCATCCTTATTCAGGTCATGGATTTAAAGCTAACGCGCGCGAACAATTCGGGCAAACCACAGTTGTCCCTTTTGTTTCTTTTAGCTGATAACTCTAGCCATGAATGCACATGAATGTAGCTTCCCTAAAATATTCTATTAATGAGTTATCGAACTGCTTGAACGCCTTCATCGCGCGTGCGGGCGCGCATTTTTCCGAGCAGCATGGGCATAAAGGTGTTCGACAGTTACAAGGTGACTAGCATGCTACTATAGTGACGATTGTTTTTCGATTGCCTTAAACTCCAGAAATATTTGCAATATACATGTACAATACTCCTTTTCATTTGCTTCCCATTGTCTAACTTTGCCGCACTCTGCCTCTGCTACGACCGCAGGTTGCGCACCCCTGGGATTTAACCTTTGACATGTAACCGACCCAGGCGGTCCTCTTTCTACGAGCCAACTCGTGGCCGTTTTTGTGGTCCATTGTTGACTCTAGGCCGAGGTACATGCACTATGTCGCAATCAATTTCGATGTAAAACAGTCCAGTTTCAAAGAATGTAAAACTAGCGTATTTGGTTTGGAAGAGTCTCATTTGCTTTGTGTTCTATACACATTTGTCATATCAATGACGCGCTTGCATTTGCAATGTCGCATCTGGATTACAAGTGTTCACATTCCTAAATTACCAGGAAACACATTTGCCTGTTTTACTCATGAATGTAGAAAAAAGTCGAAACACAAATATCTCAATGCTCACAAATCATGCGTACACACGGCGACCCTCGAGTCACAGAATTGGAAAATTTTTAGACGTCGTTTCCTGGAGAGAAACATAAATGCGTAATTTTTGAAAAATCCAGAGTTGAAAACAATAAATCTGTTCTAATATCATATCGCTCTAATAACAGATATTCGGTTACAACCATAGAAATAGATTGTTGTTTATCTGAAACTGACTAGAATGGAAATTGACTCAAGGTCGCGGCACATCTGAGGGAACTAAGTTGGGGCATGAACCACCAATGAAAAGTTTAGAATCGCACATGTGACTGATTCTAACCCAATCATACAGCCGTTGACAAGTGTATCGAAGTGAAAATGCGTGCGATTTTTGTACCACTATTGTGTATTGCATGAAGCTTTACTTCCATTCTAGAGGTTTTATTGTTATCAATTTCTATGGTTACAACAACATGAAGTTCTAAATCACTTGCATTGCATTCTCGTGTAAGTGCAGCTGATGCATATCTCCTTTTCCAACTGTTGAAGAAAGATAAAGACATAGATATCAGATCATCGGATAGCGTCAGGTTCTTTGACGAATGTATGAGTTGTATGAATCACAGATGTCACACTGTGAAACCAAATACTTTTGTACTTGTGTCACGCTCATATATTTTATATGTCCTGTATGAAATGTTCTCTTTCGATGCAATGTCCGACACGTGTTTGACTAATATGTATGGCAAAGGTAAGACAGCGTTTTCAGACGCTATAACAGTGCGACATCTGAGAAAACTTTACCATGGTTAGGAAACATTTATCTACAATGTTTGCGAATTTCGGCTTTCTATGTTATTTTCGTATTTTGACGTCATGATCAGCAAAAAGTAGCCATTGCTAAGATCAAGAAATCGAAGCGATTGATATAAAACTAAGTATTTTCGCTAGTAATATCTGGGGCTTATTATGACAGTGCTATTCTTTGAAACGTCTTCGCTTGAGAACGCTATGATAGCGTTCTCAAGCGCTATCATTCGTCATTCATCTATGACGATTCTCGCTGAACGATCACAATACAAAACACGTTGACTACGGTCAGCCTAAATTTCTGAATTATAGATATCTATACTTGAAAGACGATTTCTATGCCATTCATTGATGAACAATAAAGTGCTGATTTGTAACATAGTGTAGGCAATTACATAACCTTTAACCTTCAAATGTGAAATTGATGCAGAACTTATAGCTGCCGTGAATCGTAATTTGGAAATTGCTATGCCTGTCGTGAGACATTTTTTCAGGTGTTGGAATTCGGGTGCTGGAGGAGCTGAGTGTAGCAACGTGTGGGGGGAGCAGATTTCGCTCGACATCTTCATTTTCTAGTGCTTCCGACATGAAATTTACTCTTTTCTTCATATTTCACATCAATTTTGATGCTGAACGTGTCATTTCTGAGTAGTATGACTGTATGGATGAAACAGTGGAGAAATCGTATCATTTGAAGTATCACAAGAAAATGAAGTATTTCTTGATTCGATACAAAGATCATCCTACGTTCAGTGGGCAGAACTTGGTAATCTCGCTCATATAGGAATATAATCATAAGCCCCACATCAATCGCATAGAAAAATGAGCGGTTTCCAGTCGTCTATTAAGTATCTTGATAATCAATTAATTTCTGTGCCAAATCGAATCTAGCATTCCAACCATAGAAATGGATCTTCATCTCATGTTTTTGTCTTTCAAACGTCTACGGATAACTATGTAATGTCTCGCCACTTCATAGTTTTGACATAGCTATTCAGTCCATTCCAGTCAAGATTTCATTGCTTTTCTGTTGTCAATTGCGATATCAAAGTAATATCATAGGTTTCGTCACAAATCAACCATTGATTCTATACTTCCCTTTCATACAGAGTGATTATGAAGTCGGCAAGTGAAGAAAATGTGACACATCTTACCTAGCGATAGCTAGCTTACATAATTTCACTTGCGCGACCTTGTGATCACTCTGTACTTACTTCGGAGTAGACATTCATTGCTGAGTCATGTTTTTGAGTTGGCCTTTACGAACTATATAGAATTCCATGATAGGTCTATAAAAAATGAAGTCGGCGGATAAGTTTTCATTACGCAATACGCATAGATCACACGAACATAGATGTAGGTGATCTTAACACTATAGAACAACCTGTTTTTACGTTATAATATAAAAAAAGCAATGTTTCAGTGCATAATCAGCATTTCAAGTAAATTATTATCATTACCATATTAAATCGCACATTATTTATATACAGTACATCATCACATTTATTTGGTGTAACAAATAGTAAAATAGATAAATCTAAAAAGGAAAATTAGCAATACTTTTCACAGACTTTGGCCTGAAAATCATTTATATGTACAGCAAACGCAGATGTATGTTGCAGTGTTTCTTTTGGCTGTATTGTTGATGTTATGTTTTAGTATTTCTTCTTTGTCACTCGAGTTTGATAGCCCTAAGTTAAAAATATCGACTTCAAAGTATTGAGACCCAAACTTTGTTGGCTAGTATGACTTTTCTGTCTATACTCTACATGTAAATTGAATTTGGTAGAATTCATGAGTTTGCTCTGGAATCCAATTAACGTCAAACGTCACTCTTTAATGTCTTTGAATAGAATTGCGAACTAAAATTTTAGTAATCAAATTAATAGTATGATCCATGAAAGTTATGGCACACTGCAAACTCTAGGGCAAGAAATTTAAGCATCTTTTCTTTAGGAATTCTTACTAACACAAGGCACGAGTGGGCACGAAGTTCACAGTGCCGAGTTCGTGCTCATTGATTTTTCCTTCGTTTTTATTGGATAAAAAGTATTTCGTTTGGTGCCTATTAGTGCCTAGTGGCGCCTACTGGTGCCTCGAGGCACTAGAAAGGCACTAACTAGGCGCTGACTAGCATGAAATTTCGGCTTCGTGCCTTAGTTAGTGCCCTACAGTTTGCAGTGTATGATCTGTCGATTTTTCAGTAAGAAATTGGATGGATATTCAAATTCATCCTATATGCATGTGTATGTATGAGTGAAGATAATAAAATAGCAGACGAGCTTACAAGAAGTACGAAATGAGAGAGAGGAGCCTTAAATTTTGAACAGAGTTTATTCGCAAACATGTTTCTGTGGCGTCGGTGGCCTGCTCATAGGCCTGCCTTTCTCGAAATGCTCGTGAAATTTAAAGACATGTCAATCGGCACGAATTGGACTCCAAAGAAAACGAACAATCTGGTCTATACCCACAAAAAATCACACTGTCCAGATTCCTACAAAAATAATGCCATACAAGCTCTATTCAATAGATCACAAAGATTGACTATAGTGACCCTTGACCGTGAGAACAATAAAAATATCGTTCGTGAAATCTTCATACAAAATGGATATCACCCGAAGCAAATTGAAAGAATATTTGAAACAAAAGAAAAAATGAAAATGAAGACAGTGAAAAAGTAGATATGTACTGGAAATTACTCTTCATCGGTAGTACTTTGAGCGAAATAAAATCCAAGGTCAAGCAAATAAATAAAAGTTTGGAAAAAAATCACGCTGAAAGTTGCCATCACCACCTTGAAAAGTCAAAACTTTTTAAAAAATAAAGACGAAATTCCTTTTGACGAATGCTCTTCCCTCGTATACAAATACTCTTGTGAGCTATGCAATAAAAGCTACTTCGGAGAGACTCGTCGCCATTTGCACAAAAGAATTAACGAACACCTTAAAGGACGACCACCATCCGAAATTTCAATGCACGAGCATATACCAAAGAAAGAAAATTTCAAAATAATGATGAAAACGCCATACACTAAAATTGCTGAATCGCTATACATCAAATCTTTCACCAACAAGAATCAACTGATGAACAACAACATCCAATCAGAGCCACTTTTATTTTATTGATTTTCCAGTGATTGCAAATTTCTTATTGTATTTTATCTCTAAGCACTGATGATGGTGGCCACCGACGCCACAGAAACATGTTTGCGAATAAACTTTGTTGAAGAAGTACGACACTTAACAAAAACTATTTTTGTTCAAAATATAACGTATGGAAACAATTTCTGCAATAAATATTAAACTTTTCTAGGAATGGAGAAACAGCATTATCCCACTTGCTGCTTGTTATACTTTTTGTCATATCATATCACATCAGTGTGACAGCCAGCGAGCAAGTTCTCCATTCAAAGCAGCCGATTTTCGTACTTGTCAATGACATACAATGACACATTTGAGGAAAGCATGGAAACAGAGCTCCTCCACCTTTTCTCGAATTTTAGAATAATTGTATCTTCAAAGACTGAGCGTATATTGAAGTGTGGGCGTCTATTCTTTAAACGTGTTAGTTAGGATGCGGAATGTCTTCCTGTTACACAAAATAGGTGATACCTTATGAAAACGAAATTCACTCCTACAAACGAATTATTAATGCTTTTTTTTATAGCAGCAGCTCCGACTACTTTGCCAACAGTGCCATCAACAATAAGTACATCATCTACAAAATCACCAATAGTTCCTTCGGTATCTACACACTCAACAATGCCTCCTTCGGTATCTACACACTCAACAATGGGTCCTACGGTATCTACACACTCAACAATGGGTCCTACGGTATCTACACACTCAACAAAGAATCCTTCGGTATCTACACACTCAACAATGCCTCCTTCGGTATCTACACACTCAACAATGGGTCCTACGGCATCTACACACTCAACAAAGAATCCTTCGGTATCTACACACTCAACAATGACTCCTTCGGTATCTACACACTCAACAATGGGTCCTACGGTATCTACACACTCAACAAAGAATCCTTCGGTATCTACACAGCCAACAATGCCTCCTTCGGTATCTACACACTCAACAATGACTCCTTCGGTATCTACACACTCAACAATGACTCCTTCGGTAGCTACACACTCAACAATGACTCCTTCGGCATCTACACACTCAACAATGACTCCTTCGGTGCATACAGATTCAACAACAACAACTAATTCAAAAACAACTGATTACACGACAACAGACGAAGGAATCACAACTGATTTTCCAAATGGAAACTCGACAGATAATTCAACTGGCGTAGATGGACCTTCATATCAAAGTGAGTGTTTCATATCTACTACATCCAATTTCGCTAAGTTTCTCTCGTTTGCTTCAATTATATGTGTTTCTTTTAACAGACTTGTTTTTGTTGCTGAATAGAAGGTAAAATTATCAAAATTCAATTCAGCCTAGCGTGTCATTGCCTTATTGAGCTGTTTACATCGAACTTCTTAACAGTTGTGCAAAAGAAGAATGGAAGCTTAATGGACTCGTTTTCGTCATTTTCTCAACTGATGTCGGTGATTAAAAGCGCACCACACCGCGAAACTATCATAAAAAAGTTGCTGTACAGGGTCGATCGAAGTCGCAGACATAGCTCATTGAATTTTCGAGCATGGTAATCGCATTGAACTCTGTACACAGTAAATCGCTCAATACCAATCACATACGAAGGATGCATACCAAAATATTTTTTGGCATACTTCTGTATATAGTTGTATGCTTTTCGCAAGTTATTTCAAGTGTGTTATGCTTTACATACGAAAGCCATACCAGCACAATGCTAATAGAAAGCATCAATTATGCCCAAAGTATCTTGATTTAAGGCCTTTTGTCAATAAAGATTACACTAATGTCACTACTGTTTTGTAAACGGTGAGATGATGGCATTCAATAGTCAAACTTACAATACTGAATTCGATTTTAATGCATGTAAGTCTAAGGCATTTCATAAATAATCAATAAGTATTCAACCACCAACAACTATGTAATTTTGGAATTCAGCATATTATCAAACCGAAATAAAAACACATCATAATTCATGCACGCAAAAAATTGTTATGTTTGAGATATATCAGTCAACATCATTGCACGAAAGATATTGTTTGAATGAATTGATGTTAATCAACTTGGTTCTTAAAGTAGAGCTAACTAAGCGTCCTGTTCATGTTGCTGGACAAGTAGCTAGCAACGACGACACACTCTAAGAGCATGAAATTCACAATGATTCTAACCTAGTTAAATATCACACTATCAAAAAGAAATATTCACGACTGGTATTACCGAAAAAAGTTATTTGACAGTAGTGTGTAATACATATATTTTTTTGCTATGTGACTTAAAGCTGTACATACGAAATGCATACCAGAGGCATACGAATAAGGATGAATTTGCATCGGGTCTCGTATATAAAACATACCAACAACTCGCATGTCAGTGTAAAACAGCCAATCACAGATAGAATAGTTCGTATCGCTACATACCAATCACATACGAAAGTAAGTGAGATTTCGAATTAAAGACGTACCAGATCTCTGTAAGCATACAAACATCTCGTATCAGATGTTAGTTTCAAATTGTATGTGATTTTGGCATATGTTTGTATGTAATTTTCGCATCCAGCAATTTACACTGTAAGGGCGTTAAGGTAAAGATAGTGAAATGTTCAGTTCAAATAATGTCACCAGAACCAAATCTGCCCAGAAAATTGACAAGAATGTAAGATTTCAAGAATCTAGAAGAACGATTTGAGACATACATCATTCAAGGGTTTTAAGGTTCAGAATTATTAAAATTATGGCCGTGAATCGAGAGTCAGATATTATGAAATTACCAACAAATAATCAATCTACTTTTGATATTTCTTAATGCGATCATACTTGTCGCTTTCAGATTAAAGTCGTCTTTTTATAAAATAGTCCTTAACTCGATTTGATAAAACTGTCCCGAGGAAAGTCGCAAACTTTAATTGAAATGTCAGAATTATTTTGAACTAGTACGTAACATCTACAACCGACAGTTAATCCTAGGTTACAAATTTCAACCAGAAAGTCAATGACCTCCGACATTTCGTGGAAGAAGGCTGAAATGGGCACACTTTCTCACTGTCAGTGTCCATTGAATTTTAACAAAAATTTTAGCAGAAACCTAGGATTTAGATGTTGCTCAAAACGTTTCTGTTATCTAAATTTTCTTTTGGGACAGTTTCATCAAGATCATTTTTGAGATCGTTTTGACTTATGAGGAACCAGAAGTTATAATACTAGGTGATATGCCACGCGTATTTCACGGTTGTCTGCGTTGCCGCTTGAACCACGGATGAGACGCTAAGCTTCTTCTGTCTTCCCTGAACATGAAATTGAGATCCTATCACATTGTTTAGCCTCCGATACATGCAGACACATGAGACGCAAAGTCTATATAACAGGACTGCCGACAGATGTTGCAGCAATGTCACGCATAGCCACGGATGTTTATGGTCATGTGTTATTGCGCGTAGTTTACGCATGAATTACGCGTAATTGAGTGTGGCATGTCACCTAGTGAAGTAGCATCAGTAATGTTGACGAATGTTCAACCTCGTGCCACGGCAAGAAGGATTTGAAACAAATTTGCTTGTAATTTGTCGAGTTCGCTGAAGATGGAAACTTAAACACGTTCCGAAACATGTTCGATTGACAGATAAACAATGTTTCAGATAGTTTGCGTTTGCAGGTTTGGACTTGCAATGAATACCATTTTTTCATCATTGTATTTCATACCGGTTTCAGTGCTTCATGCACGTGCCATCATCGGTGACAACAACAAAGAACAATGAATGTGCATTTTTATACATGGATACATTCAGTGTGTACTTCATTGGATGTGCTCTCTGGTTCCACCGTAAATGTAGTGGCATCAGCGGCAGTCTACGACTACAGTACATGAGTTTCACGTTCAACTGAAAGCGATGCAGAGGCCAAGTGAGAGAACGTCCTCAGCCTGAACACCAGTTGGTCGACGGTGACGAGCTTGAGATAGTTTCATGCTTTGCTTCTTCTATCTTAACGACGAACTAGAGGCAGGTGGTGGAGTACATGCTGCTGTCAATAGAAGAATTCGATGCGGCTGGGCAATCTTCAAAGTGTCTATGTGATGATAATAAGTCAGGATCGATAGTTTTATTGTAAATATTGTCCATGTATGAAAAGGTACATTCATAGTTCTTTGTTGTTTTCACTGATGATGTTACGTGTACGCCGTACTGAAACCGGTATGAAATACAATGATGAAATCGCTGTGAATACCTTTTACTCAGGATGTTGAATTTCATCTCGTGGGCCTACATCTACATGTAGAGTTACTCTAACCTTGTACTCTATTTCAGCTGGCGGACTCTCCGGTGGAGCAGTAGCTGGAATTGTTTTGGGAACATTGGCTTTCATCATCTTAATTGCGATAGCTGTTTTCCTCATCTTAATGATGCTCGGCTACGATGTTGACGTAAGAAACAGGTGAGATATTAATTTCAAAAAATTATTTCATCTTCAATCAACTTTAGATCAATTTGTAGACTTCACTGTTATTCATGAAGTCCCAAATGAATACAGAAAGAGCGCTTAACCTGAGTACTAAATACAATCAAGAAATGAGTCCCAGAATCAAGTACTCTTTCAGTTCGCAAATATTAGTACTCATTTTAGAACCAATTTAATGAGTTGCATATAGGACTAGCACTTCCAACTGCCAAGCGGCATATCTAAACCGCTATATCACATACACACAACCATCGGAGAAAATAAATAAATAAAATGCATTTAGATCTGCGAAACATGCTCAAAAATCAAAGTGCAGTCGGACAGGATGGAAATCGTTGAGAGGACTCTAAGTGCAGTCGGTTAAGTCGGTAAACGTTGACAGGACTCTAAGTGCAGTCGGAAAAAATGATAGACGTTGGCAGGGCTCAAAGCGATGTAGGTAAAGATGCTTTTGATCCAAATTAATGTCTTAGGTTCATTGAGAGGATAGCGATAAACTGTCACAGGTTGGTGCTTGCAGGATGATTATTGTTTCATTGTACCCACTTCGATATACAGGAGCACAGCAAACCTTCATTTCTGTGAGCACTCCCAACCTGAGACAGAAGCGACCTGAGTGACGATTTCGGTGCAGGAACTATGAGCAACTGCGTTGACTAGCTGATTGACGGCACATTCTTCCCATCAGTTGCTCAGACCGCCGACAATGCACTCTTAGCTGGGAACAAAAAGATTTATTCAGATCGTGTGCGCCGTTGCTACCAGCTAAATAATGACTTATTGAACTGGCCTCGAGTGCGCCATCTAGTGTTATTGATATTTCGTCATATTAGTACTGAACAAATATTTTAGTACTTCTATGAACTTAAGTTCGGTAATTCTATTGCACTTCCGTTTAGAACTCAGATTCATACTTAAATAGGACTTTACGATTTACAGTGTACAAAAATTTGTGTAGATTAAATGGTTTGGGATACATGATGCATCCTCACAAAGTGCGTTCGTCTTCCAATACGCTGCCCTTTTTTCGAGCATAAGACACTTGAACGATATCGTAAAACGGTTTCTAAAAGAGAGCATTATGCAAATTGAAATGCAGTCAGAATTGAAGTACCAAAATATTCTAACTTTCTTGCCTCAAACAAAAGTAATATGAATAATGTCAAACAACGATGATGGATAATTTTGGATTGTTATAATAATTAAAGAAAATATGAATTAATAATTGATGTGATGAATTATAAGATAATATCAGAATTGTAGCAAGTACCCATAATTGATAATCCACGGAAAAAATCAAATTTGATGCTGGTGAGAAATAAGTTTTGATTGCAAAATGGTTTCGATGTGTAAATTAAAGAACATGGATGAATTCAAGTAGTTGAATTCTGTGAACGGGGCCGTCTATGAGTCCGGATGCAGTAAACGCAATACACATTCATTGATTTAATGCTTTTCGTTTACAGAGTGAGCAATCCTTTCTCTGGAATGAGCAATCCTTTCGCTGGAATAAGAAGTCCATTTGTAAGAAATAATCCTGATTCTTCCACCCCGTACGCATCAATCAATAATTCAACGGAAAATGGAGTGTAAGCGAGCTAATAAAGACATATTTTCATCTGATTACATATTCATTTACAAATCTTCTTTGCAGTACCACTTCTGAGAATGGAACAGTTTTGCATCACAATCCTTGCTTTGAGCTTGAACCTAATACGTATGATGTACCTCGGCTAAATGTGTGAGTACAGATCTTCATTAATTCGGCCGCTATCAGATGACCTGTGATTGATTGTAAGACATTTCAAAGGAAAATTCGAAATATTTCCGGAACTCGTTGATTCGACAGTCTATTTGGGATATATAAGTAATTAGGTAACCCCTGCGCCGCCGGCGAAGGCCGCCGCAAATTGTAATCGGCGCACCGCCGACGGAGACATTTTTTCGTTTTATTTTATGAATTAACTGTCTCCACTTCATCTGCGACTCAGGAGTATATCACTTGTTCGTGAGGAAAAGTCCAAATATACTTTCTAGTTAGCTATAACCAAGAGAATAGCCCAACGTTCTGACAGGAACAAAGATTTCGGTGAATGAGCTTGAATAGATATCGATCGATCAAGCAACAACATTTTCACATTGCTAGAATTCAAGTGTAGGATGTACATGTATATTGCGTCTACTGTACAGTAATGAAGCCGTGATGTCATACAAATAATTCATCGGTCACTCAGCTTTGTATAAGAGTGTCGTATTTCTGTTAATTACACAAAAATCACAATTGTTGTTTAATTAAGAACCCTTAGTTGATAAAAAGCAACTTCTATGAATTGTGCCGACTGGGCAGGCTATATGCATCACAACATCTTCGGATGGTGAATATTTGCCGAATTCTTCAGTACTAATTTTAGATTTAGACCATCCGTTTTTCGATTAAGCGAAGGATTGTGAAGAATAGGCAGATATTTAGATACTAAGAGAGATTCAACTTCTATTTTCAACTTTCTATTCACTCAACAGATGTACGCCGATAAACGCCGCCGATTGCTTTGGAGAGGCGGACGCCGCCACCGATTATAATTTATCAGCGCGCCGAAAACGCCGCCGCCGATGAAAAATATATCATCGCAGGGGTCTAGTAATTAGGTTTGGTCGGTCGCAGAGATCTTTTCAGACAAGATGATAAGATATAAAATTGTGAAGATGTTAAATTTGAATCAAAATGTCACTTTTGTTAACATGATTCTCTATTGGAACTGGGCTTCTCATGCTTAGCGGCAAACACTCAGGTCGGGCCCAAATTATTTAGATGCCACGTCGAGATCACATATCTGCTATTTTTCCTAAAGTAATTAAATAAGATCACATTTTGAATTATGTTCTGAATTGAATTAAAAATAATTATATGTCGCAGGGTTTTATATAGTATTGAAGTAATCCTGTTGATAGTCCGGCAGCCAGAACGAGATTCTGCAGGGAACGAGGCCAAAAGTGAGACTTTCACAGAATGATGTACACCCTATGCCTACTACGAATCGGCACATCTGCCGAGTTCTAGCTAGTTCCCCTTCTTGTCAGACAGGATCAAAGAAAAACACATGTAAATCCAATGGGACGCAGATTGCAGTTTTTGGTTAAAAGGAAATTTTGTATGTTTTCTCTGATTAAACGAAAAGTAATAAGCCTAGAGTCATAATTTTTGGCATGGAATGTCTTCAGGTCATTTCTTGTGATGTACATGTGCTTTTATCATGCATCTAATCGGCAATGGATGTGAGAATGTGGTTGAGTGTGGATAAAGTTGCTCAAAATGTTTGTGTTTGCCTACATTAAGAGGCTCCCCAAATCTAAATGCGTTTAGCTATATAGTCAGGGGTGAATGAAGATGAAAGGAAATTACCTGAAGGCAATCCATGTCAAAAATTATGACTCTGGGCGCTGTGCTTTTCGTTTAATCATAGAAAACATATAAAATTTCATTTTAACCAAAAACTGCAATCTGCGTCCCATTGGATTTACATGTGTTTTTCTTTGATCCTGTCTGACAAGAAGAGGAAGTAACTGGAACTCGGCAGACGTGCAGATTCGAGGTAGGCATAGGATGTACATCATTCTGTGAAAGTCTCACTTTCGGCCTCGTTCTGGCTGCCGGACTATGACATGCACGACTACTCTTATGTTTATCCAGTAACCTAGTAAAACATGATCTAAATAACCTGAATGTATACAGGAAATCATTTTAGAACTTGTTTTCTAGTCATTCTGTCCATGTATCTTTCATTCGTCTAAAAGTTCATCCTCCGGTAATAATGGATAAACCAATAGCATTTCTTTACTTTCAGGGATGGTTTCAACGACATTGGATTAGCAGAGGCCTAACGTCTCTGATTTACTGATGAAATTGTTATCAGGAACTTCCATGTGTTGAACAAATTTACTTTCATTTACACACGGAATGTCAAGAGTTTTGTATGATTCATCTGATACCTAAACTTCGTTAAACTTAACTTCGTTTTGCTTTTTCATCAAGGTCGAGGCTTGATAGATGAAACTCACAGCATTGAAATTTGCTAGATATCACGTGAACAACGCATGCTATTAGAGATCACATGATCTTTTGTCAATGACAAATAAGTTAAATAAGAGTTTTACTCGTACTTATCCCAATCAGGAAAATGAATATTAGATAATAGTCCGGGAGGTACTGACACTTTCTTCCTAATATCGCGCACAAAGGGCTTGATAGCATGGATTTGTAGATATTGAAACGCTGAATACAAAAATCTAATTCTTACGTGTCACAGCTTTCGGTTATAGGTAAGGTTAAAGGCTTCCAATTAGAATCCAATGGTAAAATTCAAGAAATATCTATGGATTGTGAAACATTTGGCAATTTTCGTGTATTTTCTTTTGCACAAAAGAAACTATTTATCAGAATGCCATGAAATTTGAAACATGATTGAGTTCAGAACATAACTTCGATATAAAAGTTGAAGTCACATGATTCAGTATTTGATGTCTGAGAGCCTCTACAAAGTGAGTTAAATCGCCAAATTTAAGTCAAAACATGAAATTTACTCACTTTGTAGAAGCTCTTAGACATCAAATACTGAATGATGTGACTCACTTCAACTTTGATATCGAAGTTATGTTCTGAACTCAATCATGTTTCAAATTTCATGGCATTCTGATAAATAGTTTCTTTCTGCAAAAGAAAATATACGAAAATTGCCAAATGTTTCACAATCCATAGATATTTCTTGAATTTTACCATTGGATTCTAATTGGAAGCCTTTAACCTTACCTATAACCGAAAGCTGTGACACGTAAGAATTAGATTTTTGTATTCAGCGTTTCAAGATCTACAAATCCATGCTATCAAGCCCTTTGTGCGCGATATTAGGAAGAAAGTGTCAGCACCTCCCGGACTAAATGAATTGTTTTCGGCAAAATACAGTGTAGAGAATTACGATGATATCCTTCTCTAAATTCACAAGCAGTCGAACATAGAAAAAAACAAAATATTAAAACTCATAGATTTCTAACTTCGATCAAATAGCGGATCAACTGTTGCATGCATTTAAACCAACAACATTCATTTCAAGTTGATAATATTTGACATAGATTTCGCACCATTTTGGTTCCAACAATGAAAAACCATTTGAGATGCAATGACGAATTGTGGATCATTAACTATGATGTGTTAGTCTCCATGTAGGGACCTACGTTTATGTGCGATATGTGTGTTATGGATACCTGTTATGTGTGTTATGGATATGTGTGTTATTATGTGCGACCTGGTGTCATTTATTTTCCAAAAAGATAATTCATCTGCTGCAATGATCATTCTTTGGATGATCTCTGTCACCTCTGACCAATAAGATTGAAACCGCAAACTTACCTGTAGAATCTTTCTGAGTAGTCATCACCTTGACCAGAAAAGGGTGGAAAATCATGCAGAACAGGGAGCTCATAATCATGTAATTGTATCTCTCAAGTGGATCTTCCTTAGCGTGAAAATTCTATGTTATTCGCCATTAACATCAGACGTTGTCTCAAAAGAAAGACAGTTGTGCCCTGAATTGTGGCCTGTTTCAATTTATAGTATACATGAACTTACCTTAGGATTAGCCAGTGGATGAGGTGGACCTTAAGGTGGATAAGCGCATCTCAGCTTTTAGGGATGCTTTCTTAAGGTACCGAGGAACATAACGTTGTCTGAAAATACCAAACGTTAACTTTGTATGTGTCATTTCAAGAAACTTGGTGCTTGTTTTAATCTCCCCCTCCCACGTTTTAAAATTTGTCTAAAATCAGAAAAAATGAATCATTCGCCATCAAAATTTCTATTAAACGTACTTAAGCATATTTTCTACCCACGTACAAAATTTTATGCAGATCGGACAAGTACTTTTTGCATAACAGATGATCACATGAAGTGTAGCGAAGTCTGCAGCTTGATCTGACTTCGTCTGTTCGACGCATCATTGCTACTCATGTGTGCATTGTTCTCTCTCCGTCTTCGTCTCATCCACTGCTATTTGAAATCTTCCCACGACCACTACCTTGCCACACCTTTAATAAGCCAAGCATATTAATATAAGGGATGTAGCCTGGTCATCATCACTTCGGGAGTTGTCGGGAAATGACTTGGTTGACCTCAAGTGCTTTCTGCTCCGACGGTGAGGTCATAAGTTGTCAGATCAAGCTGCCGGCACCACTGCACTTCAAATTATCGCTCCTAATTCAAAAAGCTCTTGTCCGATTTGCATAATTTTTTGCATGTGGGTAGAGAATAACCTCACTTACTGGTGCATAAATTTTTTGCCGCATTTAAAAATTTACATTGTAGTCTATGACAAAGGTAAGACAATGGGCCATGCTCCGTGCTTGGCCCTATCTTGTTTCTCCTGTACACATCTGACCTTCCCAATATCATCACATCTCATGGTCTTTCCTACCATATGTATGCTGATGATATCCAAATCTATGGCTCCTGTCATCCATCCCAGATCCACGTCCTCTCCAACAAGATGTCCAACTGCTTATCTGCTGTTGACGACTGGCTAGCGAGCAATCGTCTTTTGCTTAACGCCAGTAAGACTGAAATCATGTGACTCACCTCTAAAAGACGCCGCAATCTTGTTCCACAGGCGCCTATTATTATCGGACAACAAGACTCCATCACTCCGACTAACAAAATCCGCAATCTCGGGGTCATTCTTGATCCCTGTCTGTCCATGCAACACCACATTTCTAGCACGGTCTCCAAATGTTTTGGTGCACTTCGCTCACTCCGTCGCTTCCTTCCTCTACCGGTTTTAAACACTCTCATGGTTTCCCTCGTTCATTCCCGGCTCGATTTTTGCTCCAGTCTACTTTATGGCCTACCAGACAATTCCCTCTGCAAGCTCCAATCAATTCTTAATGCAGGTGCGCGAATTCTGTTCAATACCAGCTCCCGCGACCACGTGACCCCTCTACTACGATCCCTTCAGTGGTTACCGATTCGCTATAGGATTACCTATCGCCTGGCAGTTTTCGCCTTCAAATGCATTCGCGGTTCAGCTCCTTCCTACATGTGCTCCATGCTTCAAACTGTGTCCTGCAATCCCACACGCTGTAATTTCCGATCCGCTTCCAATGATGACCTGTTGATCCCCTCCTCCCGCCTGAGGACCGTCGGAGCTCGTGCCTTTCCGATTGCGGTTGCTCGCATCTGGAATAACCTGCCGACAAGCCTTAAGACAACTTCATCCATTTCATCCTTCAAGAGACACCTGAAGAACTGAACACCTGGTTGAACTCCTGCGCATTGCCTACTTATCTTGAGCTTTGCTCCTTCTTCTGCTTCCCTTGTCCTGTTGACCCTTAATCTTTGACTTTTGATGACTGTTTCACTATAGAAAGTGCCCTTGAAGTCTTCGGACATAAATGTCACTTGAATCTGTTCGTATAATAAATAAATAAATAAATAAAGCTTAATTGATCAATTCTAACTGCAAAATGTTAACTATTCATTGTATTTTCACAAGATAAGCCCAGAGAATTTGCTGTTTTACGAAATTTAGCTTCCCTTGGTTTTGTTTTCTGATCATAAAGGCAATCTTGTTCTTTTATTCTATCCAGGAAAAAGAGTCATTGGTCTCATTTTCCTAATCGAAAATTTAAAAGCTCAACTCACTCGCATACACGGGAACAAGGCAGGGTAACAACAGGAGGAGAAAAGGAATATTTCCCGATAAAGAAATTGTAACCAAGCTTAGATTTTCCCGCAAGAAAATGAAACAGAGGAAGGAGTAAATACAGCCACACCGGCAAATACAGCAATAAACGTATATTTGAAATGAAAAATTTCTCAATGTTGGTAATCGTGGGAAAATACAAGCAAGTATTTCAAAATTAGTGAGAAGTAAGTGTCTTAACAAATGAAGTGTGTTTAAATGTAGGGACAACGCATCAGAGCTGGAAGCCTGTTTTGACATTGAGATTATGAATGACTTTTCACGACGTGCTGAGAGCATTTGCGGGAGACGAAACTTGTTTGAGTTGCTCATAACCGGCAGTCGAAGATGGTTCAATGGATGCAACTTATCTTGGATCACTTGAAGAAATAGTCTGAAGCCTAAAATTTTTTGTCGATATGAGAGAGGAAGGAAATTAGGACATTCACAGTTTCTAGCTTCACATATTGTTGTCTGGTATCGTCTTTGAATTTTCTCCAGTAGCTCTTCTGATTCTTTCTCGAGGTCTACGAACAATGGTGCAGAATATCCTAAAATGCTCCTTGCACAAGTCTCAAAAATCTTGGTTAATTCCGGCTTGATTAAATATCCCTTCAGCTGACGTAAATTCAATCCATCTATTTCATCAATAATTCATGTCAAGAAGAAAGTCGGTGAAGATCTTCGTTAGTTTTCTCATTGATTCGCAGCGATCTTCGATTCTCGAGCAGATGCGCTAAGTCGCTCAAATAAAACTCAGTCAGTTCATATTCAAGAGTGAGCGGTGAACACTGTTCATCTTTCTATTACTCGATTGGACTAACTCGGGCCATTCTGTGCCTGAATTTGTGATGATAAACAACTGCAGACATAAATCCTAGTAGAATTGTAATGATGAGCCCGAACAAGGAGAAAAGAGCGTAATTAACTTCATCGTAGGAAGGATGAGTCGGTGCCGTTTTGTCTGTAAAAATGAAGAGTAACACAATTAGATCATGGAATAATGTCATTTAGTCATTTAGAGGAAAGCGATGCGTAGATATTACAAGCACTACTTGCAATTACTAAAAGAAAAGATATTTCACATGACTTTCATCATTGACTTTATTGGTCAATATCGATTTGAGTATGCAGCTACATGCGATTATTATTTTCATTTTTGTGACCTCAAAGTTTGAATTTGTTCTAAATAGAGTCCGGAGCGTTGACCTTTTTTCGTACATTTCACTGCACCGTAGCAAAAATGGCTTCACCGTAACCGCACCGCATCGTAGTCATTCACTCTTTAGCCCACCGAAGTCAATAATTTTGCATCTCTGCCTCACCGCAACGCACCGCGCAGAGCTCTATTCTTGATTATATACGTGTACCTGCAGTTACATGTAATGATAATTTTCCATTTTTTGACATCAAAATTTAATTTGTTCTAAAAACTGGAATGCAATCAAAGACCTACAAAGTTCAGTAAGACAGCCTCTGTGCGTAATTTCAGTTCAAAGTTTCAGCTAGAAGTCTCATTGCAGGTTATCAATATCAAATCCTCAACATCCAATCTTCGAATCAATGGATTTCCAATCGAAAAGTCCTGGCAGGCAATTCAGAGTAGTTTCTTTTCCTATCGTTACTGTTGGATAGTAAATACATTGATGCTTGAATAGGGAGTGAGTCACGTGTATTTTATACATGAATAATAAGCCTTGATAGGAGAGAGGAGATATCATAAAGTTGTGGGGAGAGATGTCTTCCATCATGACCTTGGTACGATTTCTACTTGAAATGTTAACTTAATTGGTCAGCACACAAGTCATAATTAAATAAGGCAGTATGATGTAAAGAATACTCTTGCAATTCCTTTTAACTCCCATTCAGTGATCTAATAAACGATTCTCCTCCCCCAGTATTCCTTAAATGTTTTATTTTTTCGATTTATCATTGTATGCGAGTCAAGGGCAATGCTTGTGGTTAATCATGTTAGACAATCATTATTTTCACTAGAACTTGTAGAACTGCAATTAATATTGATTGAATTATGCAAAAATTCAGCTCAGACTGAAATACAAATTGCTATGTTGAACGATCATATCACAGATCGGCCACAAAGTACTCTAATACGAAATATTACACGCATGCCTACTAGACACTGAATAAGCTTAAGAATAGAAAATGGCCACGTTTAAGATTTCGCCAAAATGCCCTGAGACTAAGGTTTATCTTTCAGCCGAATCTAACAGACAGCAATCCATTGCTATATCTAATTCTCTTTTCTTCACATCATGTTCCACAAAATTGTGCATTTTCCTATGTTTATTTGATATCTCTTAATTTTAGAAATATTTTTCATTCCTTTTGACAAGGCTCTATTAGGGATGAAACCTGTTTACACATGTCAGTGTTGATTTCTACCGCAATTCGATATTTTACTGTAGCCTATACTCATGAACGGTGAGCAAAATATTTACGACTTTTATGCTACGTCATGTAGTTTCTTGAAGTAGAATTTCATCCTTTTTTTAATTTAGAAAAGTTGTCTACAATGTCCCTCGCTTTAACTTCGATGATAGAGCTTCTGAAAATCGTGACCGTAAAGACGGTTCTGTAGCGAAATGTTTTGAGAAACTATACACGACGGGAGAGAATTGAATACCCATCCCAATACCATGATAGTAAGAGGTGATTTCTAATTCTCATTGACATCAGTAAAGATGAAATTTTGAGATTCACTGTACAATTTTTACAAGGAAAAAGTCAAATAAATCAGCCACTAAATTGCATGTTTGGTTAAGCTTAAAATATCTAATTAATAGGACCTCCTTGATAAGAAAAATCATCATTGGCACTCTCAATACGTGATATAAATACCCAATACAATCATTTGTACACTATGTGACATGCCACGCACAATTATGGTATGAAATACAATGATGAAAAAATGGTATTCATTGCAAGTCCAAATCTGCAAACGCAAACTATCTGAAACATTATTTATCTGTCAATCGAACATGTTTCGGAACGTGTTTAAGTTTCCATCTTCAGTGAACTCGACAAATTACAAGCAAATTTGTTTCAAATCCTTCTTGCCGTGGCACGAGGTTGAATATTCGTCAACATTACTGATGCTACTTCACTAGGTGACATGCCACAATCATTTACGCGTAATTCACGCGTCAACTACGCACAATAACACATGACCCTAAACATCCGTGGCTATGCGTGACATTGCTGCAACATCTGTCGGCAGTCCTGTTATATAGACTTTGCGTCTCATGTGTCTGCATGTATCGGAGGCTAAACAATATGATAGGATCTCAATTTCATGTTCAGGGAAGACAGAAGAAGCTTAGCGGCTCATCCGTGGTTCAAGCGGCAACGCAGACAACCGTAGACGACGCGCAAACTATAAACGCTCGTCCGCGCGCATTCATAAACATTCCCATACTTTAGCAGCATCAGACCAACTGATTTCTGACTCTTAGTGCAGCGCGCAGAAGAATAGAAAATAGAATGTCTATAATCACGGATGTTTGGGGTGTTACGTAATTACGCGTGACATGTCACCTAGTGTAGTAATAAATGCACAGAATTCGACAGGTCGTCTCTTCCTCCGTTTGACTAGAAGGAAAACATTAGAACATGTAACGTAAATGAAATGGCACAATCTGCTGATTAAATACCATAGCAATCGAACAATGAGCAGCCAGTTCAACATTAAACACGCCAAATTGTGCAAAGTTTCTGACTGTTATCAATCGGATCACATAGCAAAGAGAAGCAGTCGATATCAAGTTCTACAGAGAAGTTTGTGAACGTTTTTTCATGCGCCTGCTAGCCTTTTTTAAAATGATCGGAGGGCCCAACATTATCGAGAAAACTTCTGCGTAATGATCTGAATTCTTCGAATCTGAAGGAGTCGTGGCGACCGGAGCAATTTGAAGGAATTCAGAGCAATCTGCAAGCGACACACGACTATTTTTCCTATCTCTGCAAGGTATCAAAAATTTCTTTTTACCCACTTATTAAGTTCCTGCATGTGCCATCGTTTTGAATCAGTTTGCACTTCTAGCAAAGTGACACGATTAAACAATCTAATTCTGTGAATAAATGTCTATGTAGCAAAATATGACGTCATCTTTATACACGTGTAAATAATGGTGCAAGTGCGTGTACGTGCACATAAGTAGAACACTTGGTGCAACTACTTGATTTATATTAAAACATAGGTTATTATCACTTACGTTTCAGAATTCTCTGATAACTGATTTTAAAGCCGCTATGTTCATTCGGTTCTTTATCTGTCTGAAAGGTCAGAATAAGATCGGATCCCATGCTTTGCAATTGCGTAATATTCGCTTTATTCTTTCCTGAACAATGTTTCCCGCAAAATCGACCAATCGTGTGATCCCAAATTCTATTTCCTGAAAAATAAGTCATATGAGATATTATGCATTTGTTGCAACACATTAATCTTTGTCACACTTTGTCACTTCATTCCACTTCACTGAATTAGGAAGTCTTTTTCTTTAATATGAAGCCTGATACACTTCTTCGGCAGGTATTGTGGAGATTGCGCGTGGTTAGGACGTATCTTATGCGTTGTGTCGTGCAAAATCCAGATACTATCTAGTAAACCAATAAACATATTTGTATTCAAATCGATACACATCGCTAGCAAACTAGTGCAGACAAACAAACATATCAAGTCAAATATCTACAGCTCATTTTCACACAGAGATAGTGGTTTCATTTCTCGTACAAACAAAATAATGGAATTTCTTGTGTAAAGAGGAATGACAGTTAGCATTCCTTTATTTAGTTGAATAATCAGCAAGGCTAACTGTAACAGCTCCCTGTTTTGAAGCTGCGTAAATATGATGAAGTAGAAAGAATGAAGATCAATTTTCAATCCCACTTGTTGCTTGGTTTCATGTCATTCAATTTACATTTTGTCTGATTGAATAATTCAATTAGGCCGTTACTAATTTTCCATTTAAAATCAATTATTGTGCACTTATTTTTTTAAACGCATTTGCCATGAACTGCAGATGCCCCAAATAATCAAAATAAAACACCATGAAAAGTATTTTTTGATACTCATTTATCAAGAAAATTTATTAAAGGCCATCACTTATAAGCCCATCTTAATTTTTGGTTGACCATATTCTTACAAAAAGCAATGCTTGATAATTCTACACTGTAAACTGTAGGGCACTAACTTAGGCACGAAGCCGAAATTTCGTGCCAGTTAGTGCCTAGTTAGTGCCTTTCTAGTGCCTCGAGGCACCAGTAGGCGCCACTAGGCACTAATAGGCACCAAACCAAATATTTGTTTATTCAATGAAATTGAAGGAAAAATCAATGGGCACGAACTCGGCACTATGAACTTCGTGCCTACTCGTGCCTTGTGTTGGCTAGAATTGATGCCTAAATATCTTGCCTAATTCAAGCGAAATTTCGTGCCCTTGAGTTTACAGTGTATGCAACATTCAATGACTGTCTGTGTGCGCTCTAGGTTTTCCAAAATGTTGTAATCATTAGTTTGTCATTCGTTTCTTATTCATCTAGCTTTAGTCTGTAGTTTCTGTCATTTTCAATTTGCCATAATCATCAGCAGATTTGAAATGTCGACTTTTGATTAGACCTGTATTGTCAATGCAGTAAAATCTCTGCCATATTTTTGCCCATTTGTCTTGATAGTTTGAATCGCAGAAAGTTGAACAAACAACATTCTTTTTTAGTACAGTTTTCTCATCGCATACCACCCGGCAGCCGGAATCTCTGTCGCGTGCCACTATACATGATACATAAGAAATCAACAGCAGTATTTATGATAATGATGGACGTTTAGTTAAGATAATGAAAATTGGTGATGTAAAGAAGTTATAAAGCTTAGGCGATGTACACTGCATGACATCTTTATAGTCATTGAAAGTTAGGAAGCTGTTGTAATAAAATTAAAAGCTGATAACTATAATTTTCAACCACCGTATAAAGCTAGATAATTGTTTCTATCACATACAATTTTACTGATTATGAAATATTAACAGCTAATTTACATCTACTAATCATCTACTAATCTACATCTATTAATATATTTGAGAAGTGTGTATTTGATTAGCGGCAGCCGCCAGCAATCTGTCTTGATTGAACTTTCGATATTTCAAAACAGCAGAAAGTAATTTGGATAGTAAATCAGTAGTAATAAATTTACGAAAAATTGCCATTTACAGAATGCTTCACGCGTACCACAGTTTGAGAAACACTGGGTTAGTAGATCAATTTGAGCTCGTGAGGCGGTTATCATTTATCTCCATGCATCAACTTACTGAGAGTTCCGCGATAAAATTACATATCAAAAATATTCCCTTACCATCTTTTATCTCCAAGAAGTCCTTTGTACATGAAGCACTTGACTGCAGATCCATTGTTATGATCTCCAGAGCAATGCTAACTGTGAAATTCATAGGATGTGACTCTGCTGAAATTACCCAACGGCACAAGACATTCCTGCAATGTTGATTCATTTCAATGTCACAAAGTTTCATTTCATATATTATAAATAATTGCCTAATATGAGTATTTACGAAAAAAAGCTCGGGGGCCTTTCATTCGACAACATGCAGTATGTTAACATCATTTAAGCAATTGAATTTTCGACTTACATGCAATACAGAATATTTGATATTTGTTAAATATATGGTCATTAACTAGAAGATTAATCTTAATGCATAGCTAATGGCAAAACTGTGAGCAATCAATTGTTTTTGTGTGATCTGAACGGCAGCTGGATTCTACGGGAAGAGTCAAGAACAAACGTTTTCTGCACGTACTTTGAAAGTATAGGCATATTATGAGCGGGTTAAATAATTGATAAAATGCCAGTTTCTGTGCGAGCGTGAGACATGATTGCCGCTTGAAAGGCATGTACTTGTCTACATTCATCAATTTATGAATACGCATATTTACGAAAATGAATACATGCGAGTACACTAATCAGCATGTGGAAAATGAAGCATAGGGCCTATACATGCAGGCTACTCGTAAATTGTTGGGGAAGGGTGAGTATTCTCTATTCCTTCATTCGAAATGAGTAGAAATGCTCGAATGATAATTGATAATGTGATCATAATTGCCAAGTAGAAACTGTATTCAAATGATCAAAATGGTGGGCGCAGCATTGTTGAAATGTTAAAATATTAATAAACTTGCATACCAGGAGCAAGTTAAAAAGAGGTTCTGACTCTTCAAGTTTTCAAGTTAATTGGTGAAAAGTAAAAGTAAAATTTGGTACAGCGTCACGGGCCTTCGGCGTCCAGCGCTTTCTTGCGATCGATGCTCAAATGGCAGTCAGCATGCTTGGTGTGAAGATCTACAAATAAGTGAATGACATTAAGAATTGTGTTGTTTGTTGAATGTGAGGTGATCAAAGTGAGAGGGCAGACTGTAGCAAAGCAATTCATGTCTTCTATTGATTGTTGGCTTCAAGCGTGTAATAGCTTTTGCTTCAGTAAATGTTGTGTCTCGAGTGCTCGTTAGCTTAGCAATGAATCGAATGATTCGCGTGATCATGTGTACCCGTGGTACACGAAATACACTCTTTTAAAGAAGGCATCAACCGAAGAACATGGTTTTTTCTTGGCTCCAACCTATTCCTACTTTCTTAGGAAAATACTAATTAGGAAAATTCCTACTTTCCAACCAACCTTATCTTAGGAAAATTCTTGCTACTGTAGTCATTTTTAGTCAAAATGTCATTAAATTCGTTAATTTTTTCTTTTTGCATAACTTCATTGGTACACCAATTACCTACGTCCTTCGAGTGGTTATTAATGAAAATATTTTTAACACGATTGGGTGGAGATATATATATATATATATATATATATATATATATATATATATATAGATCTAGTCGTTTTCGTCGACACGTTCATTTCGTCGACAACCATTCTTGAGGAAAACGTTCATATCGTCGACAGATTCATTTCGTCGACAATTGCAGCAGTGTACGATAATTTCAGAAATCTCTCAATTATTTTTTATATTGGACTTCTATGCGGAGCTCTATCACTCTTGATAGCTATATAGTCCATAGAAGTAGATTATAGTAGACTTTCTATGGTTTTGTTATTTTCTAAGATATAGAAATATTATTTTATGGAAAACTATGCATCTTCATTTTTCACATCTATGGTTTCTACTCAATCGCTTTGATATCATAACGTTGCATCGTAGTTCATTTGCATTATAGCTTAATCACATATTCATCTTCATAATTTATCCATTAATGTAATATAAAAGATTAATAAAGAAATGCGCAAGTTATATCTAATTTATCCATTAATTATAAATTATATGAAAGCATAGAAATGTCTATGAAATGAACTTGTCGACGAAATGAACTTGTCGACGAAATGAACGTGTCGACGAAATGAACGTTCATAGTGTCGACGATATGAACCTGTCGACGAAAAGTACGACTCCCATATATATATATATATATATATATATATATATATATATATATATATATATATATATATATATATATTAAAATAATTGAAGTGAAAACACATGGAATGCACTCCAATTGTGGAAAACAATCCATGAAGTGCATTCCATGTGTTTTCACTTCAATTATTTTAATATATCAAACCAATTGCTGAGATTGAAAAAAAATTTTTACATATACGAGTATATATATATATATATATATATATATAATGGTTGTAAATATGATATATTTATTGCATCACAAACTTATCCTCCAGTGCCCGACCGATTCATTATAGGAATCAAGGGCATAATTCATCATTGCTATTTATTTGTATATATGATTGTCAATATTATTTTTTCATATTTTTCATGTTTGGAAGTATACAGATATCACACTATTTATATTGTATGTGATTCTTCACAAGTTTGGCTGACAATCTAGAATCAGGGTGAGTGATGCTTTAAGCAAGTTGCTTAAAACAGTGTTTTAAAGCACGATGAAAAAACATATTTAAAACATGCTTTTCAAAAACTGATTAGTAATGTGACCCTTTTAAAGCTATGATCGAAAATTCACACAACCATGATGACAGTTCGTCACCATCGACCGTCAGAAGGTGGCGGACGCTGAAAACCCGTCTTGAAAAGTGACTTTTTGGCTGTTGATAATGTTCGACCAAAGCTATGGAATAGTTTTCTTTAACTTCACAGTTGTGCGTCAAAATTATCACGCATCGAGCAGTCAACTATATTATGCAATCATTTGAAAGATCGTGGACAATGCTCGTGTATCATCTATTATTGCTCTACGGGCGATAAATGACATTCGTCGCGCAATAAATATTATCGAAGAATTTACTACTACATGGCTGTTAAAATGTCTTATCGCACTGTGGTTGTATGCAATGTATTCCTTGTATGCAGACGTTTATTTCAGGACATCTAAATAGAACAATTGATATTTACAATAGTTAAGTATGGAGCGATTCTAAATCACTAGCCAAATATTTTGAAAAAAAATTCACTTAACTTTCTATAATGGAACGGTTGGTGAGCCAGCACATTGTGTTTAGGTTCGTATATCTTTCAATGTTAAAATATTGAACCACAATATACCTGTTTAGCATATTATGGTTCAATCATAGATAACCTCAACACAATGATATTGCAATTCAGATCTCAGAACCGCAATAAGCTATGGCTTCGTGCCTGACGGCCTTCAGCCTTATAGCATATTGCGGTTCAGATATCTGAACTGCAATATCACATTGTTATTTTATGCCATATTGTAAGCCATAGAAATTGATCTTTATCTATAGCATTTATCTACTGTCCTATGTATGACAGCGTGCTGAAACCCGATTCGTCTCCGCGCGCTGTCAAACAATAGGATAGTTATCACATAGATTATCTGCACAGTCTTGCATGTTTTGAATCCTGTTTCAACTTTTTTAGAGAAATGTCACAGCGACGATGGAGCAATAGTAAATGAGTTGGATGATCTGTGTGAAAGACGACATTTATGAACAAGTGATCGGCAAACGAATGACAATGCAAGGACATCTAACAGAGCTGTTGCTATATTGAGATGTCTTTGGACAATGGCAGTGCAGCTGCACCAATATTTGCTGCGACTCTGCTCCATGATTCAATAGAAGAAATTTAATGTAACCGCAGAGCAAACGAAATCTGTTCGGAAATTTATCGCTAGTGCTGAGCCTGGCGTCTCCTTACAAATCTCTTTGACGACAGCGTTCATCCATGAACTTGGCAGGTGAAGACGGTGAGAATGGGTTTGATAAGAAACTCTCTCGGATTGCAAAAGTCTTGTACTTTACTCATGCAGCACAGCGGCAATCGAACGAGCCAACATCTGACATCTTACGATTAACATCTTTTCTCATTTTTTTAAATTACATCATGCTCATGGGATGATGGTGGCAGGCCTACATAGTAATAATATTTCCTAAACACATAATGTTTTTGTAATCTTTCTATAATGCAAATTTAGTGTCACTTATTGTTACTTAGTATTTACTAAGGCAGTATTATAGGGTGTCCCCATTTTTCTTACTATTTTGTTTATAGATGCGTGCCCACAGTATTAGAAAGGTCGTCTCTTCTTCTGTTTGACTAGAAAGGAAGCATTGGAACATTTAACGCTAATGAAATGGCGCAATCTGCTGACATAATACCATAGCAATCGAACAATGAGCAGCCAGTTCAACATTAAACACGCCAAATTGTGCGAAGTTTCAGTGACTGCTATCAACCGGATCACATAGCAAATAGACACAGTCGATGTCAATTTCTACAGAGAAGTTTGTGAATGTTTTTCGTGCGCCCGCTAACTAATCATTGACTTTGGTTCCGAAGATGAAATTGGCGGTAGATTCCGACGTATAATTCCGAGATATTTTAATCAATTGATATGGTCGAATAGAATCTATTTGAAGCCATTACATTTCTTTAGATCAAGGTGCTTGCTTCAAATGGTACGAAATGTATATCACAGGCAATCAAGTCTCTACTCACGATTGATAAGGTGTTGGGAAGTCTGGTGATGTAAGATATTGAAGTGTGTCGTTAGCTTCGAGAAGTTTGAAAGCTCTGCAACTGTTTTGGTCATTGGCTATGTTGCAGGCATCCGGACACCCGACATCCATTGCACCTGAAAATAGTGAATTTGAGAATGTCAATCGAATGAAATTTCTCATCAACATCGGATTGGGTCTGTCATAGAGTAGTTATATTAGGTAGAGCAACAACTCAGCATTTATTAAATCCCCAATGTGCATGTATTTTCGATTTCTTTAAATGAACATGAGTGGAGACCAGGCAACAACACCTGTGCGATATGCAAATTTTTACACTTTAGCAGAAATGTACACGAATTTGAGTACTGATAGCAATACAGAATAAAGAATAATATTCCAGAAATCTTCCCTGTAATGACCACTTGAAGAGGTAATACAATTTGTTAAAGTAGCAATTCAATGGGTTACCATTGCTACAAGCTCAGCTTTATTGATTTCTTTCTTCTGCGTGGTTACTTCACAAGCTACTTGCCACTGAAAGAACAAAACATCATAATCAAGGGAGTTTATCATAATTAACTTAAAATATGTAAATGGTTCCACATTACTATTCAAATTCAAGAAATGACGCTGTGTGAATCATAAAATCATGCGGTGAAAACTAAATTTAAAACATGATATCTCAGCCAAGAAGCTCTCAACTTTTCCTTAAAGACTTGCAGAGACTTGCATTATAATGCAGTTCATGACATTTCCTAGATCATCAGTTTAACTTCCACTTAACCTCTGGAGACCCGAAGCCAAATCTGCTACACTGCTCCAACTACCCATGACGTGCACCGTACGTCATTCGCTCATATCTGCAACTCCCCAAACGCTGAGTGAGCAATGGGAAGATAATACAGTGATGCGTGCATGCAGTGCACGTCATGGGTAGTTGGAGCAGTGTTGTCAGCTGCTGGTCGAACACTTACGCAAGTGCCCGCACGGAGCTCAAGAGGGCTCAAGATGATTGGTAGAAATTATTCATTCCCCTTGATATCCAACTTCTTTCATACTACTTATAAAGAGCTTCATGTCGGTAGTATGTAATTTTGCAAAATTTAGCTTTTTAAAAACTGCTCAAATGATTTTTTTGACCACAAGAACGTTATGTCCGTAAAAAATTGAATATTTTCATATATAAAAATTTTCACTGTATACAGACACTTTTTGAGTAGACACTCTACACTGTAAACTGTATGGCACTAACTTAGGTCACGAAGCCGAAATTTCGTGCCAGTTAGCGCCTAGTTAGTGCCTTTCTAGTGCCTCGAGGCACCAGTAGGCGCCACTAGGCACTAATAGGCACCAAACCAAATATTTGTTTATTCAATGAAATCGAAGGAAAAATCAATGGGCACGAACTCGGCACTACGAACTTCGTGCCTACTCGTGCCTTGTGTTGGCTAGAATTGATGCCTAAATTTCGTGCCTAATTCAAGCAAAATTTCGTGCCCTAGAGTTTACAGTGTACCTTTATTTACTCTATGGAATCTGTTGAAGTCCCAATTCAGCTCCTAATTGTGTTCCAATATCTCAGTAAACGTGATGTGCAGATTGACGTTTCGTCATTCTCAGATATTGCTAACACAAAATTAAATTTTCGTCACAACAACAGGGCCAGTTTGAAATGCATGATTGGAAAATTATACCTAAGAATTTTCCATGGTTGTTGCGATAAATCATGGCCACTCTAAATCATATATGCAATCTCGCACATGATAATGCATAATGGCACGTATATAAATATGCATATAGTGCATAACGACGCAATAATACTTACGTTGTCGCATGCATGAAATACTATATGCATGAATTTCAAATTTGAATTTGAAGGGTGATGCTATTAAACGTATTTTGGTAAAACCCCATAATGCATCCCCACGTGATACCATCAATGACAAGAAGAATATTCCGAGTGTCTGCTACATCGTTTCATTTTTATTATGGAAAAATATTTTAAAAAAACAAAGCAAAGCAATTTAATTTATTTTCTAAAACAATGAAAATGACATTTTTATTGTAAAGCAATAAAACTATATTTCCTTTAGAATATTCGAATACAAATTTTAAACATTTATATATAATGTCAATATAATATCACTTGGATAAATAATGACCACTATTTGTACCAGCATGCATAGATGAATTATGCTGTCTTGAAAATTTCACAAAAACTTCACTATTCTCATCTGACCATATATTACGAGAAATCACTGGTGATTCTTTGACTTTACTACTATTAGTGTTGATATTCATGCATGTAATACAAAGATCATGAACATCAGATAGGTCAAGGCAATTATAGACCGCACTGGTGGCTACTTTTTCATAGCGGTTGCATTTCGAGCTACAAGGGAATGTTCATAGATGTGCAGAGAACTTTTCTGAAATGAATGATGTAATTTGTCATCAATTACATTGATAGACCTGCAATTAGCAATTGTAATCAATTATACTGTTAAGCAGGTGATGTAATCAAATGAAATCAACTACATTTCATAAGTTGGGCTAATCGACAGAATTCTGGCAAATTTGCAGTCTATTGACGCTTAATTCTATGGAATTCTTTACGGCTTCAAAACACCAATTAGAAATTAGATTTCAACAAAGGGGTTCGCACTTGCTCAAGTCATATAGAAATGTTTTGACTGACTATCTCTTAACTGAGACAGCTGCAAAATTACAAAATTGTGCTTCAAAAAAGTGGCTAAGTGTGTAACATGCAAGTATGTAGACATGTACATTCCGTGAATATAAATTAAAATCTATCGGAAATTTCCGGGAAATTATAAAGAATTCATCACAAATATTGATATTTATGCTTCATATTATTATTGATATTATTAAAATCAAACCTCAATAATCAAAGTACTTTATAGACATTGGGTATATTTATGAAACAGAATCAAAGAATCTGATTGAATAATACTAATAATCATTTTGATAATGATAATGATAAGGCTTTATTGTCAATACAATTTATGTCAGAAGTGATCAGGCTCCGGGGGCGCTTCGTGTTTTGCAATGTAAGTGCTTTTGACTCCCGGGAAAAATGGGAATTCTTGGTCCTGATTTGCAAACTAGTTTTCTTTAAACGCCTTCAGTTTCTTGCGCCTTTTGCTGTCAATGGCAACGTTACCACTGACGTCAGCAGAAGCAGAGCATCGGAGGCTCGTCATGTCCTAAGAAAAGAATGGCTTTAATCGAGACCAAGAATTTTCCTTATCCGTGGAGTTTTGTCAAAATGACTTATTGCAACACGAACATGGGATTGACAGTCCCATGAAGGATGATTTTTACTAGCCAATGTCAAGGTAAAAGCCTCGCACCGAACAATAAAGAAATATTCCGTTATTTGGGCCAGTAGTCAAGCCAAACCCATTTCAAATTTGACAGTATATAAATTACTGGTCAGGTGCAAGATGTAGAAGGATGGAATGTCCTTTCGAATGGCTGACTGGCAACCACAGCCTCACTCAAGTGGTTGATAACAGAAAAATTTTATTACGCATCACAGCATTAGTTCAAAGTTTCAAGGAAGCTAATTAAGTGTAAAGTCGGCTGATCAAAATTGCTGAGTGGTTGATGACTAATATGTGGCGTTCATGACAACATGCTCACCACTTAAAATCTGCGAACATCTTAATCTGGGAATCTATTGTTATGACAATTAATAAATGATATCATAAACTTAAAATTACAAATTCGATGAATAATAAAAAATACTCCGAAGATATCACACGAGTAAAGTGATAGCTCCAGTGCATGAATGAGGTTATCAATTTTGCATGATCAAATAATTCTGTTGACAAACATGCTTCAATACTTGAAACGTGCCAACATCAGTGAACAACAAAAGTGATACATCCGAAAGTTCATTCAAAAGGAGCGCGAGCAATAATAACAATAGCAAAGAGAAACAGCTAAAGTAACAACAATTGATCAGTCTGCGTCTGAGTATTCATGAGCTTCACATTCTGGTTCTTGTAAGATTTTATCAGTAAAGCTTCTCCAATACGAGTGTAATTGGTATGTAATGTAATGGAGAACGACTTCTCACTTTGGAAATGGATATGTAGTGAGATTTCAGAGGCTGGTCTGCCGTTGACATGATCTTTGATCTTAGTGTATAAGTGGCGACGAGTTTCCCCGATATAGCACTCTTGACAGTGCTCACAACTGTATTTGTATATTAAGGAGGAATGCTCGTTAAACGGAATAGGAACTTTATAGCGACATAAGTGTTGAGATTTGTAAGTATTATGAGCTATCTTTGAGCGACTATTTTTCAAAATGACATTTATTCTGTGAACCTTCATAGGAACATCTTCAAGACTTTCTGGGAGATATGGTAGTTTCCAATAAATAGAGACTTTAGTATCATCAGGACTTGGGTCACAAGTATCACATTTTACAAAAACTTTTTCAATCTGCAACTTCAATCATGTTGCAATCTCTACGGCAATTTTCTTTGTTATCAATTTTATTTAGTTTTTCTAACAAACTGGTATGATAGGTCAAATACGAAATAACGCACCTCTAAGGAGACTGATCGATGTGATGACACTTGGCAGTCAAGTTGAAACAATTGAAGAATTAGTCTTTAAATTGAAATACCATTTCCAGTGTGACAAAATTTTTGAGCCCATCTTTTTGAACGAAAGACTTGGTAAGTAAAAAAAGCTTATACTAGTGGATTATTTCAATTCTCGTAGGTGTAATTCTATGATTCAATAAATCAAATATTGTGAGCTCACTTCTTGAATATTTTAGAAATCGCGGTCATTTGCGCCATGATTTTACTCGCAAATATTCAGAGTTGTTGTAATCGATAAATCACACTGATGCAGCACAGCTTTCATCAATCGAAAACTTTATTACGTGGAAATTATCACTCACTACTTCTTTTTGACAGCTGCATTTTCATCGTTCATTTTCTTCGAAAAAAATCATTATAATCCCTTTCGTGAATAAAATTGAAACTAATTGCATTGTCGGAAGTCACCATGGCTTCTATTGATGTCTTCCCAATCGCCGTGACTTTGAAGAATTCATGGATGACGCAGGGATGCGGAGTCCTATCATTTTGATAGGACTCCGACTCCGGGTGGCAAGTATGTATAGCCTAGTTTTTGAAAAACTGGTAACCTAAATCATAGATCATTATAGGCTTGCCTGAACCTATCTTTAGTGATCATTTCTGTATCAATTATCAATCATTTTCGATGAAAGTTCATCAAATGTCGCTTTAGGTTGGATGCATGCGACTGGGCTCCTCCCATCTTGTTGATGTTTGCTTCACACGGTTTACCTCTCTCTACCAGGCACGAAAATCCCCATCCTTCTCCAAAAAATATGAGTACACTTTCGATTTTAATATGCGCTTTAGAGGAGCCATCACATACGATTATCAAGAGGTAATGTTCTCAAACAAACTAGTATTTGACTTTTGTCTCTGATGTGACCTTTGGTGTGTAGGTGTGATCGAGACCAGGAAGGCTCTCTACTAAATCACCGGGTGAAACGACAATCCTCTTTTCACTATCACGGTTCAATCTCTCAACTATTACAAACTTTGCGTGCAGCAGTGTCTCTGCACTTTTGTTTGACAGAGAAAGAAGTTGACATCAAGACAGTGACAGCTATGTACGAGGATAAATAATTTATTTGTATTATATTTCGGGTCTAGTTATAGGCCGGAGTCCGGAGTCCTATCATTTGATAGGTAAGGTAGGCTACTGATGAATATCAAGCTGCTTAATTTTATGAAATAGCCACCAGGTGCATCTTCTAGAAAATGTAATATTTAGAATATCCGTCAATTTTGCGATAAGGAATGCCTTCATATTTTCTTAGCGATTGACAATTTCTAAATTTTGAACAAATGAGAAATTAAAAAAATGCGGGAGCCTGTTGGTCTGGCTACGGTGCGGTATGGTCCCCTGGAACATATCATTGGCTCTCAGCACCTCCAGGAACATTCAGCTTGACGTATTGATCATGCATGAAATGGTCAGCTCTATGAGAGTAAGTGAACAAACGATACATGGGCCTACATTCAATCCATAAAGCAAGTACATTAGGTAGAGTGGTAACTCAGCATTTATCAAATCCCCAATGTGTATACAGCTCCGATTTTATTAAATGAACATAAGTACAATCGAGACTCGCACTGTAAACCGTTGACTGACAATTGACAGATATTTATCCTACAAAATCTATCTTATCGGTCATTGTTAGTTCTTGTAGGATGATTGCCACTGAAAACCTACAATATCTGAGAAAATGAATAGCAAGGAATTATTGCTTAAATTTTATCAAAAATGTTGGTAATTAACTAATTTGTCAAAATAAATCATGGTTTTTCCACACAATAATACAGATTGCCCAAAAGTCAAGTAACCACTAATCGAAAAAATCAACCAATATTCAACAGTTTTTGTTTAGTTAATTTGCATACAAAGCATCTGTTTCGATGTCGGTGGAGAACCTACAAATCCGTCGGATATCGCTGGATTTTGGAGGTGACAATCGTCGGTTGATTTTGCCAGTAATTTTGTAGGATAATTTGTCCGTCTACGGTTTACAGTGCAGTACCACCTAAGTGAGATCTGCAAATTTCTACAATTTTGGAAAAATTAACACGAATCTAAGCAATACAGAATAAAGAATAGTACTCCACAAATTTTCCATGTCATGTCAATTTGGAGAGGCAATGCAGTTTGTTAAACTAGCAAGTAGATGGGTACCATGAATTTAGAAGCTCAGCCTTATTATGATAAAATTATTTTCTGAAGCGTGATCATGTCACAAACTGGCACTGAAAGAGCAAAACATCATAATCAAGAAACGAATGTTAATGTTAACTATTTATTAATAATTATTTATAATTATATTAAAAACATATTTGTAATTAAAAATAATTAATAATTATTTATTAGTTCCACATTACTATTCAGATTCTAGAAATGACGCCTTAATTGTGAATCATAAGAAAAATCAAATCCGTTGAAAATTGAATTTAAGACATGACATCTCAGCTAAGAAGCACAATGAGGTCTTAATTTACCATTTTGTGGTTCATGAAATTTCCTAGAACTTCAGTTTAATTTCCGCTTAATCAAGATGTTTGTTAGCGAATATTCATTCCTTTTGATATCCAATTTGTTTCATGCTACTTATAAAGGGGCTTCATGTCGGTAGTATATAAATTAGCAAAAATTTGACTTTTAAAAAAAATGCTCAAATACTTTTTTGGACCACATGAACAAAATCTACATAAAAACCGAATCTTCTCATATAAAATTTTCACTGTATACAGACACTTTTTTGAGTCGACACTCTACCTATATATTTTTACTCTATGATTCAATCAAAAGTTTACACACTGAGCCAGATGTCTCAATACACTAATAAGCACTGACTTAATTAATATTTAAATAAAAATGGATATAAATAACCCTTTTGGGTTAGACGGGTTATTTTGCTAGACGCTTAGGGTCCTGTCAGAATTTAACGTAACTTACTATTTCTTTGGCCAATAAATATTTATGGAGAGACTTTATAACTTTTGCTTCCACTTCGGACAAATGTGAAGCTTAAAATATACACTTACATGCTTCCTTACTTCTTACTTGATATTGTTGTCAAACGGACATAGCAGGCCAAGTGCACAATTCTCACATGTTTCTGCAACTTACATAGTACTTACTTACAACTTACAACTTACAACCTGGTACATGTACTTACAACATAGTACTTACAACTTACGACCTACTTCAGGAGTCGGAGACGTAGTCCTATCAAACCCTGAAGTCGGATTCCATCCGCATCCTCATTACCACGCAGATTGTATTACACTTACAAAACGCTACGTGTACTCATCGGAAAGCCAAATTCAGTTGAATTCTATGATTGCTATCATTTATCCCTCTCTCAAACTCATAGCGAAACCAATGAAGTTACTTTAATAATCAATGATGATGTTCATGTGATAATCTTTCAAAATATCATGCCATACCTGTGTTTATAGCTTGTAGATATCGCAAGCATCTGTGCGTGATTTATTAGCCTCAACAACTTATAGAACAGAAATAGTTGTAAATATAATATTACTTGTTTATCATTCGAAAACACAACGTCAAAACTTTATCGTCAACCATCTGTCCCACAGTCTTTGAATAAGTGTGGCTTCAAAATGTCATCGGAAAATTTTATCCAATTCAATAAACATATCAGAAAAACATGAAATTTCAATTATTGTTTTAATTTGCCAACATTAGACCTCAAGATTTTCAGATATGCGATCTTGGCCATATTTGAACACCACAAACAAAGTAACTACAGGCAAACTACAACTTGGTAAAACTACAATGTCTCTCCAGTCTCCACGCACATTGAAGCCCAGAATTACTCTCCAGTCTCCACGCACATTGAAGCCCAGAATTATACAACATGTATCTATCTGACTGGGTGGTAAATGGTTCGTTCAAGTCCACTGGGGCTACAGCTAGCATGTTAGCAATATAGGGTGCACGTATTGCTAGCACGCATTTATGGCTGATTTTTCTCAGCATCTAAAAATTGAATGCAGGAAAATCTTCCATTTGTTTGATATGCATTCATTTTTTCAAATTGCAACTTCTGTCATGAGAGGGTTAATGCAGTTATACATGTAATACTCATTCATGTTGACATCTTCACGTCATTTAAATTTCATCATCTGGAATTTTGATAAGCATACTTGATAGTATATTGCATCCATCGTGGACATTGCAACCATCAGCTGATGAGATCAGGTGATTATACCGTACATAAAACGAAATGCTATTTTATGATGCATGAAGATTGCAATCTGCATTTTGCCATTGGTGTACTGAAATGAATACACGATGATGCTTTGTCTGATGCTCAACTCTAGGTCATTTAATGATGAATAGCAGAGCTGACTTTCGATGTGAAGTCATCAAGTTGCGACTTTGTCACGTGTACAGTTTTGTAGGATGCCCTCTTTGAATGATCAACTACCGTACTGAAATAAAATGTACTGTAAAAAATACTGTAATGAAAGCCTCAAAGGAAAACAAATGATTTGTTGATCATGGCCCACATTATGACATGATAGATAGAAAAATCGAAGTGATGGCAGGTAGATTTGAGTATGTATTATTCACAATAGTATTTACAGTGATATTTTAGCAGCATGGTATACATTTCTGCAGGACGGAAATCATCATCGGAAGATATTCTTAATATAATGCTTTCCCTATTGTTGTTCATGGTTTAATTGAAAGCATGAAATGCCTGTAGCAGAGTTATTTACTTATTTGATTTTTGGGAAAAAGGACATTGGATTTTACGAAGACCAAGAAAGCGAAACTTTGTGAAGCATCATAAGAAAATAATAAATGTCTACCTATAAAATAATATTCAGTAATGACCTTGCTGTAGCAAGTAACCCACAAAATTGAAAATGTTCTTAAATTTTTCCATGATTAAAATCTCTATCTCTCCATTTTGCTGTGACGAAGATGCAAGATAATCTTATATCAGGTCTACCTTTCTGATATTCTATGATCAAATTAGGTATTATTTTGAATAATACAGCACAATATCAAGTTAGTCGAAATTAAAAAATTCACCACTTCGCTTGACTTGCTCAAGCACAGCGTAGATAACTAGGGTTCGCTGTTATAACGGATAGACTATAGCTATGAGATTCCTTAGGAGCTCGTGAAATCCTGCAACACACAGCTCTTACATGCAAATACAATGATGTCGATCGATGGTTTTAGATCTGCAAAGTTGATACATAGCCTTAGAAATACCAAATTTGCAATTTTGCAATTTTGAAGTTTGCAAACTTGAAAATCCCAGAAAGTAACTGATTTTCTAATAATTCTGCTGACATTATTTCTTCATCTTTCTTTACCGTTTCAGCACCATCAGATAAAGCAGATCGTTGTCTATCGCAGCAATATTTTAAATTTTTGATGCTGTAAGATATCTAGTCAGGAGCGAGCTTAGAAAAAGAGTACCCGTTCTAAAATTGATTAGGACCCAACAGGCAGTGAAGCAGACAGTTTTAAAAATTCGAGTGACTGAGAGAAAGTTTTGGGCATGTGCCACAATTGTATTAAAGAGAAACGTCAAACTATTGCTAGAACCTATGAAAAATCGCTTTAGAAAAAAGTAAAAGATTTTGTACGAGGACTTTTTTGAACAGTGTAAGTTCCTACACGTAACAGTTATTTTGAAATTCCTAGCAAACTTTAAATTTTGCTTAGTGTAATAGGTATATTTTGACAAATAAAGATCATACCAGGTTGTTAGAAAGCTTCAAAATTACTTACATGAGGATGCAACGCGCCGAATGACGACAAGTAACAAAACGACTATCGCATTCATGGAGAGAGCAACAAATGATTCAAGCAAAATGACAAATGAAGGGAAACAAATTGTTGTACTCTGATCGATGTCCAAATTCATCACGCGTTGCCGTGGTACTAATTATTGTACAATAGTTGAGTTGGAGGTTGAAAGTTAAGAATCAACTCACGTGCGGACAATCTCATGAACTGCTCTCTTAGATCCATATACCGCTGATAAAGATGAAGTTTGTTTAGAGATAAGAGTTAATTAATCGAAGAAGGTTTGCAATTTTGATGTTAATAGAAGCATGCAATTCTTCTTTAGGCAAATGAAATTTGTAATTTATGGCAGATGTTCCGGTATTCTGAGTATGCCAGGGTCCAATTCTTTTAAAAAATCAAAATTCAAATGCATAAATTAAATATTCTGAATTTAAATTATAAAGTATCATTTTTTGAAATTAATGAAACAATATTATTTTTCAGTCTTTTTCATCAATTGTAATAGCTCAATGATAAATTTCAACTTTCGGCAGTCTTCGCTAATCTTTACCGGCCACAGCGTGTGTGCACTGTCAATTTCAGCTATTTATCTACATGTAGATGTCCAAGCTTCATCATAGCACTGGAACCCGTTAGATTTAACATGGCCTTAACCCATGGACTCCTAGATATATACACCTGGACTGAAGGCTTTTTTAGTAACTTCAATAGATCTTGTACAGAAATACTCTGACATCATTTTTTGAAATTAATAAAATAATATTGTTTTTCAGTCTTTTAGTCTTTCTACGCAAAAAATTTAATAAATACATGTAAATTGTATCAAAATATATTTCGCCGATCTGGCCTCGTCAATTGAGATAGAAATCCTTAGTAAAATTTTTGGAAATCAGATGCAAAATCATTTGAAATATCTATACACTTTACAAAAAAAATTTATGTTATAATCGATATCTAGCAAATATACACATCTACCAAAGTTCATTGATTGTCGTAGTTTTATAATTCATCATTTAATAGTCCCATAGTTCACAATGCATCATCATTCTACATGTACATCTCTCTAGTTCTTCCGTATTGTTGCTGTTGGCATGTTTGGTTTGTTCCACTCTGCTTTGTTGTTGATGACGTTCCTGTTTTGTTGTAGCCTATACTGTTTTTGATGTTGACTGATTCTGTTATTTGACGATCCATTGCGTTATTAAGATGTACAGTTGCTACACTCATTGAAAATTCTTGTTGTCATGTTGTTCTTTGCAGTGTCTCCATAAAGTTGATGCATCCTTCAATTGATTCATATGTTCTTCTCATCTGATTTTCGCATTTCTTGCTGTTTCTACGATATAGACTCCTTTGCATCCTTCACATTCAATTTTGTAGGTTATTCCCTGTGCATCACATTTTCCTTTGCCATTACTGTTGCATACTAGGCATTTGTCTGTGCATTTCTTTTCCTCTAACGCATTTACACCTTTTCCAAGTCAAATATAAGCTAATGAAAATCAATTGTAAATAATCTCAATACAAGAATATTTTATCATGTCAAATGTAAGATGACGCAATTCAGCCGGCTTATTTCTTAGATCAAGAGTAGAAATTTTCAATTCATGTGTCAATTAAGTGATTAGGTGTCAATAATCGCAAATCAACTGCAAAACGCGCAAGACATCAATTCACTGCCAAGTTAAAAGCTTCAATAAAACGATATTCTGTTGAAATTTGACGATGCCAAGAAACCGCATAAGCGACGTTGACAAACAACGAATCGTGGCTGCCTACGAGAGGCATGAAGATTTTGCTGAGACGGCGCGGCAGTTGGGAATCCTTCAAGGAACTGCGTATGCGATCATTCGACGCTATCAACAGCATGGTGTCGTTTCTCGCCCTCGCGGTGGCACTCGCAACAGGCGCATTGATGCGCAAATGATCAATGCAATTGTTTCAGTCGTCGAGGAGCACCCTGAGTACACGTTGATTCAAATCAACACAGAACTCCGCCACAGACTTCCGCACAAACCTCGAATTTGTGAAAATTCAGTTGCCAATGCACTGAATGGTCGTCTTATAACTTTGAAGTTGTTGCGCGACGTGCCGGCTCAACGCAACTCGCCTGATGTTAAAGCTGCGCGAAGGGATATGGCTCAATGGCTATTGAGGATGGCCAACGTCGAAAAAGTGTATGTCGACGAAAGCGGTTTTCGCCTCTGGTTGAGAAGAAGCATGGGCAGAGCGCTACGAGGACAGCCAGCCTTTCGAGTTGTCAATGCAAGACAAAGCGCACACATGTCCACAATCTTCGCTGTGTCAAACGAACGAGGCTTGGTGCACCATGCATTCAAGGAAGGAGGATATCGCGCTGCTGACTTCAAGCAATTTCTCGAGGAGTGCTCCGAACGTTTTCAAGACAGGACTTTGATCTTCATCTTCGACAACGCTCCATCTCACAACATAGCTGCTATTGCTCAACTGAAAGTGGGACACTCCTATCGCTTCCAGCCTGCCTACTCTCCCTTCTTGAACATTTGCGAGGGCTCCTTCAGCGTATGGAAGGCTGAATTCAAGAAGCTGATGGCAGAGATCCGAGATGATCTGCTCCAACAACAACAACAGCGAAGGGTGGCAACAATGATGCAGCTTGCCGAACAAGCCATTGCAGCCATCACCCTCGACAAAGTGCACAATATCTACCAACATATGCTGACTCTTCTCCCCGCTTGCATGGCTGGCGAAGATATCAACCATGAGTGAATGTTATTTTAAAAAAATAATATATTTGATTTGGATTATTTTGTTTTGTTTTGTTTATTTTATTTTGCTTTTAATTACAAACATAATCAATAATTACAAAGTATTCTTTTTCCATATGTGGGCCTATTACTTTAAAAAAAACTTACTACATTTTTCTCTAATAAGCGCCGCGGCGCTTATTTTTTCACACTTAAACAGTTGCGGCGCTTATTCGAGGGCGGCGCTTATTTTCCATGCGTGTCAAGGTGCGGCGGTTAATAGAGGGCGGCGCTTATTAGAGAAAATACGGTATACTCTTATTAGCTTCGTAAAATTTCTTGTTATATATAAACCATTTGCGATCTTTACAATTGAATTGAGCAAATTTATTTTGCTTTGACTTTTCCGTCTGCACTTTAGTTGACAGCGCAGCTCTTCTGTAACAATTCTCAGATCAAAAGTCAGAATTATTTTTGTCTTGAGATTTATTATCTCTGATTTGAAAATTGTTATAGTTGGTTTGGAAAAGGTGTAATCTTTGTAGTTTTGATTTTAAGGATTTTTTCTAGAAACACAAATATGTAATGGCAAAAGAAAGAAGCCGCGTAATTCGGTACTTATTCATCTGGACTCTATAGATAGCACGCTGGGTGGCACAATATTGCCATCAGTGCATTGCAATGTTCTTGCTAAATAATGAAATAGGCCAGAATTCTTTGTTGAATCTGTTTGATATAGACCTATTGGAAATGACATATTCATAGACCGCTCTTTTACCTCGAATGCGGTAACTTTTTTTTGGAAATCACATTGAAAAACGTTGGGAGTCACATTGGAAATCACATTGACAGGAAACGAACTAATCGATGAAAACCTATTGAACTGAAGTCGATGAAGGGACAGGTAACTCATTCAACGGTTGCTTATCTTTTTGTGATGGCAACAAAGTTATTTTGCAGGCACCAAGGCACATGGGAAACAATATACGTGGAGAATACCCCTCTCAAATTCCACTTTCAACGTAACAGTGAAGGAAGCCATTGATTATTTTGGATTACAGCAAAATTCAGTTGATTGTGCATATGGTCAGTAGAAATCAATCACAAGTGATGGAAGCTACTGTACATTTGCTGTAAGCTTGTACAATTTCAAGAGAGGCAGTGAAAATTTACAAACTCAATCATGCTTTTCTAAGCGATTACCATCTTAATCAGCAGAAAAGCATGTCCTTACGCATTCATGCGGCTTAATCAGGACTCAACTGCCATTGCTAAGAAAATGGGATCGTTGTTGAACACTCAACAAACTGATAATCTAAATTCATCTACAAACCGACTTGAAGCCCGAAGATCCTCAAAATGCACTTCATCCGCGCCTTTTGCGGGTGCATGTAGAATAACACTTTGTTCTCTTTACCAACATCAGGATCAAGGGCTCCGACCCGAAATAGCGAATGTCAAAATAGCGAATCTCAAAAAAGAGAATTCCCATAACAGCGATATCTCAAAATATCTACATATCTATATATTCCCAAAATAGCGAATCTCAAAATAGCGAATTCTCAGACATATGCTATTACATAATCATTTATCAGATTAGAAACTGTACAAATAATTCAGGCTTTAATTCCATTTTGGTAGGAAACTTATGATAATGATAAAATCTATATTGAATCTGGGGAAGACTTCTGTAGAAGCTTAGTGATATACACGTACAATTCAATATTATAAAGAACTATACGCAGATTTTTCTATTTGTTTCATGAAAGAAAAAATGTTGAGAATCTATGCGAAGATCTTTATGTGTATTTTTCAAAATCCCATTATTAAGTAAGACACTGCTTTCGCATATCCCCGTCGGGTCAAGTCATTGCAGAGGTATTGCTCACGCAAGCGGGCAAGTTTCTCATTCAAATGCGCGTATTTAGTCCTTCTTCTCTTTGGTGAAGCACCACAATCCAATTGAGCAATCTTGACTAGAGTCATCTTTTGCTCGTCAGCAAAGACGGAGATGATCTTGAACACATTTGGATGTGCTCGTCCCACAATATCCTTCAACTTTCTATGCCAGCCTTCCAGATGATTTGTCGTCCGGATGCTGTCACTTTCGAAGTGATTCCACACTGAAATCAAATGATGTTCGAGTGCATGTGGGGAAACCATACTTGTATGGTTTCAAGTATACAAGTATCAATTTACAAGTATTGCACAAGGAAAAACTTATCATAAAGTGTGACCGTTCTGCAGTTTAGGCCACTAGTCCTTGTCAGTATATCCTATACGAGTATTTTGAATTATTTGTAAATTAATCAATTCTCAAAGAGATGGGAAATGTCACATTAGTCAGTCACATCACATTCAGTTTGATACTGAAACTATTACTCAAACATGATTATTACGGACAACGCAGTACATTAGGCTCTTGAATGTATGTTTATGCACGCACGTATATATGCTACATGTGCAGTTATATTCTCAAATGAAACTCAACGGAAATGGGGAAGGTTGCTGTACCACTATCCACCCAGAAAGACGAAACGTAGTTGATGAACTCGTCAACTGCAGGGTACTGCTCCATAGGGGCGTCGCCGATTATCTCCAACCAGAAGTCCTCAACGTCGTGGATAGGCAGGAACGGTAGGGCAAGTATCAGGCGTGCCCATTTTTGAAACTCCTCATCTCCTTGATAGGCAGTCGACAATCCCAGCGATTGAAGTTTTCTCCAAATACATTGAGAAAAATGAAAGCGACAACCTTTCATTTCTGTGAGGCCACCCTTCATTTCAGTCCAAGCAACATGAGCTGCTTTTTCGAAGTCCAGCATGACTGGCCGGGGCTTGAGCACCAATCCACTTTTCGCCAACACAGAATCAATTCCTGCTATGCCCTGTTTGTATATGTCGGCTGTATTCTCAGGCAGTAGCAGGTATACCAGCGGCATCATCGTTCCTTTGTACATTGCGTGCAAGGTGTATATTTGAGCGAACAATTGCGGTGTTGAGTAGAATGTACCGTCGCCGTAAATAGTTTCTGCCGCCGCTAAGATGTCTAATGTTTCTTGGCTGGAGAACCCAAGAATCCTCTTTGGACCCTTCGAATCGATGATGAGGAATTCCTTCCCGTCGACCACTCGCAAGCAATCAGATACCTCAATTTCTAAAGTGGTGCTCGGAAGGGGTGGCAATGACTTCCATCTCTCACGGTATATCGACGACCGTACTGCATCATAGGTAGGGAAGTTGCCGATGAGCGATGATGTCGCTTCGGCGTGAAGCGTAGTCTCTGACGACGGAGTCGTAGACCTTCTGCATCGGCGCGTCGGTGTTGGTCTTTACCTTCTCCTTCAGCTCGGCCTTCATGCGGAATGCATTGTTGCTGATGTCGTCCGGGGCATGAGAATGGGGTTTCTCTGAGAGAAGGTCGTCACCTTTCGTAATCAGAGTCTCTAAGCACTTGATGCATCTCCAATACTTCTTATCGAGTACCGATTTGGTGCAACGGTATCGGTAGCCATGTCTGATGATGTGGACTCCACCTTTCTGACTTGGAAGATACTCGACGGAATTCACAATTCAATTGTAATCTTTCAACTTTGTAAAAACCAACTTATAAAGAAAAATAGGCAATTATGTTTGATTTGACACTTGATGGAAGTAGGGCATGTTTTATTTGATCATTTTTGGCAGGTCCATTCCACCTTCAAATTCATTTTGAAATAAGATCATCCTTTTTGACACTTGAAAAGTGTCAACTTATTTGCGTTTACCTCAATCAGAAAGCCTCTATTGTTACAGTTGACTTGGCTGATTGATAACAACGCTCATCAAGAGGATGACGCAATAATTGATGAAGATGGGCTAATTGTCCTTCCATCCCTCATCAAATTGTAGTATTCTTATCTGATTTTTGATGAGGTAACAGTATATGTCTGAGAATTCGCTATTATGAGATTCGCTATATTGGGAATTCGCTATTATGAGATTAGCTATATTGGGAATTCGCTATTATGAGATTCGCTATTATGGGAATTCGCTATTATGGGAATTCTCCATTTTGGGATTCGCTATAATGACACTTCGCTATTTTGACCTTCGCTATTTCTGGACGACCCCGGATCAAGAAGCTAGCTTTTGTCTCTTTTATCAATAAATGCCTTTTGGAATAAAAGGCTTATTCTCATACGTTGATGAAAATCATCCCAGCAGCCATTATAATAGAATATAATGCTTACTAATTCAAATTATTAGTTGAAATATTCCTAATGAGGACTGATGGCGTTCTCCAATCCGCAAGTGTACAGATGCAATTCTGTTGTAGCCATTGGACTAATCAGTTCTTAAAAGAACTCAATGGAGCTTTCTCGTGGCAACGAATTAAAATTGATCAGCTTTGGCCCAATATCTGGTAAAAATGGAAATCTTAAGACTTGTAACACTACTCATTCTTGCTGTTAATATACTAATACCATAGATTCCAAGCACTACCGCATACATGTACAAGACAGACTTCTAATATACCTTACCGACTACAGATGCTGGTAGTGGAAATACAATAAGACAATGGTCACCATAGGTTAAGAAAATTAAAAAATGGATATTATAAAACAACAGGAGATCGATGGAGATCTTATACAATATTGGCCAGAATGGATGACTCAGATTTGCATATTCTAAGTTATTTCAAGATACGCTGTGATGCTTGTAGGCGTGCATAATTTACAATAAAGTCAGCTGTAAACAGATGCCAAATAACTATCCAAGAAATCTGTCTACTTTTATTTTACAACAGTGACCACCAATCATTATTTGGTGTTAGCCTTTTTTCTTAATTACCCCACAGAGTTTTGGATTATTCTTCACAATTTAGACCGTGAATCGAGATTCACCTTTCTTGTTGGTCTCCTACCCTCTCCATCAAATGCGTAGAGCTGTGTCATATGATATTCTACGATTACGCAACTCGATTACATTAATTGCATGCCCAATTTTCAAGCGTGTAGCAAAATGGCAAACGTTCAGTATTTATCTCCTTTTGTATACCAGAGTTTTCGTGGCCTCTATGACTTCAAGCCGGCAACTAATACCAAAGCAATGGCGACTCAATTATCACGCAGTTGGTCCTCCAAGACATTTGTAACAAAAGCATTTCCAGAGAGAGGTTAGGGTGTCTTCAGAATCAACTACAATGAAAAGCAATTTGGATGGATGTGATGAGTATTTTAATTCAGCTTAATTTAATGATTGGCATTGACATCAACATGAATATCCGAGCCTCGATGATAGGAAAGCGAGTTTTTGTATGAACTGAAAGAAATACAGCAAATCTACCGTCACAAGAGAAAACCGTGTAGTTTGAAACTGACTAATTTTGAGAAAAGCGATTCTTACGTTTTCCCATGTAAAACATTCAATATTCACAATTTTTGAGTTATTTTTTATGAGCCACCTCGCCGTTCAAGAAGCTATGCAGGCATATAATTTTCATTCTAATTTACTTACTTTTGACTGAATGGTACATGGTAGATATCAGAATTTCAAATTCTTATCTGACTGGCGTATGTTTTCTTAAAGCAAACCCGTGTATATCAATTTCTAACGCGTAGTTCGCAGACTATCTCAATGAGAGCGATGGTAAACGTTTATGCAGCGAAGTTGTCTTTTGTTACAGCAAAGCCATGTACATGTACATTGAAATATTTGTAATTATCTTTCTGTAGGCTTATCTATTACTGAAGAATCACTAGCTTCTACTTAAAGCAGTTTTGAAACTTGAGCTTCTGCCAACATGTGCACCAGCATGTGGTAGTTCAATTTCGGATATATATAGTCCGGGAGCTAGCTTGAAGTTGTGCAAGGAACGAGGTAGTGCATAAAAATTTCACATAGCATAGTGCACCTCTAACCTACTGCAAAACTTCGCGTCTGCGGATCAGATCATTTGCTTTTAAGAAATAGAGAGGACAACACAATCCTATGTATTTCCAGTGGTAAAATTGTGACATTTAAGGTGTTGACTCCATTTTTTCGAATTTTTGCTCATAAAAGTTACACAAATTGGTATTTTTTTTAACTGGTTATTATAGAGATCATCTACAGATCATGATCTTTCAAATGAGTTATCATTCAGTGGCAGAGGATGAAGTAAAGTGTACAAACAGACACTTTTCGTTAAAGTATATCAACAATTTCCCTGAAATTTCTATGTTAAAATTTGCAGTTACACCAACAAAAAGTGTCTGTCCGTGTAGGTTAACACCGTTTTCCCCTGTGACGGCAGAAATTGTAGACAAAATTGCTCGCAACCTAGTTTCACTAGTATCAAAATTATAGCACATTTTCATAGTAGGTCTACGAATAAACCTTAAGGTCAACATGAATATCCAAGCCTTGATGATGTGAAAGCGAGTTTTTGTATGAACTGAAAGAAATACAGCAAATCTGCCGTCACAAGGGAAAACCGTGTAGCATTATATTATGCACATTCAAACATTGCAGTAACTATGCAATATTGCAATAATATTAAGTAACCTCAATAATATTTGTGTAGTAATTTATCATAAACATAAGCATTCCTTCATTCAGATGTGAAATTAATGGTCATTTCCTGAAAAAATTAGCTTTTGACAAAATGAAAGCATTCGGTCAACAAAGGCCCCCGAAAACTTTGGCTTGATAAGGTTTAAATATCATTAAAGTCACACCTGGTTACAGTAGGTATCATTTTCCACGCATCTGTTTTTAATAGATTGGATGGACAATCTGGTGGCAATGCTTTCACCAAACCCGCCGTAGTTTGACAGGACATCGGGCTGCCAAGGATTGGCAAATGTCTCTATCAGTTAGGACTTTTCAACTTCCAACAGCTGCTTCAAAAGCAAAGCCCTCAGTGATACTCGCACTATCAATGGTAGCAGGAGGACCACTGCAGCCAGTCGACCCAGATATCCCAGATTGGGCGACGAATATCAGCTGGTCGCGGATCACCATTTTCCACTTCCACTGGCGTTAAAGAATATGTGAATAAATAGTTGTTCTTCTCGTATCCGGATGGTCACATTTAAGAGAAAGCAATTCAAATTCTTCGGATACAGTGTATTACATAAAATACGTTGCGACGTTCCGCCTTTACCGGCTTGATCACGCACAATGAACAGAGACGAGAAAGTCAGAAGCAACCATGCATAAAATCAATAAGATTAATAGATTATTCCATGAAAAAGAGACATTCTTATATACTACTACTTAAAATCAACAACAGTATACGCTAGAAAGGATATCAGAAAGAAAGAATAAAATCAAGTAGGTTTATACGTAACAAAACGACCCTTGCAGCCATAGAAATAAACTGTTTATCTGAAGTTGGCTAGAATGGAAACTGACTCAAGGTAGCGGCACATCCGGGGGAAATTTAGTTGGGGCATGAAGAACCAATTAAAAGCTTCGATTTACACATGTGACTGATTATAACCCAATCATACAGACGTTGGCAGGTGCATCTAAGTGAAAATGCGTGCGATTTATGTGCCACTATTGTGCATTGCATGAAGCTTAATTTCCATTCTTAGAGGTTTTATTGTTGTCAATTTCTATGCTTGCAGCCATTGATGAGACTATCAGCAGATGCCCGATAGATGTACAGTCCTTCCATAACTTCCCTCCGACAATACTCAAATATTCAACCGTGCAATATCTCCCATTGTATATTGCCGCTTGGTGTAATCCCGATATGATCATCCGTGAAATGGTCTTACACTGCCGAGTACGAAGCTGCCTTAAACAAATGCTCCTTGATACGCGTTCCGATTCATCTGGATGTTTCCCCAATATATTGCTTTTGGCATAAGGTACAAGTTATTTGGTAAACTACAAATTTCTGACGGCAATGGTAAGGTAATTTACCCATTTTGCAGATATCACAATCATTGCACCGGAACTTTTCTTTAGGGGGTTTTTCTTTCTCGTCTCTGTTCATTGTAAGTGATCAAGCCGGTAAAGGCGAAACGTCGCAACGTATTTTATGTAATACACTGTATCCGAAGAATTTGAATTGCTTTCTCTTAACCGTTCGTTTACGTTGTGGGGTAGAATTCTACCCCAGCCGTTTTCAGACAAGCGTAATTTTTTTATTACGCACATTTGATCATTGATACTCTATGACTTTTTTTGTTAGATAGGGTCAATTTTAGACGCTGCATTCTTGATTAGAAATATATTGTACTTTATCGGATATTTCAAGAATCACAGTTACTTATGTTCTGGGGTAGAATTCTACCCCAACAATTATTTGTCAAAAATATCATTGATCTGTTGCTGAAAAAACTTTTTATTTCATTGTACTTCTGTTTTTCTATTTCGATCATCGAAAACATTCGATTTAATTTCGAAATTCGATTCGAAATCATTTGATTTATCTGAATTTCTTTCATCTTTCAACCTTTTTCACAGGAAATGCCTAATAGAATGGTAAGTATAGGCCTATAGGCCTACACGTCACAGGCTTTATATACAGGGTTTACAATCAACTTTCACATAACTAGGCGATCATGATATCATTGTAAGCGTGCCAAAACTCTTTACTTATATCAATCACGTGATTTTTACAGTATTGAATCCACTCCGTATCTGATTGAATAGCCTCCTAGACGAGATTTGAGCTTCTAATTATTTTAGGCCAGTTTGTCCTTGACAAAGCTTTGTCGAATGAAGGCCTATGCTATTATACATTCAGATCTCTGAGAATCCTTCAATAGTCATGTACTACAGCTACCGATAGTCGAAGTGGACTGAAAATTCTGACATTGCTTCTTAAGGTCGTCGTCCCAGACGGAATATGTGTAATATTTCTCGGCCTGGTTTCTCAACTGGCTTGCACCCTGCATCTAGAACGGAAGCTTTTCTTGTAATGATGCATGATTTTATAGATACAGCAGTAATTCACACGAACACAAGCTTGCGTAGATTTGCACGAAACGGAAAGTGGAGACGCACAGATAAAGCCGAGATTCTGGCATTCATAGGACTTCATTTGCTAGCAGGAGTTTTCAAGGCTCATCACCGTGACTTACGTGAATTGTGGACACATCGAGACGGACATCTTTGCTTCAGGGCAACCATGAGTTGTGAGCGATTTCTTCAACTCAAGAAAGCTTTACGTTTTGATGATAGCAGACGCCGTGATACTACCGACAGATTGAGTCCAGTTCGCAGTGTTGTCGAAACTTTCAATGCAACTCTGAAGTCAGTGTACACTCCAGGACCGTTCCTGTGTGCTGACGAGATGTTAGTTGAGTTCCACGGTCGAGTCCAGTTTCGGCAGTATATTCCATCCAAGCCAGGAAAGTTTGGCATCAAGATTTTTTGGTGTGTTGACTCGGAGACAACAATTCCACTGAAATGCATTGTTTACATCGGTAAAGGGACACTGAGCGAGCAAGAATCTAGACCATCAGCTCATGCCATTGTCATGGGCTTGGTTGAAGATTATTTGGATCGAGGAAGAAATGTGACTGCCGATAATTTCTTCACCAGCGAAGGTCTAGTGCAGGAGTTATTAGATCACAACACAACGTATGTTGGTACTGTGAGACAAAACAACCGAGTACTTCCTGCCAGATCCAAATGCTTGTCAGAACGTGTCAAGGGAGACACCCATCACTACTACACCCCCGACATGACTCTCTGCTCATTTTGGGACAAGCAAAGGCGTCCAGTTTTGCTGCTGTCATCCATGCACATCGGACCTCAAACGAGATGGAAAGCCTGATATAGTGAAGACCTATAACGAAACAAAAGGAGGTGTCGACAATCTGGACAAGCTTGTGCGCACATACAGGTCAAAGAGGAAGTGCAGGAGGTGGCCACATGCAGTTGCCATGAACCTGGTTGACGTTAGTGTTATCTGCGCTCATAAAATGATGACAAGTCAGTCCAATTCAATGGAAGATCACTATGAATTCAAAAAGGAGCTGGCATATGAATTATGTCGACCCCTTATGCAAAGGCGTATTGAAAACCCGCGACTACGTCTTGACATCAGGGAGTGCTTGTCGAAATTTGGAATTCGGGATAATGACAGCAAAACAAGACAATTATGTTTGCAATGCCACAGATTCATCTGCGCACGGCATCAAAATGTGATCTGTGAAAACTGTAGCCATACAGGCATTCGTTAGTGGTATATTATGTTACATTTGTTGTTACATACAAGTAGAGCACACGTACACCATGCTTATCGCAATAATGACAATTAGTCATCTGTGCCAGTGATCTTCATTTGTAATTCAATTCAGATTGTCTGAAAGACTCAACTTAATTAATCTTTACGTCCCTCTACTCTACATGTAAACTTACACGATTATGCAGATTAAGATTTCGAAACTTTTGTATGATTTACAGTAGCCGGTATGATGGAAGTAAACATCAAGAAATAAAAGAACTCGTTCTAACTGATAGGAATTGGCAGTTTATAAAATGAAGTCATAATTACCTACAAAAGACATGCTCATGACTATTACAAGATGCCCCCTTGTCTACATGTAGGCCCCAATTTATCAATTATGAAGAGATAGAATCAAAACTAGAGTCTCAGCAGGGCAAATCATATGCCTATAGGTGCCAAATATCTTTGCAAGCGATGTATAAGATCTAACTTACAAACAAATTACGGCAATAATTCTACAATGTCTTTGGGGTAGAATTCTACCCCACAACGTAAACTAGCTAGTATTTTTGAGAACATACACGAACGGTTAAATTAAAGAATCTGCTCTGCACATATAAGCTGGTGTTTCCCATTGCATGTAGTAGCATGATATCCAATTTCATCGAGGATCATCAGGGACAATTAGGACAAAATTGGTTCAGGTCAAACACTCCGGCAGCCAGAAAGAGTTTCTGCAGGGAATGAGGCCGAAAATGAGACTTTCACAGAAAGATGCATATCTTCTGCCTCTTGTTCCAACAAGTTTTGTCATTTAATTCTTGCAACCCAATATCTCACATGTCTTCAGTTGTTAAGTACCTCACCAAACGTGCCTCCGTTATTTGCTGTAAAAATGTCCGTTGCGAACAGCTTTTAGATGTCAAGAAAAATTTGTTGTTTAACGGTTATCCTGAGACGTTTGTTGATTCAAATACTTTTCGATGTCACAGCACAATTATTGAAAATTATGAATGTAAAGGAGTTTGTATTCCTTATGTTAGACAAGCCTCTGAGAGAATTACCAAGGGCTAATGTTAGTGCAGCATTGTTTTTAAAATACCATGTCTGTCCTTTACTTCATTCATTGATGCATTTCTATGTTCGCGATGACGTCATACCACATTGTGTTAATTCGGGTTATAGTACGGCGCTCTTCACACTTGTCGGTATTGGGTTTTTCTCAAGCGGTATCAGGATGCACTTCAGGAAATCAGATGGCCATATTCCATTATTATACATTTTCACGCACAACTGCGTTATTTCTTTTCTTGCTCCACTTCCAAGAATCTTATGTGGAGCAATCTAATCCAGTGGACCCCAGAGCCACATTTTTCTATTTCATTTTTTACGCTGACGATATATCAACCACTCAAGCCCATACAAAATCATCATTTCTGACAGTGAATCTGCATGTGTTAATTCATTTCAATTGAATCAGTAGAAGTATGCCAGATAGGCCAAGGGGGTTTCAGGTCTCAGAGGGTGTAGAAATTCCATCACAAAATTTTTGTAATTAGATGGAAAATGATTTCGAACATGTCCACGATGGTGTATAAAGAATGAAAGTCATTTATTCATTGTTTGCATCATGCTCGTAGATGTGCAATGTGTTGGAAGATCGCAAAATGTGAATATTTTGCTTTCGCACATGATCTCGCGTGACTGGTTGGCCTATATGAACAACTCGACATAAATCGATGTCCGAAATGAAAGCTATCATTATATTCATAGTTGAGCACCAAAATCACAGCAGTAATGATAAGTTTGAGATCTCCACAGCTGTTTTTGGTTCTAGAAGTACAGCAATTTTGACTCATTTTAGTTCTATTTCTGATAGCTTTTGATAAATTTGAAGGAATGCACAAATAGAAAGGATTAGCTGCATGCATTAAATCAATTTCATCAAAATCAACTATCTGAGGCTTTATGGTAACACAAAATATCGTAAAGCCGCCTCCTAGTACAAATGATGCTGTACTTAATGTGGTTGACTTACAAAAACACCATATTTTCGCACGTGTTTACTGAGAAGGCTGAAAGTCACTCAAGGGATTCGTTATACCGACCTGCTAAACGCAAACATCATTGTATTACTTAAAATCAACTTTCCTAATGTTTTGATATCGATTTAAGCAGGTAAACTAAGAATATGTTAATGGGGAATCCACTGGACCCCCCTCAGGTCTCAGAGGGTTAAAGAACTCCGCCGGAATGTCATCAGTTCCCTACGCTTTTCCTCCCTTCAACTCACTGATAATTGATTCAAATTCCTCCTTCAATATTGCGGGTCCGATGTCATTTTATTCGATATCACTTTCTCTTTCTAAGATGATTTCATCTGCCGTATCTTCCCTTCCATATAGCTTCTCGGTATGTTCGACCTACCGCTTCTTGACATCTCCTGTTCTGTAAATAACACGCCCGTTCCACTGAGTATTCCTTTCTGAGCTGTTGCCCCTTTCTTCATCGTGCACAATGAAACTGAACACATCTATCCCTGGCAAGCCTACCAATGTTGGCAGGCACAAGCATTTAGAGGAATTTTATCCACCTTTAACCGCCTTCTCGTAAACATTGCCAATGACAGGCATGATAATAGCACATGCACATCATAAGAAAAGACCTGAAAACAATCCATGTCAAAAATTGTGGCTTGAGACCTAGTGTTTTCCGTTTAATCAGAGTAAGCATGGAAAATTTAATTTTAACGAAAACCTTTAGTCGCGTCTCATTGGATTGACATGTGTTTTTCTTTGATCCCGTCTGACAAGAAAAGGAACAAATTATAACTCGGCAGACGCTCAGATTCGCAGTAGGTTTAGAGTGTATATCATTCTATGGATGTCTCATTTTCGGCCTCGTTCCCTGCAGAAACTCGTTCTGGCTGCCGGACTATTGAGTGTCCGACCACCATTCAGCGAGCATTGACGTTTCCATTAGCCTTACAGTTCAGTTTCTGATTAGGAGACGGTAGATTAAGGACTGCAACAAACCCTCATATTACATTGACTCAACGCATTTTTGATGTGTTATGTACCTAAGATGAGAGTTTTGCAATAGACAACTACATGCATAATGCCCAAGTATTACCTAGTTTCCATCATTCATTTTTTCGGGTCACAGCGGCCCCACTTACTGACTGTGCTTTTCAAAATTTGAATATTGATTTTCAATAATATTTGATGGGAATTCCCCGACAGGTATTACTTTAGTGATGGTGCTCTCGAAAGTGTGAAGTTGTTCGGTGGCACTTATTGAGTAGAAAAATTTGGGCATACTGTGTATGTACGTGGTTAGAGGCGATGCTCATACAACCTGCATAGGTTTGTGTATTTCCTAGGAAAACCAATAATTATAGAAATGAAATAACTCATGCATGATTAAATTATTCATATTATTATTTAATTGTTGTTGACATGAATTGGCGAACCATTTTTTCATGAAATTCTTCTTTAACTAATTTTCACACTTCTTTCACTAAATGGCACCTTTATCGGTTCTTATTTATTTGAAATATTCAAGAGTGGAATTTCAATAAACGCTTCTTTGTCTTTGCAATTGCTGTATTGACATTAACAGATCCAAATATCAAGTTGATGATCAATTTGTGATCAATAAATTCATGTTTTCCAAAACTTTCTTTTACTGAAACGAGCTACAGAAATATGTGGTCACAGAAACCTGCACGATGAAGTATCTCGCTTAATTACTCTATTAGCAGTTGACTCTGTATTCTTATGTAGAACAGAAAATGCAGGAGCTCCAATTGAGTTGCTGCAGCACTTTTCATCTATGCCAAGTGATGGTTCGAGGGCTGACATGTTATCATCAGAATCAATGATAGTTGTCTCAGCTGTAATATATTCATTTGAAAGGTCATGAGAGACGTCTTCAACTTGTTGCTGGCATGAACTGATGGGATAGATAGCATTTTCACATTTTGTTATTGTATAACAGATCTTCTCATTCTTTTTGGTTGATTTTGTCAATATATATGGAAAACCCTCTTTGCTTGAGTCGATAGCTAGTTCTTCGATAGCTGCGTCAATTACTTTTTCTATAATTGACGAAGCTTTCTGAACCAGAAGTTGAGATTCTGTTTCTCCTTCCGCCAAAGAATTTTCCATTTCAAAAGAATAAATCGATCCCTTTTGTGACGTATCAGTTGTTCCGCCAGATTTAAATGAATCAAGTGATGGAGACGGACTTCTCTGTCTTTCAGGATATAACAGCATGTCATTATTGGAATTGTGCACTTTTGACTCATGTGTTCTATTGCCTCCACGTAGAATGTATTCACTAGATAGGAGTATAGCGCCATTTTGAATTCTTGAATTACAACGCCGGGTTTCACCAAGACGTGTTACTGCAGTATTTAATTCAAGAATATGTTTTTCCAGATTGCGAGAGTTGCCTGCTTTGTAGAATTTCGTATTCATGGGGTCATTCCTTTCTTTAGAATTTGCATTACATTCCTCGGCAAAATTCGAAACCATTATATGCTTTTCAATTATTGTGAAATTTATGAAGCTTAATCACATTCTGTGCAAAAGAAGTCGTAAAATAATCGCTTTTTATACAAATTTACATCCCAATTCTTCTGGAATACAATCTAGTGAGGCATTTTCAAAATGTTGAAACATAGAAATGACATGGAAATCTACTTGCATCAAAATGCCACAGATCACTATTGATAGCTAGCTAGGAACTGAAATCCATTGACCCAAAAATGCAAATTGTAGAAACTCTATTAACCGTTTATGAAAAATTCATTTGACTAAATGAAAAAATGGCTATTTGTCTACTTTATTTTTTTCTCACAACTCGGGTATACATTTCTTGTGATATGTGACGTAGATTCTTCATTGGAGATAGAAGTATCTCCTGTGCTGCATAAGTCCGTGGATTCAGTGTGTTCGATTCCGTTTGCCTGGCGATTATTCAGGAACGCTCGAACACGTCTGTAAACTTCAGCGTTAGACTGATAACCATCCTTCAGATAATGAATCGGACCAACACTGTGTGCGGATATTAATGAATTGTCAGTTAATAGATCATCTGATAACTCTTCAATGTCTTTTCTGATTATATTCTGTTGCAGCTTTTCTGATTTGTGGGCAGATTTGTTGATAGAAACGTTTTTATGTGCTGTCATTGCTTTTTTCTGCGTGCTGTTTCTAGTGTTCACCTCCTTGTGTGAACTGTTTTCCGACGATTGGACGCAGTAAATATCAAAAGTGGAATTATCCTCATCAAAAGTGCTACAGCCTAATGTACTTTCATCCTCATTTTCTCGTTCTCTTTTTTGTTTTTCAGTTGCTTTATCGTTGGACGACGAGGTACGAAACTCGTAGAAATCATGTGAATATTCCACCCCTTCAATGCTTGACAGGGTGTTACTTCTTCTAAGTCGAGGGCGTTTTTTAACTGTGCTCTCTTGGTCTGTGTGCGACCACGAAATACCTCGGGTGCTTCGGAAGCTCCCGTGATGGGCATCTTTTTCATTACTTGGCCCTTTACTGTCCCTTTGAGAGCCGCCATCTTTGTCACTTCTATCGTGATATACTTGATCAAAAGAATGAATACAGTTACATACAGCTTCAGCCTTGTGAAACGATTCAATTTGTGAATAAAATGGTTTGGTTTTCTTATTCAATGGAGTGTTATCGCTGTGTTTTAATTTATATTTGCAATCATTACCGGTATGTTGCATTTTCCTGGAATCAGATAAGATTTCCCTTGAAACCACGATGTCAGCCGCTTCAGAAGAAATTGTGATAGGTGAAATACTTGATGAGAATTTCGTAGGTATCACAGTTATTGTGAAAGATCTTAATGCTGGAATATGAGAAAGTGATTGATATTTCCGAACTGTTATAGTGTGTTTTTTTATTATTTTCTTATCTACTACATTTTCAGTAAATGTATAGATGCCGTTTTCATTTTGCTGTTTGACGTATACATCTTTATTATGGCAGCACTTGCTATACACATGAATTTCTTCATTATCTTCCATTGATAATTTATCAGTTTTGGAAAGCTAAAGATTTTTCCATCATTTCGAAATCCTCCTTTGTATAATTTTTATTTCAATATTCCAACGACTTCAATTGATTTTAAACTTCACTAAGACAACTTCCCAATTGAAGTTTTAAAGAATTGTGTTTTTTAGATGATCAATATCACTTGTCTCCTGTCTTTCATGACTCATCGATTTATAATCAAATGATGTGTTATTGCAGTCAATCCAAAAAAATTAAAAAATATTTGAAATATTATATTCGAAATTCATTTCGAGAATCCATCCAGTCGCATGCACTTTTACATAGTTAGCTCGTGGAGTTGTATATTGCACACAAATAAGCTAATATCATCAGATTGTCTCAAATTATCGATCAGCGCATTATGATTTAATGAATTAAGAAATTTATCGTGTGCTTATGAAATTCCGACAACAGAGATATTGACGGTGTTATAGCTAAAGCTCCTATTTCATGGCATGCAGTTTTTCTTGGCAATTTCTCTACATATCATGTTATTCATAGAAATCCCTGTTTGTACCCATGGATATCCAAATGGGTGGAAATCATGACAGGAAACTCTTCCACATGTGACAATAGAAGACTGAATTTTTCATTCTTGACTTTGATCTCATTTCGATTGTGTGATCCCTCACTGTGCCAATGATGAATCGAGTAGACTTCACACGATGAATCATGTGTCACCATGACAGCGCACATCGCCCAACGCATACCAATCCTTCCACTTTCCACTTTTCCGCTCGCATTTGGAAGCATGAAGCTGTCGGATATGTCGAGTCTGAGCGAAACTCTAACAAATGGAGTGCTTACCAGCCTCTTGATGCTTTGCCATGAAACTGTAAATCATAGTCAGAGGTTATCCATGACACTGGCGTTCATACACGTCGAAAATATGTGGCGTAATGCTAAGCACATATTCAAGTCAATGTTAAGTGGTCATTTGGCCATGTTGGACGGTTATTTGGATAAGTTCATGTGGTAACAACGATGCAACGACTCATGATGATGCGTTAAGTCCATGGCATGTTTTCTAGATGGGGAATGTACATGTATTTTGGATATATTCATCTTCTAACTATCAGGACCACAGGGGATCTTATTGACCACACTATCATCATTGTATCCCAATTATTTTATTGAAATGGGGATCTGCTTTATTACGAATGAATTCACAGTACCATTCCAAGTTCATAGTAGCATCTCTAATTTCAAAGTGAAGAAGTCCGTTATGCAAACCCACACAGTTAGAATCGAGGTCTTGCCAGGTTCCTATCAAAATTAGAGTTGTGGCTATTGTGGTTTTGGAGCAATATCAAATAATACCTACAGGGGCTCCAGCAGCCCTCCCCCGTTAAAATAGAGTTAAGCCACAGTGAAAATAGATGCACTCAAACAGAAACGCTTCGAAGAAAAGGAGTTCTATCATTTTAGGGAACCCTGCCTTCGAATATCTTTTCCACTTCTCTAGTTATTCTGCATCTGAGGTTGGGAGGTTGTGCAACGTTCGTCATCTTTGGCGGTGTTTCCGACTCGACCAATACATCCTCGAACACAAAATTTATTAGGCACACTTATCCGTAGACTGTTTTTATTAAAAATGTCCTGTGAATTATCATTTATAGCAGTCTTGAATACAGGACGACTTCCTTACTGCATAAAAATACGCAAGCACATAGAAAGTTGCAATTCTGTCAAGCCTCAACCTTTAGGCGTCAAATTCCAATGTCACGTCTTGGTAAAGCGCAGCGCAGATAACTAGGTTTTTCTTGGATCTTCAGCTGATTCTCCAATTCATATTTCTACTTTTTCTAGACTTAGAGACAGACCATAGATTGTTATTCAACATGGAAGAACCATTCAGAGTGGATGTAACGGCATCTGATGCATCTACCAGAAGTTTCACAAAAACGGAAGAGACTACTACTGAAGGAGATCAATCATTCAGCACAATATTAGAGGGCATAATATCAAAAACATACAATAGCAGGCATAAGGTTAATAGATCGAAGCCACATCATACTTCAAGACAAGTTAAAACAAAAAGAGCAAATTTGCCTAAATATGAAAAGAGCTATACCATCGACATTCATGTAAACTTGGCTAGGATGTATGCAAGTGACAATCGACGGTGGAGCATAGACGATAAGTCAATTACGATAACACAGGATGCAAGATCATCACGAGAATTCGACGCTTCAGAACTCCATGATTTACGTAAGAGGCATGTTCCTTCTGAGTTTGAAGATTCATTGCTACCAAAGACCTTTGGTGGAAGTGAAAATGAAGACTCGACAATTACTGAGGGAGAGATGATTAAGCGAAGTCCATATGCAACATTCATTCAGGAGCTAGAAAGCCAGCAGCAAGCAGCGGGTATTCGCCATGTCTCATTTGTTAATAATCAGAAAAGTGATAAATTATTGAAGACTGGCACATCGCTCAAAAGTGAACCGATTAGAAAGGAATCTGGCAACTCTTCAATTGCATTGGGTAGACGATCGTCTCCTGGTGAATGGCTAAAGTCAAAACAAAAAAAGGGTTCTCTAGAATTCGGCTCTGGCAATCACCTTGAACAAAAAATATTTGGCTTCGGTTCAACTTGCAGCATTAATGACAGAAGCACCATGGGTGATCGAAGAAGCAGTTCTCGATCTTCTCTTTCTATTTCAAGTTCAGCAAATGCTTGGAATCAGCGTCTTTCTCAATGTCTAGGAAATAATAAATCTGATCGCCAAACAGATTATGTAGAAAAGAATCTGACGAGAAAGAATTACGTGTGCCACTGTGAGCTAAAAGACAATCTAGAAACTTCAAGTAAATCTCACTTACGATCATTTTGCTACAGTCATAGGAGAAAAATGAAGTCAGTTCACGGTAATAAGATAAGTGCAATTGAGTCACATTATGATTGCACGGAGAATGCGATATTATGCTACAAGCACGATGAAGAGGTTAAATGCGGAGGACCGATCGATTGTCATTGCAGTGCTGACAACGGTGGTAGAGGCGTTCTTCTTACATTGCAAAATGGCATTAATTTATTTCGACTTTGTTTTGAGCATCATGAAGAAATTAAGAGAAATAGTCCCGGAAGGAAAAATGCCGACGAATGGACTTGCCACACGCATTACCATGGATCTGGCTTCGAAATTCACTGTCGGGAGCATGAAGCGCATATAAATGAACTCTGCAAGACGTACGGCAAGTTTCTGCACAGTAAACAAGAAAATTATGAAAGTAAAAGTGATCAAGTGGAAAGTAGGACTGCCGATGAAAACTATCACTTTTCAAATGGTCTGGATACCTTTGAAGATTACAATTCATTTTGATTTACATGTAGATTAAAGACGAAAATGCAGGAGAGAAATCCAGATTCAACTTATAATCAATGGAAATTCATTTCATTTTATCCTTTGACCTATTATTTTATTAATTCGATATCATCATTGTTTATCTTTTAAATTTATTTCTTCAAAACTTTTCCACTTTATTTATTTATGAACTATCGTCGATAGGGGGAGTTTTTATATCTAAGTTCAGTACGATTAGCATCATTCTTATTACTCACATTAATTCATTTTCGTATAAATAATATTGCTATTCATTTTTTGTGAAATAAGTTTTCAGTTTGAATGCAATGATGTCTATTGTTGCCTGAACGACCATATTTTTAACAAAGTGCCTTATTTTTGAGAAATTACTCAAATCTATCTTGGACACTTCTGTCAAGATAGATCACGTGGACCAGTCGCAAGAATAGCGGATGGGCACTGGTGTGAGAATATATTAGAATAGAAAAAAAAACATAAAATATGATCAGGGTCAATTAAGCGTGCAATTACAGTACCGCGTATGTGCGGCGCGGTTGAATACAAAGTACTGCGGCAGGGCAACGTATTATAGGCTATATACAGTACAAACGATTACAGATAAAGAACGTTGTGCACGATGCTGCTTCCATTCACGTTTTAACTGTTTTGGAAACCTTTGTGCAAAAGGTCGTATATGTACACCCGACATAATAATAAAGCGTCTATATTTTCAAATGAAAATCGATGCAATGCGCAATGGATGAAGTTATTCAGAGAATATAACTAAATTTAACATCAGATACAAGTTACAATAAGTCAAAGTATTTAGTGTGTGGTGTGATCATTATGCATGCAACAGGCATATAAAAAAGAAAGAATTGCTGCGTCTGACAGTGCACCTTTGAATGAGCAAAAATCTGCCAGATCGAGAGGAGGGGCAATTTATCGTACAATACGTGATTAGGTGACATGACCTTCTGCAGAAAGCGCAAGTACAAGTCGAAGCGGCGATCGCGAAGACTTTGTAGTTCAATAGAATCACAAGACATAGAGTCAAAAATATTTTTGAATTGACGTTGGACAGAATCGAGGCGCTTGGAGTTAATGGAGCATAGATAAGCGAACAGAGGTGCACAATACTGCATTACCGATCGGATTAAACAGAAATGCACCAATTTTAAGCGGAAGTTTGTACCATAGATGGGTTATACGGTGCGACATATAGACGACGAGAAGCCGTGGCTACTGTCCTGTCTACATGTGCATTCCAGGTTCCCGTAGTATTAAAAGAAACACCCAAAATCGAAAGTTCATCGACGGATTTCACGTTCGGTATCATTCACAATGAGAGTATTTCCAACCTTCTTGACTAACAAGGATTTTCATTTTGCCATATTGAGCTATAAATTCATGTTTTCAGACTATTCGAGAACTTGTTTATACACGGCAGTGATATGAGTGCTGTTTGAGTTTAATGTCGTCAGCATACTTTATCATATGGCAAATTGACTTATCGACACTCAGAGTAGATGTCGCCACAGCAAGCGGGCACCAAAATCGTTCCCTCTGAATGCCGAGGTCATTTCGGTAGCGCTGCTCTTCGTTCCACCAATCCCTATATTTGCAATCAGACAGTCAAAAATCCACGAGACAAAAGCAAGTGGAAAACTGCACTCTAGCAGTCTCCTCACAATCAGCTCACTCTTGAGCACATCAAAAGCCTTGGAATAATCATATGAGACGATCAAAGCTCCTGCAGTCAACGTTTCATCCAACACTCGCGTCATGCAATCATGCAAAGAAATTAACGCACACAGAGTAGATGAGATTGGTCTGAAGACAAACTGATGTCTGCCATAACATTGAAAAAGTTGCTCTTTAACAGAATGCAGAACAAGTGGTTCGAGAATTTTAGCAGATAATGGCAAAACACTGATTGGGCAAATATCATCTAACTCGGAGAGGAGCATTTGGGGGCAGGAGTTATTGCAGAAGTCTTCCAGATGCGAAGTATTTGCTTCTCAGCGATAGATACTCGGAAGAGATGACATAGTGGCACGGCAGTGATATTCTATGCTTGTAAACCCCATTAGAGAGTGTAGGTGTTTGTCGGCTTCTCAGCCGTGGTGACCTCTTTGGTGCGTGTGTGCATGTGGGCTTTGCCGCCTATGATGCGGTATTACTGTGTCTCGTAGGTGTTTGTCGGCTTCTCAGCCGTGGTGGCCTCTTTGGTGCGTGTGTGCATGTGGGCTTTGCCGCCTATGATGCGGTATTACTGTGTCTCCCAGTCTCCCATGTATGGCGTCACACTCTTGCCTTCCATTCTCGTGCGTCAAATTACATGACGTCATATTTTCGCATAATTGGGACCTAAAGTGAAAGTCGGATATACATTTCTGTCTATATCATTGTGATGTGTTTGCCGGAGTAATAAGAAAGCGAATTGACGCGGAACGCTGGCCTTTTTGATTTGCAACACTACAAGCTATCACGGCTCATGAAGCTGATCGAAGTGGTGAAAAAGTTTGCTGGCGGTGCGAATGACGACATCGAGCAATGGATAGACAAGTTCCGGGTTGCGGTGGACGTTACGATCGAGGATGTCGCCAACAAAACCGACGACAAATTAGCAAAGATTTTACCAATCTTTCTTGATGGTCCTGCCTATGCCACCTGGAAACAATTGCCAGACGCTGACAAATCCAACTTTGCAACGGCGCTCGCGGCGTTGCGGCGAGTGTTTGGTCGGTCGAAGTTGCAAGCGTGGCAAGACCTGAAGACGATCAGACATCTGCCCGGTGAATCAGTGGATGTACTGGCAGATGAAATCAAGAGGTCTCTACAAGTCATATCTGGCGATAAAAGCATGGTACCTGACCAAATTGTATCGTGCTACTTGGTGGACGCCCTGCCCCCATCAGTTTCCCCTCAGGTACGGCTACAATGTGGAGAAGATCTCGACCTACAATCGGTGATATCCTGTGCCAAGTCCCTGTTGACCAGTGTCTGCGATACAGCGGGGCTCTCAGCTGCAACAATTTCAAATGCTAACAATCAACGGAGGAGAGCGGACAAATCATTCAGACCGCGCTGCAACAGCTGCCGGAGATTCGGACATACCGAACGAGAATGCAATACCGTCTGCTACAAGTGCGGAGAAGTTGGCCACATGCGTCCTGACTGTCGGAGAAACGCCCAGGGAAACGGTCAAGCGGAGGCGGCTGCGCCGGATCATGCTGCCCCCGCACAGATGCATTAATCCGGGAAATGTGCATCGATGGTCGGACAATGAGAACTCTGATCGACACCGGATGCAGTGTAACCCTCATAGGTGAGCATGCCATACATGGGAGACGCCGTAATTCTTCTAAGATTTTGAAGTTGGAGATGATGAATAAGGCTTTGCTGTTTACGCGGGGGTCGGTTGAGTTGAGTTCTATAGTAACTGATAATGGTATTGACTTAGGATCCGTAAGTTCTCACGTTGTTTCAAGTCTACCTCTAAATGTAGACGTAGTTCTAGGGCTGGACGTGTTGGCCTCGAATGGGTTTGAGCTATACTATTCAGACGGTAAATTCTGCGTAAATTTCGCGTCTAAATATGACAGGGTTAACCCCTATCGCAAGCGTAACAAAGCGTTAATTAAAGAAATGTGTATTAACGGTAAAAAATTGAAAACACTTATTGATACAGGATGCAGTTTGACTTTAATCAGCGACCACGTACGGTGGAAGCGTTGTAGTTCTCCCAGTATTGCCTTAGAAATGATGGACCGGACAGTTTTGAATACGAGTGGGTCAGTTGAGTTTAAATCGATTGGAAGCGATAGTGTTGACTTAGGACCTGTTACTGCGTATTGTGTCCGTAGGCTACCGTTAGACGTAGACGTAGTCATAGGATTGGACGTGTTGTCACAGAACAGGCTTGAGCTGTGTTGTCGTGACGGGAATGTTATGATAAACTTTACTAATTTAGAGGATAATATGGCCAATGTCATTACTCAGCCTACCATTAGCAAGGATACAGTTATTTCCGATAGTGATTTTGAGGCAAGGTTTAACAATGGCCATTGGGTAGCTAATTGGAAGTGGACTAATGAGGACGAAACCAAAGAGCTGCACAGATTTCCGTGTAATTACGTTAAGCAAACTAATCGGGAGGCTTGCGATAAGGAAATAGAAACATGGGTAAGAGAAGGCATTCTTGTCAAACACTCAAACAATAGGCATGGCGAGATACGCGGTTACCTACCGCTGATGGCTATTGAGCAAGACAAAGGTGATGAGAGTAAAGTCCGCCCGGTGCTAGATTATCGCAAGCTGAATCGTATTGTTCAGAGTTATCCGGGTGGGGCGGTTCCCCTCTGTGCAGATAGGCTGAGAGAGTGGCGTATGAAAGGAGAGAAAGGAGCTTTGTTAGATCTCAGGAAAGCCTATTTACAAATTCATATTGATAAGTCACTATGGACTTACCAAGCTGTCCGTTGGAGAGGAAATATTTATCTGCTTACCAGACTGGGTTTTGGTCTCAGTCGCGCCCAAGATAATGACAGCTATAGTTCAGAAAGTATTGGACCAAGATGATAAGATCAAGAAGGCGGTTTCGAGTTACGTAGATGATCTATTTATTGATACTTCAGAAGTTGATATTAATCATGTAAAATCACATTTACTGACGTGGGGATTAGTGACAAAGGAACCCTTGACTCTGGGTCGCACTGATGGAGTTCGGGTGCTAGGCATGAAGGTGAAGGAAGACTTGTCTTGGGAAAGAGACAACAAAATACCGACTCTCCCTGATGAATGCTCCAGGAGGCAAATACATAGCATAGTGGGTGAGCTGGTGGGCCACTTCCCAACAGCAAGTTGGTTGCGAGTCCACTGCAGTTTTATGCAGCGGTTGACTGCCGTCTCTAAGATGGGATGGGATGACGTGGCTTCCGAGCACCTAAGGAAACCCTTGAAAGAAATCCTAGAGAAAATTAGGAACGAAGGCGATCCTGTGTGTGGGCAGTGGCCAGTCAGTGAATGCGCTCCGATGACAGTGTGGGCAGATGCTAGCGGTTTGGCAATAGGTGTAGCGCTAGAGGTTAGTGGGAGCATAGTAGAGGACGCGACTTGGTTGAGACCGCGGGACGACTCGGCACACATAAACTTGAGCGAGTTGGACGCCGTTATCAAAGGAATCAACATGGCACTGAGATGGGGGCGAAGATACTTGTACATCAGAACCGACTCTTCAACAGTATACAAGTGGCTGCAGGCGACTATTAATAAAACGCATAATGTAAAATCTCGGGCGCTATCGGAGAGATTAATTCGGCGCAGGCTCGATACTTTAAAAGAAATAATTGAAACTGAGCAGCTCCAATTAGAACCGATTTTAGTTGAATCAAAGAAAAATTTGGCTGATAAACTTACTCGTGTACCGCGTAATTGGCTGCAAATAGAACAAGATTTGGTAGTGTCAAATGACACCGCGACTGCTTCATTAGCGACTGCTGCTGTTCAAGATAGAGAAGAAAATCAGCTCATCAACGACATAAAGTCAATACATACGAGGTGTCACTTCGGGGTAGATAGGACTTTACGCTTGGCTAGGGAAAAGTGGGGCGCTCAAGTCTCCAGGAGGATGGTTAGAAAAATTGTCAGCAGATGCGACACCTGCTCTAAAATTGATCCCGCCATCAACTTCAAATGGCAACATGGTAGAATATCTAGCCATATCGTATGGGACAGGGTTGCTATGGACATAACGCATTTTAAGGGAAAGCCGTACATATCATTAATTGATTTAGCATCCCGTTTTACCGTATGGCGTGAGTTGAAAAATGAATCAGCGTCCGAATTAGTCAGTCATGTAGAGCAAGCCATCGCTGAGTTTGGCCCTCCCTCCTCGATCTTAACAGACAACGGGACAATATTTCGTAGTCGTCTATTTGCAGAGCTCTTAGATAATTGGGAGATAGAACAAATTTTGTCATGTGCATATCGACCCCAGGGCAACGCAGTCATAGAACGTATGCATCGAACGGTTAAAAGGTGCGCTGCGCGTACATCTAGATCGATACAGGAAGCTATTTTTTGGGTGAATAGCAGTAGGGACGGAAACAATCTCAGTCCGTTCGAGCTGATGTTCTCAGCTTCTTCGAGGAAGCCGGGAATCAGTAAGCAGCGGCAACAAATAACAGGTGATATCGACCACATACTAAAGCAGCAGAACGTAATAGATAACGACATTTATGACCCAGAGAGAAATCCGTTCACCGTAGGAGATAGAGTTTACATGCGTGATCCTGAGGGCAAGTGTGAAAGCATCTGGTCAGGGCCCCATAGAATCACCTCCATTAAATCGAGCGTAGGAGTGATTATTAACGACGATGGGGTTACGAGGCATGTCTCGCACCTTCGTATGGTACCCAGCGACAAACATATCATAGAGGACTTCGATCTGAATGATGATGAGGAAGATGGGTATTCAACCAATGCGAACGATAATAGCATCATTCCTCGTAGAAGTGTGCGTGTGAAGAGGCGCCCCGAGTGGATGAACGATTATATTTGTTGAGCCTGTTAATCTCTCAGTTTTTAGGTCTTAAGACCTGTGGGGCGTGTAGGTGTTTGTCGGCTTCTCAGCCGTGGTGACCTCTTTGGTGCGTGTGTGCATGTGGGCTTTGCCGCCTATGATGCGGTATTACTGTGTCTCGTAGGTGTTTGTCGGCTTCTCAGCCGTGGTGGCCTCTTTGGTGCGTGTGCATGTGGGCTTTGCCGCCTATGATGCGGTATTACTGTGTCTCCCAGTCTCCCATGTATGGCGTCACACTCTTGCCTTCCATTCTCGTGCGTCAAATTACATGACGTCATATTTTCGCATAATTGGGACCTAAAGTGAAAGTCGGATATACATTTCTGTCTATATCATTGTGATGTGTTTGCCGGAGTAATAAGAAAGCGAATTGACGCGGAACGCTGGCCTTTTTGATTTGCAACACTACAGAGAGGCTAAAGGATGGTTTGTTTGTCTTAGTATTCTGAATAAGCTTGAGAACACTGTCGGGAGTAATTTCGATATTCGATTCTGTTGTAGGGTTGTGGATGTAGCTGTTGTTCTCAGTTACATCACGAATACCATTTAGATCTGGTAAACAGCAGACAATTTGCTGTGTATTGCTTCGACTCTATCTTCGAGGCTACGACAAAAGTAATGTCAATGGATTTCAGTTTTTCATACCTACATGAGCATCAACAGTCTTCCATAAATTTTGAGGTCAAATTCTTAGTCCAAAATAGCTTTTGATTTTGTGATCTCATATCGCACCTTCGACTTGAGGTGCTCATACATTCGAAAGTCTCGACGTCGGTATGCTCCCCACCTTTTGTTGATTAAGCCTTTGATGACCGGAGTTATTCATGGTTTATCTGTGGGTGAGCACTAAGCGTTGGATCTGCCAGTCAACATTTTCAACGGTGCGCTAATAATTGTCTAAACAAGATTTTCAAAAATCGAATCCTTTACGTTCAATGTGATCGGGCCCGCAACGTGACTCCAATGAATGGCTATTAAATTTTCGAGGGGGCTGGAGATCCATGACCTATATATATTGACAAATTGACGGCTCTTTGAATGGAAGCAACCGTAGAAGCGAAGGGTAGCTGTTTCTTCACTCAGGGAGGAAATGATCCGATGCAGCAACACCATGTGAGTGATGCCCACTGAATGAAGTTTCAGTTTCATAAGTCATGGCATAACTAAACGATACACCTAACAATCCTAGAAATCGTTCATGGTCAGATATTTCCAGAGCGTAACGAGTAGCGAGGATAACGATTGATAGTCATGCACCGTCACGTGATCTAGAATAACGACATTGGCGGATAGGAGTTAGCTTTGAAATGTGTAGACAAACCGTGTTGTAAATTTGATAGATGGCATTAGATAACAAACGATATTCAGTAGGCTGGGCTAAGCCCTCGCCATCCCCACGACGCCACGGGCCTGAATGTGATGCGTAGGAGTACATATGGTGGAAGGGATAACTAATAGTGTTATGTGAGACACTTTGGAAAGATCAAGAGGCACACAGTCACAGACTTTATACTCAGGTTTTCAGATAGAAGGATGTAGTCTAATTGAGAATTACCACATGTACGGCGGTTGTACGAGTTAACGAGGCTAAATGATTGCGATATATCGCGCACATTAAAGTGATTTAGATCTGTCAGTAATTTCACGAGTCTGTTGAACAGCAGGATCAGGAGGAATAGCCTATACGCAGAAGCATGCGAGAAAGCGGTAGTTTGATAATTGAGGATTCGATTTCTGGAGGATGTCTGCCTCGTTATTATAGACGGTAAGCAGGTATTGTATCTCTCACCAAACCGCAACACCACCACCTGCGCGGTTTTTTCGATCCTCACAAAAACAGGTATAACCAGGAATATAAACGAAGAAATCACCATGTTTATCGCTTAGCCATGATTCCGAACACACAAAAATGTCTATATTTTAGGCGGATAAGGCAGCACTGACATCATCCACCTTATGTGCCTACATCATATCTGTCACGGTTTTCAGTGGAAAGAATGGAAGTTGGTATCCACCGCCTATGATCACGAACTGTTCCGAGGATTGTGAGATTTTTCTACTGTAGGAATACAGCTGTCGTGAGAAGTGAAAAAAATATCGCAAACTGTGCTCCGCCCAGAGCTATAGAAAGGAATTGTCAATTCCTTTACTATGTCAAATGCCAAATTTCGGTGGACGCCCTCACCATTTCGCTTTCCGGAATATGTACCTATATCCTTTCAAGGCATAACCAGTGTAACAGTCTAAAGTTACTCCCTTTTTATGACGCTGTTTTCTTTGTTTTTTTCGATTTTTTCTAATATAAATCAGGGTTACTAAGCCGGCCGGTTACGAATCTCGAATTAGATTTCAGAAATAAGAAGTTACTAAGTCGGAATGCGAATTTAAAGCATAGCAGTATGAATTCCTAAGTTAGTGGAACCTAAGGCTGCTTAAGCACAACTTTCAGCAGCCTAATTAACTGACAATAATAGCTTCTCCGACAAATAAAGCCATATTTTAGCAAGTTTTGAGTGGAAATCATACAGTATTGATGGAAATCTTTGCAAAGAAACCAAAAAAATATTTTTACCAAACAATTAATGGGGGAGTTACTTGTTCCTAGGGGGAGTAACTTTAGCCTAGGCCAAAGTTACTGGGCAGCAACTTTGGTAGGGAGTAACTTAATTTAGCCCGGCACACCGGTATCGACTTCACTCATCCAAAATATCTTTTCGCCGTACTTATGAGGCTTTGATGGCATGTACGTCTTACCTGGTATACCACTTAGGTACCCTAACAGCTGTTCATCAACTGCTAGGTTCTCATTCGAGATATAGAACTTGATAAGTTCAAAAGAATCCAAAGGTCAAAGAAAGCTGCCACGACGTCACCGTCGGCTTTACGTTCCTCTCTCGTGCGAAAGTCATCAAAACGTACAGCTACAAGAAAAAATTTGAACCTTGTTTTGGATATTGTAGCACGATTAAAAGGCTTGCTGTCACGCAGATTCCACAAGTCGTCAATGTCAGTAAAGCTGTCATGATCCGCTCCAGTCCGAATGAATATAGCCATACAAATCCTCAATTCATCCATTGAAAAAACACCTTTGCCACGAGGATAAGGAGAAGAATTCATTGACCTCACCTTGATGTTTGTACACCTCAATATATGATACCAAATGTCTTCTGTTAAAATCAGTGAAAAGGATTCAACTACAGATGAAGGATGTACGATGCTCATTGCTCGTTGTCTAAGAATGTCACGTTCACGCAATCGCAGTGGATAAGGTAACTTTGAGTATATGATTCCTTTTGGATTATTCAGATCAGAAGGATAATTCTCATCGGCGACATTGTCATCTGATTCACTTGAATTGTCACAATCACTAACGTAGAAAACAATATCTCCCTCGTCGCCAATTGTCGGCAATAGGCCTACATCCCGATCTTCTTCGGTGGCTAGTGTCATCAAGTCTTCCGCAAATTGTCCTCAGGATCATCTTCATCAGACCCAGAATCATTTGGACTATCTCTTGAGACTTCATTAACTATATATTTAGTTACACGCCTGTAAAAATGTCATTCGACGTGGTCAACCGGTGGTAATTTCCTCTCAGAGGGTGAAAAGCATCTTGAATTTCGCGCCGTATAGCACGAAATTTGAAAATATGTAAAATCTTGCATCTATCATTACTTTGCAGCTTTAGAAGTTCCTACTGGATTCTTAAAAGCTTGAGCATTATGATTGATGACAGTATAATGACTTGAAGAAATGTTTTCAGTTACTGAGAGTTTTTCAAAATGTGGCAAATTTGCATTAAAGTCATTGGAACAAAATGTGCCACGTTGAACCTAAACATAAAGTTTTGATCTAGAACCAAAAAAAAATTTGAAGCTGCGGAATTTGTTTGATGAGTTTTTTCTCTTCTGTATATATGAATGAAGATTATAAAGTAGTTTTTAGATTATTCTTTTTAATGTCCGATGGAACAAAATGTGCCACGTTGAACTTTTGAGAGTTAAAAAACACATAACTTGCATTAAAGTCATTGGAACAAAATGTACCACGTTGAACCTAAACATAAAGTTTTGATCTAGAACCGAAACTAATTGAGCTGCGGAATTTGTATTTGAGTATGTTTCAGTTCTGGAGTATGAATGACAAAGATTATAAAGTATTTTCAGAATATTCATTTTAATGTCCGATGGAACAAAAGTGCCACGTTGAACCTTTGAGAGTTAAAAAACACTTAACTTGCATTAAAGTCATTGGAACAAAATGTATCACGTTGAAGCTTTACGCCAAGTCCAAACCGTTGCACCCTTGAGGGTTGAGACAATGTTTTTTGTAACAAATAAACATGATTCCTCTGATAATTTCAATTGTTTATGCTCTCCATCATTATTTCCACAGGATTTCCCTAAATTTCAATGAAAGAGTAAATTTTCGGGAAAATCTGAACTTTTGTTTTAATGTAATCAAAACGTTGAGGTTATTTTCATTAGACAGCATTCCTTGAAAGTATTCTTTATCAGTTTCATTAATCTATTAGTTAGAAACTATTTGCGTGCAGCCTTATTTACACATGAGGACATTTTGAAAAGTAAATGATGTGGGGCACATTGAACCACCCAATATGTGGCACTTTGAGCATGGTTCATAGTGCTCCACTTCGATATTCATATTTTCTTCTATTGAGTGAACGAAGTGATTTATAAGTTTTGACATGTAATTATTCCACAAATTGGTCTACAACGCTATTAAATCGACTATTCAGAAATATTTGAGCAGTTTTGGTATTAGCTTTTGTGCGCTGTAACTCATATCGAAAACGAAGCACCACGGCGGCATGACGAGGAATAAATATTGAAACAATCAATTAATCAATTGATATAAATCAGTGGTCACAATCAAAATGATGTGGCTATGAATGCACTGGAACCTCCCTTGCTGGCAAAAGAAAAATTGAAACGTTAAGACATCTTAATTTGGTTTTTGATGATCTCTCAGCTTTCCTGCCAGGGCCTACTCTTGTCTTACGTGTCTACATGTAATGCCTAATGCCTATACATGCCTAAATTGATGATCACAAATGATAAATGTAGTTGAATATCAATGCATTCTGCACTAATGCTCTTACCAAGGGTCTTCTATCGATAAAAATGCTATTCTGAGAAGTCTGATGGTCTATGAACATTTTACTTTCAGAAATTAGCATGTATTACTTTCACATCAAACATTTGCTATCATTTTTTCGAATAAAAATCTCAACATGAATTTGTTGCTTGATTTTGATTATTCATGAACTGAGGCTATAGATCAGATACATAAAGTCTGATAAAGTTGCATAAGAGAGCAACAAACGAAGGTGGTTCAATGTGCCCCACGCATGGAAGACACTGAAACACTTTGGTAAAAATTTCAAAATTTAAATTGCTAGGAGATGAAATGTGACAGAAACGTGCAACAACTCAGCAATTGCCTAGCATGCCCTCAACTTTTCATCCGAGTTTGATTTTGGTTCATTTAATTTAGTAGGCTATCGAGATAAGTTCAAAAACATGTTCAATGTGCCCCAGCCTCCCCTACTACAGATCGTACATTATCACGCAGTATAACAGGGTAGTTCAAACGTTTATCCAAGTAATCAGCTCTGGCTTGGTCTGACACCTGTTTTGGTAAAAGCTTTAGGGAAAATTCTCAGATCTAGCACGAAGTTCAATTCTGCCTTGAGAGATGATAGCATCTTCATTTAAGTCTTTCCTTCGCTTTAATTCTTCATGCAGAATTTTGCTTTCGCACCTCTGTGTGATTGTCAAGTCCGGATTGATATGTCTCTGTAATCAACAAAATTGCGGAGTGATTTTCTCAGTCTCAGTACTACATAATTGCAATCACTTCAGCACACTGTAAAAAGTTCAAGTAGAGCCGCTGCACTTTCGCAAACATTCTTTATTACATTAGCCGGGATGAGATGCTGTATTATAAAACGAGAGGATCGGAAGTATAAAAGCCGCCACTATAAAGTCTTGCAAAGGCTAGCTTTACCTTTCACATTTAGTGTAAGTATATTAGGTATAGACATAGAGTAAGTATATTAGGTAGAGTGGTAACTCCGCATTTATTAAATTCCCAATGTGTATACACTTTCGATTTTATTAAATGAACTCAAGGGAGATACAGTCGGAATTGCAGACGGTTAATGCAATGTTGTCTTGGAGGATGAAGCTATCGGATTCTCTTACGCGGGTTCTTCAATTGAGGACTTATGTCGTTCTGTCGCTCGTCGATAGCTCAGTTGGTAGAGCGTTGGCCTAGAATGCCAGAGGTCGGTGGTTCAAATCCACCAAGACGCGCAGCTATTTTCCGTCTGTTAAATTCCAAATGTGAGATATGCACATTTATGTAGTTTTGAAGAAATTGCCACAGAATTGAATGATCATGATCGTAATGCAGAAGGAATAATGGCATTTTACAGATTCTAAGTGTCATGACAGCCTTGGAGATGAAATGTTTGTTACATTTGCAATTCGATGGGTTCTGCTCAACCTCAAGAGTACTTCTTAAGCGTGATCATATCACAGCCAACCTGCCACTGGAAGAGCAAAATCACATAATCAAAGACAATGATTTCAATTAGCTTTCATAAATGGGTCCACATCACTATTCAGATTCAACAAATGAAGCATGAATTTAGTGAATCATAAATCATGCCGGTGAAAATTGAATTAAAAACTTGAAAGTTCAGCCAAGAAAGCACGAATAAGCTAGATCGCGACTTTTTCATGAAGACCTCCATTATAATACAATTCATGACATTCCCTTGATAATCAGCTTAATTTCCACTTAGATAGGATGCTTATTAGCAAATATTCATTCCTTTTGATACTATCCAACTTGTTTTGATACTACTTACATAGGGAAGGCATCTCGATGGTCCTATATAAATTGGCAAAATTTTGACTTTTTTAAAACTGCTCAAACAATTTTTTGGACGACGGGAGCGTGATCTCCGCAAAGAGCTGAATTCTTCTCACATAAAAATTTTCACTGTATACAGATACTTTATTTGAGTCGACACTCTACCTATATATCCCTAGTCTATGTCAAAGTACCCGGTAAGTATATAACTTTGTATCAAAGTAGTAGCCCCTATACTTTATGTATCTGCAGATCTCACGGCACATCCCGCTAAATAGCCCCTGACGGATCTCTAGGACTTTTCCTAATGGGAACTGTTGTGCATGGTAACAGAGGCATTTCGGGAAGTAGATCTTCATCACAGTGAGTCACAGCTAACTTGTTTACTTTTGACATTCGAGGCAAGCACAAGCGACTTTGCACAGTACCTTCTATTCTAATTTATGAAATAATTGAATCGACTGCTTATTTTAACTTCAAAACACATTCACTTTGAACTCGAAATGATAGCTATTCACAATAACCAAAGAGGCAATTGATAAGCTTTCCTTTATTTCGAAAGATAGAAACTTCAACAAACAATCATTTTAAAAACATACACATGATGAAGTCACAGAAGGAAAAAATTTCAAAGGCAAAGGGATGGCACCAACATTTGACGAAGGATTACAAAGCTGAATGAATTACAAAGTCTCTAGAAAAAGTCTTTGCCAAGAGGGACATTCTTCAAGTTCAGATCATCATCCTTTTTCTTTCTCATATCGCGTGCAAGACGAAGAGATGCCAAACGGAGGACGTCATCAGGCTCCGTATGGTCTGACCGTTTCAACTGCATAGGAACGGGTGGATCACCCTCGTAAGAGCTCACTCCGGGCTGTAACATGAAAAATCGAAAGTGAGTATAACATAATTATAATGTGCAATAATACTTTACTTTTATTTCAGGGGTGAGCCGCCATGTTCCTATCTCTGACACATTTTGTCACATACCAATGGGCGCAGCTGTCACATTTTGTCACATCTTGATGTTCGAGATTTGTCACATTTTGTCACATACCGGTCACATCTTGATATTCGAGATTTGTCACATTTTGTCACATACCGATGGGCGCAGCTGTCACATTTTGTCACATGCTCATTGACATAAAAGTCACATTTTGTCACGTATTGATGAAAACCCATGGCCAAAATTTGACATATGCCGGTGCGCAGAATATTGGCAGTTATCAATTTTGCATTAAATGATGATTTTTTCAGTAGAGCATTTGACGTAATATTCATAATATATATCAAACGGGGTTGTAACGGGACAAAATCGTAAAATCGTAAATTTATTAATTATTACTAATTATCATTATTTGCACAGTTCCATATGGGTGGTCTCCGCGGCACAATGGCTAAATGCTTGGCCTAGCGATCTTTCGGTCCAGAGGTCCAGCTCTGAAAGTGTCATTGGCAGTAGTGAAGAAGGGCATCCGGACTACAAAATCACAAGTCTCCACATTAAAGTATGACTTACGTCAACACCGTCCTATCCTTCAATATGGTGGAGTAGCGACGTTAAACCCTCATTTCATTCCCATGGAGAATTGCCATTGAAGGTGTACAACATTTTCCGCAAGATTTGGTGTAATAACGAAACATAGCATGGGCAAAACCGGGACACATTTAACTTTGTTTAAAGTGAAAAGATAGCACTCAAACCTTGTAGTCTTTACAATTGATTCTTTTTATAGTCTCGAATTTATTTATGATTCATTACTTACGGCAAATATGATTGCATAATAAACAATGTGAATTCACAGACCATATCATTTCACACAAAAGAGGAAAACTTCGTTTTCAGTGAATAAAGCCCACTCAGTTTTATAGCAATTACTGTTACTTTTGTTCTGTATTCAGATCAGTGGTAAATATAAATACATGCGCGTGCATTATAGGAAGCATACATTCACAGTGACTTCTACGATGTAGACAATCAAGAAACATATGGCCACATACTCGTACAATGAATGTTACAATTGGGCTATCACATAGCATCTCGAAGTCAACTTTAAAAAGTAGGTCAAATAACAGCACGACTTGCCTGGTAAGTACAAGTTGCTATTTGGAGCAAGAAAGAGGGAATATCAATCTTGCATATCCCTAATACAAATTATCATCAAAGAATGTAGGAACATTAGAATAAAGACTTCCTGGAAAAGGTGACCATTATTTCATTCAAACGAAGTTAATCCTCCTCAGAGACTTTGTTCATAATTTGTCAATATTTTCCGTAAATTTGTCACATTTTGTCACACAGACAGCGAAAAACACACAATTTGTCACATTTTATTTTGAGATGAAAATTTGTCACATATTGTCACGTTTTGTCACATCGGCTCACCCTTGTTATTTTGAGTATTCAGATTCAAAGAATGGAGATGTGCACTGAATGAAATTCAACTATTGAACATCTCATAGAAATAGATTGTTGTTTATCTGAAAATGCGTGCGATTTATGTGCCACTCACAGAATTAGACAGTTCGTCTCTTCTTCTGTTTGACTAGAAACGAAACATTGGAACATGTAATGTCTATGAAATGCCACAATCTCCTGACTAAATACCATAGCAATCGAACAATGAGCAACCAGTTCAACATTAAACACGCCAAATTGTGCGAAGTTTCAGTGACTGTTATCAACCGCATCACACAGCAAAGAGACACAGACGATGTCAAGTTCTACAGAGAAGTTTGTGAACACTTTTTCGTGCGCCTGCTAACTTTTTAAAAATGATCGGAGGGCCCCACATTATCGAGAAAACTTTTGTGCAATGATCTGAATTCTTCGAATCTGAAGGAATCGTGGCGATCGGAGCATTTTAAAGGAATTCAGAGCATTCCGCAAGCGGTGCACGACGATTTTTCCTATCTCTGCAAGGCATTAAAAATTTCTTTTTGCCCACTTATTAAGTTCCTGCATGTGCCATTACTTTGAATCAGTTTGGACTTTTAGCAAAGTGATACGATTAAACAATCTAATGCTGTGGTGCCACTGTATTATGTATTGCATGAAGCATTACTTCCATTCTGGAGCTTTTATTGTTATCAATTTCTATGGATCATCTAAAGATAATGACAACGGTAATCGCTAGCGTGGCCTGGTGAACAAGGTGCGAGCTCGTCTCCACCGCGGACTTCGGTTCGATTCCTAGGTCGGGAGAGCGCGATCGGGGAATCATGGGTGTTGGTGTCTTTTATTGACTTAATAGTTGTCATTCTCTTCAGATATTCAATCTACTACGACAGACCTTTGTTTTCAAAATTCAACTATGCAAATGAAAAGTCTAGGACCAACACATTATCCCAATTAATAGCATAGAATACTTGAGATTTTAATCTTTAACTTAGCAACTTCAGAATTTCCTCTATTCGAGTGTATATTCAATATTGGTTTACACTTTCACACGGTGCTGATGATTCGGAAATGGCATGTAGAGCTCTAAACTGTGAACTTCGCCACGATAGGCCCTCTGACTTTAAAGAAGTCTTTACATTTGTTGAAAGTGGGCATTAGTCTCTCTTTTCTAGCAACATTACAAATGAAGGACTGAGACCCACCCGAAAACAGACATGTGCCTGCTTTCAATAGTTGTGAAAGTGTAACGAGAAATCAGTACCGTCAGGCAGTTCGACACAATTCAGGGCACAATGATTCATTACTGAATGTCAAACACAAAATGCTCATGAGAAATCAGACAGGTATTTCAAATGAAAATATCTTCAAAAACTACTTCAAAGTAGGCCGCAGCAAAATTTGAAAAATAGTTTTGTGCGTTAGATCTGCGTGCAGACCGACTAACTTGCGGCATAATTATCAATTTATCACAAACTTATGTTAAATTTGTCAATTATTTCGTCAAATCCCTCCATTTGACACAAGAAAATGGTTAACATTGACTGAGAAGATGAAAAGCAAAAAGGTCAATTGTAAACGCGATGCTGTGCTGACATAATAATAGTCTTCATCATGGTCAACAAAAATTTGAATCTTTGCACCAGACAATTGGAAATAATTATTCTCTGTAGCAAGGTAAAATCTATGTCAAGCAATATAGTAGTAAAAATTGCTATATTGTGGAAATTTACAGTAGGCCCTACCCAATGAAAAATGATGAAAAATTGAAAGTTGGCAATTTGAATAGAATTATCCGATGTTCCCTTTGCAATTCTCTACGTCGCTTGTAGGAAATCTTAAATTAAGTGAGAGATTCAGTTCCACTACCTTTAGCAGCAGGTTGACAAATAAAAACTATACTTCTTACAATGTTTACGACGCATCGAGCGGTTGCCCGCCTTTTTGGGGAATTCTGCAGAAGACAGGCTGACGCTCGAAACGGCCGGGGACATTGTATGTAGTTTCCATCAATCAACCTGCTGTTAAAAAATATAGGAGTTGAAACTCACGTATTCGCTAACGTTTTTCATAATAAAGGGTCTCATGTTTATGTTAAAAGAGAGATGATTTGATATTGACTAAGGTTCAACTGCTTCAAATTAAAGGCTAACATTTTAAGTTGAAACTAAAAGGCGTCGTTGGTTTAGCTTTAGATCAGTTTGAAACACTATTTCCTCTGATGAAGATTTGTGAATAAATTATTGGTGTTTTTTATCTAGCTTGAATCACAATAAATCATATAAGTAATCATTCATATATCCAAAAAATTATACCGGTCTTCTCTTCTTCTGCTTGACTAAAAAGGAAGCATTGGAACATCTAACGTTAATGAAATGGCAGAATCTGCTGACATCATAGCAATCGAACAATCAGAAATCAGGTCAACATTAATCATGTCAAATTGTGCGAAGTTTCAGTGACTGTTATCTACCGGTTCACACTGTTAAGAGACACAGACGATGTCAAGTTCTACAGAGAAGTTTGTGAACGCTTTTTCATGAGCCTGCTAACTTCTTTAATAATGATCAGATGGCTCAACATTATCGAGGAAACTTTTGCGCAATGATCTGAATTCTTCGAATTTGAAGGAACCGTGACGATCGGAGCATTTTGAAGGAATTCACAGCAATCCGCAAGGACGCACGACTATTTTTCCTATCTCTGCAAGGTATCAAAAATTTCTTTTTGCCCACTTAATAGGTTCCTGAATGTGCCATCTGTTTGAATCAGTTTACACTTCTAGCAAAGTGATGCAGTTAAACAATCTAATTCTGTGGTGCGATCAGAGCTACTGTGTGGGAATGTGAAGAATTAAATTCCCATCTGTAAGCTTTCCATGGGACAGCTGTCAAATTCAAGCTTGAATCCATCAATAGCGCAGTAATATGCACACCGGAAAATCTTAATGTAATCGTTGGCTACGTCACTAGTCCCGGTTACATCTAGACAACACGGTGTAGTTACTCCGTGTCTCTGATATGTTTTCAAGTTGTTTGCAGAAACAGTATTTTTATTGCACAATTTTGATTCTTTTGACATTCAGTAACCACATTTCATCAAACAAAGCCAGATATCCCTCAATCTTGCAATAAGGATAATCATGCATCAATTCATGCTAGATATCTAAGCTTCGCATCACACTGAATGTCTGGAGATGACTTCAATCGATTGGTGGTCATCACATTCCTGACATTCACTTGCAACATTGGCAAAGAGGAGCGACATATCGCTTGAGAAGCCAGAAACAATTATTTTACTTTATGCTTCTTGTCTCCAAGAATGGCTAAACATAAACAAACGCTCGCTGCTGTTCATACTTTCTGCTCAATGCTGGTTTCAGCTAATCAATAAAAATTGTTTCCGGAATTCTAGTTCTGACAGGATTATTTTGATCCACAAAATGAGATAATACCATACAGCAATCCTATAAGAACTGGACTTTCTCAAGCAAACGTCATTAATTTGCGGGAACCAGCATACAGAATGAAACACAAAAACAGTGAGTGGTCATCCACCTTACAACTCCATTTCATATTTGAAAGTGTGTCATGTATCCGTGACCTATCGCAAATGATGTAATCCTTGACAGAAGTCGAAGTGACAGAGAAACCTTGGATTTTCTAGCTGAACATTGGATTTAACTTTCAGTATATCTTGATATTTTGGTTTTAAAAATGGAGTGTTCCATTCTGTTTTAAGAAATAACAGCAAATAAACGTTGTCCATATTTCATATTTAGGATCAGATATTTCGTCAATTTGGTCCATATAGTAACGTCAGTAAAGTCATTCATGCACAACGAGCTATCATGAAATTTATCTCCAACGCCAGGGCATGTTTCAAATCTATTAACAACTAATGATTGAGGCCCAGAAAACCTAAACATGTCTCGAGGAAGTAACAACTGTTGAGCTGGTATTACTTACAATTCTTCTCGGCGTTCTTCGACGTGGCTGATCAGCTGCAATTCGATCCATTACATCAATATGACTGAAAACATAGAAATGATATTGAATAATGGGATATAAATTGACGTTACTAAACAACACTTACTCGAGAGTCGAGTTCATTTCATGAATCATTTTCTTCTCAAAATCCCGTTGCCCATCCATCATGGAACTGTAAACAATCAAGTTTGAAGGATGATATAGTGGTGTAGGATCAATGGACTGAATATTGAATCAATATATCCAGAGATGATCATAGAAAGCGGACCACGTACATTCTGTCATACATCATTCGAGACCTTGCATTCTCAAGTTGCAAATGAGCTGTGATTAACTTGCATCCGTTGATTTGTATGATGGACAGTTGTGGTCAACACATGACTATCTGTCAATTTACAAATCGTATTTTTCAATCAGAAGACATGTGAGTATGATAGATAGCGAATAAAGTAGGTAGAGGATGAGCCATTTTCTGAGCTTTTCTTCTGATGACCGCTTAAGCGCAGACACCCTTGCAACTTACAAGGTCAATGAAGACTGAAAACTCGAATGGCTGAAAGTGCACACTAATGGTGCAATAGTAGCGCACCGCAGGTGTGTCTTTGTTTTCTCGCCACTCGACTGCAGATGTTTGCTATTAATGTTCGTCCATTCATTGAATAAAGTTCTTACTTATTGCATCGTAAGCATTCTGGAGATACCAAACATCAATATCTTTGATGAAGAAGTGAGGATATGATATTTTCAACCATTAACGGACATTATCACTGTTTGTCCCCTATTCCAACCACCTCGATTAACATCATCTTAAAAGAAGTCTCAGAAAATTCTCGTTCTCCTCGTGCTTGATTCAATATCATGCTCACATACATTCTTCTTGCGATCATAGCACATTTGAAAGCCGATAATGCATTCTCTAGACTGATGCAGGCTAAGGCATACCCGGTACTGAGATTTTAACAAAATAGCGGCATTCCGTATGAGGCATGAAAACGTGACGAAGACCACCACAAATTCTCACACAGCAGATATCTGCTCTTCACACTTCAATATAATCGTCAACTTCACGTTTTCACTTTTCAGTTACCGAATGATGCGGCCATTTGATTTTAGGTAGAGAATTGGATTAGTCACTGCTATTTGCAAGTATGACCGATTTAAGAATAAGTATTGGCGAAATACACAATCCCAGGATTGATATCTTTAGGAAGCAAAATGTCAACTAGACCAGCTTCTGTCTAGTTTCTGGGATTGAGATCTTCGTTTATACAGACGGAAAATAACTGCGCATCTTGGGGATTCGAACCACCGACTTCTGGCGCTCTAGGCCAACGCTCTACCAACTGAGCTATCGACGAGCGACAGTGCGAAATAAGTCCTCAAGTGAAGAATCCGCGTAATCCAATCAGATGGCTTCATCCCCCAAGACAACACAGCATTAACCGTCAAGTCAAACTACTAATACCAAGATATTAGTAATTCAAAGCCAGCATTATACTTTGATAAGAAGAATTCTTCTCATCTGACCCAAGTTATTATACTTAACTAACGGTAAAAAGCATGCGTGAGACTCTTCAACAGAAAAATCTCGAGATTGGGTTTCTTCGCGGCTTTAGAATCCCAAACTTTTAGTACAGAGTGGCCCAGAAACCTTGACCAATTCAAATTAACTCTTAATATTGGCTTTTTTATCAACAAGATTTAAAAAACATAGTTTTGCATAATAATCATATACTATACATTGTCACTTACTTTTTTCTCAGATAATCGATCTGGCCTACTTCATTTGCAATACATTCTCGTGACCCTTTTGGCACACTTCGACAGACAGTTTCTCAAATATGAACGGTTAAGTTAGAAAATTCTTCACTTATGAAACGACGAAGCTGGGCTATGCATCTCTGGCTCCTTGCGTGGACTTTTTATTTCAAGTATCCTCGTAAAAAGAGGTCACATAGTGCGATATCTGGGATCTGGACTCCATTCAATAGGATCTCTTGTTCCGATCCACCTGTCTGTAAAATTGCCATCAAGATCACTGAGCAAGCGTGAATGTTTGAAAGGTTTGTACTTTAAATCATGGAGCAGTCTCTGGATGGAGGAACGAATACTTCCAGTAATCGACAACATTCTACGGGTTGATACTGGATTACCCTTCATTCAGCTGTTGGAGAATCGTGTTTTCATTTTCATCTTTGCAAACAAACCTCGGTCTACCGGGAATATCTTTCTGGAGAAGCTGTCCCAGCTCATCAAACTGATCGCTAGTTATGATGATTATCCTAGCACTAATCGCATCATTCCCACGCTGTGAGGAAAGTTGTCTGTGAATTTCTGCTGCATTTTCGTGGATTGAATACAATCTGATGGCCTGAATATTTTTCTGAAGTCTGTTATCAATTTTACAAGTCACAACTGTGAAAGCATTTGGTTTTGAAATGGTACTGGCGCGGTTTGTCAACTGCTTTTACAGTTTAGAGGTAACTATGGGACACGGCTACATTAATACAGCTAAATTCGAAAATTTTCGAGTGAGAGAACATGGATGAGCATAAAAATAGTATGTCATAAATATCATCCTGAACTCGTCTGTATTGCTGAATGATGTGATACGTTTTGAAATCGGTCATGGTTTCTGGGCCACTCTGTATAGGGCATTGAGCAAAGCTTAGAACCTCGATTAACTTTACGTTTTGCTCGTATCTACAGCTGGTATGCTTTTGCTTTGTGAATCATGACCCCGCAATTCAGAATCCTGAGACCACAAAAGTTGGGATTTTGCAGACTTGAAATCTACCAACTCCGAAGCTTGTGATCACCAACAATCCGGGATTCCATATCACCAACATACCGGTACGTCGATGCTTTGTAATACAACATTTACAATTCTACTCACTCCCCGCCGGCATTTGCTCAATCCGGGGATCCTAGGACTGAGATTTTTCGGGATTTTGAAATCCCTAGCTGCGCGTGAAAATATCCCTCGATGGTCATTCTCTGTATTCTGATATTGAATATATAAGCAATAACGAGTTCGTCACCTGCCTTCCTATCGTGAAAGCGGTGCTTTCCCAGTTGCACTAAGGCAGCCAATCAAATAACGAAGCAATGTATAAAGCGGGTGCATCAAATTGTCACTGATAAGGTCTACTTACAGAATCTCAGATCTGCAACAAGGTCACACAGCACTCACATGATCTTCTTCTGCAAGTAGCGCACATTTTCCTCCATCGCAATGCGTGACTGGCGAATTCTGTCCATGTATGCTTCTCGAGCAGCACGTCGAAAATGCATCATTTCTGAATTACCTCCCAATGCCATATCTTCCTGAAATTTACAATATTAAAATGGTCCTCTTGAGGATGATATCAACGGTTAATACTTGTTAACTAATAACATGCAGACTTTTAGATTGAATACAGAATATCTAATTACAAGATTGTCTTTTAGAAGAAGACTCTGCTTCACGATCATCACTTCGTCTTGCAAGTGACGTCGGCTGACCATCAGGAAGAAACACTTCACATTGGCATTTTGATAAACCAGTGACAGACAATGTGAACGGTTGCAAGTTTAAATATGGAGTTGTGTCGATGTTGACCTGTGAACTAGAACCGCTGATAATTCCTGATATTGCATGAAATGGCGGCTGTTTAGATCTGATAACATTTTCAACTGAATAGCAACTGAATATTAAATTTTTCAATTTACACTGTGTTTTCAAAAGTCGCGTTTATTAGATGTTACTGGCTTGGACGATATATCAGTAGTGTGTTCAAAGCAGGTTTTGATGAATAGCCGTTGAAATTAGCTTACGCTACTAATAGCGCATTTACTCCAAGTGCGCTGTATGCTTAAATAGAGAGATGTGCCGATGTTCAGAGAAATGCAATCAGCCTGCAGGAACTTCCTGATATTGTCAGGTCTGTTTCCCTTTTTCAGCAGAGGATGCAACTCAATATTTCATTGTTCTATCAACAAGATGAAATTAGTTTTCTTCATAATCTGTGATTTAGATCTAATAAAAATCATGAATCAAATTTTGAATGCAAATTTTTTATTTACTTTCCAAGTTTGAATAAGTAAGACATGAATGAACAGCTGGAATATATTTCAGGGTCTCTACGTCGAAAATGCTTTTTTCAGTTCACTGCAGGTTTTCCCAGGCATCGTGTGATGTGAGGTTTACCTCCTCAAGAAATACATTTCTTGAATAACTTCCTATGTGAATAGTGTCATGATGCAGTATTAAAAAATATGATGACAAAACATTTCAAAGATCTTGATCAGATACCAAATTAGTCTTTCCAGTGATGAGGGGGTGACCGATGAGTTGTTAGAGACAAACAGATTTCAAATGGGTGATTGTTGGAGATTCGTTAGTCGGACAGTGTTTGTGTGCAGTTGTCCCAGGTTTACATAAAGAATTTTTATAAAAATATACAACAATATAAAAGAGATATTTCCCTTTATAAATAACCACATCTTCACCGAATTCCTCCCTTCCAATCTGTGCAAGCCGACTGCTGTATGGGTCTCATATCGGACTTTATGGAAAATGTCTTATATGCAGAATGTTTCTAGTGATTCGATCGATGAAGTAGTTTTCTCCTCTTGTCCTCAGAATTCATCTGAACGTTAAGGATTCTGGGGCCCTGCCTACTCAGTTTACCAAAGCGATGACACGAGGTTAGACTTGCTACACGTTCACCACATTCTGACAAATCGCGAGATGAAACAGACAAAGAAACAATAATTTTTCTCACATCGTCCAATGGCTTTCCGTCCTCTCGAAATAGAGCTACACCGTCAAGACTCTTCAGATTGAACATAGCCTTCATCGTTCGGGTATACGTCGGATGGAGAGCACAAGGGTTATCCTGCAATATAAGTATGGGAGATGATACATCCAAAATCACATCTATCGATAATACAACACAAACCTTAAGAGTTATATCTCTCAGATGACGTAGCTGCTGGAGTGTTCCTACGACTGTATCAAGGTCACTGACGCGATTCCCACCAAGATCCACAGACTCTAATTGACGGCACGGAGTCAGTGCTACTACGTTTTGCTGAAAATGTGAAAGACAGTCAGTACTTGTAGGTTAACTCTCCCCCACGTTTCTATTGTCCATAACATCAGAATAACTTGATCACTAGCTACATGGCTGCACATACTGTTAGATGACTGTGTTTTCTAACTACACACAGAATTTCATGCAGATTGGATTCGTACTTTAAGAATTAGAGGCATTATAGTGAAGAGTGAGCGGTCTCTGATCGTCAGATTTTGCCTGACTGAGATGCACGACTCTCCTTTTTTCGCGATGACTTCCTAGCATGGTCCAGTAAAATCTCAACAATAGCGTTCTTGGTATGGTAGTGACAAAGGGCACGTCTCTGAGAAATCGTGGTGTCAAGTCAATGATAACTGTTGAAATGACAAACAAGACAAAGCAATTAATGCACGCACAATTCGCGCTGGAGAGACTGCCATAAGCAAGACTCGTTGCTGAAACTTGTGCTACAATGACTGCCACCTAACTTCAGAATCATGACAACTTTTGACCGATGAATTGCGATATTCTTTCATATACTTGAAGAATTTATCATTCTACTGATATTCCATGACCAATCCGTTTCAAAAGTAAGGTTGAATGAATAATAACTTTATTTTCATAACCATCACGCTAAATTGTCATTTTTGCGCTAGTCACGGTGAACGTGATTATTTTTCTTAGAGAAAGATATTTTGTAATGCTATCGTACCCATAATTCTGCATCATATTCTCGCTTTTGCTTTTGCAAGCCCATGTGCGTCAATTTTTAAGTGATTTATGAGGGGAGCTTAAAAGTGCCGTTCATTAGAGATGGGATTTCTATTAAATTTTTGCATTGTGGGGCTTTAATGAGCCTCAAGGGGGCTATAATTAGAGTGTTTATTAGAGAGTGGGCGTATATTAGAGAGAATACGGTGCAAAGATGTGTATGTAGGATGCAGGCCTACAAGTAAAAAACATGACTTGCTGCGTAGAAAACCATTTGTAAGTGAAAACCTGAATTTTTAAATAATTATGTAAAATTTTAAAATGAAGAAATAGGCCTATTTAAAAATTCATTTTAAAATTTGGGTTCGCAAGTATCACATTCATGAAATTATGTGCATACCGATGACTGACAAGTATTTTTATTAGCTCAATATTTCAATATAGCATACTATATCACACTTCCCTATTTTATCAAAGTGGCAAAAATTTGTCACTCATGGTTAACAACTGCCGTAAAATATCATGGTAACACAAGTGCTAGACATAACCACAACACTTCTGATCTGCTTACATCGCGCATGCCTCACACTAACGCCTCTCATTCAAGAATCAAACCAAACATTCAAGCTAAATGAACTGATGTACAACATGAGTCAAATTCAATGGACCTGCCCTACTTCATTAGGTGTTGTAGATCAGGGAAAATCCAACCAATTTTTGAATGAGATGCATCATTGTAAACCCCAGAGTCTAAACGCAATTCTATGGTTGTCAAAACTACATAGACATGTTAACTTTGACGATATCCAACGGTTTAAAATTTGAAAAGTTTTCATAGTTTTGCATGTTCATACTTGATGTATGCAATAGTTTGAACAGTTGGCCTGTGAATTTATGCTAAGATGAAGCTGTCTGTGTCTACAAAAGATTTCCTCTAGAAGTCAATTGAGGTGTAAAATGGCCCTCATGGTAATTGGAGTGGCTGTAAAGTAGCTAAACACTTATAAAAAAGCGAGCACTTTGAAATTAGTGCAATGAGTTTTAACTCCATCAAATATGTTGTTTTGCGAGCTCTAAAAAGAATTCGTACAGCAGGAATCGCTGAACGAAGTCATTCTCTGGTAGAATGCGCACTGCGAGTTCCGGTGAAATGGCTGAAAAAGTGGTGACCGCAGTGAAAGACAAGAAACAGTAGCACTTAATTTGATCTGTAGTGATCGGCTGGCTCTCACAGGTTTCATGTAAACGTGTAGGGCTGCAAACTCATGAATACCAAACATCTTATTTTGGACAGCTTGTAGAAAACATTCCACTTACAATGGCATTGCGGCGCGCAGACAGTTCTCTGAGTCTTGGCAGACTGGGAAGTCCGTCCAGACTAATGAGAGAGTTCCCGTCTACGTTGAGGATAATCAGCTGAGGGAGAAGAGGGAGCGTCCGAAGTGAAGCTAATGTATTATGATTCAATCTCAGCTCCACCAAATTCTGAGAGTGCTGCAGGTCCTCCAGAGATGAGATGTAGTTATAGCCAAGGTCAAGGAAGACCAATTTCGACAACATCCCAACACCTGGAAAACTATTATTTCGGAAAGATAAAATAATTTTCAATGGCATTTCATTAAAGAAAAAACAAAATGTGTTGAATCACATTTCAAATATTTACCTGTCGATTCGATTTACACATGCGTTCAAAGAACGCGCCTCCCTAAACCACTTCAATGCCTGATCGTCTAGGAAACGCAGATCGTTCAAGGAGAGATCAACTTTTAGGATGCGAGATGGTTGTTCAATGATAGGCATAACACTGAGAACTGGAACTCTAAAATTGGGATGGATAAAAGCGAGAGTTATCATTAAGTGTCATCATTATCTATATGACTAAAGAATTCAGTTATTTCGTTTTGTTATTCCAATTTCAAATGTCCTTGGTATAGGAAGAGCCTTGAAATATATGGCATTGAATGAGCCTTAAATGGATACAGGCTATCCTAGCATTCTAGCGGTCAGCGATGCTTGTAGAGGTATGTTTCAAATTCTGTAACACTATCACAACTTTCCTATATTACCCTATAAAATTTGCTTGAATTCAAGAAAGCATGATCATTTATTAGGAAAGATTGAAACCCCACCTTTAAGATTTTAATGTCTAAATTAACTGTCACAAGACAATCTAGGACGCGAAATAAATTATATTTTGCCTATATTTTAACAAGAAAATCAGGATAGATTTTTATTTTTCGGTGCACGGGCTATCATGCACCAATATCCGATACATTCAGTCAGCTTTGTCCAGAATTAAGGTCGTTCACAATTTTGCGCCTAGAACGATTGTTGACTTCAGAATAGCTGTCCTAATCAAATATCACCAATTTGTATTAAATGCGACGATAGACTGAACAGACACGTTCACTGACTTGCAAAACTTAAAAAAGCCACGAATTTCACATGAAAAACGTAATTCAGTTGCTCAACTGACTAACAATGGAAAAACACACAAACACACAAAAAGAACACAAACAACACAAACAATAGACAAACAACACAAAAAGAAGTAGTCAAGTTAATGAAGATAATTGGCGTTCGGTTCAATAGATTTTGAAGAAGTTCAGGGATGCCAAAACTATCACAGATCTTCCGAGATGCGGAAGACCTCGTCTCATGAGACCAGACGGATGGAAGGTCGAATTGTTCGCATTTCCAAAACAACTCCCACTTGGTACAGCGAAAAGAGCTCCACGAAGGCACGGATTGTATGGATGCATTGCTGTTCGATATCCGCAGATCGGTCAAGTTTCCTTCCAACATGATGGTTTGGGGTATTATCAGAGAAGACGGTTCCCGAGTTATTGAAAGATGCAGTAGGAATATTGATTCACGGAAATACCACAGAGCTCTGAGTGTCGGTCCTCCCCATATCATGCTTTGCAACATGTAGGAGCTCCGGCGCACCGATCCTCTATCACAAAACATTTTTTGACTGAAAATGGTATCTGTGTTTTGCAGTCATGTCCCGTTGAAAGTCCAGATCTGTCCATTATCGAGAATGTTTGGCAGATTTTGAAGAAGAGGATTTTTCAAAGGAATTCAGCAACTCGTGAAGACCTCTGGAGAGTATCTGTTGGAAAATGGAACAGCATCCCGCGAGAAAGAATTCGATCCCGAGGAGATTGAATGCTTGTGTGTCAGCAAAGGCAGGTCACACGAAATATTAAGTCGAGCAAGAGAATTCTAGATAACTTCTGTAAACATCCTACATTATATTGGCTATTTCTTTATTTACAACCAATAGGCGCAAAAACTTTTGGACGACCTGTTTATATGAATAATTTTGCTTTGGTGGCATTTTTGTTCGATGAGTTATTCCACTTCCACATTGATAAAAAAAGTATCATGAAACAAAATTCTGCAAGTAGGGATGAAAGCAATGTATGACTGTATGAAAATCAAGCAGTAATACTTCATTAAGTATTCACTTAATTTACGTGTCATCGATATATGGCGCAAGAACTCATGAACGGGTCAGTATTATCTAATGCACATCCTGCCGATCTGACTCAGTCTCAGCAATGTCCACACTATGCATCAGACCTCTCTGTTAGCATGCTGACAAAATATAATGTGAAGGTATTACAACAACGGCACTGAACACATTGAGGTAATGGGACATTTCGCTCCAATTATAAGTCAAACACTAGATAGACTTCAAATTTGAATACACAGTTTAGATAATTGCCTAAGCTTTCATCAAGAGACAAATGCGAGTACTTATATGAAATGCATTTTATGCAGGTCTACTCACATGCTCACTAAAATTAATTCGTAAAAATTCTATTTTGAATTTAGCGATAAAGATTTTAGTGAAATTCATTTATCAGTCTGAGGGTTGCGAACTGCATAGCTCATGGAATGTTGTGATCATTCTTAATTTCCTGTTCAGGGATATATGTGACTTACGTGTCATCGCCCCAAGCAAAAGCATATCGCACAGCTGTGAGAAAGCACATGCGAAGATCGAGATTGTAAACATTTCCATATTCCTCAACCATCCACGCACCAGGAACACGACTGAGAGGGACAATTCGCTTTTCGACGAAGTCCCGCGTCAGCTCAGTCATGACACCTATTAGACAAAGGAAAGCACATTTTAGCATGGTGATAACGATTGAAAATGCGTTTGATACAGAAACCTTTTCTGACTATACTGCATCTATTTCACAAAGGAATTCTTTAACAATCAATTTGGAACATTTCCACCACCATTGTGATCAGATATTCCGATTGGCTTGTTTGTTCCGGCGTCCAGATAGTAGTTTCCGCTCAGTGTGTCTCGGTTGTGCAATAATTGGTTGTGGATGGTGGAAACATTTATCCATAATAGAGAGATGAATGGTCTCAACTTAGAATGAGGTTGAATAACGGTACAGTTAGTAAGCAGGCTTGCCAAAACGGCAAAATGATGCATAGGGTTAATAAGGCCTTTTATTGAATGATTTTACGATAGAATAATCTTCAACTAACGATAGCCAAAACAAATTCGTTTGCACTAATGAAACGAGATTGCAGGAAAATTGTCAGGCTTTGTACCTGAAAATCATAAAAGAATAGGCAAGTAGTTGAACCTACGGCTATAATTTCTCATAAGCCATCCAATGGTTATTATGACTTACAGTAATGTCAAATGAACTCTTGCAAAAAGAACAATAAACAGATAGAAAGGAACAATGATATGTAAGTTCTATACCAAACTTCCTTCAACTTCGCAAGTAGAATAATTAAATATTGAGCTGCAGCCTCTGTTGAAAAATGAAAGCAGACCTGAATAGCTGCAATTTCATCCAATATTAGGAATCATCAGCAGGCCTAGTTTGCAACTCTCAACATCGACTCAACTTCCTTCAACATTTTCTCATGATCGCTAAGTTCTACTCAATGAATGGACGAACATGAATAGTGAAAATCTGCAGCCGGTGGGTTGAGCAAACAAAGACACCCCTCGACTCAACTATAAGTTTAGATCTTAGTTGACTTTACATAATGCTTCTGTACTTAACGGTCGTAAGAGAAATGTTGAAAGAAGCTTAAGAAATGTGATGGTATATATAATTTAAATGCAATCCTGGAACACAAACATCTTGGTGACAGACTGTTGATTATATCAGATTCCACTGTTTTACTATGCCATATTTTTGGTAGTAGAGCCGTGTGTGACTTTTCTCCCATGAAATATTAATAAATATGATTAATAAAATGATTAATTAAATATTAAAAATTAATTAACTGAAAATGATTAATCTTTCATCAATTCTGATTACCGCCTCATTAATCTCCTTTCTACTTCACGTATAATTTTATGTAAGTGGTGATGTTCCTTAAATAATCCACTTATTCTGTGCTATATAACTCAATAACCACAATGCATAGGACAAATTCGATATACAAAAGTTCTCAAACAGTTTGAAGCTAAGCATGGGATAACAGAAAAATGCAAAGAGAATGCACAAACCACGTTACGCGAACCCGCCCATTTCGGGCACTTCACAATTAAGCAAGAAATCAAAAACCTTGGAAAGGCTTTACTAGAGCTGAAAACCTATCATCAGCAAAGTGTAGAAGCACTTGATGACGTTATTTCTAAAAACTCTTTCCAAAATTATTCAAGATTTTGAAGAGCAGACTACTTTAGACCACGCTCTGCTACCAAAATTTGTAACGTAGTAACGCAGTGGAAGTTCATAAAGGCCAACAGTATGTCACCAAGATATTTATATTTCAGGATTACATTTAAATTACATATACGCATAGTCATCAGTTTGGATTTAATTATTACTTTCATTCAGACAAACACTGATGACGCTACTGAACTGAAGAACAGCTATTGAGCTGATTTGAATAAAAATTACATATTCGTATTTCTTACATTACAAGAATTCTAAAGATACCAAGCACTTTGATGAAAGAGATAGAAAATGACATTTTTGGTCAATAGAATCACGAATTTGTGAAAGCTTTCAGAAATCAATATTTCTTTCATAGTTCACCAATTTCGATGAGCAATATATCAAAAGATATCACAGAAAATGCGCGTTCGCCTCGTGCCGGATTCATCATACTCACATATTTTCTTATCGAAACATACAGGTTTGTAAATTGAGCAATTTTCATATTTTGACTACTAACCAGCAAATAAAATGGCGGGTTCTCATTTCACGAAGTTCTCATTTGAGGCTTCACTTTTCAAAAATAATGCTTCTTGGAATTGGTGGGTCCAAATTAGTGAAAACCTATACATTTTCTAATAGGCTGTCGTCGCCAAACTGTGTCACAAAATGTAAAAGTCACTCTGGTGCGATGACTAGCCGAAAAACGCTTTCATATTGATTACAGACAATTTTTTGAGTTCGACGTTTGCCATCGTAAAATTTGATGCAAATTAGAAGATTTTAAAGTTAACATTTCCAGCACTATGTTAACATGTACCAATAGCATTACGTGCTTCTCGATATCTTTGTAGCAGCTTTAACATTGCAGCCTCTCTGCATCTGCTAAAGAAGCCATAATACAAACAAGCAAACATCAAAACACACCCACATCATTATTTAGCCAGGGATTACTAAGATTATACCTACATGTATATAGCTGCATGACGCATATACATGTAGATATCTTAGTAGTCACTGGTTTAGTAAGCATACAGCAAAATAAATCGTGTATGTAGATTCCTAATAAGCATTCTCTGCAATCGGGATGGATCTGATGACGAAAGAGACATAGTGGAAGAGCGATTTTAAATGACGTGCTTGATCGGATGGCGAAATTACTGTGATAATGGCGATGATGGAGAACGAGGAGGACTGACGTCACGGCTCTTTCCTAACTTCAGGGCATTAACCGAAGGCAATCAAGATTTTGTGACAGGAAGTGCTCAAACAGGAAGTGTCTCTAAATTCAAGATAGAAATAAGTTAGTAAATACGCGGTCATGTTTTATGGCTAACTGTGTATATTAATGCTGAATTACCGGGACTTTTATATTATGACTACGGGATTGGTGATAAGTCAAGAAAATCCACATACTGACGGTGGTCCGCTTTTAATGATGTGTTCTATAGAAAGCCTCAAGTACCTAAAAACACTTTAAACTATTTTAAGACGATGTAACGAAGAAATAAGAACAGAACTGAGCAAATCCGAAATAAGAACAAAAGCTTCACGGAAAAGTTGTCAATACTCTAAAAACAGACATCAAAATCAGATCTGAAATTATATGCTCAAACCAGGGATTTTTCAAGCATCAACTGTATTTAAAATTCAATACAGTCATACAATACATTGAATTTAAGCCAATTACAAGATGCGCAAAAAAGCTAAAAATCGTCTGCCCTTGATTCTTTGTTGCTTGCGTAATCCTACCAGCCGCACGTCTTTTGCACGACAGTTTGATCTGTCGTTTATTTAATTTCATTGTTGTTAATTGACCACTCTCTAACATTGACGAATACAATTGAATGACTTCGCCTTGATCTATAACCCCGAAGGCACATTTCCATGTCCGGCAGCAGAGCAAAGCCTACACGGGTTCTGACACAGCTCACTTCTTGTGAATAGTCAGATTTTCTTTGTTTGAATGAGGCCCTGACTGGTCATTTTTAGATCTATAGTCGGAAAGAGTCAGGAATATTTAGATGTTGTTATTATTATTATTGCAAATGCGTATACAATTTTTCGACTGCTATCCGGCAATCATCTTCAGGTACGAAAGAATCTATTGATGTTAGTAGAGAGTTTGAATGATTAGTTTGAAAATACTCTAATAGCTAAAATAGCTCATCATTCCTCATCTTTCATGTCAGGTCAGTCCTCCTTTTGCTAATGGAAAGGATATGTAACCCAGTACAACCTGTTCATATTTACATTGCATTATACCATCAATTATACCATGCAAATATCATTTTAAACTAATCATTTAAACTCCCTACTAACATCAATATATTCTTTTGTACCTGAAGATGATTGCCACATAGCAGTCGAAAAATTTTGAACACATTTGCAACATAAAAAAACATCATAAAATACTCCTGACTCTTACCTACGATAAATCTGAAAGTCAGATCCCGTTTCATGGACAAAATATGTGATTTTTTTTAATGGTTTGTCTTGCTAATGTATCGTATCCACTCGAGAATGAAAAAATAGTGGGCACGAAACATGAATGTTCTGTCTCTCTTACCTGTTGTTCATTATTTTCCGCTTCCATTTATTATATTTCATTACCTAGCGCCGCTTTTCTTGCTCATATGTGGCTAAAGCATTTGCTGCTTGATGCAGAGTTGATGAACTAGATGGAGAGAAAGCTCGAATGTCTATGAAAGTTATCACCGTATTAGCTATTCGTACAAATATCCAACCTGGTCTCACCACTTCTGATGGCACTTCGATATTCGAAGATCTCTCCCGTAACATGATGCAAGCGGTGTTCAGTCGCCCCACTATTTTATTCAGTCGCCAGCGGTCAGTGGTTCAAATCCACCAAGACGCGCAGTTATTTTCCGTCTATTAAATTAGCTCTGACAGCAGATTTGCAAATATATCACGAAGCAGATTTTGTAGCTTAGTTAATGAAACCGCGAACGTGACAAGAAAGTGCACATAGAGTAAGATCATGGTAAGCGGAAGAAAAAGAAGACTGCAAAATGGCCATGTGTGAAATGCTGCGAAGGTGTGGGATCTAATTTCATTCAATGTAACATTCAATGTAACAAGATGATGATGAAGATATGCCTAAGTGCGCTGATATGCTCGGAACTTGATTTGAGTGCGTGGACAGTTTCTGTTAACTTAGTAATGTCATCGACTGATCCGGTGGCGTTGAGTCCGCCGGAGTTGACAGAATTTGGTCTGGTTGGAGAAAGTTCCACGAACTCCAAGCCTTTTTAACATCGAAATCACCAATACGATTTTTTCAGATCGCATCGAAATCTTTCAATGAGATTTAAAGGCTAATTGTATGCAGCATGTGTCCGTCAAGCAATGATTTGCGGCTATGAGTCCGTGCTCTCTAATCATGAAAGGATGCTGCAGTCTGTCGAGATGCGCATGATACTTTGGATGTGAGGAGTGAGAAGATCAGAATAAAGTACTAATGAAGAACTCCGACAGCAAATGGGGCTAAATAAAATCCTGGATTCAATGACGAAAGAGGTTGCGTTGTTGGTCACTAAAAGAGATGGATGAAGAAAGTCACAGACAAAAAATGTTGCTATCAAGCTTGCTATATTGCGTCAAAGAAAGACATGACACAATGTGATTGACGAAGATCTGAGAAGTGTCGGTCCTCAAGAATATATAGGCCTGTTTATTTTGAATTTTGCTACGAAATGCAAGTGGTGTGACTGTAGCAATTTGTAGCAAAATTCAAAATACACAAAAGAAACTGAAATCAATTCAATGCATAGCTGAAATTTAGATATCTTAGCTGTCATCAACATGGAAATGTCAACAGTATTGACATCATAGCTATTCTTTTTCTACTCAGTCATTCAATTAGAAATATTTTTATGTGATATAGTATTGAGTATGCACTGTTCTTTTCTTTGGCCTTCGTAAGATAGTTTCTGTATGAATTGATAAATACTTTAAGTCGAAAGCTTTTCAATACAAACATTTGTTGACCTAGTCTCTTAATATTGATAACAGAATTCTTGCTTGTCAAAAAATATAGGTGCATATATTTGGATTACATTGCATGTTATCGAAAATCAGCAATATTTTCGATCGCCTAGTCTGCCATCTCTTTTATTTTTAAACATACATCTGCATATTTGTGTGCACAATCAGAAAATATGCATGTTATGCGCACTGGTACACATGCAGTAAGAGGGTGTGTCACCGTACTGTTTGTCAATATTAGACTTCGAATATTATGCGAGTTTCAAACTAGCAAATCAGCAAATAAAAACGAAATTGACTTGTCGAAAAGTAGAAGGATGAAAATGCACTATGGCTGAGTTCTAAAAATTTGTTCGGACATTTGCTATTCATAAATTCTTTTCATTATTTCCCGCCGAGTGCACGAGGCATCTATTTACTTAATTATTTAAACTTTTGTTTACAATTGGTTGTCATTAAATGAAGCATCTAAACAATTTTCGTGTGAATAAAGATTTTGATTAATTATCGATTAAAAATTAGAATTCGCATTGTCATGAAGCGCACTAATGAAGAATAGTACATTCCTGACGTCTGAGGTGTGGTTCACGTCTTGTCAAATTTAAAAATTGGGCACCAGTGCCGTTTGATCAGTAATGAAGCATCATTGTCGCCACTCCCACGCAGCTAGACGCATACTCCCAAAGCACATTCGACAGGATCGTGCATGTTGATGAGATTTCTATGTGGGGATCACTGATTGATACAGTAAATTCATCTCATGTGTTCAAAACTCAACAAGCAGCTATGGAGTAACAGAAAATTCCGCTACTATATACATGCACCTATATTCTCGATGTATGTACTACATTCAACATTTTCTCACTGCTCGACTCATTCCTCGAACACAGTGTACCGTTCATAACGATGACTCGTTATCGATATAACATAGATATATGCAATTTTTTCCGATGAACACTAGAAAATATGATCAGAATTTTCAAAAACAATGGATAATTTGAAGACTACAAACTCCGCGAAAATTTGGAAACCAATCCTGAAAATGCCTACTACTCGTTGAGGACAGAATAATAGTAGCCTACATTGCATTCATAATTTGTCCCAGTATAAAAGTCGAACATACCGCAACCGTAATTGAAATTGTGTTGAAATAGGAAACCACTCTGTATAGGAAAGATTCATTTCAATTCGTCTTTTACTCGATACAGTAACACGCTCTTCTCTTCATAAAATATTCCAAGTTAGACAAGGGCTTCATTTTGTATATTTTTTGTAATGTTTCCCCAACTCATCCTTTGTTTTTCATTTATCAGGAATTTTCATGAAAACAATAATTTGTTGAAGACGATGTCGACTTAAGGAAATTCAGCTGTTGCTAACACACGGAATTCAAGTATGATTCTTGTACAATGCTCGAATCTTGAGTTATGGTTTTGCTTCGAAAAATACATGACTTTAGTATTATCGCTGTCTGCTCCATTTCTTTACCGATTAATCATTGATAAAAAATTATTTTAATCCGGGTGGATTTTGTCACAACTATTTTGCGAAACTGTAAATATCAAAAACTGTAGCAGCAAAGCAAATATCATGGAATATATAATCATTATTTTACGATAGTATCTTGACTAGAGACACTGTAGGAGGCGACCAATACTCTATTTGAATTTTCGATAGACAAACATTCACGGAAGCAATGCACTAATTTTTGTATACTATTCAGGTAATTTCCTATGGATTTTGCAACATTATTTCGGGATCGTCCGAGCAAATGCATTATCCCTTTACTGTGTTTGACTTCATTCTACCTCTGAACCATTTTTGGGTTATTTTAGACTGCATCAGCCATTTTATTCACGTTTCTACTTAATTTTATAAATATTAACGGAGCTTTCAATAATCCCCTTTAAGCCATCGGTCGGGAAAGTGGAATGAAAGAAAATATCCGTATTCTTCTTTGACCGTTTTATTTAAGACAAAGATGAAAAGTAAAACAGAACTCAAATTTTCGACGTAGCCTTCAGCAGGGGTTTCAAGAAGACTGTCTTTCAGCATTTATCACAAAATTTAGCACAAAATCAGCAATTATTTGTGGACCTAGAATAGCCTCCACTTTACGCCGGTATGCTTCAGATTTCTATGAATGATTTTCCGTTCTTTTCTTACAACATTGACCATGCCATGATTTGTTAAGTGCTGAAATACAGCATAGCTCTCCATACTTAAATGTTCTTTAACACGAGAATGCATCCTACGTGCCGATTCACCGATATAAATTGCACCAAATATTTGACAAGTGATCTTGTAGACACAAAATTTAGCAATACACATATTAGGATATGAAGCACATGCACCAGTTTCACAATTTTTGTAAAAACAGTTATTTTGTTGTTTCCTAATTCATGATGCAAATGCATAAGATATAGGTATAAGAAATTTGGACATGCTCTGTTAAATTTCTCAAAAGTTTGCTATTTTTCTCAAAAATATATGTGCTAATCAAATGCCGAGACCCCGAAAGGAAGAAAATTCAAGAGATGAGAATGAGATCTGACTCTTGAATGATTCTCATCTAAATTTGTAAACCAAGAGCGTCATATTTTCATTAGCCTCGCTTGTTCTCTTGGATGAAATACAACAAGTGATGTGATATGATGATACAATCGCTTCTAGCAGTAAATACAGTTCTATGACGCAATTTAACAGGCGGCATTAACTTCGCAATCTCAGTGATTAAATCGATATGAATGCGTATGCGGACATTTTGAAGTACAGATAATGTGCATAATATAAGATAAAATAAGAAATGAATAAAGACAAAATTATTCTAGTTTAAGATAGAACAGGTACGAATGTTGATTTGAAAAAATGATTTTCATCTCTTGAATATATATGTACATATACAATGGCCAAAATGGAAGCGATATTGTTGCTGTGTATAGTATCATTGCAGTCTGATTTCTTAGACATTGCATTCAATAGAAAAAATTCGGACAGCAATCATATCATTTGTTTCTTAGATATTGAATTCAATTAAAATAAGGAGTCAACAATGGGAATGGATTTGAAAAAATATTGAAAGTATGGAAACGGATGTGCTATTTCCACGATCCAGTTCTTGGTAAAGGCAAATTGGGAAATATGTTGTCCACCATATGCAAAAAACCAAAGACTCGTATACGAATCATTCTGCTAGAGTGACATATATTACAGAGCTGAAAGATCAAGGGATCACGAACAAGGAAATCTGTAACATAACTGGTCATTAAAATGAACAATCGGTAGACAAATATAACAGAAATAAATGAGAACGCACTGTCTCAAAAATGACCAATTTTTCCGATGAGAAAAGAGAACTGTGCAAACAGATGAAGCATTTGAACAAGCAAGTATACACAAAATGTACGGGCATGTGGAAGTTTCCAAAGTTCAGACATCCTCCACTTTCTGTCAGATTTTCGGAGAATATTAATGGTTGGGCGAAAAGATTCATTTTAAAAAACTTCACATTTTCAAACTGTGTATTTAAATAACTTTCTTTTCAAGTGCTGTCGCAGTTAAACAAAAAACGGCTGTCGTGAAATGTTAAAATTTTCGCAAAACCAGAGACAATTTTCAATTATTCATAATGGATTCTGTAATTGGTAACACTATATTGTAGCTACTGGTATAATGTGTTGGTAGAATACTTAAATGGCGGGCAACAATGATATCATTGCTGTCCGAATTTTTTCAATTGAATGCAATTTGAATGCATTTTTTTAGATTTATTACCATGTATATATTTTCGTTTTTTCTTTTTTTAAGGACCTTTAAGGATTTTTATATTTAGTGAGCTTGTTAAGTTTCTGTCTTTATTAATTTGATATGTCTCTTCAATAAAGGACATTGAATGGAATGACTAAGAAATCAGAACGCAATGATGCCACACAGTGACAATGTATAACTGCGAGCATGTTTGAGAGGACAACAATGAATAGTCATTTCTGTCTGAATTCAAACATGCTCACAGTTGCATTGTAACTATGGTAATATCATTGCAGTCAGGATTATATGATACATAGAAAGTTTACAATACATAGATATCATATGACAATGATATCATTGTTGCCCGCCTTTTGAAATAGAGTCCTTGCAAAAATCATCAAAATGATCAAAATGATAGAAGCACAGCTTATGAGTTCCATATCAATCACAGTAATAATGTAACTGCGTTCATCTTTAAAGAATGGCCACAATGATGACGATTCAACGCTTCGGCAGTATCATTGTAGCCTTCATTAAATCGGACCGCAATCACTCATTGCTTCCCATGGCTATCCCCAAAGTAAGTATATGAGGGAAGTATGCAATCAAAGCATGATTTGTGGGGACATCTATGATATTACTGTTTCGCCAGCTCTTGTAAGCAGTTTTATCTGATATCTCAATTCTGTTTTTATTGAGAATAAAATAGATACCACACGTAAAATAAAAGGGTTCCTAAACTTATACATTTGCTAAGAGAAAAAAAAACAATAAGTAATTGTCCCTAAAGACACACCAATTATTACACCAAGTAAGAAAAACCTGTAAAAAACTAAAGAGAAACACGAGCTAGCAGAGACTGTGCTGTCGATCTTGCGAGAGTCACCGAGAGGCACTGGAATATTGTATGTCTTATGGTGACACGGTTTTCATTTGCTTGAATTGGCAGACGGTCGGAAATTTGTTGGAGTGCTGATGCTGCCTCTATGATATATGCCATAGACCGTTACAGCCATAGGAATAAATCGCCGTCCCAGATCGGTGCACTTTCCATCATTATCTTGGTGTTTGCGTTCCTCGGCTGCTTCTAAACAAAGTTTCTGCTTCAGTACTCGCTCCAACTATAAATTGAGAGGTGAGCGGATGTACCACCGTCAGATCAAATGCAGCAGCTTTCCCTCGTGACCAATCTGGGATTAAGATATCGGCCGGACAAGACTGACTTTGATGACAGGAGACCTTTTCAAGCTGACGATTTATCAATGCAATTTGACAAAAACGATGTACAACATTTCGCGGTTCATTATGGCGCCCGACAACATCTGGACTCCGCTTTCATGTGGTTGCGTGAAACCAGGGATGCGGAGTCCTATCAAAATGATAGGACTCCAATTCCGGGGGTTCATAGGACTCCGGCTTTTGATAGGACTCCGACTCCGGGTGTCAAGTATATAAAGCCTATTTTGAAAAATTAACTGGTAACCTACATCATAGATCATTATAGGCTTACCTGAACCTATATTTAGTGATCATTGCTGTATCAATTATCAATCATTTTCGATGAAAGTTGATCAAATGTCGCTTTCAGTTGGATGTATGCGACTCGGCTCTTCCCATCTTGTTGATGTGTGGTTGGTTTTTCTCCACTCTCTACCAGGCAGGAAAATCCCACCCCTTCTTCAAAAAATATGAGTACCTTCGATTTCAATATCCGCTTTAGAGGAGCCATCACACACGATTAACGTGAAGGTCAGAGAATAATGTTCTCAAGCAAACTAGTATTTCATTTTTGTCTCTAATGTGACCTTTGGCGCGCATGTGTGATCGAGGCTAGGAAGGCTTGTCTTCTCTACTTGATCACCGAGTGAAACGACAATCCTTATTTTCACTATCACGGTTCATTCCCTCAACTATTACAAGCTTCGCATGCACTGCTGTCTCTGTACTTTTGCTTGATGAAGGAAGTTGACATCAAGACAGTGACACCTATGCACAAGAATAAATAATTTGTTTGTATTATGTTTCAGGTCTAGTTGCAGGCCGGAGTCTGGAGTCCTATCATTTGATAGCAAAAATGATAGGACTCCGGGACTCCGACTCCGCATCCCTGCGTGAAACCCAAAGTCATCGAGCGTCTTACCAGGACAAGTTGGACATGTCGAATTGCAATTCAAAGGTAAACCTAACCTCATTTTCACTAACACTTGAACCTCACTTGGTTCTAGTCTTTGCCCTAGACCTGGATTTGGAGTTGCAGATAACCATAAAGATGCTTGCATATTGGAAACAGCTGCTATTCTTGCTTTCTGTGCAATGTATTTTTCTGATTGGTGTATTTTCGACATTTGGCAATCGTCTATCTGTTGAGATAGAAAACTTTGACTTCGACATTGGTCATACAGAGAATTTGAGTTGATTTGAGAAGAAGAATCTACATGTGAATTGTAAACCATTCATTCAAGTCAGTTGCTTGCAAGTTTGTGCTGGCAATGGAAGATAAATGCGCTGCTGAAGAATGAATCTCTGTAGAACGTAAACCAAGGCCTCCTCTGTTCAAACTTAATTGGGCTTGAGACCTGGCAGATGAAGTTAATCCAATTCCAACAGATTCTTCTAAAGAGCGCATCACGTCTGAATCATATTTTGAAAGCTGACGGGATATATAAGTAGGAGGAGTGCAACGTATAATGTGATTCATTTTAGAAAAGCCTCCACCTGCTCGAAGCAGATTCAAGGCAATTTGGAGATTATGAAGATATCTGACAGCATTCAACAATCGAGAGACATGCTGCCTTTTCCGCGAAACAAAAGTAGTACAGAATGTTTTGTCATGTTTGGGACTTTATTTTTCTGCAGCTCTGGTGGGAACATGCTGACGTCACCATTGCTATAAAACTCACATATGTGCATGTTGATCTTAACACCGGGCAAAATGAAAGATTCTGTGATTATCTGAAGGCATTTTAAGACTGCATTTTCACTGCACAAAGAATTCCGTCATCTAAATACCACATGCTGAAAAGTAAATCTTTGATACTATTTAAAGAGTCTGCTAAACGATGCAATCTCAATGCAAATAGCAATGGTCCTAGCCGATCTCCTTGTTGAACTCCTGTTGAAGACAAAAGATCTCCTGTTGGATGCCATAAATTAAGATTTTGTTTATAGTACCGTAAAACCCATGGGAGCAGTTCTGGAATCGTCTTGGAGCATTCATCTAATATCCATTGACGAGAAATCGAGTTAAATGCATTTGACATGTCGATCTTGAGTATTTCGAAATCATATTCATAGCAATGAAAATTTATGATGTCACGCATTTCATAAACAATTCGTTCTACTCCACCAGGGCATACTACTCCAAATTGATGGCCACCAAATATTGCTTTTGCCGTTTCCGCATGCATTGTACATAGGCATTTCCCCACCAATGGTCGAAGAACTTCACCTACTGCAATAGTGCGCATGTCTAAAGACTTATCATCAGAAGATTTCAACAATGCCGTTAAGGATGCTCTTGCGAAGAATTTTGCGACGTCATCATATGCTTGACCACTTATCAAAAAGTTCAGAAACTGTCGTAGTGTTGTGAGGAAGATAATGATCCATTATAGGCGGCAATAAGGTGCTCCACGCGCAAGCCTGATGGTCCGCAGGTGTGCACCTTTACGGAAAGTAGACAGTAAAGCACGAAGTTCAAGATCGGATGGTAGATCAAGTATAGAACAGGTCACTGCACGCGGAATTGGAGGATCACATTGGGGATTTTTTTCATCCAATAAACGTCGGGTTTCTGCAGAATTCGGAGCGATGCCTTTGCTTGCTAGAACTCGGCATGCTTTTCTGTAAAGTCCATCCTCAATTGATAGCAGAAGAGTATTGAAATATTAAATGGAAGGGACTGAATAGCTATGTCAAAGCTTCGAGGCAGAGAAAAGTTACATACATCAGGGACATCATATGATTAATATAAAATAGGACGTTCAACTCCCAAACCATGTGCTGGACTGGAGGCCAGTGACTTTGGTAGATTGATTAATGACGGTAGTTTTTGCACATCTGGATAAAGCCGTGAAAGAAGTTGTAAGCAATTATCCAGTACTCTAATGCGCTCATTCATGCAGATAATCTGTTGAAAGATGATTCTGGACCCAGTCAAGAAGAGACTAAAGAATTACAAAACTCCCACAAGAATAAGCAACTGTCAATAACAGCTGCAGTATCAACTGCTAGTGATTGAAATTGTTCACCTATGGCACGTAGCATCAATGGCTTCTGGTGTGGATTCTGCACATTTTATGCATGCTTTACGAAAATGGATTCAGTAGTGATTTTTCGGAGAATTGTGGACTCTTTCTGGAAAAATTTTGATAAAATATTTATTTGCTCAAAGCAGTCATGGACTAAGTGATAACTGATCGGCAGTGATTTTGCTTGCTACTACAATCATTGCAGCAATATGTCCATGCCTTATTCAATGTTATACAAGAAAAGACATGATTCAAATCTAAAGAAAATCTACCGATGATGCAATCAGAAACGATCAAAAAACAAATTGAAACGTCAAAAATTGAAAATAATTTTATTTGTATAATTAATGAAAATGCTGAAAGTTAAGCAATAATCGTTTGAATATCCATTCCTTCGGAAGATCCTTTATCAAGATTGTGGTGGAAAAGTGCAAACAGAGTTCAATGCTTTCATCATGAAAAAGTAAAAATGTTCACTCCTTATATATTGACCAAAAGTCGAAGTTAATTAAAACAAAAATTTACAGGTGCCGAACGTTTCGGGAATTCTCTCCTCGTCAGCGGCGTAAAGTCAATCAGCTTGCCGATTGGAAATTAGGAATTGGAATTTAGACGTTTGGAAGACAAAACATAGATGAAGATTCATTTCTATAGTTAGAATGCTGGAGTTGATTTTTGCACAGAAATGAATTGACGATTGACGTACTAAATAGACGACTGTAAACCACCTATTTATCTACACGATTGATGTGGGCGGTATATGATTTCTTTCCTATATTAATGTGTTTGCCAACTGCACATATTGTAATCTTTTGTGTAGTGTAAAACCCAAGTAAAACGATGTGTTTCTTGATAGCTATAATACTGATGACCTTTCGTCCCTGCAGGCGCTGGTCATGATCACAATTGAAGTAATTAACGAGACCAGACTGTTGTTATAGTTATTCACTCTAACTCACATCACGAATGCACAATGCCATAGAAATGGGATAACAACAGGCATGCATACAGGCAAGCACAATAGTCAATCGACATGCATATACGTCAGAACTAAGAAGTATTTGATAAAGAAATGCATATGTACAATAAAATAGAATAATTATTCGTAATTAATAAGAGGAAAAAGGAAGAAAAGAAAAAAGTATAAAAATTAAAAAAACAAAAAGCCGAAAAAACCGAGACTAAACATAGACACATGAAGCTACAAGAGAATGCCCCACGCGTCGTCCAATTTGGAATGTTGTCAGACGCCGGCCCGAAAATCTCGGCCTTTTTCAATCTCTGCCGTGTGATACATAGCCACTTCAGGTTCCATGAGTTCGTGGCCCTAAAGTCTCCAATATAGTTAAATTTCGCCTCTTCGATTCTTATCTTCAATCTCAGTTCCGCAGTAAAGGCAGAGATAATTGCGCTCCTTTAGTGCGACGTGGAGATCAACAGTGCTCAACTGAAAAACGTCTATTTCTGCCTATGAGAAAAGTTGATGTTCAGAAAACTGGGAGAACTAGTTCAATCATTATGACATTGCATAGGTACATGAAATACAATCGACAAGACGGTTTCACGTGAAATTATAATCCTTCGCCGTTTATGGAAAGTTCGAAAATTTATTGCTCGAGGTTTGTTCTCTGACAGATAGTGCTCTGCTTTGTTTCACAGGGAGAGATTACCTGCACTCATCATATATGCTTCCTCAGCAACCTCAAATTCATCAAACGCTGACATCTTCTTGAACTGCCATCGACTGACTAATGAAAGAGATTTTGAATCCGAGTGATAGATTTTCCGGTTCATATGCCGCTCACAAACAAACACAGCTTCAAATATTGAATCCATATGCAGTCAACCGTTTAACGCTTGGGACTTTCATTCAATAAATTTTGCTCATAAATCATAAACTGCGATAGTGACAAGTCAGAAAATAAGAACTACAGACACAGATATAGATTCATCTGCGCGCGGCTTCGGTTTCTACAATGGAGGTTTCGTATCTCTGTCTTTAACATCGAAATGTCACATCACAGAATTAGACACCTTCAGTGTTTCTCGAATGGATAGTTCGTATATCGCCTGTAATCGGAAATGGCACACATTCTCAAATAATAAGCTTTTCGACACCGGTCACTGAGTGAGTGGCGTGCGTGTTGTAATGTCACTTCGGACACACAAAACACACATCACTGTCTTGCTACATTCAGTGTATGCGGCGAGGAATGCTGAGAAGATGATGGTGAAATCATCAGGTGAACCAATTTTCATGCGCGTGCTATCTTCTCTAATAATATTCGGAAGGACCAACATTATGGGGAAAGCTTGTGTGCAATGATCTAAATTCTTCGAATCTGAAAGAATCGTGGCAATCGAAGCACTTTAATGGAATTTTCAGTAATCTGGAAGCGACGCACGACTTTTCCTGTCTCTGTAAGGTATCAGGAATTCCTTTTTGCCCATTGACTAAGTTCCAGCGTGTGCTACCGTTTCAAGTTAGTCTTTGCTTCTACTAAACAGAAAGAGTTAAACAATTCAATTCTGTGACTACATATGTGGAATTCACAACTACGTTAACTGATCTGGTATAAATAAGGTGATTAGTAGAGGATGGTTATTACAGAATCCACTTTCTTCGAAATGCGAAAGGGGGATTAGGATTTGAATCTCCGAGTGCATGAAGACTTGAGTATGACATGACTGAAAACTAAAGTCGACCGCTACCTTAAAAGAAGTATTCATGACGAGGGTTAAAAACATAGTTTGCTTTCAATTTTATTTTATGTTTTTCAACATTTAAATAATTTATTGAAAACATGTTTTTGTTTCTCAAAGTAATATAACGAAATTCGACAGAAGATTTTTATAATGCAAACTAACAAATATTGGTTTAGATAACATATTACCACCTGTCGTAGGTGTCCTTTACTGGGTGCTTAGATGGTTCTAATCCAAGTTCCAATCCTGTTTATAGTTCATTTCATTTATTTCTCGAATAGGAATCTGTTATTTTGACATCATTCCTTTCACCTGTAGGGAACGTTTCATCAGTCCTCTTAAGGATTAAATTTCTTATTTATCTTTCCAACAAATCTTCATTTCACAACTTCATTTTACTCGGGATCAATTAAATGTGTCACGTCTGACATCACTCATTGTTTTCACATGTTCATACAGTATGATGACTAGCAGACCTGATCGTCTTTATCCATAGGCAAGGGGAACCAGGTGCATGAGCGTTAGGATTGCAAATGCCGTTAAATACTAGGATAAATTGAAGTGACAATTCCGACAGACAGCCAATTTTTTCGTGCATCTTAATTTGCGACCTACTAATTTGTATTTCTTAGCGTATTTGCAGCAGCAGTGGTTTCCCCTGTTAATTAACAGAATAATATGCATTGATTGAATTGCTTTGTTTAGAGGATATACTTCATATAGAGTAAGATCCTACTTAACCCAATGTACATGTATTTTGACCTATTGGTTAGCGCATAACGTTATAACTAATAGGTTTCACTTGTAGGCCTACATACATACAATGCTGCATGTCGCATTTTTTCAATAAAGTTTCTAATAGTCAACTTCATGGATGCATTGTGAAAGGGACCAATAGAATAGTTTTAAAATAGTTTTCTAAAGATAGCGGGTTGCAAATATCATCATTTGCTAAGCTCCTGAATTATAAGCCCATTGAATGCTAAACATTTTAGTGCGAAAGCTACTGACATTCTCTTCCTAATTTCGCGCACGAGCTTCGTATCATTTTTGATTTGTATTGTCAACCAACGTCAGTAAAGCCAGAAATCTTAAGCCACAACTCCAGTTGTCTTGCAAGATTTGGAGGATCAAACATCGCAGGATCCCATTTGTTTGTGTAGATCCATGTACATACTTCCGAGTTTCATACACTCAATAACGCAATGATCCTGCATACATTTGATCATTCAAAATGAGTTTTGTCATTATTATGATTATGATTGCACTTTTCAGTCAGATTTCTCCCTCAGTTCGTTCAAATGAAACATTTGTGGGTGTAGGTTGCTTGCCGGACTTTCTGTTGAAGTTAATGTAAGCGCCATGACAACGAGCTTTATTGTTGCAGTTAAACAAACCCATTTTCCAGCTCACAAAAGTGATATTCACAGAACTTCTTCTAGGTGTAACACGTTTTATTTATTGACTTTGTGACAATTCTTACTTCAACTTCAATTCGACTTCTTGCTTCAATTGCATTCCGACAGGACGATGACCATGTCAACAACGCGTGTGACGTATTTTGGTCATTCTTGGTTATTGCTTAGGTTTCTAGCGGATGTACGACAAAAGCCACTCCAACAAAATCCTTCTGTATGATCATATGTAATGTGATACCAACCCGCATATGTACTGCATACAAGTAGATTGTATAAGTACGTCCTGTACATAGAAGTACACACATGTAAGTGTACTACAATATATGCCGCATGTTGAACTCACCGGTTTACTGCAGTGACCGATGTATATTGAATAACTCACATATACAGACGAATGCAATTACCGATTGCCGTTAAAAATTCAGGAGTGTTTTTTGAACCGTTTTCATGTTGCTCGCACAGATTTTTAAGTCATAGTTGAAGGTCAGATGTTGATTTTTTTCACTTTCTTTGTTGAAGGATTGACATCAAAATTTTATTTGCGATTCATTTTGAGCTGTGAAATCCTAAGCCACTTGACATGTTGGTTTACGTAATCGTAATCCGATCTGACACAGACCGCTATGCAGCAGGTAATAGTCCGGCAGCCAGAACGAGTTTCTGCAGGGAACGTGGCCGAAAGTGAGACTTTCACAGAATGATGTACACCCTATGCCTACTACGAATTCGCGCGTCTACCGAGTTCTAGTGAGTTCCTAATCTTGTCAGACAGGATCAAAGAAAAACATATGTAAATCCAATGGGACACAGATTGCATTTTTTGGTTAAAATGAAATTTTCTATGTTTTCTGTAATTAAACGAAAAGTACTAAGTTCAGAGTCATAATTTTTGGCATGGAATGTCTTCAGGTCATTACCTATGATGGGCATGTGCTCTTATCTTGCATCTGATCGGCAATGTATGTGAGAATGTGGTTGAATGTGGATAAAGTTGCTCAAATTATTTGTGTTTGCCGACATTAAGAGGCTCGCCAAATTGAAATGTGTTTATCTTTATAGGCAGGAGTGCATGAACATGAAAGGAAATGATCTGAAGACAGCCCATGTCAAAAATTATGACTCTTGGCTTAGTACTTTTCGTTTAATTACAGAAAACATAGAAAATTTCATTTTAGCCGAAAACTGCAATCTGCGTCCCATTGGATTCACATGTGTTTTTCTTTGATCCTGTCTGACAAGAAGAGGAACTCAATAGAACTCGGCAGAGGTACAGATTCGCAGTAGGCATGAGGTGTACATCATTCTGTTAAAGCTTCACTTTCGGCCTCGTTCCCTGCAGAAACTCGTTCTGGCTGCCGGACTATGAGCCGATTGTCCAGAATAAAGCCGTGTGTGAAAATCTATAGAATCATCCAGATGTTATCAATCTATAGTTATCAAGCAAGTTCTGACAAAGTCTTACGTTTAGGTAGAAGTAATTGATTCATATCAAAATTAATGTGTTAGCATGAAAAAGAAGCATGTATTCCATATGGAGACAGATCTACATACAGTACATTATACATCAATTTGTCGGGGGGTTTTGTCGCTGCTCCGTTTCTAACATGTCATCTCATCTCGTCAGATCAGCGCTTATCACGGATCTGCTATGAAACGGCTCAATATCTATTGAACAAAAGTGCTATTTTTCAGCACATGCATTTCAAACGATAGATTCATCCATAGAAATCTGACTGGTCGCATGGCGTAAATTAGCGGGACTTGACTGGACATTAGCTGTTTGTTCAATGGCAATTTCAAGTGCAGTCAGGCATCCATCTACCCGTCAATGTTGCTAGATCTTCAGAGGAATCAAAGCGTTCTGCACCTAGAAGCTGTGGATATCACTTTTGTGAGCTGGAAAATGGGTTTGTTTAACTACAACAATAAAGCTCGTTGTCATGACGCTTTCATTAACTTCAACAGAAAGTCCGGCAAGCAACCTACACCCACAAATGTTTCATTTGAACGAACTGAGGGAGAAATCTGACTGAAAAGTGCAATCATAATCATAATAATGACAAAACTCATTTTGAATGATAAAATGTATTCTGAATCATTATGTTATTGAGTGTATGAAACTCGGAAGTATGTACATGGATCTACATAAACAAATGGGATCTTGCGATGTTTGATCATCCGTATCTTGCAAAACAACTGGAGTTATGACTTAAGAATTGTGGTTTTACTAATTTTGGGTAACAATACAAATCAAAAATGATGAGAAGTTGGTGCGCAAAATTAGGAAGAGAATGTCAGAAGCTCTCGCACTATTTAGATGAAGGCTGCCAAACAAACTCGTTCTGCGCAATATTTCAACTTTTCATATTGTTTTGGAACCTCATTGTGGTTCTAGAATCCATAAGAGGTCGGTTTCCATTGCTAGCTCTTGATTGCTACGAAAAATCAATGTCTGATGATTCACTGCTGGGGTTCGCAGCCCGGGCTAACCCGGGCAAGCCGCACAAATTTTTAGGCCAGGCTCGAGCCCGGGCTTTACTCTCGATTCTCGGGCTTTGTCCGGGCTGTAAGAAATAGCCCGGATTTGCAAAAATGGCAGCTTTATCTTAACTGTGCAATGGAATTCTAGTGAAAAATTGCCGGATGAAGAATTTCTCATTCTCGCACAAGTAGGGAAAATTCATAAATTATGCTGACGTGCATTGGATGCGCTTTCAGTCTCATTACACTGAGGAAATCATTTTTCCGGTTAGATTTAAGGGCATTGGTTGTCAGGAGAAGACCATGATTCACTGCTGGTTTAATGAGCACACATAAAAATGATGCAACCTATAGCTGTACTCGATGTTAAACAACTGGTCAAGCTTTCTGAAAGCATTCTACATACATGTCTGAAGTCAGGGCCGTCGAGCGTCGTCAGGGGGTCGCGTCGAAAAAATGAAAGTTTTAGTTTCTAATAACGATCGCTCCCATCATTTTCTCTGTCGGGCAACAAGCTAAGGTATCTGATTGATCTGAATCTCAAGATAACAAAGAAATCAGTTTTTGACGCGGATTTACTCTGAAAAAGCTAATTTATCAGCGGATTACATGTAATCTCCGTCTCGTTTTGTTTTCACGAAAGCATGAATGGCGAATGAGCTTCAAACTTGTAATACAGTCGCTATACATACGGGAAACACAAGAGAATTTGTGCGATCTCAAAGCAATACCAGTTTATTGACAGTTGAAGCAATCACGTACAGGTGGAATCAAGAAGCAACACGTCATTTTGGAAACACTCCTACACTCCTATCTGGCAAACAACAATATTGCCTAAAAACGTAGGCTCCATCTAGGGACAACACAATCACCTGAAAGCACATAGCGTGAGCCTGCTCAGATATCAACAGCTAGCGAAGCTTAAAAACAGCGAATGTTAATAAAATTTTTAGTAAAGGGATATTCTAGACTATTTGCTTGCGCGTCTACTGCTACTGACAATCATATCCAAAAGTAGAGACGCCCTCAACGAAAGCCAGATCTTCCGAAATCAGATATTTCCACCAGAGAAATTTTCATAAAGATAAAGGGTGCGGAGCAAGATAATATATAGAAAGAAATGTTATCAAGGAGCGAGAAATGTAAGGTGACAGCAGTACTTTATAGACCTTTAAAGCAAACTTTAAAATATCGGGCTGCCCGGGCTCCAATTTTTTTTAAACGAGCTAGCCCGGGCTTGATTTTCATCCGAGCTGCGAACCCTACTCACTACAAGCGTGTGTGATCCTTGGTGAATAATGCAATATGGTTCGGTGAAATTAACAGATTTGACGGTTGAAAGGAAGAAAGTCGTCAACACTTTGCTGAAAGAAAGTCGATACAAAATGCAGGAAATTACATCAATGCCATGTGTGAGCAAGCCAGAGATTAGTGAAATTGAATGAAATGTGGAAAATAACAGTCCTCTGCGCTCGAAGCGTCCGAGAAGTTGATGTAGAGGATAGACTGCATCAGTGCAAGGACCGCACATCGGTTGGAATAGGAATAGAAATCCTATGCCAACAACAAGAAGTGGATGCCACAAAGCGGGTGTCAAGATCGAACGGCTGTGACAGCTCTACGAAGGACAATGCGCTGTGTTACACCGCAAAGATCAGTTTCCAGCATCATACGCAAATCAGACTTTTTAATTGTCGTTTTGCCTGGAATTTCTCGACTTGAACTCTATCGAAATTAATGGCGCATCATCAAACAAAAAGTTCAACGTCAGGTCACAGTAGAAACAGAACCTTACTCTCAATACTGAGGGTTATGTGGATGCAATATAAAACACAGCTATGTTCGAGCATCTATGTATGGATGACTTGAAACTTAACGGTAGAACAGAAAACAATGTAAAACTTCTGATAAACACCGTGAAAATCTTCTCCAACGATGTCACAATGAAATTTGGAGTTGATAGATGTGCTAACAAAAGCTTATTTATTGTTAGCATTATTATTGAATAGTCATTAAAATACATATTGTTCCATCAACGTATACTGCCGCTAGAGCACAAGAGTCAACAATTGGCTTTTTACATAATTTAATATGTCAATTATTCCAACATTTAGAATCGTGACTAGATGAATGTAGTTGATAATCCTTTTCTAATGGAATGTGGCGTGATAATTCATTCCAAGATGCTTTCAATCATCTTATTGTTTACCGAAAATTATTGCTTTGTCTTACAGAACTGTGGAAGCAGAAGAAGTTACTTAATTTCAGAGTTTTCTCCTTGTCCAGACGTTGTTTTATTTCATTTCAATTTGTGAGAATTCTCTAACAGACACTCATTTCAGCGATATCAACTAACGAAGAATGATGTCGAGATGCCAGTCCGCGCTCATCTACGTTTATTGTCTCATCTGGAGTTCTGGTTGCAATATAGTCCACATCAAAGAGTTCTCGATAATACAAGACAACCGTATATCCATCAATCACGTCAACATCACCATTGGATGGTCACCAGGACCATCGGAATGCATCTTCGATTGTTTGTCCACACCTGAATGTGTTGGTGGACATTACAAGAGCAGCTCAAGAGAATGTCAAATTATGCAAAGCTCCTTCATGATGTTCAAGACAGTGACTGCCCGAGATCCAAGGGATGTAGTCTTTGGTCTGTCCTGTAATCCAGAGGCAAGATACACTGTGGAGGTCGGGCGATTGAGTGATTTCAATCATTTACATCTCCAGAAGATACCAAGCACAGAAGCCTGTCACGAAGAGTGCACAAAGCATCAATGGTGCCGCACAGCTGAGTTCCATGCATTAACTGGACTAGGCCCCTTATGCCATCTAGATCCAGTTGTCAGCTCAGTGGTACCTGATGCCTATCGGAATTCACCGACAGTCACATTATCCTCACGAATCTGCTAAAACAAATGAACTGACAAACTGCAAAATAATCGAACATCGAAGTTTCAACCAATCATCCTTGACATTTATAAAAATGGATTGTGAGAGAACTTCATCCGTTTGAGTAAAATCAACGCCCTTCAACATTATGACGCTGCTATCTGTTTTCCTCTATGCTAGAGCGCTTGTCCATGCTCATTAGAACTCAACACATTGAACCGTGAACATTGAAAAATGAAACTGGACATCAGCGCGCTAATGATCTGTATCGACAGTTGTCCAAGGTATTTATCTCAACATTCTATCGCATAGAGCAAGTACATTAGGTAGATTAGTAACTCAGTGTTGATCAAATCCCCAATGTGTATGCAGTTTCGATTTTATTAAATGAACTCGAGTTGAACACAATTGGGTATTGATACCAAATGTGAGATACGCAAATTTTTGAAGTTTTGAATAAGTTACCATGGAATTGACTATGATAGCAATAAAGCAGGAATAATAGTATTTTACAGATCCTCTCTGTCATGACAACCTTGGAGAGGTACGACAATTTATATATTTTGTATATGGGCCAAACCACGGCAACGCTCGCTACATTTCATAGCAAAACTCGATTGAAAACTAGCATTCCCTATGATAGGATATCCTTTTTGAATATTCTGAAGATACAGTTTGATGTAACACGACGTCGACCTATTACATGCAAAATATCAATTTTATACTATCTCTACATTTGTGTACAGACATCATTTAATATGGTAACGCTCGAGACAGAGATAAATATTTCATTATAGATTTTTTGAGGTTGGATGGGTATTTTATCTAAACTACAGAAGCTGTTGTCTCAAGAACGAAATGATAGATAAATGATGAATAGTTGATGATTTCCTCATGCTTGAATAGATTACTGAATACACCGATTGTGAGATTTCAATCAATCTTGACGGTAACGCTCGCGACATTATCTAATAAAATTACGGATAACATAAATTTTGCCATTGAATTTGTCATCACAGAAGATAATAATGATGAAGATTACAAGATTGAACGTTTAGTTTAGAAACAGCACACCAGACATTTTATTTGTTCCGGAATCATGACACAGAAGTTAAGCGTAATGTAAGATGAACGTCAACATCGGAGAGTACTATATCTTGGGTAGCTATAGCCATAGAATCATGAACAAGCTTTTGTCACTTGAGGAAGAAAATTCCCTTACCTCAACGAGTCTTTCTCTGACTTAGGACAGGAAATGGAACTTTTCCAGTCCTTTTACATATACTTACCCCCCACGCTTTTGTCCTCGTACTTAGGCCTACAAGACCAGGCCTCGCTTTGGCCTGAATTAATGTCTGTACATGAATTAATTCTGTCTGTGTTGTAGGTCAAACAACTTAAATAAAGGATTGGGTGTATTAATGAATGCCAAATATAGTCCAGATTGGTATTGCTATCTTAATTCCAATAACAAATCAAAGCAGATAATTGCAATTAGACAAACAATTAGACTACTGTACAGTAAATTGCAGTTGTCTGTAATTAATTACACTCTGAATAATTGGCACAATCTGATCTTGTAATATCGAATTAGAGATCTCGTGATCTCGGTATTTGAAAAATACTGATTCTCGAGATTGAGATTCGAGATCGAGATCAAATTCACCAAGTGTATGTTGTGGTAACGCTCGCGACAGACATTAAATTGATTATCCATCAGGAAGTAGACTTAGAGTAACTTTGTTGATTATCACACTGATTAGCATTCATGGAAAGTCGATAATTTTTGGTAGTATAAACTGGCTAATCATTCTTGTCTCCAAGTGGAAAAAATCTTTTTCTATATTTTAGGTAACGCTCGGGACATTCTAGTACATTTCTAAAGAGTCATAATTAACTTTGACAGAAAGTTGTCTTTCAGATACATTGACTAACGTGAAATCTTCTAGCATCACAAACGATTTTTCAACTTAATATTGACATTTTCATATACAAAATGCATTGAAGCACACAGCTCATAAACTGGGGGCATAATTGAAACTTATATAATAGTTTTTAGACTACCCTTTGTCATCTTTGCAGACATACTTCAGCTCTTTAGCTAGCATACGTCTGAACTTTAGACTATATCTTACATCATGGTCATCGGCATAATTCGTCTAAAACTAATTTGAAATTTTGTTTCAGTGCAACCAACTCGTGGTTTGACCCATATATTGTAAATTAGCAATTCGATGGGTTGCTATTACATTCATGCTCAGCCTTACCAGTAAGAGTATTTTCTTAAGCGTGATCATATCATATACTACCTGCGACTGAAAGACCAAAATATGATAATCAAAGACAGTGATCGTAATTAATTTTAGAATATGTAAATGGGTCCATATTACTATTCAGATTTAAGAAATGAAACATATATTTTGTGAATCATAAAATCATGTCGATAAAAATGGAATTAATAACTTGAATTTTCAGCCACGAAGAACAATGGGATCTCAAATTTGACTTGCAATATACCGTAATGGGGTTCATGAAATTCCCTTAATAATCAGCTTAAATTCCGCTTAATAAAGATACCTGTCAAATGTTCATTCCTTCTGCTATATAATAAGTTTCTTAATTGCTCATATAGTAGGTCCACGCCGCTAGTATATGGACACATGGATAGTTTGTAAATATTTAGCTTTTTAAAAACTGCTCAAATAATTTTTTGGACCACAGGGACGTTATCTCCGCAAAAAACGAATCTTTTCATATAAAAATTGTCACTGTATGCAAATACTTTTTGAGTCGACACTATTGAATCGAACTATATACATACTCTATGTTCTATCGGTTTAACCTTTCCGCTAAATACAAAAGATTTGTCTGATCAGTAATGACATTTGTTTGCTGTAAAGTCTCGTTCAGTTCGTGCTCAACATCATTTTTCAAACGGATCTTTCAAGATTATCTGTAGGAAATGTTACCTGCATACAAGTCACATTGGCAGACGCCCCAAGTAGCTTTTAATTCTGAAGACTTCAAAGAATGTGCACTTTTTACCAGTCTGGTGTTTGATGGCTATTGTAGCGGAACAGGCAGGGGGTGTGGCCCAGGAGTCCGTCCTTGGCTCCTGGCCACGAGACCTTGGAGTCACAGGGTTGAAGAACTTCGCTGGATCACATGAGGTTAGGGAATAAAAAATTCTAAACACGGCTATTAAGTCAAAAGTACGGCGGTGAAGTTAGAGCGTTGGAATGCCCAGTATTCGAAGACGGTCTTCGTAGGGTTGCCCCGATAAGTGTATCACACAACCGAGGAAAACGCCGCTGGACCCTTTCGATTAAGGCAATGTCTTGTGCAGCAAGGGGATTCCACACAGACGCTGCGTACTCCAGGTGGGGACAAACACAGGATTTGTAGAGGTGAAAAAGAACATCAGGATCACGGGATACGAAAGTTCGGAAAATGGCGGAGAGTACCATGTGAGCTCTGTGGATACACATAAGGACATGTTTGTGAGCTTTGAGGTCGCTCGAGATAACCACACCGAGATCTTCTGAGGAGGCCGAATCATTGAAGGGCTGGTTATTGAGTACGCAGGCATTGGAGGAATTGCGATGGTTAAAGGAGATAACGTGGGATTTGGAAGGTTTCAAACCTAACTGCCATTTCCTGGACCACGCTGAAATCTCATCCAGGTCAGCCTGCAGTAACCAAACCGCTTCTTGAGGGTTCTTGACTTAGCTTCCGAGCGACGCATTGTAAATTATAGTTCTTTTCGATACTTGTGTGAGTCGACAATCTATATATATATATATATATATATATATATTTACTTTATGATCTATATGCAAATAATTATGCATCGACGAGTCGTAGCGAAGCGGAGACGAGTCAATTGTTTATATGCATATCTCTGCCATAGTGGTAGTATCTGATATATTCAACGATACTCAATTACATCAATTTTAACATCGACATGAGCGATTCTGATCATTTTCAAGTAGTCCATCTATTTCAAGTAGGAGGAGATTTTGGATAATCATTATCCACGGAAATCTAGACATACTCTACCTGGACAGGAGGGTCAAAGATATTACTGCCGTAAAAATATTACAGATTTAGGTTAGGTTATACATTTAGAATACAGTCACCCCCGTCACCCCTGATATACAAGAGATCTCGAGAGTTGGATATATCTAATTGAACACAGACTTATCTGTTTAGTAGAAGAAATACATATACTATGAAATCAATCCTGATTCATCAAATCAAGTAAACTTTCAGAAAATTCTATGATTAGGTTTCAGCTTAATGTCAAAAGTGCAAGATCATTATCAAAAGAAGAGTCAATATTTTTCGAATATGAATACTAATTATGTTTGAGGTTCTCGTTTCAGTTAACCTATCTTAAAAGCTACTTCCAAGATGAGACGAACAACCATCTCACGATCGGAGCTGCTGGCGAATCGACTGCACCTTTAAACTTCCGCCTCCACTATCAGGCCGGTCTATCTCAGATAGTCTGTCTGATCAGGGTGCCTGATGTTTCGTGGACTGTCAAAGTTGTTGCTCTCGACACTATCCCTAGACAGGTCATCCGAAGAAAGTAGGGGAGGAATACTAAGATCAATATTTTAACCCTTGAAGGACCATAGTGTTTGAGGCCATCGAAATTGAAATTACTCTTGCGGGATCTTTTTGCCATCACTTCAATATGAAAACTACAAAATTTCATCCAATAATTCTCTTTGGTTGTGAAGATACAGGGTGGTACATATATAAACCACTTGTCCTTAAGGGTAAAAAACGCTAAAAACTATGCATGAAAGTCATGGTAGCAATTCCAGGTTGCATTCAAGCAGAAGCTTTTCTCGCATGCTGAGGATGTCACGTTGCTTCTGCAGTCATTCTGCTTCCCTGAGCACAGGAAACAGCGTCTGCGCTTGGCTCCGAAGACTGGCAGGTGATGGCCAGGAACCACGAAGTGACCCGGGTTCTTTCTGCCTTGATACAGTCTTTGTCGAAAACTGAATTGTCCAGCAAGCTTCCGAACGACTGCTTGTCGGAATTGCAGCAGTGTTGGGGATTTCATGCGACAAATTCCAATTTTCTTCCGGTAGATGTGAGCATTGATGATGCTGAAATCGATGACGTCGAATAATATTCGCAGATAGAATTTTAACCGGCTTCGTCGATCGATTTGGTAGCACTCCTTCAGTTGGTCCGTTAGGTCAACATCACCCATAATTGAATTGTAGAATGACACCTGTGAAAAAAGAAAACGTCAATATGCTTGCGCATGTAGGCCTACATGCAAATATTTTTGTGCTTAAAAGGTACGTGATTATAGAAATACGCAGGAAACAAAGGCCCACTGCATGCACAATCAACAAGTTATGTAAGCACTGTCATGTAATTTACAGTTGTGCACGTACGAGTATATCCTACGTTTTAGGAAATGTCAAAATACATGTACTTCGAATGCTTTTAGATTAGCTCTCTGCGAATTGTGTGTATGACCTGCGTATGTAATTGATATGCACAAATCGATTTCATAAAATTGAAAATATATTTCGTGTAGGACTCTAGGCCTATTGTGATACAGCTTCATTGATTCACGACATGATTGAAGAGTTGCATGCACATTGCACAATTATGTAATAGGCGATATCAGATATTTAAATTTATAGGAGGAAGAATCAATATACTTTCATCCAGAAGTTCACATGCACAACGGCTTCCTATGAATGACAGTGCACGATATGGCAGATTTCAAATCGAAACCAAAGATAAACAAAACTTTGTTAAAACGCAATTTTTGTTTGTATGAGTTATTTTTTATGCAGATAAACAAATTATGGGTTGTCGGGTTATTTCAATTGTCTTTAAAGTATAGTAATCCAACAAAAAAGAAGGTGGTACCACCAGTCCTTAAAGGGTTAACATACTGTAAGTGGTGGCCAGCTGCTAATTATGGGGTCACCCTATATCTAATAGCCGAGTCAGTGGTGCACTAAGCCTTTGAGTTATTTTTCCTTCGGCGGCTTCGCTAGCGGAGCTCTTCCACGTTCCCACTGAAGACAACCACCCAGGAGTGAATCCCGGGGCCGAGGGTTGTCACACCGAAATAAGTCAAATCTGCTGCCAGAATTGACACAGCGACAAGGTTCTGGTGCCGCTGAGGAGATCTAACTCCATGCTGTATACTGCACCACTGACCTTGAATGTGAATTCATCATTTCATCGTTTCACTTTGTAATGGAAGTTACCGTGTGAAATTGGTAATCAGGAAATAAAGGTGTAGAGCAAAAACAGCCGTTGCGTCAAGTGGCTGTTGCAAGATGTAGTCCGGCAGCCAGAACGAGTTTCTGCAGGGAACGAGGCCGAAAGTGAGACTTTCACAGAATGATGTACACCTCATGCCTACTACGAATCTGTACGTCTGCCGAGTTCTAGTGAGTTCCTCTTCTTGTCAGACAGGATCAAAGAAAAACACATGTAAATCCAATGGGACACTGATTGCAGTTGTCGGCTAAAATGAAATTTTCTATATTTTCTCTGATTAAACGAAAAGTATTAAGCCCAGATTCATAATTTGTGACATGTAATGTCCTCAGGTCATTTCCTATCATGTTCATGTACCCCTGTCTATAAAGCTAAACACATTTAGATTTGGCGAGCCTCTTAATGTCGGCAAACACAAATATTTTGAGCAACTTTGTCCACATTCAACCACATTCTCGCATGCATTCCCGATTAGATGCACGATAAAAGTACATGCATATAATAGGAAATGACCTGAAGACATTACATGTCAAAAATTATGACTCTTGGCTTAGTACTTTTCGTTTAATCCGAGAAAACATAGAAAATTTCATTTTAGCCGAAAACTGCAATCTGCGTCCGATTGGATTCACATGTGTTTTTCTTTGATCCTGTCTGACAAGAAGAGGAACTCACTAGAACTCGGCAGAGGTACAGATTCGCAGTAGGCATCATTCTGTTAAAGTTTCACTTTCGGCCTCGTTCCCTGCAGAAACTCGTTCTGGCTGCCGAACTATATAACAGCGGGGATCTAGACTCCGAATGTTTGGATGCTGAGATATTACAAACAACTTCCTACAGAATTGTCGTACGCTCCTTGATTTTATATCTTTCCGATACTGAACTGACAGTATAAACGATGGCACCATGACACTATAATAAACATACCAGTTTTAGTAGTTTAAGGTCTGGATTTATCCACTTGAGTTTCCAAAGATGACAGGTGTTGATTGAAACTGTGGACTGGAGGTACACAGCTATTTTAGAGCAATAACTTCGGCGGAATTATTTCGAATGAATCACCAAGTTGTCACTCAACTCAGTTTGAGACATGAGAAGATCCGAAAACTCTTAGCCTGTGCAACATTTGAAGTTAGCAATGTGTAATCAATTATACAGACACACTTCAACATTCATTTTGTAGTTCAAATGATTAAGAGGGTCCAGATATTGATTGGACCCCCCTTAAAAAATATTGGGGTCTCGACCCCTCGAACCCCCCCTGTTCCGCCACCCATAATTCTAATTGAGTATCCAAGGACCAATCCTTTATCCAAGGGTTCAGATAAGACTTCTCAGTCGCATTGTAGTGTAATTAAGTGACAGATAAAGTCTATTCTGAATCCAATGTGACTAACTTTTGCGAAATTTGATGATTTTGGAAAACTTGAAAAATGTGGGAGGGATGGGAAGAATATACGTACCCGCGTATCGCTTGCTATTGGAAATGGCAAACAATAAACTGTCAGCAGAGGACACCAGACCTAGTGAGAGATGCGTGCGTGCTGTGATATCCCTTCGCACACGCCAAAACACACATCGCTGTGTGGCTAATATTCGATTCAGTGTATGTATGCACTATAGCCTACAGTACAGTGAGAAATGCCGATTAGAGGATGGTGAAATTATCAAGTGAAACAATTTTTGTACGCGTGCTACTTTTTTGATAATGATCGGAAGGGCCAACATTATGGAGAAAAAATGTGCGCAATGATCTGAAGTCTTCGAATCTGAAGGAATTTTGGCAATCGAAGCACTTTGCTGGAACTCACATTAATCCGCAAGCGACACGTACGACTTTTTTTCCTATCTCTGTAAGGTATTAGGAATTCCTTTTTGCCCACTTAATAGGTTCCTCTATGTGCCGTCAGTTTCGTATTAATCACACTTCTAGCAAACCGAAGCCGATAAACAAAATATTTAATTCTGTGGTTGGAATGTTCTAATTAATGTATTGCGCATTTCAAATAAAAAACAAATGTATAAATAGAAATTCTTTGTATTATCCACATCCTGCATCCGGTGTTAGTATTAAAAACTCAAATACGTGTTTTCAAAGCTGAAGAGCATCATTATACTCCTCAGATCTGCCAAATAAAGCGAAGATTGCAGGAAATAAAATTTGAAGCATGGAACAAGTGAAATTTGATTTAGACTGAAGTTACACCGAAGTTTTCATGCAAATCATATTGTAAAAGTTTTAAGAATGCAATATGAAAAATTTAAGATAGATAAAAGAACATTAATTCTTAAAATAATAGAAAGGGTATAAAAACAACGATAATTCGCGATAGAGATGAAACATATTCAAGAGAATGAACTTTCACTGTTTGAATGAAGTTGCTAACGGACGATTATGGAACATTACGTAATCTTCACTCTGCAGCTGCGCCGGATAACTGTGAAGATTTACTTTCCAAAATGCGTAGAGCAAATGAGACAAGACATTAACTGTCGTACAATGCCAGTTGGCGTCCAAATGTCAAGACAAGCTGCGCATGATCGCTCTTCTCTAGACTGCAGAAATTGCATTATTGTTCTGCAAATAGTAATTACACATGTCATGCGCGAAAGATTGCGTGTTGAAGAACATGTAGAGAAGAATAAAAAGACCAGACAGAAGGAGACGGAAGGAGGCAATGAAGGCAATTCTATTAATGCACGCAGCTATGCGGATCCACTTGTGAACTGACTTAGGAAACAAAAGACGTTCAAGTTCCAATGGGCGAGGACGTCCACGATATATGGCCTGCAAAGTCGCTCTCCGCTTTTCACAGTCAATTATTTTTGCGAGTCCGTGTGCTCGGAAATGCACTGTTACAACAGCGATTATGACCGACACAACTGAGAGGAACATGGAACCCAGCAGGTAAATACCTGAAATGAAGAAGCGAAAACAATGAAAAAACAAGGACATCATTCCATCAAGAAGGCAGCTTTGAGAAGAAATAAAATTCAAGTGGCGTACAATGCACTGAGTCAAATCTCCATTTTCGTTTCAATACAAAAAATGGAGAAATGAGTAGAAAAAGTGGATTCACAGTATCCTATGTACTTTTGAGACCAATAGACACTCGCCATGACGAATATCATTATCCTCTAAATCTGTGAAATTAATATGCTATTATATGAAAAATGTCGCAGGGCAATATTTTTTCCTTGTCCTAATGTGAGGGCAAGATAAATTTGTACAGAAATATTCGTATATTCACATTGGTTGTTGGGCAGTTGCCATAGATTTAGAGTACAAGCTATTATATGAATCTGGCGGGCAAGAGAATCGCAGAAATCCTCGTCTGCTTCGCAGCCACACGATGACGAATTACTGTTCTTCGTACATGTAGGCAGGGATGCAGTGCCGCCATATGTTGGAGTTGTGAAAAAATAGGAGGACTGAAACGAGGCGTGTGATATTTTTCAACTTGAGGGAATAAAGCAAGTCATATCAATTTACAGATACTTAACCTTCGCCCTAGCCTAACGAAAATTTTATCTAGCTCCTGAACAAAGGAAGACACAAACTCCAATTTTTAGATGGCTTATTTTCGACGCATTCCACAGTGTTCAAACAAAATTTTGAATAACATCGGCTTCATACTTTCATTACAATGAGATTTCAAAAACTTGAATGCACGACAGTTTTGACGAATTTGTACTGTTATCGCTTTGAGGGTTTTCAGGTGTCCTTAGTAATATTCTCGTGGTAATTTAAACAGAAAATTATAATTCCCTTGTAGATTCTATTTAAACTTCGAAGTTTTGAACTCAAAATTTAAAATTCTGGCAAATTCAAAAACCATAGCAAAAAGTCATCTTTTTGACCTCCACAGTGACCTTGAATGTCATAACGATTATGATATTCTGACTCGTCACGATGAGCGCTTTCGCATGGTGTATTTTGTTTCAAATTTGGAACCTTAGTTTCGGGGAAAAGCAGGGGGCGCGTTTGACAAAACACCTCGGTGCGACAAGGGTCAACATAGAGATGAAAACCAGCCGAGCTATCAGGCTGGTTCGGTGGCCGCTATACGGCCGGCTTCAGAAAAATGTGATGCACTGTTCGGTCCTAAAGCAGATAAAATGTAAAATTCAAGCCAGTTTAAAGCGATTGAATGTAGGACTCTTCTTCTTGTTGCTTTAATTCAGACAGCCGATGTCAGGGCAGTCATATTGTGATTGCATTAATGTGACTGCTTATTACTGTCTCGTGAAATCTCTTGTTACTAAGATACAAATGGCAATGAATTTAAATATGCAGTTTTTTCATGCAGAGCATCGTAGGCTACTCAGTTATTATGGTATGTCAATCCTTCTGATGATGATAAACGAAGTTCTGATTTACAAGATATTGAGCTTTGCAGTCTAACTTTACCACTATACGAGAGAAAGCCGGCTCATGGAGATCGTATGCGGGAGAGTACATGGAATCCAATTGGATTGTCTTGCTTTGGAAGGAATTTTCCCGCCCACTTTCCCCTGAAAAATGCTGAATTCCCATGGGATTCCAATCTCATACAGCAAGCATTATTTCAAATCTTCATGCTGAGACTTCATAAATATATCTCCAAGATCTTGTATCACATAATACTAGTATTTACTATTGATTCAGAAAAATTATGATAATCAACAAATGGATTTCGTGTGTTTTTAAATAACTACTTTAGTAAGTTTCTCAAATTTTGAAATTTTTGAACATTGGCATAAAGTTTTACACTGCATAACATTTGGTCATGATGCTATTTTAAAATGAGACGTTGAACACTTAATAATAACGAATATAATGCATTATTATACTTAGTTTGACTTCTCATGGCCAATATTGCATCCGGACGAATTTGAAGTTTAAATCTATGCATGAACCGTTTGTGAAAGAGGAAAAAAGTCAAAGACGAATTTGAAAGCGAGGAGTCGAGGAGATAACCTGAAATTGAAGTTTAGGTCACTGCGCATGCTTGTAGATTGCATGTTGATGAAGAGGGTGAGACATATCTGCAGTGACCTTCATAAGCAGATGTTGCATAGATAGTCATATAGGATCTACCGGTAGCATCTTTCTAATTCGATGACAAGAATCAGAAGTTCCACCGTACAAACTCTGAACCATGGAACACCTTAAACAAGCACTGAATAAGTCATTAAAGGATTATGTACTCAATAACACGGCAGTCAGAATAAGGTTTGCAACATGAAATTAATGAAGACAAAATTGAAATTTTGAAATGATGCATAAATCATCAACTATATTACGATGACAAGGACGAAATTAAAAATTGAGATCGATTTGTTTGATGAATCATTTCGCCCTCAGTTTAATGCAGGATTCAGTGTCTAGAGAATTATCGACATTTTACGTTGTGCTTGTTGACGAAGAAGAGAGTTCAATTCAACTTTATGCAACAATCCCGTCTTAGTTTGTATCGACACAGATCGACAATTAGACGAAATGAACGAAAGCTGTCCTATCCAGAGGTGCATTTTCGCTCTGAATATCGCAATAGGGTAATGGAAAGCCCATAATAATTCTCACTTTGTTTGACTAATAAGCCTTTGTTTCAAATATCAGAAGACTGATCATGATCAGCACTTTAACATGTTGGATGTGAAAACTTTTGAATACTCAGATGCGTTAAGAATAGAACAAATGAATGATGAGGACGATTTAATTAACTTGAAGCACTAAATGTCACTTTTGTATGACTATACGTCACAGCAGTAACGGGCGCGATTCTGATATTTTGAGATTCTCTCAAGGTTACTAATTTGCTTGACATATTGTCCTTAATTTCTAGATTATTAGTTTGATTATAAACTCGATAATTTCCATTAATATTAAGATCATCGGACACTAAGCCTATCTAGTCACTTAGATTATTCCTACACTATTATTTGATACGACTCTCTGTTTTTTAATGTTTGAGACTGCAGCATTACAAATCACAACACTGAGAAAATCGTAAACAAGACACAAAGAGTCTTGAGAATTCATTATTAAGTATCTATTGTAATTACTGCGAACTACTAGTCTCCGATTGTATATCTCACTACATATCACATTACTGTAAAAGTCTCATCGGCAAAACATATCCTGTGCCTTCAATCTGCTTTTTGTGTACTCGAGTTCGTGGCTATTAGACGGAGACAGAGTGCGCGACATGCGTCGACTAGCGTTTGGCCGACGCTTTTTGCTACCTATGTACAATATATTTCCCAATTTTGATTCTCTTAGCCTTTAGCAACCATATTTAATCAGTCAATCGCCACTTTTTCCATCAATCCTGGAATACGCAGCAACCAATTGAAATCAAAGTTTACAAAGTATTAGCAAATTTTAGGCTATATGAGAGTACGCTTGTTACCGGGTTTAAGTTCATAGCGTGCATATTAATGTAAATCAGGCACTAATTGTCATCAATAGCTTCACATGTTTTCCATGCGGAGCTTTATAATCAAAGAGACCTCCTCATACTTGATAGAATGCATGACCGCATTACATCACGATCATGTTTAATGCTATTGCAGAGAATGATGCATTCCTGCGATGTGTGGGAATTTCCACAGTATTCCCATAGAGATTTGCTGTGGTCTGGGAATGAAAATGTCCCGTCACACGCCAAATCTGTCTTATCCCAGCTATGCTTCATCTCAGGTTCGAGCACGAAGGTGTCACACTTCCATTCTGTGCAATTATTTCAAATGTAGAGCGAGAGAATAGGTAAATATCCTATTTTTTCCTCATCAGGCAAGTTTCATGGAGAAGTCACAGAGAAGAAAAGTCAGCAAAAACATCGCGATTCAAGAATCTCGCGATTGATTCCGCCATACGATTACTTGAGCGGAATTGATTAGCTGCGCCTTCCACTGCATTACAGAGATGTATCACTTTTCGATGCACACAATGCAGGAACAACGTAGTTCGCCTCTACAGAGTGTAGGCCTATATATGTAGTGTTTAAGTCTAAAGGAATCATATTAGTCCTGGAATGTGAATCATAAAACTTCTCGGTCATCCGCCGATGAACCATTTTCAAATACAAATAGCAGTCACTTAATGGCCATTGTAGTATAACTGAGAATTTACTTACTAACAGCTCTCCCTTGTTTCAATGGAAATTATCATGGTAAACCTAATTTGCATTGTCTGGTTATAAGTTGCACCTTCCTCTATGTTTGTTATGAAAATTAAAATATCAAAGGGCATTTCTGGATTATTTATCAGTGATCACTCTTCCTCTCATTTTAAAGATGCGTCATATTCTTTTTTGGGTAGATAAAAAGTTAATTGCAATAAGGTGATCTCATTGAACACTTTTCGTCCTGGTTAAACAAAAGAAATTTGCAAAACTACCTATAAATACTTAGGTATTATAGATGTAATACCTATAATAGGTATAAAGTATAGGTAATATAGGTAATAGGTAAATCTATAATACCTTTTATAATAGGAATAAAAGAACTACCTATTATACTACCTATAAATAGCACAATAATATATAAATAGTGTGCAACTAAAGCATTCAAGTGAACATGTTTGCAAGCGCTTGATTGGTTTTAATCATTTTAAGACAGAAATATACACTGTCAGAATGTCGGAGGCATCTGACGAAGGTAAAAAATACACGTAAAAACAATTATGGCTTGAAAAACTGACTAGAGGTTACAACAAGTGATTTATTGATAAATGTCGATCTATTTCATTATCAGTGATTATTATAAGTCTTGATGACTGCAGTCTAGATGGAAAACGAGCAGCACATTAATTGAAAAAGAATTATTAACGTGATGGAATTTCAAAAAAATGAAAAAAATCTAACTGTAGGAGAAAGAGAAACTATTTAATTCTGCTTCTACACGAATTACAAAACTTTGCATGTATCACCCTAAGAAAAAAGTCATTACAGAAAAACGGATCGATTTTTTCACAAATCTAAAAAACAGTCTCGATGCCAACTACAACAACATTTGCAAAGGAAATGACTTATTACCAAAACATACCAACAATGAACTACAAACTTGAACTTGAACAACAAAAAAATTACTGAACAGTTTCGTTCGGAATTATTGGATTACGAAATCCAAAAACAAAAAAATGATGCATATTAAAGTTTTATACAGTATTTAAAAACATGCTTAAAAGGAAGGCTATGAAAAACATGTGTGAAAGCGCAGTTCAAAGATGCATTATTGAAAATTGCTTCCCAAAAGTGCTCATAGCAGAGTATATAGGCCTAGATCTCACGTTCAAAAACACAGTTTTATGGCCGTGTGTGAAAATGTCATTTTTTGAGACAATACACAAAGCGCAACTTTAAAGTCGCATTTCAAAACCTTATTGTTCAAGCAATTTTAGATATGAAACAAAAGCTTACTTTCCATTTCACGTAGTTGACCTGGTACATGGACAATCTGCATTTTGCATTGAAACAGTTCAATGTGTCCGAACTCTCGGGAGAAAGAAGATTTTGGCCTCCAAGAAAGTTTATTGCAGTAAAAGTAAATGACTGGCCTTTGGCGTTCTGCACCCTTCGATCGAGGCATCGGAAATCAATCACTCAGGAATACCAAATTTTTATGACAGAGAAAATATCTGCCTAACATTTGATTAATAGCTTTTTGCCTTCATCTATTTATTAGTGAGATTCAGCAATGTTAAGCAATTACTGAATTCCAGGGGAAGACTGTCAGCTCAATTAATCAAATCTTTTCCCTTTAACTTTGTAGGGAATAAATCGTCTGATTGTCGAAGCTAATTATCATGAACATTTACTAAACACTGTTGCGCATAACTCAACTTTTTATCGAGTTAAAATAATCGGAGCAGCTAAGAAAAACTTAATTATTCCATGTCCGTGTAAAACTCCCACATAGAAAGTCCCAAAGTAAACTCCCAAATAAAGTCATCACTTAATGTTTGTTTTATGCAATTCTCCAATGCATGCGTATCAGGAGAATCTTCTACGTTTGAAAGAAGTTTGTGCTATCTTCAGCATTTGCTAGTTCTCTTATAGTTTTACTACTTGTTAATATACTGAATGTGAACTTTAAATCAAAAAGAGTACATAGGCCTATTCCAGCATACAATATTTATCTATAAATTCATGAGAGATCCTCATGTTTCAATCAGTGATTTACTTAAACAAGTTTCAGGATCATGGTAATATTTTGATTGCAGTTTAATATTCTACAATTTTTAATCTGTAATGTTTGCAAATTTCGAAAATTCAAAATTTACATTTTAATTCGGAATCCTCCACCGAGTTTGTTGGAAATACTTCATTCTCAAGAGTCACAGTTCCAGGCTAGGCAAGAAAATTCAGGCCATCTACAAGTGCCCATTCCTGAATCCTGGCTAGCAAGCATCTCCAGCCATTAGCTGCTCTGCGATACCGCCTTTGACATGCTCCAAAAACAAGGCAGAAGGATAACATGTTCGTCATACTTGACCATGCTGACACTTCCTCTTGCATCGAGCTCTTACTCGAGGTAATCATGCCAAATCTTCGTGAGAAATTTCTAATAGAACTTGGGAAGGCTAAAAGTAGGTTCTATTCTCGTTTGAATTTAAGGTAAAAGAGAAGTATCATTACACAAATTAAAAAACTGTCTCTGTGTGTAATCTTGATACGCGCAAGGTTCATGACCTGAATGATCAATTTCAGAGTTCGTTCTCTACGCCAGATATTCACTCTTTTACTGATAAGCGTACTTTATCGCAGCCAGCAATCAATGAGTATGCCACCGAATCAGAGGCTGTTTCAATCATAACGAAATGCAGGGCCTGATGGGCTGCCGGGTTGCTTTTCTAGGATCTTGTCCTATTTTTCCCTAACCACTCCACATTATCTATAAGCACTATCTACAGTCTGCTGTGTTCCCACTCCCTTGGAATCAATCGAACGCTCTCCCTCTTCCGAGAAAAGGTGCGTCGGCTTTCGGCCTATATCTCTGCTACCTTTCCTAATTGGCAAGGTCTGAGAACGTCTGATGAGAGAAGAGGTCATCGTCCCTTCCCTCAAGAAAAAAATTGACCCAAGACAATTTGGGTATGTTTGCAGCAGTTTCGGAGGTTGCGCCAATACGCTGCTGTCCGTAAGACATTCCTCCTTAATGTACTTTACAGTAAGTTCTCAGAACTCTGCAGCTCTGTTAGCGTGGATATCCGTGAAGCTCTTGACTCAATCAGTCACATTTTGCTACTGAACACTCTACTAAATAAGTTGGATTGTAAGGAATATGTCATCCCCGCCTAGTCTTTCTTGAATCGTCAACAAAGAGTTTGCAGCAAAAGCATATTGACTCCCTAGAAAGGTGGTCTGAGTGGAGTTCCTCAACGGTTCAATCTTAGGGCCACTACTCTTTATCTTATTTATGGACGATCTTCCGGATCTGAAAAACTCGAAAATTGCCACGAATGCTGACGACATAAGTTTCATTCATATATTCGATGATTTTTCCCCTTGTAAACTTCAATGTTGTTAATCGATTCTCTAATTGGATTTACATCAAAAAGATGTGTGTTAATGTCAACAAGACGAAAGTGATATTTTTCTCGAGAAAACTGAATCAATCACCAAACCCTAAAATTTTCATTTTCTATCTTCCTATTGAGGAGGTGAATTGTCAGAAAATACTTGGTGCTCACTTTTTAAAGTGATTTCCGTTGGGATGAGTAATTTTTCAATTGGATCCGAAAAAACTGTCATGCTTTATCTCATGTAAAATGTAGCGGCAACCGCACAGATGTCATCATGCAAGCATTTTTGGACTTGGTTTTTCTCATATGGCACAATATTGGCCGGTAATGTGCGATATAAATTTCGAAGACGTCAAGAAGTTCGCACAGATTTATAAAATTGCTTGTCATTGGGCAAATGTGAAAAGTCAGAATTCTCTTTGGACAATGCGAAATCCAAAAACAGAAAATTATGCATATTAAAGTTTTATACAGTATTTAAAAGTAGTTTGAAAACACTGTTTAAAGCATTCTTAAAAGGGTGGCTATGAAAAGCATGTGTGAAAGCACAGTTCAAAGATGCATTATTGAAAAAAGGGTTTTCCAAAAATGCTCATAGCAGAGAATATAGGCCTAGAACTCATGTTCAAAAACACAGTTTTATGGCCATCTGTGAAAGCCATTTTTGAGACAATACATAAAGCGCAACTTTAAAGTCATCTCTAAAAAAAATTATTATAAAATTGTAATAAAATCATAAAAAGTTATAGATTTATAATTGCTTGTCATTGGGCAAATGTGAAAAGTCTTCTTCTTCTCTTATGCCTCTTCAAGACAAATCTTGTGTTGTTTATGTAACAAGTTGCAGTATCCCGTTCATATCGCTTTTGTTTGAGAAAATAGATCTTTCTGTTCTATTTCACAGTATCTTAATTATCATCATAAATACTATACAGCATCCTTTTTCTCATTAGCAATGAAATCAGTGAATATTCATTAGATTAATTCAAAAATACCGTACATCTGATTGATAAAATTTGTAACTTTGCGTAGTCGCATCATCAGTTTCTGCTTTCTGCAGAGTGCATGCACAACTGCGAATATAAAGTCCCCAAAATGCAATTATTTTACTGAAGAAATTAAGGATGCTGTTTTGTGTTGAATAAATGACATTTAGTCTTCGGAATTGCTGAAAAGGCAACTGTTACTTGCCCGGCCTATTGCAGAACTCGGGGTTAGCATAACTGCGAGTTAAGTTAATCTTCACTCATTTAACTGAAGTGAGTTAAGTAACTGAAGTGCGTTCGCAGTTACAACAGCAACTGCGAACGCGTTGCAGAAGTCGTAGTTAAAATAACTGGCAGTTAAACATGGAATTCCCTTGCACACAAATGGTTGACCCAGTTAACACAATTTGACGTCACTGTTTCCATAACAATAGGCGAGTGATAACGTCTCTGCTCTCGTCTGGTATCTCTGGTTGGTTAGGCGTTAGCAAAGTTTGGTGCATAGGTGAATACATTTCACTGCCCGAGAAGAATAAATTGTTCAGTGAAACCAGGAGAATACGTACATGTACAAGATGAGCAGGCGACAGCGCAGTGACAACTACAACGATGTAGAAAAGAATCGTCTTATGGATATTGTTGAAGAGCCTCAACTGGCCGACATCATAGAAAGCAAAATGAAGGATGCGGAGACTTTGAAGAAGAAGACCTGGATTGAAATTGAAACAAAATTCAACTCAGATAGTCAGAGAAACCGGGACATGAAGCAGCTGCAAGATCTTTGGGCAAACTTGAGAAAGAAAGCCAAGAAAGATCGCGCGGCTCAACGACGATCGATCTTCGCTACTGGAGGAGGACCAAGAAATAAGCAATCGAGCTGCCCATCTTGGTGGGAGCGCAGTTATGGAGCCACTACCACATGTTCCAGACGATGATGAAATGTCAGACGAAGATCTGCAACCTGCTCCAGATTCGGTGAAGGATTCTATCAAGAAGACTGACAAACAACTACAGATTCAGCTTCTGGAGGAGAAGATTGTTCAGGAAAGAGAGCTGCATGCTGCTCAAATGGCGCTGATTTCCGCCATGAGAACTCGTGTGCAGAGGGAAAAGGACGAAGAGGAATCTGAACCGTCCTACTTGCAGATATGACTCGAGGAAATTGGGCTATTCTGTAGAAATCTTCCTTTGTTGATGAGAGCTCAGCACCTGTTGGAAATTTGATGAAATCAGACCGACGCTTGCACAAAGAGAACACTACCTTGTGAGATGCACGTATTGCAGTCGTCTTATGAACTCCAATTGTACCAACCACTAGCCAAAAGAATTAACCCGATGTCATGTATGCGATGCCGAGTGCAAGGGTCTGAACAGGTTGAAGGGAATAGCTTTTGTCCTGACCATTTTGAATATCGACTTCGATCAGATCGCAGAATATGCAAAAGGAATGCTTCATCATTCGAAAATGTTCGAAGAAATCATCGTTACTGAAAAATTCGAGGGGATTCCTTCGGTCAAGAATGCGTCACTCAAGTGAAACAATTTCCGGCAGAGTATCTGCCAACTCAGTTGCTTCAATAGATTCCATCAGAAATCAAGCTACGAATGAAGAATATGTGACAGTTAGACCATTTAACCCTCACTCGCTGGAGGTTAAATTTTGCAATGTGTTTTCTTAACTGCCAGTTAACTTTAACTAGCAGTTACTTAACTCTCAATTCTGCACCTCATCGTCGAAAGTTAAATCGAAATTTAACTGCCAGTTAGCTTAACTCCGAGTCCTGCAAAAGGCCAGCCGTATTTTACTTCTTGCAATACTGAGCCAACAAAATTGAGTCAAATTTTCAATTTAACCCAATTCATGTTCTTCATCCATAATTAGAATTATTTGATTTATTTGATAGTTTGCATCACTATTGCCCTAGTGGACTGGAGGCTTGAACGGTGTAGACATGGAGTTTTCTGGGTGCGTTATGTTTTTAGCAAGGATGCCCTTCTCGCCGACATCATATTGCACTATCGTGGCTAACTCTCTGGATAAAAGATTGATAGGACAAGCAGTTAACCACTGGGCCATGGAGGCCATCCGTGTGATGTCTCAATTATTTTTACTCATTTATTTATGTCACAATTTATTAAGTAATCAGCACAAAATGAATAACTTTGATAATTTGTACATGTTTCCTTTGCCAAGCTGCTCTTTTCTAATTCTAAATTTTATTTGACTAATAATGTCATGTCTAAATATACTCTGAGCCATGTTTGAACAAACAGTGAGCTATGAAAAATGTCTAATGTAATCAAAAGTCGACGCAATCTGGTTAATGATCAATAGGTAAGAGAGACTCCTTTATAACACGTTTCCTGACGAATATATGTTAATTCTTCTTCTAATACGTGATAAAAGTTATCTAATTCAGCTTTATGTAGAACATGAAATCAATAATGGCCATAAATACGGATTCAGAAAAAGGATGTTTAATAATGAATTCAGAAAAAAGACATTTGATGCAATGAGCGAATATTGCAGTACCAGGTGATTACCCAACGAGGAAATTGCTCTGGCTTCAATGCATGATGAGGTAATTATGCCTATATTTTACATAAAGTTAAAATCATGTCGCCCTTATTCGTTAATGTTCCAAAACACACATTAGAAATGTTGCTGCCACGCAATCAGTAGAAACAAAATCAATAAAATTCAATCATTGTAAAACCGTAAGTGTCACTGAGACAATTTCACTCGATTTTCTTCCTCTTCATCACTTCAGGTAACGGAAAATGAAGCTGAGATCAATTAGTAAATATACTTTCGTCTCTACCGAAAAGTCCTCCATTTCCAATCAACAAAAAGCGCTGAATGAATTTTAATTTTTTACAGAAGGAATCAATAGAGTTTCATCTTTTCATTTCAAGAGTTTCTCTACAGAATGAAAGCAGAGAAGCCCATGAATCTGCAGTAAGGAAGCCTCACATATTCTCTAGATAATCATTGAATGTGAGTAATCGAAGATCTATGTTAATAATGATAAAGAGAGAGAGAGAAACGCTTATATTTTGTAAATGAAAATCATATATTTCAATTTATAAGTCAGATATACACATGCACAAAATATACGGATGACCAATTCGATATATTAAAAATCAGACTAAAAATACACAAGAAATACAAAATTTGTTAAAGAGTATTTATGAGACCACAATAAATAAAGATGAAAATTAATCACAAGAAATCGTTGGTCGTGCCATTTGCAACACCACAAGTCCATGGGAAAAAAGCGTTCGAGCGTCTAGCGGTTGATGAGAAAGGAACCCGAAGGTGTCCAGTATTGGGAAGTCGGATTGGAACCATGTCATGCAGCGGATGAGTTGAAAATTTCTCACAAACCTTTAAAAATTGAAGTCCACGCTCTTTGAAAACTGAAGTTAATGGAGGAAATGCGTCACAAAACAATCAATTCCGCAAATTAGTCGATGGGTTCTCTTCTAAAACCTCTCAAGCTTTGCCATCAAGAGTTTCGGTAAATTACCATACGTAGGGCTTGCATACAAAAAAGAGAAGTTATAATCGCATGATATACAGTAATCAGTTCCCTTTTGCTCAGCACAGATATGAAACAACCCACTATATAAAGTCTTTGCGCGGCTCTCTTCAAAATGGCACTTATTTGATCTTGTCAAGACAGAGAATCGGAAAACACAAAACCGAGAATACATAATCGAGACACTCGAGCAAAAATAGGTAGAAACATCTGGTCAACTCGGAAAGTGGATCTCTGAACAAACAGTTCCTGACATTTATTCAAATTTAGCATAAGCCCAGCATTAAAAAACTTTTCCTTAATTGAATCAGTCTGTAGAGGATACTGTGATAATGAGTCAATTTTCTCAATTATTGTAACATCATCAGCGTATTTAACACACTGTACGGTGCTCGACTTGAAGCCAATAGTTGACATAAATGCCGCAAATAGAAAGGGGCCTAAAACAGACCCTTGTGGTACACCGGAATCAGTGCACACTAAGGAACGATAGTTACCATAGTTACCATGGATACGAACTTAAAAACATCTGTTACACAAATACGATTTCAACCACAGAAGAAGACCGTGGTCAAAGTCAGAGGTTCCAAGGAACTTCACAAGTCGATTGAAGTGAAGTCGATCGAACGCCTTGGAAATATCAAGGGCAGTAATGCGAACAGCCATAGTTTGCGCCTCGTCCAAATATAAAGTCACAAGATTATGAATTTGAACCAAAGCTGATGAAGTGGAACCATAAGGTCTATATGCCTGTTGGTTGCTACCATACAGTTGAACCAATTTATCTTTCACATCAGGCAGCACAAGACGCTGAAAGATCTTACCAATGATTGATAGCAGTGAAATAGGACGAAAATTCTTCAATCCTGGCCTAAATTTCTTCGGAATAGGCTGTACAATGGCAGATTTGAAGGAGTTAGGAAAGGTTCTTGTTCGTATGGAGAGATTGAATAACATGCATAGTGGTCTGCACAAGAAATCGGCACCAACTTTCAAAAGTCTCGCTGGAATATGGTCAGGTCCACAAGCTTTTCCAATATCTAGACGAAGTAGCTTCATCAAAACATCCTGCTCAGATATCGCAAAATCCCAATGATGATCGGTAAATGGCATGAACTCAACATCCGAAGTATGGTTAAAGTTTTTCCGAAACTCTTCGGTCAATTCGCGCGGCAACTCGTTGTCGCTCGAAAACTGATTTCGAAGATGTAGGAAGGGATCGGAGACAGGGGAACCTTTTACCTCATTCACAATTTTCCAAAGATCGTTGATGTTCTGCTTGTACTTATCTGCCCAAGCCCGTTTTGCTTTGATAATTTCGCTTTTTACTTTGTCCTTGAAATGATTGAAAAGTGGCCAATCTCGACGTCTGAAGGCCTCCCACCTCTTATTTATTAGAAGTTTAAGAAGTGGAGTAATCCAAGGCTTATCTCTTGATGTTAGAGTCACCATTTCGTACGGAATCACGCTCATAGAATAGTAAAGACGCCGATAGAAAAGGTTGCACATATCATTCACAGATCCAGCATCTTCAATCACACAGAAATCAGTCGAGACCAATCGAGATACAAAATTCTTTAAATGAGATTCACGAAAGTCCCACACAGGAAAAGATTTTATAGTCAGGTCACCAGCTGAATATTTTGATGCTCGTAGAAAGATAGAATTATGGTCAGAATTGCTTATCGGAGGACCTACCTCAGCAAACTCTTCGAAAAAATCACACAATTTTGCATCGATGAATATTCTATCCAAAATTGAATTAGCACGGGTTGGGGTATTAACCTTATCCTTTAAAGCCATTTCTTCCTCAAAAATGGCACATGGAAAATCGTTGAAATCACCGGCGACGATAACGTTAAAGTCAGATTCGACAGTCATGACATAGTCTAATTCATGGCATATGCTATCAGATATCTTTCGTTGCTCGTCTCTGCACAGACTCGGTGGGATATAGGCGACACAGCAAATAACTTTATGAAAAGAAAACTGCAGTTTCACAAATAAAACTTCACAGAATAATGAGGGCTGAAGACAGGAATATGCAAATTTGAGTGTGTGCAATCTTTCATCCATAAACCTACGTCGCCTCACTTACGATTTCTACGATCTTGACGATAGAATCGGTAATTTGGGATGTTGAAAAGTTGGTCACTCATCAAATCAGTTAGCCATGACTCAGTCACCATTACAAGTCCAGGATTGAAAGTACTGATTGTGGAACACAATTTTTCAAATTTTGGCAGAAGGGAACGCGAGTTGAATAGAAATATTGTCAATACTATTACTAAAAGCTGTTACCGAAAATTTTCTAGGTCGGACCGTTTCACTTTCTTTGCTTGGTAGATGACCACATCTTCATTATTTTGACGACGTGTCTTCAACTGAAGTCGCAAAACCCTGTTTCGTTCTTGCTCAGTAGGCGTTAGATCTTGGTTTATAAATACTCTATTAAAGTCTGAAGAACTGCGAAGGATTTTGACACTTTCATGATTTCATTCTTCTTGCTTAAGTCTTTCACACTAATCTTCAATAACCGAGGTCCATTGTTTCGAGGTTTACCAACCCTCCTGCACAAAGATACCCCAGCGTTGGAAACTTCGAGCTCATCAAAATATGTTCAACTTGAGACAAATTGAACTTGGTTCGTTCATCAACAGAACCTGTACACTGTTCCGGAATTCCACGAAATATCAGATTATTCATCCTCGATAATCGTCCTTCCATACAAAAGTCAACGCTTTTCAACATGTCATTCTGTACTTTTGTCATCTTCAGTTTAATCATGTCAACCTCAAAGTAAGCTGACGTATATTTTGTACCGGTACGTAATTTTTTTGTACGTTTATATTAGATTTGTACGTATATTTTCGATAGAATTTTCAATTGCCACGATGCGGGCCGACAAGGCATTTTCCATTTCCCTCAAGTCCGTTCGAATTGTTGTTATCACAGAAACACGAGATTGCTCAATTAGAGTTTTAATTCTGAGAAATGTGCAGCGGAAATAGATCCTGCACGTGTGCTACGTAAGGTCGTCGGCTTATCTTTACCAGTCGCTTTAACTCTAACGTTTGATGGCGAATCCATAGTTCGGGAAGGTGGCAAGATTTGAACCGAGGCCAAAATAATACAAGATTGGATTGCCGACAAATTAGCAACTAAATCAACTCGACCACAGAATCAACGTTCAAAAAGCGATTAAATAGGTTTACTTAACTCGATCTTCAACAGCTATGTTGATGCAAGGACACCAATTGGTGACGTCAGAAGTCAATGTTACAGAGTCACAACGGAAAGAGACCGATGAACAATACTCTATCAGTATAGGAATCTAGAAAGAACGGTGCATGTAGGGATAATTCCAGATGTAGACGATGAAGGCCAACAGCACAGCGATGAGAAGCACAGAACGACGAGTACACAGGCGAAAATTTCAGGAAAATTGATCCACAGAAACCGAAGATAACCACAAAGACAGTAACTGACAACAGAGAGCTCGCAGACCGACCGTTCACGTACACGACGGTTAGAGGGGGATTAAGAAAAAAACGGTTAAAGAAAGCTGATTAAGATTCACGTATTCATTTTTATCTTAACTCCAGAAAAGTCAGTAGAACTTAGGTGTATGATAGAAAAATTCAGCGTATTTGATATCTAATTCTTGTCTTTGCTGTAAAATTCTTGTGATATAAAATTCTGTCAAAGTATGAAGACATACATAATGTACATGTGTCAGATTACTGCATAGCAACAATTTTACTTAATCACATAATTTGAAATATTCATTCTAGACTTTCGATTCTGAGTAATTTCTCTGGACTTACAACCCCACCAGATTTTGGAGTCAGTTTTGTATTCGTTGATTTTGATGATGTTACGCACACTGTAAACTGTGGGACACTAATTTAGGCAGGAAGCCGAAATTTCGTGCCAGTTAGCGCCTAGTTAGTGCCTTTTTAGTGCCTCGAGGCACCAGTAGGCGCCACTAGGCACTAATAGGCACCAAACCAAATATTTGTTTATCCAATGAAATTGAAGGAAAAATCAATGGGCACGAACTCGGCACTTTGAACTTCGTGCCTACTCGTGCCTTGTGTTAGTAAGTATTGGTGCCTAAATTTCTTGCCCAATTGAAGCAAAATTTCGTGCCCTAGAGTTTACAGCGTACCTCTATATTTCCTTTCATTCTGTTTACATACTGAAGAAATTTCGAACTGTCGTGCAACATCTGAACATCGAACATCATTTCACATAATGAGCGGACGCGGCAAAGGTAAAGTCTCAAAATCGGTCGACAAACAGAACAGTCGATCAACTAGAGCAGGGCTTCAGTTTCCTGTCGGGCGTGTTCACGGATTTCTTAAGAAAGGAATTATGGTAATCGAATTGGAACTGGTGCACAAGTTTATCTTGCAGCGGTGATGAAGTACTTAGCAGCGGAAGCCTTTGAATTGGCTAGCAATGCTGCAGGAGACAACCATCGATCGCGAATCACCCCGCGACATCTTCAGCTTGCCATACGGAACGATGAAGAATTGAACAAACTATTGAGTTAAGGTGCTCAAGATGGAGTTTTGCCGAACATCCAGTCTGTTCTCCTACCGAAGAAGTCTAAAAAGAATCCACCCAAGTAATTTTCTTCACTCGCGAACGCTACTTGGAAATCGATCATTATCAAATCGATCAGTCATTCGTCGTGGAACTTTGAAATTGTCAATGCACGTACGTCAAAATCATATTTGGTTTACCGCAAGCTAAAGATATTTGGAAAGAGATACAGGATGCGTGGCGTCAAAGTTATCATGGCAGAAGATTGAGTAAATTTAATCGACTTTATAAAACATTAAGAACTGTCTAAATAAGTAAGTAAAAGATTTGACGAATGTCATGCTAATTGTAAGAATAATTATCAAGATCATGTCGATGAATTTGGCAATATTTTAAAGGAGCTTAGAAAGCAGAAAATGAATTTGACAATCTAAACAACAGTCATAAAACTGAAAAGCATGTCAAAATGGGAATAGTTACGGGAGAAATTGAGCTGGAAAGCAATGAGACAATTAGAAACAAATACGCCATCTGAGACAGAATAAGTTATGATTCGAAGGCTGAATACTCCAGACGTCGACATGCGAAATGCGAAGATTTCCGCATCAACTATCATTTTCATATTGGAATTGGTTTCTAATACAAATATTGAAAGGAATAATTCTCCTGTACAAGAATGTTTACTCTTGGACTATCGTTTTCAAATGCGGTAGACAGACAGATAAAACCAGACACTAGTTAGTATCTTTCAATTTTCAGTCCTTTCACAATTTGCCAACCTGTTTGAAGCATGAAGCACCTTTTCCACTTGCACATGCGCCTTTAGGGGAGTCACAATACAGAATGTGCGCTTATGAAATGAAGGATTCTAGAAAATTTGTGTTTCACTCTTCAAAGTGCTGAGAGAATTTCTATTTATGATAATTAGAATTGCAGTGTCAGTTCTGCCGGGCATGGAATAGAACGATGTCCATAGACATGAACATTTTAAACACATGGATTCATCGGCAGCCGTAGACGCTGCGTTTCGCCTCGCAAGGGCTCGTCAGCAGAATGATCGAGCAAGTTGAAGGACCGCACAAGAAGCTACTCTGCGCTTATTCATCCTGACTTCACCGTGCGGCTGATAACTATAAAATTTGCAGAGAGCTAGTTCGTTTGAGTATAGATTAGAAATATGTCATGCAACGACTAATAGAGTTTGAACAAATGTTGTCAACTGAGTTTTTCAAGAGGCTCAGTTCACCGAGTTTGCCGGAAACTCGGTACACAAAAACTCGGTTACAACTCAGCAAAATATTACAACAAACTCGGTTCCAACTCAGCAAAATATTCCAGCAAAACTCGGTTACAACTCAGTAAAATATTACAACAAACTCGGTTCCAACTCAGCAAAATATTCCAGCAAAACTCGGTTACAACTCAGCAAAATATTACAACAAACTCGGCTCCAACTCAGCAAAATATTCCAGCAAAACTCGGTTCCAATTCAGAAAAATATTACAACAAACTCGGCTACAACTCAGCAAAATATTACAACAAAACTCGGTTCCAACTCAGCAAAATATTACAACAAACTCGGCTCCAACTCAGAAAAATATTACAACAAAACTCGGATACAACTCAGCAAAATATTACAACAAAACTCGGATACAACTCAGTAAAATATTACAACAAACTCGGTTCCAACTCAGCAAAATATTCCAGCAAAACTCGGTTACAACTCAGCAAAATATTACAACAAACTCGGCTACAACTCAGCGAAATATTCCAGCAAAACTCGGTTCCAACTCAGCAAAATATTACAACAAACTCGGCTACAACTCAGCAAAATATTACAGCAAAACTCGGATACAACTCAGCAAAATATTACAACAAACTCGGCTCCAACTCAGCAAAATATTACAACAAACTCGGCTCCAACTCAGCAAAATATTACAGCAAAACTTGGATACAACTCAGCAAAATATTACAACAAACTCGGTTCCAACTCAGCAAAATATTACAACAAACTCGGATACAACTCAGCAAAATATTCCAGCAAAACTCGGTTCCAACTCAGCAAAATATTCCAGCAAAACTCGGTTCCAACTCAGCAAAATATTCCAGCAAAACTCGGTTCCAACTCAGCAAAATATTACAACAAACTCGGCTCCAACTCAGCAAAATATTACAGCAAAACTTGGATTCAACTCAGCAAAATATTACAACAAACTCGGCTCCAACTCAGCAAAATATTACAGCAAAACTTGGATTCAACTCAGCAAAATATTACAACAAACTCGGTTCCAAGTCAGCAAAATATTACAACAAACTTGGTTACAGAAGAAAAATGCACCAATAGGATTAAAAGTCATCAGAAATTGATTATGAAAGTGCATAGTATCAACGCTTCAATTGAGAATTTCTTTCATAAAAGTTTGAGGGAATATTCGTCAATTCACCACTGTAGGCCTATATATTCCTCAACAGAAGATTAGAAACATAAGATGGGTCCATCTTTCTCTTGATTGAATGGATGTGACGTGTATGAGCCGGTTTATTTGTTCAGAAAATTTATTTTCACTCATAGAAAACACAGATATGCTAACGACTGCAGTCATCTTCACATAGAAAACCAATGAGAACGGAACTACTTTTCTTATGTGCATGGGACCCACATGACCCACTGGTACTGAAAAATTATTTTTTAAGGTCATCCTTGGGCTGAGGTGAAGGTCAAAGGTCAAAAGGTGTCGATTTTTGACACCTTTCCACTAAATAACTATTTGAAATGGAAAATGACAACAAAAGCTAATAAATCATACACTTATCAAAAGATCAGGTCAAGGTGGTTGATAGAATGATGATTATCAATCATTGTGAGACTTCATCATTGTTATTGATTAGATGAGGTGAAATGTGAAATAAATCAAAATTTTAGTTCAACTCAAATCGCACTAAAATGCATTTTTCTGAAATACTCTGAGTTGTCTCTTACAGAAGTAGATAGTAGCTTTCCCATATATCATCTGTTTCACTGAGGCTAATACCAAAAACATAATTCTGAAAATTTTCAATATTTGATGATTAGATGAAAAGCTGAAAAATATAAAAATAATGCAAAAATCATATTTGAAATTGAAATTCCTCATTTTTGACATTTGCGGCTGTCAAGCCGATGACTCAAATAGAATTGAGCATTGAAGTCAGCTTTTTGGTGAAGCGTAACTCTGTCAATTTCTCTTCATTTTTCCGTTGAATTGTGTGGTATAAAGGAATTTTAATGACGCATGCTAAAGTGATCCTTGTAAAGCATATTGATGGTGTCGTGCTTATAATTTCCGTTCACAAAGACGACACAAATGATCAGTCACTTTTTTTCGATTTAAGTCCTATCTCGGTATATAAGCGCTTTCAATATTACCTCCTCTGTTTTACCTTAACAAGCAGAGATATTGAGACCGCTGATTTTCTTCAGATTTTTGGACTTATTTTCAGAAAACGCTAATGGAAAGAAAATCAAGCTTTCAGTAAGCACAACAAGAGTATCTGTTCACTTCAATGACTTCAAATAATTGGTAGTCACATTTTTTATGATAAATTTACCATTAATTTCTTACCACTATGTCATTTTCCCATATATCCACATTTTTCTTTTATAAAATCACACATTGAACACAACAGCACTTTATTGAATGAACTTTATTGAATACGGCATGCATGATGCAGTTGATTTTAATTAACTTGAGTATTTCCGGCAGTGCTAATTGAATTAAAAATCGATTTGATACCAATTCAGACACAATTAAAGTGAGAATTCCTTTAAGTAGCCTACTCGTAGACGCCTCTACTAACATAAAACGAAGCATTTTGAGTGAGTGATAGACTTCATATCGTCATCTGCAATCATCGGAATTTGCAGACGTGGATGATAGTGTTATGATTTTGAGAGGGAGCAAATGCGGTTGGAAGGATGATTGCATTTCTTCACTTGAATTCGTTGTATCCAACTCTCATGCTCTAGCAGTACACAGGAATGTCGATGGGTCTTCTTTTCTAAACTAACGGTCATCCTAACCTAACGAAAAATATCCAGAGACCACGAACTTTTATCTTACAGCTTCAAATCAAAAATGCAATAATTTTAGTAATTCATCATGCACAAAAAAAGATGAAGAATAAAAAAAACAATCACTTCATTTGCTTCACTTTGGGAGTTCGGTGAACGCTTATTAAAACTTAATGGTGACAGACACTACACAGTGCGCAAATTTCAAATGTTGAAGGGTTCACTTGAACCAAGAGAACACGTGATTGTGAAAATGTACCGATTATTTTTCGTGACAGGCAGTATGACATAATCTTCATAGTAATGCTGGTGCTATATTTGCCTATGATCTATTGAATATTGCTGTTTTTCTTAATTTTTGAAGATCAATGGACAACAATAGCAACATCTATATGCCTCATCTGATTATTGCTGAATTCAGCGCTGGCCACCGCCACCAAAGTCATGGAATCAAGTACATTCATGCTATCTCAAAAGCTCAAGTTACAGGAGCACCAAGTTCAGGGAGCACGCTCCGCAGCCCCCTTTAAAATGCGCCCCTGGCGGCCTTCATGATTGATATTTTCTTAATAATCCAGTTTGTAATGGTCGTTTATTGTCCTGCCGCAAGCAGGAGTTTCACACGATGATTTACACTTTATGGCTTTGACGAATCTATGCGACTTGCGAGTTCTACCCGGTTCCTCTTTTCGACAAACAAAATCAAAGAAAATACATGTAAATCCAATGATAGGCAGACTGAAGTTTTCGGTAAAAATGATGAGATTCGCCTGTGTTGGCACAGTGGCCAAGCAATCTTTCGGTATAGAGGTCTATCCCCGAAATTGTCATTGGTAGTCGGCAGTGAAGGCATCCGGGCTAAAAGATCACAACGCTCCTGATAAAAGTATGATTATGCCAGTACTGTCCGAGCACTCAGGAATGTGGAGTAGTGACAAGCCTTCTATGTGCTTTCTCTGATTGAGTGAGAAGTACACTGTAAATCGCTCGATACCAATCACATACGAAGGATGCATACCAAAATATTTTTTTGGTATATTTCTGTATTTTCTTGGTATATGTTTGTATGCTCTTCGTATGTTATTTCAAATTGCATGTTTGTTGCATTGCATACTAAAGCCATACCAGTAGAATGTTAAAGGAAAGTATCAATGATTTCTAATATATGTTGATTTATGGCCTTATGTCAATAAAGATGGCACTAATGTTACTACTGTTTTGTAAGTAGTGAGATAATGACATTTCAGAGTCAAACTTACAATACTGAATTCAATTTTAATACATATAAGTCTAAGGCAGTTCATGAATAATCAATAAGTATTCAACCATCAACAATCACGCATTATGTAATTTTCAAAATAAGCATATTATCAAGCCGAAATAAAAACACATTATAATTCATGAAAGCAAATATAGTTATATCTGAGATATATAAGTCAACATGGTTGCTCAAAATATATCGTTTGAATGAATTGATGCTAATCAACTTGGTTCAGTAGGTAGAGCTAACCAATATTACTAGACAAGTAGCAACGACGACATACAGCATAAATCTCATAATAAATCTAATCTAGCTAGATACCACACTATCAAATAGAAATATTCACGTCTGTTATTACTGAAAAAGTTATTTGACAGTAGCATGTAATATATACATATTTTTTGCTATGCGACTTAAAGCTGTTCATACGAAACACATACGAATGAAGACGAATTCCCATCGGGTCTCGTATATAAAACATAGCAACAACTCGTATTTCATCGTAAAACAGCCAATAACAGATAGAATTGTTAGTATCACTACATACCAATCATATATGAAAGGAAGTGAAGCTTCGTATGAAAAACATACCAGATCTCTGTAAACATACGAGAATCTCGTATCAAATGTTAGTTTCAAGTTGTATGTGAATTTGGTATATGTTTGTATGTAATTTTCTTATCCAGCGATTTACATTGTACGGAGTAGAGTCATACCTCTTGGTATGAAATGCCATGATGTCAACTTCTATCATATGTTTGAATCATCGATGGAACCGGATCCCCGGGTCATTTGGGTCACTGGCTCTGAGAACCGGGTCGAGGGCACAAAGTCGATTCGGATTTCGTCACTTTTGGATTTGTCTGTACTTGTATAGCCACCACAGAGAAAACTTGCAGCTAAATTGTGAAGGTAGATGACTCAAGTGTTTCAACACGTAAGTCACTTGTTGCATGCTTTGTTCTTTCTTGTCTGTCACATTATCAGCTGTTGTATGAAATGATCTTACGATTGTCTGGGTTTTGTCAACGATTCCCACCCAGTTTTTCATCTCTAAAAACAATTGCTTAGGTTTTAGTGGGTCATTGCCACCGAAAAGCCTTTCTTCAATAGCACGCTTAAGTGATTAAGTATGAAATTGTTAAGGAAAATACAATTGTTCTTAATATTAGTCTGTTCGATTACTGCAGCAGTGCAGATGGAGATCTTTACACCCAGAGATCCATTTTATCGAATACCTAGGTTTGGATTTTGGCTACTTTTTTCACATTTTATCTGTTCTGCGTCGGATCAATTTCTGATTGCATCATTTACCAAAATATTTAACCTGTTCACTGCTTCAATTACTGATTGCACATATCAACTAAGACTGAATTAATGTCGGCATATAATCCCGAAATATTCTTCTAACCAATGATTATCACTTTGCATATAAATTTTAGACTCACTTAAGCAATGTGCATTATATCTAAATTGCAAAGTTAGAGTGTATCATCTGTTTTACTGTAGTAATGACAGTAATGACACTTAGTGATTAGAAAAGCAATTATTTTTTGCTCTCCGGGGTGAGACAGGTGAACTTCAGTGTGCAGAAGTCGTTCGTTGAAAAGAAGTGCGGATCGGATATATCTACGCCATTAGATCTACGAAATGAGGCGTCTTGGGGGTACTGATTCATTAAACTGTGCAGTGCCAGGAAGTGTCGTATTTAAAACGGGAGGAGAAATGAAGGAATATCCGCACTTCAGTTGCTCTTTGAAAGGCATAGAGCTGCTGTCTAAATCTGGTTAAAACTAATAAATGGAAATGAAATCCGAAATCCCATCAATTCGCCAAAAGTTTTATGTTCTTCGATTATCCTATTATCTTCGCCGCATTTTGGCAAATGTCCACCATCCATAATCAATAGCTTTATTGGAACCCACATTTTACATCAATACCATTTTTGAGACACCAAAAATCGAACACATTCGCATTGAAAGATCGATGAGTCGTCGGTGAACATGTTGTCTAATTGAAACAATCATTGATGGGAAAAATGTGTGAGTATCTTCTGTAACACATGATCTCCAAGTGCCCCATTCTACCATCTACCTATGCATTAACTTGTACATGAAAGTTATCAGCGCAAGTCTGAGGAAAGCAAAATAGAGGTCTGCTTATTCATTTTAAAGAAGACAAGTTTTGGATAAAAATGTATCTCGGATGAATGCATTGAAGACCTCGATAGAAGAAACAGGAAAGCTCTGACATACACGCATTGATATGTTCAACCCCAATAACGTCTTGAACGGGCTCGTTCCTCGGCGTCTATTGTATTCCCATCTTGAATTGCCACTGTGTAGCACTCAACATCATGCTTCTTCTTTTGTTCCATTTTGCACCAAGCTATATAACAGTTCTTTGTGATGAGTGTGCCTTATTTTGCCTTTTATATGTTTACTTCAAGTCTTTCTGCATTATGTGCATTTGTAAATGCATGATTTTCATTTACTTCAATAAACATTATTGTTATTAATTATAGTCCACTAGGCCTACTTTTTAGCTTAAATTGCAGCATATTTAGATTGCATATATCTGAGGATTTCAGATACAGATAGCGAAAAGAAGTAACTTCTTGCTGAACGAAAAATCATTGCATCGAAAGTGAGTGGTTGCTGCCGGTCTGTTGAGCTTCAAGGCATTGGTTGAAAAAGTAACTATGTTTTCAAAGAACTATTTTTTCCGTTAACAGGGAGATTCTTCATTGCCAGTGAATGCCTCTAGCTTGCATGATACTACTGCATTATACAACGGTAAGGTCCTTTATTACTCAACCAGGGAATTATAGATAGTGTATCGGGAAGAACAACGCACGATGTTGCGAAATCTGCCTTGACAGGGAGAGGGTTAACATCTCGTGCTTCAGTGACTGCTTACATGACAAAGATAGAGCGAGAAGCTGTCCCTTCCAAGTTCCAATGCATGCGATAACGTGACTCACACCTTTCATTACCTATGTGTAAATGTGTTAGCTGGGACATTGCTTCGTCTTGCTGACTATCAGACTGTCCGATTCTCAACTTCGCTCGCCATAACGTGCATTGCCGTGTAACATATATTTTAAAGACAACGTTCAACCGATGGTGTTTTTGTGCTGCGTTCCTAATTGTCGCAGTGGCTATAAGCCCAGGAAAATGAGGTCATTGAGAAATGCTCAATGTTTCAGTTTCCAACAGACCCTGCTCTACATTCAAGATGGATGTCTGCTATCCCACGAAAGGATTTTACTCCCAATGAGAATCACAGAGTGTGTGAGAAACACTTCAACGACCACGACTTCGAAACAACGTCGACCGACTCACGTGAAAGTAGACGGGAGAGTAGATTATCGCAAATTCTTCAGAAGAAACGATTGAAATCAACGGCAATTCCTTCAGTGTTCCCAGAGTGTCCTAAATATTTCACCAAATCTCCAACTGTTCCCCGATCTTCAAATTCGACTGCTGATTCCCGACGGTCCTTTGAGAACAATAGAATTGAGAATTTGATCAGAGAATCTATTGAGGAAGATTCGTTTGATTCTCTCGATGCTCTGCGTTCGAAACTAAGTGATTCTTCAAGTCACCCTCTCCCCACCAATATTGTGAAGGTAGATCATCAGTCGTGTTTGATTTTTATGTACGTCAGTGTTTCTAACATCGAACTTATGGCTCCTGTTCACAAAGCTACGGTGATCGTCGACGAAAGCATGAGCGTGCGAGTATTCGTGCTGTCATCAAAGTTAGCGAATTCCAACTTTCGCCATATCTTCAGTGGAGATAAAGTAAAAACTATTTCTCAACTTTGTAACGTTATTGCCTATACGAAGAATTTGTCAGAAAAACATTTAGATAACAACAGTAGCTCTCAGTACCTAGAACTCGCTGCTTCTTTTCTTGAAACATTTTTAGATTGTGAAAGTCAATCAGATGACCCCGAATTTGAAATGTACCACCTAGTAAATTTTGTTATTGAGCAGCTACGACTTTGTCAAGTACCAAAGAATGCCAGAAAATATTCATGTAAGACGTTGGCACTTTCTTTTTTGTGGCAGATTACAAGTGCATCTTTGTATAATAAATTAAGAGATATTTTCATTCTGCCCTCTATGACTACGCTGCGTTCATTGTCTAGAGCAGCGGTTCTCAAACTCTGGGTAAATACCCAAAGTTGGGTAAAATTAGAATATTTTTTGGGTAAGGAATGAATTTTTAAATAAAGTGAGATTAAGTAAGGTCAATTTCTTTATTACATTGCCTTACCAGATAGACTAAGGGCGTAGATCGACTGAGGGAGCTCCATTCTCTCATTGTTAGCGCGCGCGGCATACATGATACGATACTATTGTAGCTGCCTAACTTACGACACTGATTCACGAACATTTTCAAGAGCTTCAAGCAGTGCTAGAACATTACTGTCCAAAAGCACAGCGTAACACAGATGTCTGGGTTAAGCAGCCATTTGCTTCTTGTGAATCATGTATCGACGACAGTGATGGTATAGAAGACGAATTCGTCCAACTACGAGCCGATGAGGAAAGTAAGGAGGAGTTTTCGAGTCAAGAACTTCCGGCGCTTTGGTTGTCAATAAGTGAAGTTTATCCACAACTGTTCCAAAGAGCTCTGAAAGTTTTGCTGCCTTTCGCGACCACATATCTGTGTGAGTCTCGGTGTACAAAATGGGTAATCTCGATAAAAAGTTTGAGAACCGCTGGTCTAGAGGATCTGCAGTTGAAACCTGTTCGATTGATCTCGAGTATCTGCAAAGGAGATCAAGTTTTTTGGATGACAGAGAAAAAATTGCTACATTGATGATCGACAAAGTCTATACTGCTCAGCGTGTAGAACTCAGTAATGGACAATTTGTAGGTTATACATCGGATGGCATACCCGCCAAGACCGTTTTAACTTTTATGATTCAGTCGTCTTGTTCAAAACATAAGGATGTCGTGTGTTTAATTCCTGTGTTTCGACTTAATTCCGATATTTTGTACAATGAGTTTATGAGTGTCATTCGTCAAATTGATTCACTTTTTCATGTTTCAATTGTTTGTCAAAGAATGAACTAAAACGAGTGAACACAAAAGATGAGTCGGCAAGTATTACAAAAAAATGCAGGAAACTTCAGAGTGATTTTTGATGTACACAATGGTTGTCAAATCATGTAAATATGATGTTGTAAATATTCCTTCATTTTCTGTAAATAGTTCTTGCAATATTTTCTTATTTGTTGGATGAATGTTTTAACACGAATTTTTGTAAATATTGTAAAATTATGTAAAAAAACAAGAAACTGTAGAGAAATGCTGCAAACTGTAATAAATTTTCTTGTCATATTCTTCATTGCTTTAATTATTTATATAGTGTATAAAGATGGGGATGTGCGTATATACATGAGTTATGATATGCAATTAATAGTTGTACATAGCGATTTAGTTAGTATCTTGACTTAGGTAACATGAGTGGTAGTGTTCTAAACTACTAATGAAAGTAACCCTCATTATGTTAGTAGTGCGACGTTGTTGTTCTTCCCGTAACAAAAGATATAATCTATAATTCCCTGTACTCAACAAGTAAACCAGTAATTAAACAGACAGCTCGAATAAAGGAAATGAAGATTTTGGGGCGAATATGTGATCCGGTTTCATCCGGCCAATTCAGATCGGCCAATTGGCTTCGTGCCAAACAGCACATCAGGGCTGGAATTAGCTGCTTTAGCAAGTCGTGAGCGCGCTAATCGTATATAGCGTGGTGAGATGCCATTTTTTGCCGATCAGTGTAGCTGTGACTTGAAAAAGTTATCCAGACCAAATTCTTGCTTCCGAGTTTTGTTGAGTGACCGGTTGTGGATTCCATCATGCCATTAGGATTTTTATAGAAATGCTTATCCGATCCGACTCTTCAAACTTAAAATCTGGATCCGAAGAGGCGAAGATGAATTCGAACGAATACGATCCGACAGTCGAATTTGCGCGTTCACTTCTATTACTGTAGTATTTGTTTTGACCCGATCCAACCTCTGGTCGATGTGTTACTTAATCCACCATTATCCGTGAGCGCTGGAAATCCTATATAGTAAAATTCACTGGACAAAAGTTCTGTAAATTGTTGAGTGGAACCATAAAAATGTTTCTCAAAATGTTTGTGTTTGCCGATATTAAGATGATCGCCAATTCTAAATGTGTTTAGCTTTATACACAGGGGTGCATGAAGATAAAAGGAAATGATCTGAAGACATTCTATGCCAAAAATTATGACTATGGGCTTAGTACTTTTCGTTTAATCAGAGAAAACATAGAAAATTTCATCTTTGCCAAAACCTGCAATCTGCGTCCCATTGGATTTACATGTGTTTTTCTTTGATCCTGTCTGACAAGAAGAGGCACTCACTAGAACTCGGCAGACGTACAAATTCGTAGTAGGCATAGGGTGTAGGCTACATCATTCTGTGAAAGTCTCATTTTCGGCCTCGTTCCCTGCATAAACTCGTTCTGGCTGCCGGACTAATAGTCTAACTAATGTGCAATAATATTAATCGGATTTCTATGACTAGAACGTCTACATGTAACTCGAGGTGCTCCAATGCTTCCTTTCTAGTCAAACAGAAGGAGAGACGACCTGTCTAATTATGTGTCTCTAGACTTAAACCCCCAGACGAGGCAATTTATCTCTGTGGTTATCACTAATAAATGATTCTCCAAATAGTTTTAAGTGAGAGAGGATCGAGGAGATCGCCGAGTTCCGTTGTTACTTCTCATGGCGCATCAGCAACATACTGGGCCAATCACAAGAGCAAGACTTGGGTACCGAGGGTTTACATACAAATCGCACTTACAGATTTATCATATAGACGGCTTCACTGCGTACGCTTTAAGTTCAAATGTACTCTTTCAAGAGAATACATGATGTCCTATTGGGCACTACTGCAGTTTAGTGCACCCTCTTTTACCCCTACTGCAGTTTAGTGCACCCTAAAATGCATGTGAGAAAACAACTATGCATATGTCTGAAAACACATCTATTACAAAAATACTAGTCTTTGTGTCTTCGTCTTCGCACATTACAGCGAGCGCGCGCTTCGGTGTAATGTGCGTAGTCATCGTTTGCGGGAGAATGCGCCGTTGTTTTAGGGTGCACTAAACTGCAGTCGGCGCGTTTCCGTCTCTTTCATAGAGGGTGCACTAAACTGCAGTAGTGCCGTCCTATTGTGTAATGGAAGACACAGTAAGAAACTCAATAAGATCATCATGAACTCATTTCACGAAAAAAAACTCAGCACATGTGACAAGCAGATGCTTCTTACTTAACTAAAAATTACCTCAATTGGGTTCCGTTATCATCCTACAAATGATTTTCTAATGAAATGAAAAAAGCTGACCTCAAGTTTAGTTATGACTAAAAAATTAGCGAATTAGCCAAAGTCGAAATGCCAACTTTTGTGCAGTTGTAAATTTTTTTTAAAAATTACCATGGTTTTTATTATGTTAATGCTGATCCCTCAGCCTCTGTTGATTGACGAGATACAACGAGCTAAGTGACAGAGAATCAGGAGGAAATTGCGATCCTTTGGTCCTTCGGCTGTAGGTACTGATTCCTCTTTGCTTGATCTCTTGAAGAGCAGATGTCGTGCTGTGAGAAATTAACGCCGTCTCTCTCATCAACAATGAACGAACGGAGATTGAATCGTGAGAGATGAGGAGTGGAATGTCAATGACCCACGGCGATATCCCTTTGACCGGATATTTCCTACTCGAGTGACTTCTCTCCTGTGTCCTCTTCCTTACTGCGTCAAAAGTGAAAAAATTGCTCTAATGATTCTTTTTGCCTCAACAGTTTGTGTTTCAGAGATGATATGCTGATACAGCTATTCAGAATGACAACCATGCTTCAAATTCAGACAGCTATGAGTTTAAAGTGTCTTTCTGCGCATCTGTGTCAGGGTGACATTACTGCCCTAAACTCTAACTTGAAAACTTCGTGATGTCATGATATAATAAAGAAATATATATTATTAGAATTAAAAGAATTAGAATCTGTCTTTATATTTGTATACATATTATATAAAGAAATTGAAAGCAAATACTGTATATATTCTATTACAGCTTGAAATGGAACTTGGACCTGATACAAACCGGAGCCTACTTTTTCAATATATTCCCCAAATACTCAGGATCGCTGAAACTGTGGTTCCATTCTCAAACTCTAGGTCAGAAGTCGGCAGCCGAAAACAAGCCGCAGGCGGATATATCAAACATTATCTTCTCGAGGGCCGCGGCCTCAGAAGTATTTAATCATTACATATTTCAACCCTCTTCACAATTTTGGAGAAGTCGCAAAAGGGGACACAATTTCAACTTATTATATGTTCTTAATATGGATTATGTTCTTTGAACAGAAATGTAATCGAAGCTGGGCAGTTTTACCTACTTTTGCAACATATCCCCAAATACGCATGATCGCCTAAACTATTTATTATAGTATATTCATATTACTTGTATTTATAATCGACTTATCGATTTTTGAAAAGCTTCATTGTAAATTTCTTTTGCAAAAGTTTTCACAAGTTTCTTGATTTTAATTGAATTGTGTAAAGCGGCCTAGAAGTCATTTGTGACTAAATGCCCTTATGTAAAGAGTTCCGAGTACAATACAATACAAAACGTGTGGCTCCGATTCAACCATTCTCAAACTGTAGGTCGGCAACTTGAAACAAGCCGCAGGAGAGTAGCTCAAACTTAACCTGCTTGAGGGCCGTAGCCCCAGAAGTAGCTGATCATTGCATTTTTCAAACCTCTTGACAGTTTTGGAGAAGTCGTAAAAGGGAACATAATTTCAACTTATTATCTGTTCCTAATATGGATTATATATTTTTAACAGAAATGCAATCGAAGCAAGGCAGTAAAAAACATTGATAAATTGCTATATTCAACTAAAATTATGTAATTAATCAAAACATAACCTGAAAATATTCTAAAACATTATCAGTTTAAAAGAAACCACCGTATGCCGGGTGCGTCGCACATGACGGCAGCTTTGAAAAGCAGCCGCGGGCCTCACCAGATTGGTTCGTCAGACGCAAGTTGCCGACTCCTGCTCTAGGTTATTATTCATCAGGTTTCCTAGGTTCTGTGGTCCTATCAATTTTGTTATCAATTGATTCGATAGTCAGTGAGCAGCCTAAAGACGGACATGTTAACTGAATGACAGGTGAGTCCTGAGAAGTGAGTATCAATGCAAATACCAGCACATAATGATTATTGACAAACTAAGTGATAAAAAAATGAAAAATAAATAAATGTTCCTGCCATTTGGCCGAGTTGTCATTTATAATAATAATAATAATAATCTCCTTACTGATTCACTTTTTGAAATTCGGTGAATGATACAAATACACGAGGACAATATGTGATGAAGGTTACATAATCCCACTATCATTCTTTATGTGCTGAGTGTTTAGCAAGAATGCAGAGTGTACCTATCGTGAAAGTCTTCGGCTTAACCCGACGAAGGTTGAACCAAGGTCTCCCGGACGCAGAGCGAACACTCTACCACAATGCGACAGCGCCGGATTATAAACATTCATTGCATTCACGATCAGTTAAGCAGTTGCAGCAGATAATGAGGTCAAGACAGTAAGTAATGATCGGCTGAAAGAGGTGGAATTGCTGAGGTGATGGGGTTAGAGAAACTTGATATATGAATTTAAATCTTATGTTAACTTTATCAGGATTAGAAAACTATTTACACGCACAATATTCTTCAGAATTTCAGTACTGGAAAATGATTGTCACTATAATTTACAATTTAGATAATTTTTAACATAAAAGTACACAAATACATGCATGTAATACGCAAAGATATTATTCCACCGATGATTTATTGCAATCCGAACATCTTATAGAAACCGGAAAAGGGGAGCCAAGATAAAATATAGTGTGGAGTGCGAGCATGGTTGGATTAGAATAAATACGTCGGATCAGACTTCTTATGTGTAATCATTTCCAATTATTTACTAATGCCATATCCATCTGTGAATTATCATAAATGGACGAACGGTTATTCATGGGGACGTGGTGATTAACAAAGTGAGTCAAACATCTCATTCTTCCTACCATCATAGAATTCAAATCCCAACAGCAATACAAAAGTAGTGTTGATGAACGCCCATCTCACATCTATTTGTCAACTTTGATTTCTATTCAAGGCCTACAGCACCTGGAGAAGCTTTCAATATGTGCTCTGCTATGAATGACACTATCCAGTTGCTTGGAGAATTATCGAACTACAAGTATCATGTCAATCTGTAGAGCAAATATCAGATGCATGACGTAATTACTTCGTGCAGGAGTGATGAGACGAGATGGGCTGCGGCATCCCTAGGTAGTCTCCAATTGGAAACTTGATTTGTCTCATGTCCATGCTAATTGCCATCATTGGGATTTGAAAGAAAGTACTGTGTGAAGTTCATAACTGACAGAACTGTCGACATTTAGGAGTTAAACATGTGGAAATCAGGGATTAGTTCTCAACATTGCAAGTTTATATTATTTATGCGACATTTTTGAAGATTTTAAGAATTGCAAAATTGAAGTTCATCAACATAAGTTCAATAAAAACAATTCCGATGATGAATTGCCTGCAGCCTTTTACATGAAAGTGTACAAACGGGGATAAGTTCAGTAACTGCCGCGTTCAACTTCTTTAAATGCTTGCTTTCCAAATATCTTAGAATTATTAGAACCAAATCGGACGGTGATCTTCAACATAACCGGCATGTCATGCTAATTCCAGGAATACTTTGATGATTCGTCACGTGCATTTAAAGTAGTCATTTTGATTCTCTTTAAGTTCGAAATTCATGAAAATACAAAAAAAATTCATTGAGTTTTGGTTTCTGTAAGTCAGCACAATCGCGTGACAAAAATGCATTTTCTCTTTACACGCAGTGTTTTCACTAAAATTCGTCTCGAAATTTTTTGCAATCATCGACATTTCTTGAAGGCGAAAATTTTTTGAAACAGTTAGGAATATCGACCATGTTACTGAATTAGTTAACACATCGTGACGAAAATTGAGGGAAGCAAAATGACCGGTAATCATTACTAGAAATTCATGGGGAAGCTCCTTGATTCTCCTCTTGTCTTTGCTTCTTTTGTCCCATATTCCACCGGAACGTGAGGATCATGACATGATCATCTGCCTCCATTTCTCACGATCTATCGTTGCTTTGATGACATAAATAGGTGACAGATTTCAGTCTTTCTCTGTTTCTATCACGTTTGCCGTTCACCATTCCGGCTCTCAAAGGCTCTCTGTCGCAATTTTTCTGTCAGACTTCATTTCCCGTCTATTGTTGCTAACTACCTTTCGGTTTCTGAGAGAACTTATTTGCTGCTCATGTGTTGAATTCATGAGATCTTCAACATCCTTGGAACAGACACATTTGCGCTCCTGCGAACTTTCATGTAATTGCGTGTGTGAAATTGGCAGAACCACCCAACGGAAACATTTTTTATCACAGCGGGATTCTTTTCAAAACAGCTTTACTTTATCAATTCCAGCCTCCTTGTCACGAATATGGTCTCAAATTCCACAAATTCGCAGTCGTGTTTGAGAAATTCAAATTTACAGATAAAAGTGGTTCTGTTGTGAAGTTAACTGAACCAACTTCTTAGTTTCGTTGTTAGGCGCAGCAAATCAGTACCTCTTGTTGCGGATCAGAGATGTATGCTTCACGTTTCACAACGATGTTGTTAAAAGTGTCAATGTCGGAACATATTCATGTACGTGTGGGAAGTTAGAGGAACTACAGAGCGGAACCATTTTTCATTACAGCGAGATTCTATTTGAAACAACTCTTACTTAATCAATTTCAGCATCCTTGTCACAAATCTGATCTCAAATTCTACAAATTTACAGTTACTATTGAGATATTCAAGCTTAAAGATAAAAGTGTTTCCGCCAACTTCACACGTGTCAATTTACTGACAGTCCTAGCGCCCATATTTCACAGCCGAATATCAAATTGTGAAAAGAACGTAGGACTTCAGCAGATACACTTCAGTGCCCAGTCGCAGTGTGTGTTTTGCGTACAGCTTCATGAACACAAAAACAACTGTTGTGAAGATCCATGCGGCTCCTCAATTCTGTATCACATCAGCCAGCTTGAGTAAGACTCACGTAGACATATTCCAGTCTTTTTTTTACAAAATTCAGAGACTTTGTACTAATGCAGCTGATGTCTGTGGGATTCCTTACAAGTCATTCATAGAATTGTTGAGGATTTAATATTAAAGGAACTCTTTAGTTGATAGAGTTGATGAACTCTTTATCAAGTAAATATACGTAAGTAGTATAGACAGAACATGCATGCATGTGTCTTGTTTAGATTTTAAAGTTATCTCGATGTTTTAAGATTTTTCATAACCCGTGCTATAATCCGAGCAAAAACACAGTTGTCATCGATAATGAATCAATGAGGTTTTTGGCAATTTCAAATTGTTGACCTACGTGGTGTGATCCAAAATGTCCCGGACTAACCTACTTGCAGATAACCTGTGATAACGAATACTACTTCAGATGTAAATTTAGGTCTTTAAGGCATGAGAAATATGGTTGCCAAAATTTTTCCGGTCAGTTTTCTATTTTTCAAAATTTTCAAACATTTTTGTCTGAATTTCAAGATTTTCCTATAAATTCTAGCGATTTAGAATTAATATATTTAGATTAATTGACAGTTAAGTTATCACTAATAACCTGACTAATAATTAACGGAAAAACAAATGTTTTGTTCCAGAAAACAGTTTACTTTTCAATGTATGAGCCGTTAGCATTCGTCACTTTTTGCCAACGAAGTCTCAATTCACAAAAAGCTTTATGAAAAAATTCCGGTGTCAAAGAATCAAGAAACTCAGTAACTGCATCCCGCAGTTCAACTGGCGATTCAAAATGGTGTCCACGAAGATGCTTTTTGAGGAATCTAAACAGATAGAAGTCACTTGGGGCCAAGTCAGGTGAATAAGGAGGATGGCTCAATAGTTGAAATCCGTTTCTCGTTAAGGCATTGGTTGTCTCCTGCGAGGTGTGAATCGGAGCATTGCCATGAAGCAAGTAGAGGGGAATGTTTCGTGGCTTTCTTATTTTCTTCCTCGCTTCAGATAACAGATTGGAATAATATTCGCTATTGATTCTTACTCCTTTATCCGCAAAGTCAACCAGTTGGATTCCCGAAGCGTTCCAAAAGACCGTCAGCATCAACGACCGGCGATGTGATGTTCCGGATCGCATTTTCAAAGGGGCAGACTCGCCTGATTTTCGCCACTCTGCAGATTCTCGCTTACTTTGAGGCAGATACAAACTTAAAGGTGTTTCATCCTCTGTAAGGATGCAGTTCAGAAACTGATCTCCGTGCATTTCGAGGAGATCCAAATTTGACTGTGCCGCCAGAAGTCTGTTCTCCTTCATTTCAGGTGACAGAAACTTCGGTACGAAACGTGATGCCAGTTTGCGATATCCAAGTCTTTCGATGATGTCATGAAAGGAGTGATAACTGATTCGCAACTCTCTTGACAACTCACGGATGGTTATCCTTCTGTGTGCTGTAATCACTTCATCGCACTGACTCGATTTCTCTTCCGGAATCTCCTGCGGCCGACCAACAGTTGAAAAATCTTGCTCCACAGATTGTCTTCCGCGTTTAAATTCGCTTATCCAGAAATAAGCAGTAGTTCTCGATGGAGCTTTGCTTCCATATGCCAGGCTTAATTCCTTTAGAATGTCACCATTAGCGAAGCCGCGGATCAGGAGGTATCGTATCACACTGCGATATTCGACTGAAGACACGCTTGTCACATCCATCATGAAAACTGATAGAACAAAGAACCATCGTTGACACGGATTTCTTAATGAATGCGTGCTGAATGAACTTCACTGATTGATATCGTAACACATGAAGCAATTAACAAAAGACGTGCAATATTCATGGCAAAGATATCCGTCAAATAAGGTACAAATCAAAATCAATCTAACTATAACAATAAGACAAATCGGATCTCGATCAATTCAGAAAATACAGAAATTCATGTTAAAATGTAAAAATATTTTTTAAAAATAGAAAACTGACCGGAAAAATTTCGGCGACCATATTTCTCATGCCTTAAAGACCTAAATTTACATCTGAAGTAGTATTCGTTATCACAGGTTATCTGCAAGTAGGTTAGTCCGGGACATTTTGGATCACACCACGTACTGCACGAACTTGAAATTTCACGTGACATTTCATGAAAATGTTCTTTTTAAAATCTTGCATATAGCTGAAATTATATACTGTAGCTATAAATATTCAGCCATAGAAATTGATAACAAATTAAAAGTCTAAAATGGAAGTGTGCAATCCACAATAGTCTCCTCAGCTGTGAATTGAGTCAATTTCCATTATAGTCAACTTCAAATATATTTAATTTGTTCTATGCATTCTATTTTTCAGCCTGCTGAGAACTGCAATAGCAGGAGACGTCTATAGGATAGAAAAAAGACTTCACGAGACCTCTGAGGATCACAATTCAATGCCTTTAACTTTCACGAAGTCAGTGATGTGCCAACAAGTCGCATTAAGTTTGACCTCGTGAAAGCCAGAGGTATTAGATTGCTTGATCAATCCTCCGAGGTCGCCAGGAGCGGTTGCTATTGCAATACATAGCTGTTCAGAAAAAAATGACCAATTGGCTTTTGTCGAAATTCAAATGATTCTCATCCCTTCCAGTCGTGTCACACATCAACATGCCATGCATCATTAGAGAGCATACATTCTCATTATCATACTCTACTGATTGAAAATATCATATTCCCAGAAATTTTCAAAACTAAATCATTCTCTCCCGAAGTATTTATGCCACAATAAAAGAAGAAAGTTTAAGTATACTCGCACATAGGTAAATACTTCTGGAGAGAATAATTTAGTTTTGAAAATTTCTTGGATATGGTCCTCCCGCTCTCTGCCATTACTTATTATATTCTCACTTTTTCATCAAAAATATTAATGTTTGGTTTCTTCAGATTCCTTGTGATGTAAGGAGCCTGAACATGCAGGCTTTATTTATTAAATCAGTTCAATACTTTTGTCTCAAACTTCTTTGAAAGTCGCTCTCATTACCGCTAAAGAGCACAAGAAATATGCAAGATGAACGTAGATTCAGATCAAAGCCCTAGTCGATCGAGTATGCAACTGCACGGTGACGCACAAACAATTGGCGAAGACATATCCTTGTTCTCTCACATCGACTGCAGATTGTTGCCCTTGCATGTTGTTTGTATTCTTCAATTGCTACAAGAACAACTTTTGAAAGAATCTTGAAAAAGAACTGTTGAACTGATTAAGATAAAACCAGCATTATTTTACTCCTTACATCGCAATGATTCCGAAAATACCAAGCACTAACATTTTTGATGAAAAAGTGATATCAGGATATTTTCAATCAGTAAGTCACGATTTTGTGATAACTTGTCACTACTTCTTTCCCAGTCCACCGATTTGGATGAGCAATCAAAAAAGAAGCTCAGGAAATGAAAGTTCGCCTCGTGCATGATTCACTATCACACTCACATTTTTTGTCATTGAAAACTTGAGATCTGTCATATATTTTTATATTTTGACCACTGTTCAGCAAACACAAAAATGGATCAACATTTATCTCTCGATGAATGTACGGCACGTTGATGTGTAATACGATTGGGAGGGATAAAATTCGAATGAATTCCACCATGGTCCGTTTTCAGCTCTGTAGAAGCAAATTCATTCTGCACATCATGATGGTCGTATCATGCAAGCATGCTAATGACTGGGTTCCATTCCCAACTGGTGAAGCGCAGGGGGCATCTATGCAACCCCTTGAAAGCCGGAGTTAATTAGATTGTCTAAAGCGTTGAGAATTTTTATTTATTTTCTTGCTAAAATTTGAATAGGATATACAAATTTGGTGAAGAGAGAGATGTCCTTATTGAACTTTAAATGACAATCGAAATCAATATACAATGCTAAAATACAAATCACGATAAAAAGAATAATGCAGTAAATGAGATAAGACAAAATAAGTCACAGTATACGTTATTGATATAAATACTTATGAAAGGAAAAAAGGAGATGCGTAGTATTGACATGCGGCAGAAGGGAACAGACAGTGGACACTGGACAGGCGAGCGATTTGGGAGTCCATGTCTCAAAGCGCATCTGCGCTGTAAACCGTTGACTGACAATTGACAGACACTTATCCTACAAAATCTATTTTGTCGGTCATTTTAGCTCTTGTAGGATGATTGCCACTGAACACTTACAATATCTAACAAAAAGCGACAGAATGAATAGCAATGAATTATAGCTTAAATTTCATCAAAAATGCAGGTAATTAATTAAATTATGTCAAAATAAATCATGGTTTTTCCACACAATAATACAGATTGCCCAAAAGTCAAGCAATCACTAATCGAAAAAATCAATCAATATTCAACAGATTTTGTTTAGTTATTTTGCATACAAAGCACGGTTTACAGTGTGTGCTCGACAGGCTATGAAAAAGTCTTTGAGCTGCCAAGTTTCTTCTTGTAGCTAGATCAATCGAGCCAACACCTTTGATTTTTAGACATCGATTTTGAAGGTATCAACTATGAAGTTTCACATTTGTTTTGGCATGTATATTTGTTGATTCATGAAATGCACCTGAAAACTTGTGATTTTGTGATTGCCTGGTAAGCATAAAACAATTCTCTATATCGAATGTGCGTTTGCCCTCTTCAACATGATGATATGATCATTTAAAAGGGGTTTATTAACAAATTATTGACTAGAATGTAGAAAATCACGAACTTTTGAATATATTTGCAGATGAAATAGTTGCTGAATTTCATGAATTTTCATACATTTATTTCAGCTAGAAATCTCGAAGCATCTACGCATGCGGTGACTTTGTTCTGAATAAAACAAATATTTCTGCACAGATGGTTTATGATATTCTTCAAGTGGTAGTGTTTAGATCCCTAACATGGAATACACTTTATCTTGGCTATAAATAATTTCAGCAAAGCATCATAAGTCGAGACACTTAGAAATTTAATATATATGTATGACTCACTTGCTTGCTCATTCAATGCTATTGGACTAATTGCTGCTACAATATTTTTGATGCAATCTATCTCCGTAATAATGCATAATTCAAGCAGTGACGCAAATTACAACCTGTCATACACTTCACCGACAAATCATGTTACTATTCTAGAGTCTTTTCAAATAGAGGACTTATCCGACCACTAGTAGGCCTACGACTAACTTACAATTATTTAGGTTTAAAATAAGGATTCATGTACTTCTATTCTTCTCCCCCCTCCACATTTTTGTTGCTGACACCCTCGAGTGTTGCATCGTCAGCGATCTTCTCTTGCTCCTAAGTGCAGTCTCACTACCATCGCAAAAGCGTTGAGTGTGCAAAATTCCTCATGTTTGTAGAAAATTCACAACACTTGCTTTGTCGTTTACTGTAGCTGCAGTGTAGACAATCAATCCCACGAAGTTCATGATCACAGCACAGCTACATCTTGTATTCTAACTGAGTATCCGAGGGACCAATCCCTTATTCCAGGGGTCAAGTAAGACTTCTCAGTTGTGTTGTGCTTTAACTCAGTGACGGATCAAGTCTATTATAAATCCAATTTTTAAGGGGGGAGAATAGAAGTGCCAAAATAAGTATATTATTTAGATCCCCTCACCTATCACGTCCAAAACCAACCGGGCAACACGACATGGTGTTCGTGGGCTCCCTGAAGATTCACTAGAATGAAACATCTCCATTCCCAACGTTTGTTGGTTGCTTCATCTGTTTCTCGTTCTTGATGTCATCTATCCAACGCGTTCTTCGTCTTCCTATCTTCCATGCTCTCACATCGATTGAAGCATTATCTGCCTTTCTAGGCTGTTGTAGTAGTGTCCAACACGGGAGAATTCTGTTGTAGCGTGAGGAGAGGTTCCGCTTCACTCGCCCAAGAATGTCAATGTTACTGATGCTCACTGTCTGTGGTATCTTCGACATATCTCTCCGTCGCTATTATTCAAAGCTGTCCAATGTCCACTGCCTTCCGATCAGCTTCCTTCAATATTTAGCTTCGCACACACGAGTAATTGACGCTGAAGTCGACTACAATGTACATTTATTCAAGGCCGCGGCACAGCAGAGGAACTAAATTGGGGGCATGAATCACCAATGAAAAGCTAAGACTTACATACGTAACTGTTTCTAATTCAATCATACAGTGTTTGAGAAGTGTTTCTAAGCGATAATGCGTACGATTCTTGTGCCGTTAATGTGTATTACAGGAAGCTCCGGTCTACAGACTTTATTGTGCGTAATTGAGCTATGGTACAATGTGGAAAAAGGAAAGCAGCAATGTAGCCCGTAATGATGATTTCTCTATGTATGCATGTGAAAGACATTTTTGAAATCTCAATCAGCGTATGTCTACCTGTGTATTCATGACATTGTTGCCCGCTTTTTTCCAACATTGTTGCGCTCAAAAATCCATGTTAATATACTATTAATGAGACATTTCTAGGGCATCAATGTAGAACATCGGAGGGCGCGTCAGCGTCCGATTGATGCTCTACATTGATGCCCTAGAAATGTTTCATTACTACTATTGTGTCTAATTTCTATGAAGCTGTGAAAAAGAGGGCATCAATGTATCTAAAAAGGGGCGGACAATGAGATTGATATTTTATTCGATATCAGTGGATATCAAGGAATTTGTTTTCGAAGCCATCATCTGACAAATCAAAGAGATCTCATCCGCCGTTTTGCTCAAGTCAGTCATTAGGCAAGCATTCAATTGACAACCTGATGCCAAAACTGTCTGCCCAACTGCATTTGTCCAAAAGATATACAAACCATTGCATTTGGGTGACAATGGTGACAGTGCTGAAAGAGAATGGCTACTTAAATGCAGAGATATCAACATTGACTGGCCATAAAAAATCCAATGAGCGTGGAGAGGTATTCTCGAAAGCGAAGAGATACCGAATTCGAGGCCATGGGGAAAGCACTTCACAAAATGTAACTATTGAAAGTATATCTAAGAATGGTGATCCATTTCAATGGGCAATTTTCCAATTGTAGTTTTTACTTGCCAAGCCAACAATGACTGCTGCTTTCCTGAATTTGTTGAATTGTTCTTGTCATTCTTGACTTAGTGACATTGTAGACAGCAGTATATCAAATACTTTCTATGTCATGAGCAGTAGCACTATGCATGTACATAGCTTTTCAAGATTTCGACAGTAGTAGAGTTCTATGGCTTAATTCATGATTGTTTAGAACATTGATGCCCGGTTTTGCTACGTTGCTTAACACAGAAATTAGACACAATTTTATATTGCTATTTGTCTCTATGCGAGTAATTGACTCAAGAGAAAACCAATACATCGACAACATGCTTGCAGAATTGTTATGTCTGACAAAATCGAATGATCAAACGATTCATGATTACTTAGAATAACCAATCGAATCTAATTTGCATGCATAGATAAACGTATACGAGTACTTACCTAGTATTGGAATACGATGAGAACGAGGCAACTTCTCTGATACTGTGTTAACGTACAGAAAGTAGGACAACATCGTGCTCAGTGTCAATCCAACCTTTCCACTTTCTTCTTCTGGTGTCCAGAACGATGCAAGACAAAGGAGGTTGAGGCAAGTACACGGAGTGACCACATTGATGAAGTAGTAAAGTGACCGACGCTGTAAACAAAAATAGACGACAATCACGGCAAACGTCTGGTTCATCATTGGTGACTGAACAGTACGACGACGATAGAAATTATCCACCATTGTCCACTCTCCACTGGCTAGATACGTCGTTAGGTCAGGTCGTGCATTGAGCAGATGCATATCCAGTTGAGTAAGTTCATAAGATCCCGAACCGAAGATAAGAGAACAGAGTTGAGCATCGAAGGGAAAATAGAAAACATCGATTGGACACAGACTTCGAGAAAGAATCGGAGGAATCCATTGAAGAGTTCCATTGCTGAATGCCACGGCATTAACTTGCTTGAATCCTTGAGCGTTATAGCCTTCGGCACTGAAGGTAAAAGCAGGATATATAGTTGCTTAGACTAAAATGACAAATTCGGTTATGGCAGAGGAAGAACTTGTTTACCCTAGTTGTTCGCTTTATTGGAAGGTCGGAAATCTTCTAGAAAGCTCTTGTCAACATCTGTACAGCTTATTGAGATTCCTGAGGGCCTTATACATCACCTTTCTTATGTGGCCGAAGTCTTGATCACAAAAATGCGTGAGTCAAGGTTGGAAAAAGGCCGGGTTTAATGGCGGCCGGGGGGGCGGGCCGGTGGCCGGCGTCATCAAAAACGGCCTTCCAGGGCCTGGCCAGCGGTCAGAGAAGTCGTCCAGGGCCGGGCTGGCGTAATCAAAACCGGTAGGTCGGTAGCCGGTCTTATGAAAAACGCGGCCCGGCCGCAAATTTTGAAGACCGGTCGGCTTCTTATTACGCCGGCGGCCGGTTCCAACCCTAACGTGATAGTCTGCTAGAAAGAAGACATTGATAATGCTTTCGAACTCTTTCTTTTTCACCGGCTTGCATCTGATTGTTGTGCAGCGATGTTCCAGTTTTAGTTTTGATCTTTGCACTATAAGGTGCAGATAGTGGCTTTTCCCCTCAACAACTTTTTGGAAACTACTTACGAAAGCTTCCAATCATCGTCTAACTCAGTCAAAATAAGCATCCATATCTATCATGACATGCGGTGAAAAATCTTGTTTATTTCCTTTCAAGTCCAACCCCGATTTGAATCTTGTAACAAAATAATACGTTTGAGATGCTAATTCTTGGAATCTTGTAATCTTGGTTGACTTTGGAAAGTGTACACGAGCTCTCTGCGTGACCAATCATTATAATTGCCATTTTATCTTCAACTTTCTCGTGTAAGCAACGTGGCTCAACAGTCACTTTACTTCACACGATCATATTGATTAAAGCAATTCGTTCACAAAAGAGATAAGCCTGAAACAACTCTGACACTATTATTAACACAATTAAAAAGATAAGAACTGGAAGTAAATTCCTGTGAAACAGAGAGCAAGCAACAAACAGGACATGACGACATTGCATGTATAAGTGACTACATGTCTTTTGAATGTCGCCCTTTCCATAGGATTCGAAAATGATGAGCAGTGCAAACAACAAGAGGAAGCATTGTCACTCACATGTAGACAGCTTGTCACACAACAAACAAATGAAGCCTTGAAGCCATATGACAACAAACTGCTGGAATTTGAATAAGGATGTGAATGATATTCTGCTTGTAAGATCATAAATGAAATGTTAGGCACATGTGAGGTAAATTCAAAATGCTTACTGTCAATTCACAAAGTGCAGAGACCATTTTTAAATGCACGACAACATTCAAAGAAGGTTTCAGAGGAGTAATGCTGTACCTATACTTGTCAGAACTTCATCAACTTGCAGCTAAATACGCACGGTCATCATAATGGATTTGTTTTCAGTCCTATCCTTGTCCCCTTTCCCGGTCCGCTCTCATTTTCCCCTTTCGCTCCAAAAAAAACCCTTAAAACCAAGCCGCCCAGCCGCCGCTTTTGTGACTTTAAGCTTTGGCGCTTTTGCAAGCTGTTCAACAAAAATTGTCGGATTTATCTCACTGGATGATCAAATTACTGGCTCATTTTGAAAAGTGCTTTTATCGAAGGTCTGAAAATGATCACTTTCAGCAAACATTTTGTACGACAACTTTCAACGCCTCGATATTCAATATGAGTGCAGTATTTCATGAATACACAGAAGTCTCTGCGAATGTCAATCATGATGACCAAATTCCGCAAGCATCGAATAGAGCATTGGAAATTCAAATGTTATGTAGATGCTACTCATCATATTCGAATTTTTTTAGATTTTTGTGCATGCCTAAACTTTAAGCACATTTAAGTATTTGTACAATTTCCATATCATTTGAAATCTTCGGCTTTCCTCTTTACACTCACATTTGAAGCCTCTCGGAGCTGAATAAAGCCACTTGATAGAAACATTGAAAATCTTTCACATTCAATACGAGCAGATTTGAGCTGCATTCCTTAAAATGAAAGTCAGCAATAAACAGTTCCCCAATCTTACTGGACAGATCACCGATCAGGCAAGTCTCCTTGGGATAACCACCAACTCTCAACTCACTTTCCGTGAGCAGGAAATACAGGCGTAGAGCCAATGAACGCATCTTTTGGCTCCGCACTCGACACCGTTTCGTGAGGAAGCAGCAGACAGGATTCCAGCGCCTCTATCGATGCCACATTCATCGGATCTTCTAGTTCGCTGCACCAGATTGGTTTCCCTTCTTAACGCTTGACGTGGACGATTGTGCGATTTCGCGGCTCTTGTTGTCTTGTGGACTTTCCCATTCTCTTGTGACTGTTGTGGGTTGCTCTCATTGATTTTTGGATTGACCGGATCGTCTTTATCTCCCCATACTTGCCTTTGGCGGTGTTTGCCAGCTCGTTTTGGTGTTTGGATTTTTTTGCGGTTTTTGTCCGTCCTCGATTTGGTGTGAAATCTCATCACTTGGTATTGTCTGTTGCCATTCTGCATTGCATTGGAGTCACGTATGTGCTTTAATCTGTGGCATCGGAGATCGTGCATAGACATCTCACCCTGCGTTATCTCGCCTTGTTGTTAAGTGTGTTGGGTCGCCTACAACTGTCAGTCGTATGAATCAGCTATTATTCAGTCTTCGGCATAGAAATCGACAACAATAAAACCTCTAGAACGGAAATGTAGCTTCATGCAATACACAATAGTGGCACATAAATCGCACGCATTTTCACTTAGATACACTTGTCAACGGCTGTATCATTCGGTTAGAATCAGTCACATGTGCAATTCTAAGCTTTTCATTGGTCATTCATGCTCCAACTGAGTTCCCCCGGCGGTGCCGCGACCTTGAGTCAATTTCCATTCTAGTCAACTTCAGTTAAACAATCTATTTCTATGGTCTTCGGCATAGAAATTGATAACAATGAAACCTCTAGAATGGAAATGTAGCTTCATGCAATACACAATAGTGGCACATAAATCGCACGCATTTTCACTTAGATACACTTGTCAACGGCTGTATCATTCGGTTAGAATCAGTCACATGTGCAATTCTAAGCTTTTCATTGGTCATTCATGCTCCAACTGAGTTCCCCCGGCGGTGCCGCGACCTTGACTCAATTTCCATTCTACTCAACTTCAGTTAAACAATCTATTTCTATGGTCTTCGGCATAGAAATTGATAACAAAGAAACCTCTAGAATGGAAATGTAGCTTCATGCAATACACAATAGTGGCACATAAATCGCACGCATTTTCACTTAGATACACTTTCACATGTTCAATTCTAAGCTTTTAATTGGTTCTACATGCCCCAACTTAGTTCCCCCGGATGTGCCGCGACCTTGAGTCAAGTTCCATTCTAGTCAACTTCAGATAAACAATCTATTTCTATGGTCTTCGGTAATCAGACCCTAGCGGAAATTCTGAGAAATCGATTTTCTGGTGGTCATAGCAACTGCAAATTCTTAGCGTGCGTTTCTCGGCCATTGGAATATTCTTGCCTTTTGATCAAATTTTTTGTGTATGTCAATGAGCTCACAACCGAAGTCTCCTAAAACTATGAATTTGTGATCTCAATCGTCTACTGGATCCCCTGCTTTATGAATGAAACCCAGTGAGTCTCCTCAGTTTTGTTTTTTATCAAACTCACAGGTTTTAAATAGTGAATTCATTCATTGTCGCTAGCACAAAAGAATATTCCATGCAAGAACAGACTGCAGTGGTGTAGCAGCAAGTAGATGTAAGACCCTTTCTACGTCTCAAATCCTCACAATTTTTGTATTGGTTGTAAAGATTTTAACATCAAAGATTTGTTATTGAGGTTTGCTACTATGAAGAATGAGTTGCTTAACTAAAAAAATCAGCTCACTGCGTCCTTGACTAATGATATTGGAACATACCAATTCTCAACTCAAGAAGTTCAGAAGGCTCTGTCATCTGCTAAGACAAGTAATACTCATGGTTCTGATCGTATTCCTAACATCGTGTGGTCAAAACTATCGGAGCCATTAACGATTATCTTTAACAATTGTCTGTTCGAAGCTGACTTACCATCTGTTTGGAACAATGCTGACATTGCCTCTGTTGTATTGTTCAGTGTCCAATTGTTCTGTGCATGCACGGTGGAGATCTAATCACCACCGGTCTTCGTGACTGCGCTATGCAGATGTATTTCATTCTTTCATTGCTCCTTGGTCAATACAGCACAATTCTGGAACTCGTCTTGTTCTGCGCGCAATATAATACAACATGGCGACGAGGAAACTGGAAGACATGCCTCTTACATTTCCAGCGGTTGAGCAATGGTTTCAAATGCTTGAATTGTCGAAGCAAACAAGCTGAAAGATGAAAGAAAGCAGTTCTCCTATCTTCATGCGGTAGCAAAACTTTCTCACTTACCGTATCTCCACGCTATGCTCTCCGACGTCTGTAGACTCCACTGATGTTACTTTCGATTCTATCAAGCTGAATGTTATGACATATCTCAAGCCTAAGCTCATTCTCCATTACGAAAGACATCGATTGCATTCTATGGTTCAAAAAGACGAGTCTGCGACTGTTTTTCTTCAACGGTTGAAAGATCAAGCATCAAAATGTGAATTCGGAACTCTGCGAGATGCACTAATTCTCTCCCAGTTTATATTCGGCATACGTGACCAACGTACGAGAGAGAAGCTACTTGCTGATGCTACTCTCACACTTGATGATGCCATACAAGAAGCTCTTCTACAGGAATCTGTTGTAACAGCTGCCAAACCTGATGCTGTGGTTGCCTCTATTTCGGCACGACCCAAGAAATCATTCCGCAAAATTCAACCAACCAAGGCTACAAAATTTTCTCCATCACCTGGTTATAAATGTTATAGTTGTGGAGGCAAGGGTCATGTCAGAAAGGACTGCAAATACAAGACGGTTGTGTGCGATAACTGTCAAAAAGTTGGTCATTTGGCAAATGTTTGCAGAGCTTCAATTCTTTTCATTAATAATATTGCATTTACAATTCCTTCAAATGACGATAATATGACCACAACTAATGTTGTTTTGACAATGCAATCAGATTACAATTTCAACCGCACTCCGAATTTTGGAGACTTGCACTCTTGGTCAAGCTTCCATCGATTTTCTATTAGATAGTGGAAGTCAAGTTACTGTAATTCCTGACAGCATTGCCTTACGAACTGGATATGAATTGACTACTCCTTCCTACTATGAATCTCATGTGTTGGCTTATGGTAAACATATAGTTCCTATGTGTGGTATGATTCAAAGAGGGGAGCTGATTTATCAGTCAAAAAGATTCATTGGTCGAATTCATGTGACCAGAGAAGATCAAAAACCAATATTGGGTCTTAATTTCCTCAATCAAATTATTGAACCTACATTTTTGTCGTGCTATCCAGTGACCTGCAGTGATTCGCGCTATGAAGTAAGCTTCCGGCTTAAGACTGATGGTATGACGCTTCATGGCATGGTATGCCCAACGAGATCATTGCCGTTTTCAATGAAAATTCATGCGGAGAATGAGATCAAGAGACTTTTGGATGCCAAGATTATATTTCCTGTTCAAAGTCCCGTGATGTCTGCACCAATAGTCCCTGTTGTTAAACAAGCAGGAGCTTCGAGACCAATTCGTCTGTGTGGAGATTATTCAAAAAATAATCAATCGTGTTATTGACTGTGATTCCTATACTGTTCCATTGCTACAAGACATTTTGGAGAAAATCTCAGGTGGTATTTGCAAGTGAATTTGTCACCTTCGAGTCAGAAGTATACGTGTATATCTACTCATATGGGACATTATGCATACAAATCTCTCCCATTTGGCATTTCGGCTGCTCCGCTAATGTTTCAAGAGATTATTGATGGCGTTCTCAGTGATATACATGGGGTTGCTGCATATCAAGATGATATCATCGTAACTGGTGTTCCTCAAGAGCAACATGATTCCCGACTTTGCAAGGTTCGTGAAAGACTTTATCAGTTTGGCTTCAAAATCAATGACTGCAAGTCTCAAATATAACAGAGCAGTGTGAATTTCCTTGGTTTTGTCTTGATAGTAAACTTCTCCCTCAGCCCAAACGATTGCAAGCGTTCAAAGATCTGCAAATGCCGAAAGACAAAGTTCAACTTCGCAGTTTGCTTGGTACCGTGCGCCACTATGGACACTTTTGCGCTAATTTCTCGTCCATGGCGCGACCTCTGTATAACTTACTCAGAAAGGATGCAAGATGGGAATGGCCAAAGAAACATGATGTCATTGTATCGGAGCTTATTCAGAAGATATCTACTGGTTCTATTACTTGCTATGATCAAAAGAAACAATTGTATGTGTTCTCAGATGCCTCCAAGAGTGGTCTTCGATTCGTCTTGGCCCATGATAAAGAACAATCAGAGGTTGTATGGGTTGGAAGTAGAGTTTTGACACCTGCGGAATCAAACTACTCAAACATTGAGAGAGAGGCTCTTGGGGTAGTTGAAGCTGTAAAATACTTCCATAAATTCCTATGTGGTCGCTCGTTCGTCATTGTTAGCGATCATAGACCTCTACAATTTATATTTGACAATAACAAGACCAATGAACGTATCTCGGCGCGATTACAAAGGTGGGCGATTACTCTTCGAGCCTACAACTACAAGGTAAATTATAAGAGTGGAAATTGTATGTTGGCTGCTGATACATTATCTCGACTTGGCAGTGATGAAAATTCCTCTGTCCCGATGGCAAATTTACTCGAGCTCAATGCCCTTGATGAATTCGTAGACAATGAGACTCTGATACGACAGTTATCCCAAGCAAAGGATAAAGACATGAATACTCTGAAACGCTACATTGTAAATGGATGGCCTTCAGCTATTCCACACAAGCTACTCCCATACAGTAAGATGAGACAAGAATATTCGATTCAAAATGGTCTGATATATAAAGGTCTCAGAATAGTCCCTTCGCAACAGTTTCGTAAAAGGATCCTCAATTTATTACACGATGGACATCCTGGTATGACGAAGATGGTCAGGCTTGCAAGGCAATATTTTTGGTGGCCTGCAATAGAACGGGACATCAATGGCTTTGTTCAGACTTGCTGCATCTGTCAGACTCATGCCCGTCGTACTACACATCGTGGTTTATCCTCTTGGCCTGATGCAAAAGACTTTCTGGATCGAGTTCATATTGATTTGGCTCATTTGAAGGATAAAACTTACCTCATCTTCATTGATGCTGCTACAAACTGGGCTGGTATTCAAACAGTATCGGACTTATCATCTAATTCGTCTATTTCTGCACTTCGGCGAATTTTCAGGTATATTGGTATTCCTCGTGTGATGGTTAGCGACAATGTCACTAATTTTGTGAGCTCGGAATTCGAGAATTTCTTGAAGGACAATAGCATACAACATGTGACTACACCGGCGGGTCATCATCAATCAAATGGCAAAGTGGAAAAGTTCATCTCGACTTTCAAGCTATTCATGGTTCGAAATAACGGTACTTGCGAAAGTGACATTATCAAGTTTTTTTGTCTTTGGTACAATACTACGCCTGATTCTGCTCATGGCTCAGTTCCTGCCAGCTTTGTGTTTCAGAAGACACCCAGGACATTATTATCTTCACAGCTGACTGAATTTCAACCGACTGTGCAGAAGGTCCCAGTATATATAAAGGTTGAAACTTCTCCTGAAGCAAGAACTGGTACAGCGATTCAAGTTGGTACAAATAGTGGTATTGACGACCGTGATCGGTTGGTCCATGCAGGCGATATTCAGCCTCGTGTGTCCGAAGAAGCATTATCCTGTCAAGACACTGGTTCTGAAGTAATAATTCCTGAAAAAGAAGCTGAACATCCCCGAAGGAGTGAACGAGTAATGCGGAATCCAAATAAGCTTAGCTATGGTAATTTTTTACTTTTTTTAACTTGGTGTAGGGGTGTTGTATTGTTCAGTGTCCAATTGTTCTGTGCATGCACGGTGGAGATCTAATCACCACCGGTCTTCATGACTGCGCTATGCAGATGTATTCCATTCTTTCATTGCTCCTTGGTCAATACAGCACAATTCTGGAACTCGTCTTGTTCTGCACGCAATATAATACAACAGTCTCCATACCGAAGACGACTCCTCCGCAACTAACTGAAACTCGTACAATATGTATCCTACCTGTCCCAGAAAGGACTTCTGTTTTTGAAGAGACTTTTTGAATCGCTATGATCAGAGGCAGCATGGTTTTAAGCCGAAAAGTTCGACGACTTGCGCTTTGATAGATTTGGTTGACTTTATAACATCGCATATTCAGCATCGATCTGTTATTACTTGCCATGTCTGCACTGCTGATCTAAAGAAGGGTTTTGGCCAAATTTCGCATCGAATCTTGCTAAATAAGATGTTCCGTGATCGATTTACCAATTATCTGACTGACTTTATGCAGAATTATTTGTCTGATCGTACACAGTGTGAAGTGGAAAGACTACCGGAGCGTTTCTCAGGAAATTTCATGTGGATTTCCACAGGGATTAAGTTTGTGCTCTTTGATGTTGAATTATTTTGTTTCCTACTTGCTGCTCTGTGATAATTCTAATATTCTTCTTCTGAAATATGCTGACGATCTAACATTATGCGTGCTAATGATGAAAGCTGGCGGTACTACGAGTAGTTTGATTTCTGCTGAATTTGATTACATTCTAAGATGGTTGAGCATTAACAAGATGTCCTTCCGCAAAGAGACATGTAGCCAAATGCTTGTGACCGACAATCTTGATTTTGACTCCTCTATGAATTGGCCGACATTCATATACTAAAGAATCTGCATGGAATTTACATGTCAATGCAATTGTTAAAAGGACATCTTCCAAGTTAAGCGGATTTCGTCAACTGAAACCATTTTTATTAACAAAAAAACTGGCTCAAACGCCTTTAACACTTGCTGGTAGAACTTAACAATTCTCTTATATGTTGAATGTTGTAATCACGAACATTCATTCAGTTCCTCAATTCCACTTGCCGCACTCCGAGCCAGACGCTTCTACCTGAGCCAACCTACCTCGCAGCAGTGGATTCGGGTTAATCGACTGTGCTTAACACTGCCGTGATACACATCGTCACGGATTACAGAGCCCACAGCTTCCCCGGCAACCTTCCGCCGCTCCGCAATTCCGGCGGACACCTATTGACTTGGCTGAGACAGTTGTAGATTGATTTGTAATTGTGTTTGCAAAGCGTCTCAATTTCGGATGCGGCTATTGATTAGTTGCAGAATACAATCCGCCCTCCGCGTGCCTGTGTTACAGCAGTGCCTTCCTGGCTAATTCACGCTCTCTCGTTATATATGTTCTCGTTATATGCTCCTATCGAAGCTCTCCCACGGAAAGCGTCATTCTACCTCCTGTACAATTATAGATATTTAGACCTCCTTGAGTTCAACATGTATAGATAGATCATAGACTTCTAAATTTCTGCGGACAAATAGTTGAGCAAACTTTGAAATCATTTTCTACATGATCAGGTCAACCAACATTTGTGGTACAAAAGATCTAATTTTGTAGCTAATCGAAGTGACAAAAATGACTATTTGAAATGAGTCTCCTGTGCGATTCATTTCAATGCAGAATGCCAAACATGCATCTACATACCGCCTTTGGTTGTCAACCGAAATGAAATGATAATGTAGCATCAATACCTTCCTCTGCATAACTAAGAAATTTGATTTTGCAGTTGCATCGACTTAGTAGAAAACATTATATCCCAACTAAACACTCCGTCTTGTGCTTCACTTCCATGAATCTGACTTCAATATCACCACGAGGACGCATTATCGCAAGCAAAGAGGAAAGAAGAAAGCGTGTAGGACAGTGTCAACAAATTTTCTAAATCTGTCTAGATGCTGCTCCAAATAACTCCAAAGCCGCGATCCGGTATAGCTCTATTTTCAAGTGCATGTCCTGGCAATGGAACAAAATTTTATTGAAAGAGATCAAATCTTACGACGATTTTGTATAAAATCTACAAAGAAACCATTCTAACTGGGTTTGTGACATCTCAAAACGATCATGGACTAAATATGTCGATCATGAGTTGAAATATTCCCTTCAGTGTTGTCGCATCATTGACTGTTGAAAATGAAAACTCTGCGAATGTTCGCATTTATCACAGAGAGAAATCTATTCCAACTAGCACACATCTATCACAAGGTTTCCAAAGTTATCAATGTGATGACTATTGTATCATCTCTGAATGACCAACCAGTAATAGAAATTAGAGATCGGAGTCAATTATTTTATGCTTTGGAAAGACTGACTGAGTTGCTGGTGAAGCCGAAGTCAACGGACTGAAGATTAACTCTAGATCCGCCAATAGTATTGACCATGATAGGGGACAGTTTCGAGAGGAAAATAGAAGCCGCCATTTCCTACAGTATGAATGTCTTGAAAGCAAAGGGGACAGAAATGGGATTAGGACAGAAAAGTGAACTATACGGGGATCCTTCTCTGCATTTACTTTCATGAAAACAATGATGATAGACAATGATAATGACATTTATACCGATCTTACATTGACATATTTATTGTTAGCAGAATGTCAACAGCCATCCTGTTGAAGATCCCTATAAGTATGAGGCGTGTTCAAATGAAACCTGTTCGCTATACTGTATTTGTAGAATGGAAAGCAGACGAAGTAAAAGCACAATCAATTAGTAACAATTGTCTATTATTAACATAAAAACAGAAGCAATAATCAAAAATAGTCTCCGTTGACTTCCCGGCACTTGTCCCATTGCTTGGGTAGGCGTTGAATTCCGTCGGCAAAGAAGGACTTCGGCTGTCCTTTGAACAGCTGTCTTCACTTCTTCGTCTGATCGGAATCGTTGTCTCTTGAGAAACTTCTTCAGGGGACCAAAAATGTGAAAATCACAAGGTGACAGTTCAGGACTGTATGCAGGGTGTTCCAAAACTTCCCAACGCTTCCTTGTCAATGCGTCAGATGTCGCCTTCGAAACGTGTGGTCTTGCGTTGTCGTGAAGAAGAATGATACCTGAAGACAACATACCGGGTCGCTTGCTATTTATCGCTTGGTGAAGCTTGTCCAAAGTCTGGATATACCGCTGCGAATTGATTGTTTCGTTGGGTTCAAGAAACTCGAGGAGCAGCGGGCCCTGAATATTTGATGATACATGCTGAGAGCTATTATTTCTGCTTTGATATTCTTGATGGAAAGAATGGCTTGATAAGGAGAGCTAAAGATGACTCCAATATAAAGAATGGTTCATTGTAATTATCTCGCTGAACAAGCAACCAATACTGTATTTCTAATAATTAAAATAATAATTCAATTTAATTTGATATAATTATACTTAAAATTGCTGCAAGAAGGTGTAGCAATTAAGTTTGATATTTTTATTGAATTATTCTTTGACTATAGAAATTGTTATTATTGCGAATATCACAGTTCAGAAAATTGAGTTGACCTCTGCTCCGATTGCGTTAAGAACCATCGTATAGCCAGATTTTTAATTCACATGAACTTGTTGCTGTGTCATTTTTTCTTTTATCAACTTTTCATTGAATTATAATCGAATATCAGTAATGATCGTGAGATATTGGAAACTGGCCAATGACACGCCCCCCTTAATGGAAACAAGTTTCAAATTCTCAAGGAAAAATATTATGAAAAGAGCAACAGAAAATTAATTTTCAATTACTTCTGCCGTACTCAGAGACCGTTACAAACAATTGCTTGTGTCAGGTAAGAGTTTTTTCTTTGTAGTAACAGCCTTATGTTCTCTTTAATTTTACGGTAAATTCTTCATCACTAAATCTACTCTTAAAACTTACTAAATTTACAGAGATGGAAGCACCAAAATTGCTTTACATTTGCGCTACTGCGACATTTTACGAGCGCAGTTTCCTGTGACTGGCAATACTTTAGCACCTTGATAAAATGACATAATATGATGCTTAATAATGATAAATTGAAATATTGAATTAATGCAAATACTTATAAGTCATTGGGATATACAAACTTTTATGAGCAGGATACTTACGAAGTCATTATTCGAACATGTAAAACTAATTTTGAGAATATTTCTTCATTTCTAGTAGAATTTCACGTAAGGTAAAATCGGGTAATCAGTCGGGTAATATCGACAGTTAGGCAGCTTTTCCAAAATGATGCATTAGAACTTCAGAAAGTCATAGTCCGGGAGCCAGCGTGAAGTTGTGCAGGGAACGAGGTAGTACATAAAACTTTCACATAGCATAGTACACCTCTAACCTACTGCAAAACTTCGCGTCTGCCGGATCAGATCATTTGCTTTTCAGAAATAGAGAGGATAACACAATCCTATGTATTTCCAATGGTAAAATTGTGACATTTAAGGTGTTGACTCCATTTTTTCGAATTTTTGCTCATAAAAGTTACACAAATTGTTATTTTGTTGAACTGGTTATTATAGAAATCATCTACAGATCATGATCTTTCAAATGAGTTATCATTCAGTGACAGAGGATGAAGTAAAGTGTACAAACAGACACTTTTCGTTGGTGTAACTGCAAATTTTAACATAGAAATTTCAGGAAAATTGTTGATATACTTTAACGAAAAGTGTCTGTTTGTACACTTTACTTCATCCTCTGTCACTGAATGATAGCTCATTTGAAAGATCATGATCTGTAGATGATTTCTATAATAACCAGTTCAACAAAATACCAATTTGTGTAACTTTTATGAGCAAAAATTCGAAAAAAAATAGGATTTTTTTCTGGATCTGATCCGGCAGACGCGAAGTTTTGCAGTAGGTTAGAGGTGTACTATGCTATGTGAAAGTTTTATGTACTACCTCGTTCCCTGCACAACTTCACGCTAGCTCCCGGACTATCATCCATGCGTGCAGTAAATTGCACCAATAAGTAGTTAACTCTCAGAAGTACAACGAAAGCTTGGTGGAGCGCTTCTGATCGCCTCATCCTGACAGATATCGAAGCGTGAAGTGAGAGGCCGAATTCCCCAGTATATTGCCCAGATTGAGGCAACTCAGTCAGCTCATTCACGCGTCATCTGACTGCTAAGTGATTGGTTATTCCTTAGTATAGGGGGGGGGGTGGATCTTCACTGAATAGTAATGACATCATCAAATTCTTTAGCTGTTTTAAGTTATATTGTCATATGGAGTCGATGAATACATGTCGGGTAGTATCGACACCACTGTCGACAGGTACTGAACAGCCTTTTTCAACAAGATGCTGACTTAAATAGCCAGTATTGTATCATTATTGTTTACTATCTATTAGAATACTGCCCTCACAGGATTTGAATACATTCTATTATGAAGTATTAGGTAGAATTTTACCATGCGTGGAAAATGTTGGGTAATATCGACAGTAAAAAACAGTTTTAAGGCTCTCACGGTTGTTTCTCTCAGTATTTATATGAATTATGACATTCAAAATAATCTCTTCTTAGTCGAATTCATTAATTCATCTCTTTGACATGCGATTCTAGCGGCCTCAAATGACATTCGTATAATATCGGCACAATGCATGGTGACATCGATAGTCCCATAAATAGGTGTCAGAAAATGCCAAATATGACCAACTAGAAATGTTGCATGTTGTGTGAAACGAAACTTTGCACATCTGTTGTCTCTTTCATAGTCTGAAAAGGCGAAGTTTGATCCTTTCCGTTGCGTTACATGCTTGAGTTAGATGCATGAAAAATGTGTAGAATTAATTCCTCTTCGTCTTTGACGATGATGGATTCGTCTGTCTATACTGTTTTCAGCTGTGAAATTTCGCCTTTTCAAACAACCAAATAGGCAGCAGATATGTAAACTTTGGTTTCATATAACATTACTGGTTTATTATACCTGGTTCTTTTTGGGACTGTCGCTATTGCTCGAGAGTGTCGCTATTATGCGAACATCATTGCAGTTTGCACACCTTTCTTTTCACCTTGAATCATAAAATAGATCGATAAAACAATAAATTCGATCAAGAAGAGATTATTTGGATATCAAAGTTCGCCTCAAAGTTATGAAATGCAGCCTTGAGCGTATTTATTGTAAAATTGTCGCAACTTCAGTCCAAGATAATAGAGTTTCATTTATCACACGATTTCTATGAAGCAATCGACCTAAGCAAGAGCAATGTGAATGGCACAATAGGTTTTGGTTAATAAAGCAATGATTATGTCATAATCAGTCACTTATTGTAGCCAGAGTGGTCTACACAGGTACGTACAAGGTACATCTATCCGGATAGCAAATTTAAGCGTATTTAACAGTAGAACCGCCATTGCAGTCAAATAATCTTTGAATCACAAGCCTTGACATTTATTGTACATGTCCCTAGAATCAATTCAAGTAAAAATTTCTGTATATAGATATCCATGGTGGAACGTACATAGCATTATACCTAGAAGCGCCATGGCAGTCATTTTGACTGCAAGTCTGTCTATAAATGATTTATTGAAGAGTCGTATCAAATTACAAAAGACAGAAAGTTTACAAGCTCACTAAATATAAAAATCCTTTAAGGTCCTTAAAAAACAAAAGAAAATAAATAATACAAGATAATAAATTTAAAAAAATATGGCGATATTCCTACACCGACAACGTACCTCTTATAGCAGCGGCGTTGCCTACAAGAATAATAAATTTAATCCTTTGGATTAGGTAGGAGAACGACCTAATGTCCGAAGTTGTTGTTGCGATTCTGGTTCCAAGCTCCTTTAAGAACTCGAGCGCGGCAGGCCCAGGAGCACCAAGAGTTTCAAAAGCTGTGGGCGTGAATTGATACCCTTTCCGCTTCTTCTGCGACACGCCATGAACAATTAGCACTTAAATGAAGATGGCTGTTGTATTCTTCGTTGGCGCCAAGATAGCAGGAATGTTAATTGACTTTAAAGCGCGTTGGATTGTTTCGTTGAGCATGGCATGTCGAGGAAGTCGACCAGCACTTCTTTGACACGAAAGTCCATGGTGACCATCTCCAGAAACTTTCACTCCACAGACGCATACATGAGGTTCCATAATTTTGCATCTAGCCGTAAGGCTAAGTTTATCCGGAGCTGGTCATTAGTCAACATCGTGCCGAAACCAGAAATCAGGAAAGCGGATAACCATGCACCGGCAGTGCTGCTTTGAAGGGATGTCAAACGCGCCTTCGAACGTTGGTTGACTGAAGACAACAGTGAGGATAGTGCTCGGAAGTGAAATGGGTTCATCCATTCTCGCTGGCTAGTCTTAATTGAAGGCAAGTTCTCATCAGTGATTGCTCTCCACTGAACAGTGGCGTTTGTAACATCCTGGAAGCTCGAATTTTCTTTCAAAAGTTTGATAGTCAAGGAAAGGCTACCGGCCGCAGAGGCTAAAAAAGCAGAAAGTGCGAGCGTCTGAGCAGACAAATTCCGAGACCACCAATCCGTGCTGGAAGATTCACTTGAGTCCTGGCATCTTCGCTGAGATTGATGTTCAGCAGCGATTCCAATGATTCATAAATGGTCTGATCGTACTTCTGAAGAAGTTGAAGCTCTTTATAACAAGGTGCAATGAGCAAAAAGTATGTTAATCTTGGAATAGAAACGATTTTTAGTGGAAAAAGGGCATCAAGTAGTGATGAAAATTTTCCGAAAAATTTTGAATCAAATTTTTCCGTAGAAAATTATGGAAAATATTGGAAAATTATTGAAAAATTTTGAAAATTTTGAAAGTTTTGATTTTTTTTGATAGGCCTTATAATTTGAGCGCTTCCACTGCCGAGGCAGCTACGTACCAATAAATTGGGTCTAAAACTCTTGATTTCATAATTATTTCGATTAAAGCGATCGTAGCAATGCGAGTTCCGTCCGCGGATTTTTGAACATTCCTTTGCCACCAGTGGCTTGTGCCACTTTGTTAGCATTTTTAATTATCACACAGACACCGTTTGGGACAACGTGAATCTTGCTTTACAATAGGGGTATAATTTCATGCAATGTGAAAAAACTGAGCAAAAATAATGTACTTCATTTTGGAGTTTGCTTATTAGCTTGAAAGTTAAGCTTTCTTATGCAGCGTTGATCAGAGAAAGAAATTCTTCATGCGTTGATGAACAAGTGATCCACATGAATCTCCAGTTGAATTTAAGATCTTTTCAAAGTTGAGCTTCTGACAGATATCTGAAATTCAGCTAGAGAAATCTGAAATCCATCTAATGTCTTAAATTCATTTGGAAAGATCTGAAATAGACATGGAAAAGGTGCAGTTGGTTACAAAGGTTGACATACAGGGATGATAGAGAAGTTTTCGGTCTTTGAATATTACATAGTCTTTTCAAAAACGACTATAATAAGTCTTCAAAACAAAGGCAAAAACGTAAATCACCAAAAAATAAATTTCAAAATTTTCCAATGGAATAATTTGGAAAAAATTGGAAAATTTTCTGGAAAATTTTCCACTTGCATCACTAGCATCAAGTGCGTCTAGATGCTCGTCTGCCTGCAAAAAATGTTTAAAGTCTCAATCTAGATGCTAGGCATGTGCTGATAGCAGAATGTCCTATAGGGCCATCAAGATCATTCTTCGAGGTAAACTTTACTCCAGGGCAGATGGAGCCAAAGAGAGATGAAATGTCTTTTTTCTTGTCATCATCAAGGTTACCATGGAAAACCAGTTCACATTCAGTCAGAATTGATTTCGAGTCCAAGATCACTTGCTGTTTTTATAATATAAAGGAAGTCAGATGCCACTGTATCAATAGGAACACCGATATTAACATCATCTAGGTACCAAAAATGGAGTGGACTGGATAGTTGATGGATCATTTCATTAATCAGATCACTAAAAAGAGCTGGTCCTTCGGGATCTCCTTGTTGAGCGCCTTCCTGAGATAAGATAATCCGATCATAGTATGCAAGGAAACTTGCTTGATTATACGCCGACCAAGTCTAATTGAAGATGTCGGGATATTTATTGTGTACAATGTCTAACATTCTGTCCCTGCGAATAGAATTGAATGCATTCTTGAAATCAATTTTGAATAGAACGTCATTATCGTCACGATCCCTCAAGAAATTACGAGTCTCGTGTGCACCAGCTTCACACCCAAAGCGAGTCCCAACACCAAGTTGAATGTTACCATATGATTCCTTTCTTTTCGAGAACACCAAACGCGCGACTAATTTAGCACAAAGGCGGCGCAACGTGTTACCAACAGCAATCGGGCGGATGCCACCTTGCTTCTTGGAAAAAGCAAGCAAATTGGCACCAAAAAATACTGGTGCTACAGAAGAGGGTGTCTTCCCATCTACAACTAAGTTCGCAAAACTGCAATGACTTTTCAGTAGGCGATGACCACTCTCAGCAACTGTTGGAAATGTTAGTTCTTTCAATAGTTGAGGTCTTTATATATTGATGTCAAACAGCCCACCTGTGGATCCGATTGGAAAAGATTGTATTGTTGTTTTTACTTCTTCGACGGAGATTGAATGATGAATGTTACTTGAAGAAGGCTCCTGCGGTTTGCAATAGTCAACTGGTCTTGTTGGGTATTTCTCTTCAAGAGCGGCGTAAGTCACATCGTTGTCAGGGGCCATGATATCGGTTGTGGAAGTCTGTTTTGTATTATATTTCGACTTTTAGGTTGAGATAGCTTGTTTTTAATGTCAATAAAAATCATGAGTCATCATTTACCAAGTTGCATCGTACAGCATGCACACATGCTTACAAAGTTTCTGACAGCTTTCCGTATCAGAAGTGGCATACATAGATTGCTGACATAGGCCTTAAACATGTACATGGAAATCCTATCCACATTCACCTTATTGACGAAGCATCCGACTTTTGAGATAAAATGTGAGAAAAGCAGTGACGTTGATGTGATGATGACGCGCAGGTTACCACCATGTGATAGGCTGGCTGCCATGTCTGTTGCGACATTCGTCTTTGTTGATTGCTTCCTATGAAACCTACTCTTTGGAACCACTTTATCTTCCAGAATGAAGTCACGAAATGTGAATTATGTTAATTGACATGAAGGGAAACTACAGTACTTTCTTAAGAGCCTCACTCTTGCTGGGGCAAGAATCAAAATACTTGCGGGACAGCAGCTTGAAAGGGAGGTCCGATTCCGGTGCAACAAAACCTTGTTGTGACAGTCATTGCAGTCACTTCTTTGAAATAGGCTTTGCCGGATTCAATAAATTTTGCTGAAACAATTCTTTTTGCATTCCTTTCTTTTGATCGAGTGGGACTGGTTTCTGTGAAACTGATGAATGTCGTATACCGATACAATAATCATGCTTACTTCATAATTTATGCATGTTGTAGTCTGGGAACTATCATGCATTTGAAAGGCGGCATTATTTACATGATTTCTACAGACGATTGATTAAATAAATGAGTGCAATTTTGATAATTTATTATTGTATTAATTAATTATAATTGCAATTCTTTTAATAACACTTTAGCTCTTTTCAATATATCAATAAATAATAAAACCAGTGGCGCAGCGAGCGTGCTTCCAGACCATAAGCCTTCATTGCACAATAAATTCCTATCTATACACTAGATAACATAATTATTGGGGCACTCTAATTGATTGTTATATCCTGACCTTAATTTCAGTGAACTTTTGAACGTAAAGTATGCACTTAGATATTCGACCCTGTGCATAACTCATAATGAAATGAAAGTACATGTGATAAATAAAAACTGAAATTTCTAACTGAAAAAACATTGAAGTTCATAGACTATCCCATCCGTATTGACTTGCAATTACATGTGCATGAATTCACTTTAAATGCCCGAATATGAGACCTTTCTCTCAACAGCCTCATTGTGAGATTGCGACCCTAAGTTGACTATTTGTCAATTCGGTCTTATTTTCCGAACATTTAAACATCAAATGACAACAAAGTTGCAATGTCTATTGCTTTTGACGCTCAATTTTGTCTTAGTCAATGAGCTGAGATCACTATATAGAGCATCTCTACCGAAAAAACACAACACAATAGCTTGTTGCGCTTATTGCACCCAGTCAATCACTCACATGTTTAATATTTAAAGATGTAAACATGCATTCTCTGCTTAACCGCTTTTCTTTGTGATCGAGTATAATTTCCATTTCGTGCTAATCTATTGTGTATGATGTTTTCAATTTTCCTTTTGTGTTGTCTGCGAACACCAGCGTCTACGGGTGATATGTGTTGTTAGTTGGCAGTTAACACTGGTTATGAGATTGTTGACACTAAAATGTTTACACAGATCAAATTGTAGGATCTTCATTAATGTATATCTCTAATGTTCGATCATATAGTAAGAATCGAAATTCATCTATCTGAGCATTTCTGATCTGATATTGAGACTTGAAAACTGGCTAAGGTGGGTAAATTAATCAATGCAAGATGAATGCAAATTCATGACGATACTTTTCTGCATTATAAATATTGGTAACTAGATTATTGATGGTTCTGCACCGATGGCCCCGCCGGCATGGAGATTGCTCCACTAAAAGCATTAGAAATACGAAAACGAAAAGTCGTGATAGGATAAGAACGAAACTCGAAAAACGAAAATGAATATCAAAAGTTTAGACGAAAACAACACTACTTCTACTGATCCTTTTTTCATCACGCTCTTGTTTTAGATCAGCTTATTTTGTCACATGTTTGCCATTGACAAATCCGTTCTGACATCAGGTAGCCAAAGGTTTGAATTTATCTAACATAGACTAATTCATGAACCATCACAAATGCTTTGGAATTTAGAAGTGGACGTGCGTGTGACGCACATTTTCTCTCCATCATTTCGATTCCTTAACAAAATGTCTTCAATTGTTTCTTGCAGTATGTCGCTGAGAACATTTTGCCTTTTGCTGATTGCTGTCACCGGTGTGCTTACCAGCAATGTTTCATTGTCAACAGAAAGGATACAAGGTGGTATGTTTGTAACTAGTCCGAACAATAAAAATGTTCAATTGAATATCATCTACAAAAAATCGAATACTTCGGACGTAAACAATCAACTGGTGCAAGTCATAAAGGATATGCAAATTCAAATGGAGAAAATGACAAAAAAGTTGAAAGATTTGGAATATTCAATGAATAGCAAAATCGAAGATATGAAATCGTCCCAAGCAGAAAATATTTCGGAGATCTTGGAAGAGACAAAATCTATGTTAAATGAATCGAATAATCAGTTACTGAACAAGCTCATCGGTAAGTGACTTGTCAAAATATCATTTTGTAAATTTCCGTCCAGTGCGGAGTTCCTCAAAGCCTTCAATCGACATTAAATGAATAATTTACAGTGTATGATATGGACAATGCTCCTTTGTCTTTAATTTCAGTTTTTTATGTTATTCCGAATGATAACCAACAATGGAGGAATTAATTATATGAATCCTATGACATGTTTTCTCAAGGTTATTGTAATTTTAGTCTCGATTCAGATGGATATTATCCTAATGATTATAAACCGAATTCGTACTGTAGTTGTACTACCCTATGCACTGGAAACAGCATAATTACAATATTATAATCAATACGACTAGTAGGACTGGACCACAGACAATACATGGAAATCTGCATGTGTGGTGGGCGTGATTTAGAGCACAGGAGCAACTTTGGTACGGATTGGAGCGTTTTAAATCGAAATTATAAGCACATACAAATCAACACATTACGTTGGAGAATTTTCATTACATACACATTACGTTGGACAATCTAGCGTGCAATTTTCCTTCCAGAAAGAGTGTTGATTTCAAAAACTTTAAACAAATAAAGCAACTTTGTTTTCCTAAAGTATGCCTCCTCTGCTATATTTTCTGCTGGACAATCAAACATTTGATGAGGAAAGTGTAGAACTTATCGTAGATGTATCTATAATCTGTCGGAATTTATGCAAGATGCATAAGAAGAGTTTCATAATGAGAGTGAAACATGCTTTAAGAATAAAAAAGATGTTTCACCTGCACTGCCAAAAAGTATATATCATTAAAAAAGTCCGCCCACTGACACTGCAACGATTGAAGGTCATCATAACACTCAACATCATAGAAGTTCCATCTACACCATATCTATGCCTTCTAGAATGAACTATGCAGTTTGTAATAAAAAGTTCTTATCGCAATGATTTTTACTGCTTGTTCATTTATCATGCTCCAATAATATCAATACTACTAATGACACTACTGATGAAACTGTCGTGAAACTCACTAAAATCGCAATTATGCAATGCTAGTTGTGAACTATATTGATAAATGACTGTGCCTGGCGAGTTTTGGCTTCGCAGCACTGCGAATTAAAAGTGATAGAAAATATGAACGACAAACAATATCAGAGTGGGAGACATAAACAACAACAGTATTTGACTTTCCAGCTTGTCTAAATCACAATAAATCCACGACAGAAAAGCGCTTTGACCGCATCACTCACCCATAGCCATGAACTGGAAAGGAAATATTTGTCCGTACTCGCTTGTGCCCGTGGTCACGGTTAATACCCACAGGTAACTAAGGTATGATGAAACTTCTCCGCAGCAACAAGTTTTAATAATTTTCGAGTAGAGGTTATAACTTTCTTGCATGGCTGGCATTTTTCACATCTCAACTGTAAACAGCTTCACGATAATCTATTTTTCAGGATTAAACCCCGACGGATGCACATTACTTGACTTTGCGTTCACGCATGTTTGTTGTGGATTCATTGCATGAAATCAATATTGTAATTACTACATTGAATCAGTTCTTCCTGTCTGATGATTCTCCGCTTTTTGTCTCAGGAACTTGGACCACGTGGTCTGCATGGACCAATTGCAGCGCTGCTTGCGGTGATGGTCAGCAAAGCCGATCGCGACAATGCAAGAAATCCGTGTATGGACTAAAGTGCTCAGGGAATGCCACACAAGATCGAAACTGCAGGATAGCGGACTGTCCCGGTAAGATCGAAACAGAGTTATTGTTTATACTTTAGGACCGTGCGCCAGCACCTACTCGCGACATTCGGTGCATCAAAAATTTCAAAAAGTTGCGCTGAAGTACTTCTTGAACTACAACCAAAATATTATTTTGTTTCGCAGTCAGAATTGTCGTGTAATTGTCAATAATAACTTCAAAATCTTGACAGTAGGCTCTATATCTTTCATATAATGAATGTTCATATTTTCTAAAGTTCAATGCAATTTTTTTAGAGCTTTAGGAAAATCCAAATACTGCTGCCGATATAGACTTTGAAACATACTTAAACAGGCCTCATTGATTTTAATTTGCCAATACTTGCAAGTAGCTCTTGTCATACTTAACCCGCCTGTCTACATGATACTCATAGTTCTAATGGAATTCTTTAAAATTAGATGACAATAGAAATTATAAAGATAATCAACAAACACATGGTAAAAAAATTTAATGCCTAAATTACAAAGTCAGTGTAGACGAAGCATCGACTTTTAATTGAGTCTTGCAAAAATGTATATAACAAAAGAGGAGTTTGTTATTGTTTTTTTCGAATTACCCGAGCACCTCAGGAAATTTAGAAAGATTCGAAACAATGTCACCGTTATCCAAAAATTGCAATCCAAGAAGGTCAACATCTCAACATTACTCGGCTTCAAGCAGTCTCCCTGTGATGTGATGCTGTTAAGAAATGAATGATGAAGAAAATATTTTGGCGGATCACTGGCCGCTCTGGAATGCTGAGGTAGCGTATATCTTAGCAGGAGGAGCAACAGCAGATGACGCAGTATTCACTATAATATTCCGAAATCTGAGGTTGCGGAAATTGAGAGTTCGTGGCCTAAAATGGTTTATCATGAGCAAGAATTACCAAACTTTTGTCACTTTTCACATTTTTTATCAACATCAGGAAATCGGTTACTTTGCGATGTAGCCGTGATTTTCAAAAGGTTTCGTGTCATGACATAAAAATTGAAAGTTTGAATTGAATTATATTCTCCAAGTTGGTAGAAATGTAAAGGTACTGCGTGTTGAAATTCATTTGTATACAAATCCCAAAACAAAAAGATTCTTCATCCACTTCTTGTATTGTCAAGTTAAA